>OX451737.1:44291300-45491300 GCA_948472305.1 Vicia faba | reverse complement strand
TGGAGAAGTTGGGAAATTTTTGTGAATTTGCAAAAGTCAACTTTGCTCAAAACACCATGTTTTTGCTAATGGGCCTCAAATTCCTTTTTGAAACATTGTCCAAGGCCTATACACGACCCATTGAGCTTAAATTGAATTATTTTCTTATTTTTATTAATTAATTGGATTTTTAATTGATTTTTAATTCATTTAATTAATTTAATTGTAGGAAAATACCAAGATATGATTTCTAAATCTTTTTGTGAAGCAAAAGTGGTCAACATATGCTGGAGATTTCGTGTGCACATCAAGGGGACCAAAATCTCCAAAATTAGCAAGTTTTGTCAATAAAAAAGATTGGAAAATATTTGATTTTCAATCAAATATACAAACCATAACTCCATGGATTTTTGGACCAAGATTTACCCTAATTCCTTTCTACTATATATGCATCACCTAAACCTAATGCTACACACGTGAAAATTGTTGCAGAAAGGCCATAAGCATATTGAGAAAAATCAAGAAAAAGTCAAAACTGTTTTCCAGGTTCTAGCACGATTCCAGGGCATTTGTTGATTGCAATACATTGCTGGAGGTGTGAGGAATCTTTTGCAATCAAATTCGCAAGCCAGAACTCAAGAAATCGTTGCATACAGATCCACGGTTTGCATTTTTTTCTTGAAATCATATTGATGAATTCACGCATAATTAACATGTTTTATTGATTGTGTTGCATTGCCAGAGATCATACCAAGCTCATGATATCATTCAATTGGATTAAAACACCCTGAAACAGAAATTGCCATTAATGAATGTTAGGGTTTCCAAGTTCTTAAATTAGGGCTTTGCTGCACAAGAATAATCAGACCTTGAGAGACCCATGGTTGGATTCGTTAGGATGAGACGAACTCAAATCACATGTCGCGAACAATTTATATTCATCATGGACCTATTCGCTATTTTTCCTTTTTTCAGTTTGTGGGGGTTAAAAACCCCCGCTATCTGTTTGTTTTATACAGGTTTCAGCGAAGGAGATGAAGACGTGGAAGCATGGGGTTGGGTAATTCAAACTTACGCGCGTGATTTTGTTTTATGCAGCATATTGATTTGTTTCTTAATAATATATTTGTTGTTTATAATATTAACAAAGCGTGCAGAGTGGTTGAGTGGTTGGCCAGGTGTTCAGCAAGCGTTGGGACCTGGGTTCGATTCCCAGGTCCACCCAATATTTGTTTGCATTTTTCTTCAGATGATCATGTGCAGGTCTCACAAGAAGGCTAATCATACGCCTTACTCATCCAAACGCCATGTGTCCACTATCACAAATCCAAAGGCCATAAGGTGTTGACCACCATGTTCCAAGTCAAAGCCGCGTGCAGACAATTCCAGAAGTCAACGCAGGCTTGAGTTTAGTGGGCCTCAGATTTCCAGAATTCACCTCCTATGGGCCCAGCACCCCCTGGTTTTCTTTATTCTTTTTTCTTTTCTATTTCAATTTCTATTATAGTTATTATTATTAGTTAATTAACTCACAAATTATTTTTATAATAAATTCTGAAAACTAATATTATTATTATTATTTATTAAATTGTTATTTTGTAAATAAATGTAAATAAATTAATTTAGCCTTTTAAAATTAGGTCAACTTTAACTTTTTCTCAATAACTTAAAATAAATTAGAATTAGGTCTTGACAACTTTTAATTCCTTTTATTTTTATTTTTTTCATTAAAACATAAAAAACACAAAAATACTTTTTTTTCTTTTAATTATTTAATTAATTAGTTATTAGGTTTAATATTTAATTAAATTGCAAAAAAGGACCAAATTCAATTCTTTTCTCAAAAAGGGTCAAAACCCTAAGGACGTCCTGATTCAATTTCCTTTCGCGCATAATATTTATTTGGATCATATTTATGTATCTGTTTCCAAGGATGTAATAGATAATTAGGCTTTATCGCTTTCTTTATTTTCTCGCAATTTATTTTTCAAAGGGTTATGTTTTTGGCGATGTAAATACCCGACGCCTTGTAATAGCATAGATTCAACTTTCCGCAATTTATTTTCCGCACAATTATTTACTGTTAATTATGCATGACAAGACTTGTATGAAAAATAAAATCAATGTGTAGCTCACAAATAACATGTACAAGATAATCTTAACTGAATTTAACACACATGCACATGCCACTCTTAGGGTACGCCTCACTTGGTTGCCTCGAGGTGGTCATCAAGTATAGGGTGTTTTAGAGGTCGCCCTCCTGTCTAAAGATCTAGTTGCCTCGAAACGGTTGCCTCAGATAAAAAGGATCTAGGACATTAGGGTTACCGCTAAGGCGTCCTACTATTGCTTTGGTGACCACATTGTCCCTATAATCGAATTGACCCGAATAACTCCAACGACGGTGCTACCTACTTCTTAATAGTGGGATAGTACTGTCTAAAGGACTCTTACACAGCTTAATTCCTTAGAGTAGGTAGATTTCTCATGGGTACTTGCTCTTTCAAAAAAACAAAAACAACTTTTCGCACCTACACTTTCAAAAAGTTTTCAAACAAATACTTCATACACTCTTGAGGACTGATACAAGAGTTACCTAGAAGTTTTCGAACTAAACTTTTTCAAAACCCACATACACAAGAAAAGCAAACAATTTTTGAAAACATAGTGAGCAAGTACGTAAGAGCACGTGGATAACCACGGATAGAAAGGGTGCTAACACCTTCCCTTTCTATAATCTACCTCCCGAACCCGAGAAACATCTCGAAAAGGAATTTTGCTGTGCTTTTGTCCTTTCCTTGTTGGAGAAAATAAAAGACGGTGGCGACTCTTGCTTACCGCGACATTTCGTGAACCAGCTTAAAAAACAGTCAGTTCTATTTCCACCGATCACAAGACTCAATTGAGATGAGACCAAAAGGGATGCTTAGGGGACATCCTAAGCTTTCTAAAAATTCCAAGAACACCTCTCTAGGGTTAAAATTGGAGGAGATATGCCTTGTCAAAGTTGACCTTTCTTGCAAAATTGCCAAAAGTCAAATGTGCTCAAAAATGCATTTTTTGCTAAATGGGCCTAACGTTTTATGCTTACACCTCACTTACAATGTGGTCCACGACTCAAACATTCACCCACACATTATTTGCTTCATTTTTCAATTTATTTTGATTTTTTGTTAATTAAAAAATGAATTAAATCAAATAATTGATGAATAATAGCAAAGATATGATTTGATTTGGTTTTTGGACAAGTTGGCAATCAGAATATGCTGAATTATCAAGGCCAATGCGAATCAAGCATAATTGGTACAATAAAAGGAAGATTTAGCTCAAAATAGCAAGTTTGCATAAGCTTGAAAATCAAATCTCTTATAATTGCAAAGATTCAGTCCAAATTTGTAACCCTAATTCATTCCTAGATATATAATGGACAATTCCAGAGCATGGCATAAGGGTTAGCAATCATGAAAGAGGCAAGCCAAATTCAAAAAATTCAAGAAAAAATTGTGACCCGGTTTCAAGCTTGGAGGCCAATTCAAGCCCTTATAGCATTACCAAATGATTCTTGGATCTTCCCAGAAGCTAACCCAATCGATTGCACGCCTTTACACGTCCAGAATCGCTCCCTATCACTCTCACGGTTTGCAAAATTATTCAAATTCGATTACTGTAATTCTTGCATCTTTAGCATGTTTAAGTTACATATTTGTGTTCATCATCATGTTTGCAATGTTTCTGGATAGTTTGATTTAAGTTACAGTGCAGGAACAAGCTTTTGCCATTGCTAGGGTTTCGTGCTCCAATTTGGGGTTTTGTGATTTAAGAAAAATTAAGCTTGATAATGGGTACCATGATGATCAGGGCTTCAAACCCAGTTGATTCATGGTCCCCAATTGAATTTATATTGCGTGTGCTTGATTATTGAATAACACAGGTTTTTAGCAACAGACTTGCGTCTATAGGTAAAGGTTCTGAAACCTAAAACGACGTACAGGAAAGAAGACAACAGTGTGTCACAACCTGACTGGCTGGTTTGAATTCTAGCGCGTTTTTGGCATAATCATTATTTTACACTTTTTGTTTTATCTTTTGATTATATGTATGAGTTAACGTCCAACGCAGTTGGTCAGAGGAAGGAATTCAGAAGCTCATGTCCTTGGTTCGATCTCAGGCGTGAGCTTTTGGCATTTTCTCCATTATTTTAACCAGATCTAGCACACCTCACCTTCTGAGGATCATCAAGCTCCCTCTGATCTCATCCTCTGGATCCATCTTCATCCAGATTCAGCACACCTCACCTTCAGAGGATCATAAAGCGCCCTCTGATCTCATCTTCTGGATCCATCTCCAGCCAGATCCAGCATACCTCACCTTCTGAGGATCATCAAGCTCCCTCTGATCTCATCCTCTGGATCCATCTCCAGCCAGATCCAGCACACCTCACCTTTTGAGGATCATCAAGTTCCCTCTGATCTCATCCTCTGGATCCATCTCCAGCCAGATCCAGCACACACCTTCTGAGTATTATCACGATCCCTCTGATCTCATCCTCTGATCCAACACCAGCATACGCAGGTCCACCATGAGTCCTCAGAAGATGGTCTCATTTGATCAGGCGCCAGACTCTGGACCATCCCTCTGGGTTTTAGAAGTTCAGCACCCCCTAGAATTGCTTAAATAGGCCCTTTTCTCATCTTTTAATTTTAATTCTTTTTTAATTATTTTCTAACTATTCTTTTTTTAAAAAAACAACACATAAATCAATTTTTTTATTTATTAAATCAAAAATCACAAAAAACACCAAAAAGTCTATTTCATAAAAAATATTTTGTTTCCTAGAATTAATTAATTTAATTTAATTAGGGCAATTAAATTTTATTTTTGTAATTAAAATCAATTAGAAATTAGGGGTTACTTTTGTATGATAATTAATTTCTTCAAAAATAACTTAAATATTTTCTTAAATTGGGTTTTATAATCGTCATCGCATTTAATTCGTCGCACGTATTTTAATTACGTTTTATCATTATTGTAATTGCTCCGAGGTTGTAATAGACTTAATTAGGTTTTAATTCTGCATTTTATATTTTAGTCAAAAATAATTCTATATCTGCGAAAGCCATGTAATAGCTAGGTTTACTTTCCGCACTTTTAATTTCCGCAATCTTTAACTGTCTAGATGTATGACTAATACGATTGTATGGCAAGAATGCATGAAAAATTAAAATGGTAGATCACCTAATGTGCAAAGACTAAATTAACTGAAAAATCACTCGCACATATTCACTCCTAGGATTTACCTCACTTCAGTTGCCTTCGGTAAACAGTCATTAAGCATAGGAAATTTTAGTGGTCGCCCTCCTGTCTAAAAGATCAAGTGTCCCATTCGAATGTTGCCTCGAAAATGTTGTCTCAAAAAGATCTTAAGACTCTAGGGTTACTGCTAAAGTTTTCTAACTATTGCTTTAGTGATTGTATTCGTCCCTTTCGAACGTCCCTTACAAACTCCAACGACGGTGCTACCTACTCCTTAATAGTGGGATAGCGTTGTCTAAAGGAAATAGAACAGAAACGATCTTCTTTCGAGTAGGTAGATGCTAGTAGGTACTTGCTCAAAATAATACTTTTCACACAAACACTTTTCAAAAACAGTTTTCAAAAACAACTTCGTTACACCCTTGAGGACTGATACAAGGGTTATCACGAAGTAAAACATTTTCAAAGCAAGCACACACACGAGCAATTTTATGAACATAAGCAAGTACCTAAGAGCCCGTAGATAACTACGGATAGAAAGGGTGCTAACACCTTCCCTTTCTATAATCTACTCCCATACTCAGAATATCTCGAAAAAAAGTTTTTTCTATTCTTTTTCCTTTTCCATGATTGGAGGAAATAAAAGTCGGTGGCGACTCTTGCTTACCGCGACATTTTGCGAACACAAAACGTAAAATGCAAATCAGTATTAAACAGTCGGTTCTGCCATCGTATCACACTGTGCTACATGGAAGAAGTAAGCATATTGAGACGAAGTATCATTTTCTGAGAAGTCAAGTGTAGAAAGGAGTGTTAGAAGTTCTGTACTATAGCACTCAGAAGCAGCTGACAGATATTCTGACGAAGGCGATAAAAACATACTAATTTCTTCGTTTGAGAGATGAAGTTGGTGTTGTTAACTTCTGATAGTTACTAAATTATAGAATGGTATTAGAGAGTAATTTAGTATTTTTGTCATTTGTTGGATATTCTCTTTAGGCCCTATGTGACATTCTTATCTTTACTACTTTTGTGTATAAATAGATATACTAGATTTACATTTAATCCAGTCAATTCTCTTCCAATAATTTGCGGCAGCTTTATAACATCTTTCTCTTTTTTCTATTCTTTCTCTTTTTTCATCACCTTGCACCAACACAATGTAGAGTCATACTAAAATTTTCTTTTGTAATTTATTTTAAAATTTTCAACTTTATGCTAAGAGTGAGCTTATTGTCATTGGAATTATAAGCTTGACAAAGTTGCAAGTCATACAGGTAGAAGAGGTAACTTTGAATTAATGTTGTGTGGCGGTGATCTTAGTTAACGATTAATGATTGTTGGAGACAATGGTGTGACAAAAGAGCAAATGCAATGATATTATAAGAGTGGAGAGAGAAACACTGACACCATATATTAATAATGGAGAGAGAAATATATAATATTTATATATAATAAAATGATCAGATTTACTTGTTATTGCATGTAAAAAAGACAATTTGTCTATCGTAGTCAAAAAGTTTGCACATGCTAAACGCCACTCTATAAAATTCTCCATTTTTGAATCAGATATTTTTATTCAAAAAGAAATTGGATCTTCTAACTTTCATTTTTTTAAATTTTTAAATTTTTTTTTCTATTTCTCACATATTTTTCCATCCAAAATCAAGACCACCATTTCTTTTATTTCATCTAAAGTTAGTTTAAAATCACTCTAATTTTTTCACCGAAAAATTAAAGAATCTTTGTCCTTCAAAATGTGACCAAGAAATTATATCTTAGTAGCCTAGGGACAAGAAAGATAGAGACATGATATGAAACGGTGGAAATAGTATGGAATAGTACATATAGTTGGCTTGCAATTATTATTGACCAATAATACGAAATAGAAAGTAATGGACACAAACAATATGCTAGTCAATTAACTTCCGTAGCAATTATACAATTTTAAAACCTATGGGACCTAATAGAGGTACATCTTTTACACTCCCATTGAGACACTTGACTAGTATAAAACTGTGTTATCCCCTATATGTTATGCACACACAAATCACAACTTCAAATATGGCATCCTTTTTAAGAACAAAAGATTGTTAAGTCAGAAGAAGTTTTAAAATATCGCCAATCATATATAACAATAGATTAGATTAGAAACCGGATGGTAGAACTGTTCGATAGGATCAGAGTATTATAGTTGTAATTGACTCAGTGAAAACTAGTGTGATTCAGTCAGTTCAGTGGTTCGGTCACTGAACCAATAAATTTTTTGAACCAATATATTATTCATTTAATATTTATTTTTTAACTCGCACTACGCCAAAACAGCTCTTAAGTAGCACAGTTTAGACAGAGCTTGTAAATCAAAGTCCTGTTATATGTCACGATAAAATTTTAAATTTTAAATTATATATATTAGACATCGGTTTTGAAAAAAGAGTTGCCTAAAGTTAAGAAAAAGCGCTGCCTAAGTCTCATTTTAGGCAGCGCTTTATTGAAGGGCTGCTAAATATCAGGATAAAATTTTAAATTTTATATAAATATTAGACAGCGTTTTGAAATAAAGCGCTGCCTAAAGTTAAGAAAAAGCGCTGCCTAATCCTCACTTTAGTCTGCGCTTTATAAAAAGTACTGCCTAAAATCAATTAAAATTTAAATAAAAAAATTCTAGAAGCGCTGCCTAAACTCAAAGCGTTGCTATAGGCCCAACAGTAGGAAGCACTGTTATAGGCCTAAAGCTCTGCTAAAGGCTTATTTTAGAAAGCGCTGTTATAGTCTAATAAGAAATTTGAGAAAAAACGCTGCTAAAAGGGCTACTTTAGAAAGCGCTTTTAAGAAGCGTTGTTATAGGACATACATCAGAAATCGCTTTTATTTAGAAAGCGCTGCTAAAGGTAATACATCAGAAAGCGCTTTATAAAAAGCGCTCCCTAAGATCATTATTTCTAAATTAAAAAAACTAAAACCCTAATACACAGTTTTCGTTCTCATAACAGGACGAATCTCCAACGACACTTACCAACTGATCTCGAACAGCTTTTTCAACGCGACTCTCCAACTATTATCCAACAACGATTCTCCGTGATTCTGTTTTGTTTTCAACGTGATTCTGTTTTGTTTTCAACGCGATTCTATTTTCTTTTCTCTGCGATTCTGTTTTGTTTTACTCGATTCTATAAGTTCTTCAACGCCATTCTCTTTTCTTCTCTGCAATTCTGATTTCTCATGCATGTTTTTGGACTGTGTTATTGACAAAAACATTTGTGCTGAATGTTTCAGGAAGTTGCTCGTTGTTGTTGATTTTGATACCGAGATTTTGAGGTAATAAAGTTTTGGTTGTTGCTGCTCATATATAATGCATTGATAATGAATAGAATTCTAGAATGAGACATATGAGGTTTTTCATGAAAATGCTCATATATAATGCATTGTGTTAAAGGCTATTTTACTACTGTAATGCTCATATATAAGGCATAAGAGGTTTTTCATATAATGCTCATATATCAGGCATAAGAGGCTATTTTACTACTGTAATATTATTTTCTTGTCTTAGTTTTTGAACAAGTTAGATCTCTTTCTCTCAACTTTATTCTTTGCGGTTTAATATTTGCTTGTCTTAGTTTTTATGGATAAGAATGATGAGTGAGGACTTCATAGTATAATTTTATAGTCCCACACTGCTAATGAGAGAAATTAGATGACTTTGAAGTTATATATAAAAGGAAGTTTATTCTGTGCTAAAGTTCTTCAACATAATTTTGTTTTTCTCTTGTTATTAGGCCATAGATAAAGTTGTGAGTTGTGATATTCAGTAGCTTGGCTTTCTAAAAGATCAGCATCTCAGGTAAGGAGTTTACAAAGTTAGGTTCATTAATATATTACAAGATACACTTAAAACCCGTTTTATTTTAAACATGTTTGAAATTGAAGTAGTGAACCTAATTGTTTATGTGTTGTTGTTACTCGATTTCATAGCCGCTTTCAGAATCTTACGCTGTGTGGTTCCATAAGTTGCTGACTTCTCTACAGGTAATTAGTTGTTCTTTTGTTATAGGTACGTGATTAATTATAGTGTTTTTGTTTAGGCTACTTAGTAGTAAAACCATGGATAAAAAATGAATGTCTTTCAATCGATTGTTAAAAGAGTACGAGAATGGGGTATTAGAATTCGTTAAGTTTGCTGTCTGAAAACTCCAGTCGAATGAAACGTCCTTGCTTGGGTTGTTGTTATGGGGGTTGGGTTGACGCAGTTGGATTGGAATCGCATTTATTGAGGAATGGAATTGATTGAAGTTATACATGTTGGATATTTCATGGTGAGAAAAGTAACAGAAATGTTGAACCAGGGGATAGTACGACATATGCTTCAGACGACAATAACAGAGATACATATGATTGTGATCGTTTCGAAGAGATTGCAGAAGCACTTGAAGAAGATCTTCAGGATTTTCCCAAAATATTGAGAGGTTGGTAAGCGATGCAGAGTAATCGTTGTATAAAGGTTGCACTAAATTCACAATTCATTATGGAGTTGAGTATTTTATAAGGTATATTGTTTTTCTTTCATTGATGAGAATTTTGAGTACAACTTTTGAGTTTTGAGTATAAATTGGAATAAAGTTTTGTTTTATCATGGTATGAATTTCGATCTTTTGGTTTTGTTTCAGGTTATAGGTGTAGAATTAGAAGATAGAGCTAACAAGTTCTTTGTTGTTTTTTTTTAGAAATTATCGAAGATAGTAATATGTAGATTAAACATCAATTTAAATTTTTTAGAATTTTCAAGTTGTATCATCAATTTTCAAGTTGTTGTTGTCTATATCATCATTTATATATATGTAGATTTTTTGTATATGCAAATTTGATGCATATATATTGGATTGAAGCTACCAATTCTGGTGTAAAATATGGTGAAAACCTGGTGCAAAATATGGAAAAAATCTGGTCAAAATTTATTGTAGATATTCGACAGCGCTTCTGTAAGTGAAAATATGTCTATTTAAAAAAAAATTGTTAACATTAGACAGCGCTTAATGAGAAAAGTGTTGTCTAAAGTAGGGAGAAAGCGCTGCCTAAGATGGGGAACAAACATCGCTTTTAAGAAAAGTGCTGTCTAAAATAGGGAGAAAGCGCTACCTAAAATGGGAAAGCACTGCCTAAGGTGGGGAACAGACAACGCTTTTAAAGAAAAGTGTTGTCTAAAGCGATGCAAAAAACATTGTCTAAAGAGCTGTCTAAAATGAGAAAGTGCTGCTAAAGGTGTACTTACCAAAGCGCTCTATAAAGTGAAAGCGCTGCTAAAGGGGTGCATAAGAAATCACTCTAAAAGTAAAAGCGCTGCTAAAGGGGACATATAACAGCGCTTTTACATTAATCCAAAACGCTGTCTTTACTTATAGTAGCGCTGATTTAAGCAGCGCTTTTAAGCGTTGTCTATGACAAAAAAAAGCGTTGTTTATACGCTTGTTTGACATAGTGTTGTCAAAACAACAACATTCTAGGTTGATAGTAGAAAGATCTAAAACTAAAAGAGACAAAAATATTTCCCCTCTCACACTAAAAAATCTCTTTTGAAATTTTTTATATTGTATAATAAGTTATTTGAATTTGTGTTCTTATTAAGTAAGTTTACAATTTTTGTTATAATTGTGTTACATTTTGTTTTCCATAAATATTTGGAACTTATTACGTTTGGAAGTTAAAATTTTATGTAAAATTGTTATTTAACTTATTTTCATAAATAATTTTATAGAATGTTTTATTATAGATTTTATAGTTATAAAATTTATATAAAAATTTTTATTATATAAATATTTTTTATTTTAAATATTTATAAATCAGATTAATTGTCATGCAATCTGACTAGTAATTTAGTGGTTTGATCAATAATCCAATAATTTAATAGTTTCATCGGCTCGATGACCGATTTTAGATTTAAAGTAATGATATATATAGACTAAATAGATGTTTTATTTATCAACGTTCATTTACTAAAAAGTTTAATGATTTGGAATATATTTACATTTAACGTAAAAATGGATACTTTAAAGTTTGGTTACATCAAGTCATTTAATAATATTTTTTATATTTAAAAATTTAAAATATGTTAAATTAGTTTTGTTTTGTGAATATTTACAAACACTACGTAAAAAAGACTTACGAAAGCGTGTTTTTTTTGCCTTTAAAAGCGCTTTCGTAGGTGGCGCTGCTATAGGTTTTAGCAGCACTTTTTATTTAATGAAAAGCGCTTTCGTAGGTCTATCTAATACAACGTTTTTTTTATGAAGAAGCGCTTTCATAGGTCTACCTAAGGTAGCGCTTTTTTCTAGAAAAGCGCTCTCATAAGTTTTCTTTTAGCAGCGCTTTTTTCTGGAAAAGCTTTGTCTTAGGTAGCCTTTTAGCAACGCTTTTTTCTGGAAAAGCGCTTTCATAGGTGGTCTTTTAGCAGCGCTTTTGCCTGGAAAAGCGTTGTCATATGTTTACCTTAGACAACGCTTTTTGTGAAAAAGCGTTTTCATAGGTTACCTAAGGCAGCGTTTTTCTTGAAAAAGCGCTTTCATATGGTGTTTTTTTTAGAGGTATAATTTATATAATTCATATACCTGCATTGTTTGCAGCATATTATTTATATAAACCAGTTGCCATAACCTGTAATTCATAAACCGCGGTAATGCATTGTATATCATTGTAATCCAAAATATATATACACCATTTTTGTAACTCAAAATATATAAAAACCATTGCTATCAACATTGTAACTCAAAATCATTCTTACAAAATCAACCCTAACAACAACTAAACCAGTCCTAATGTATGAAAGAAACACAGTCAATTATGTATTAAGGTCCTGGTCCTGCGAGGTTTGAACATAATAACACGGTCAATATGGTATTCCATGTACACATGTAACGTATTCATAACACTTTTCACATAATAATGTATTCATACCTTATATGATTCTCTGCTCAATAAAATATTGACACAATTCCTCTTTGATTTCTTCCAACTGAAGTTTCGTGTAATATGCACATTTGTATTCATCGAAGTACTACATAACAAAACATAATATGCATGATTTAGTTAAAAGTAAAAAATTATATGAAATATCCGAGAAATAATAAAACAAATCCTAAGTTATAAATCCATACTGTGACTGGAATCTCTATTTGATTCAGTTGAAGGATTTCTTTGATAAACCGCATAACGAAGTATCCGCAATCTATACTGTTTTGCTGTTGAGGACACTACATAGAAAAACAAATAAGAATATATAGTTGTATTGTTTTATCAAATAGCATAAATATTATAAGCAAAATAGTGGAAATTAATATACCTGCACTTTGATCCAATTAATGTTGTTTGATTTAGACCGTCGTACCCGAGCTTCTCTTTGACACCGAAATACTTGTATCACTCTAACAAAATAAAAATATATATTTAGAACAATGTCACATAAATAATTAAATATATAAATATACACAAATATTTAGAATAATATCACTTACGTATCAATCATTAACTTCATATCCGGATAATTTGTCCAATCACCGTCAACCGAATTCAGATAATAGACCACTTCTTTTATAGGATCGATAGCAACCAACAACCAGTGACATCTATAAATTAAAACAACAGTTTAGAAGAAAATTTTCTACGCAAAAATTACAAATATTAAAATGAACTTAGAATGAAAATCTAACCCTGTAGGAATAGTATTATATGCCCAAAGATATAAGCTTTCTGTACTGCCAGTTGCCATGAATCTTTCGACTAAGTGCTCTCTTACTGAATACGGTTCTCTACCAATTGTCGCTCCACTGACACGGAAGGAAGACCCGAAATGGAATTTGTTTGACAATTGATTCCCGCGCATCAATTTGTCATATAACAACCTTAAATAAAAACATAATTAATATTAGACTATATTCATTGAAATATTTAAAAAAATATTCAGCTAATTACATAATATAAAGATGGGGTTACCGGATGTATGCGTGCATAATACTGACGCCTAATTCTTTATGACGGAAAATCCGTTCCACGTCTTCATGTCCAGTCATTTCGGTGCAAGGAAAACCAAAGATACCTTGATCCATATCCATTTGACGAATACCACCATCCATCAAATCTGTTATTCCCACTATTGTTTCAAGACACTGCCGGTATCGAGGGAAAAATCTAGTAGGAACCCTTTTCTTGGGTGGTACGCCAACGATTTTCTGGCTCACTTGTTGTGACCCTTGAAAAGGTACCAAAAAATCATATAAACTCAGTTAAATTATAAAATTATGCAGTTTTTTATTTAGATCATATAATTAACACTTTAAACGTACCTCTTTTTGTGATACATCAGACTCGTCGTGCCGCAAAATCCCTTTACCCTTAGATGCGGGTTTTATAGGAGTCTATAATTACCGTAGAAATAACTGAGGTCAGAACTGACAGTTGAAGACTTAAAGATTCATAATGGTTTTCAACATACCTGATCATCTATGAAAATGAGGTCTGATGGCCATGCAACAAAAGTTCCTATTGCATCTCGCAGCAATGTGGTCTCAGCAACAATGTCAGGTACCGGCAACAACACATCCATATCTAAAGCAATATCAACCGATAGTTTCATGTGTCCATCCGGAAGCGGTCTATGGTGAAGTAAATCTCCCAAAGTGTTATGGACTTTTCCCTTGCCAACTAGTTGATAAGTCGACAACGATAGGTATAGCTGGCAAGATGAAATGCCCTAAACCAATAATAACCGTTAGAAGTGACTAAAAATATTCTATAATAATAATGGATATATATTGAAAATTACCTCGGGAAATTTATGCTGACAGTTGATACTAGCTTTGTCACTAGTTTCTTTCAACTGTGAACTGCTCTTTTCTGCCATATATATCTCTTTATCCTTCTGCAATTCACGGACTTGAGCTTGTAAATCCTGCAATGTTTGCATCACTTCTGCATTGCTATGATTTCTTCTCCTTGGATGCTTATACAAAGAGGTTGAAGTCACACCATGACCTTTACCCCTCACCCGACCCGGATACTCAACAATATTTAGTGCTCGACTAAGTACGCTCCTGGTATCCTGATCCTCACCTGGGGATATCGATTGCGACAAGGTCTCCTGTAATTCGTTTACATATCGAAAATTATTAGTGGAGATAAAAAATTATTTAAATATTAATAAACATTTGATTTAATTAAAGACACAATCTTATACTTACACATTCATCATACACATGTTGAAGATCGGGATTAACAACTTGATCCTTGCCCACACGAGCTTCCTTCCATAACAAATGTGCTGGTAGTGATGTTGTGTCACTTTTCGTCTCTTCTAACTACGCATTGACACAAGTCTTAAGATCATCAATTATAACACATTGAGAGAATTAATAAGATCGTAGAGTTTATATTTACTTACAATTTTTTCCTCTAAGCGAGCATATCCCAAACGTCCTTTTTTGTATGGATATGTGGGTTTTGACGCTCTCTCGCGATTGATGGCACTCACTTTCTTGAAATTCTCGTCTCTTCTTTGGCCTACAAAACCAACTCATTCTTCAGGTGTAATGAAGTTCTCATATTTCTTTGGACGTTCCGGATCCTCTTCAAGAAAATTTCCTTCATCATCTTTAAGATACTTGTTTGTTAAAAATGTTCTCCACCTTCTGTGTCTTTTTCCAGCCAAACCCATTATATAATTTTTACGGGTATCTTCAATGTTAAAAGACCTCTACAAAAAAACATACGCATAAAGTGTGTTAGTAAAAGAAATTTAAACACATATTATCGTCAAGATAAAGCAAATAAAAAAAACCATATATGTACCTTTATCTCAGTCCAAACTTTCTCTTTACACTCATCCAACTCTCCTCTTTTCCATCTAGAAGTGGTGATCGGAATGTGTATACGAACAAGCGTACCAATGTAGCTTGTCAACTTTGCAGCATTAGACCCAATTAGTTGGTCATTATCATTCCAATCTACATTATATGTTACTCCTCTATCTCTATCACGAATGATTCCCCTCATAATATTTATACCTCGTGTAATATCTTTTTCTAAAGTCTTTTCTGAAGTATTTTCTGGAGCATTTTTAGGAGCATTTGCATCTTGTGAGTTTTCTTGATTACTAGCCATTTGACCTATAATAATGAAAAAAAATAAAAATGAAATGATAAATATAAAAATGAAATGACAAATAAAAATGAAATGACAAATAAAAATGAAATGACAAATTAAATTTTATTGAATGATATAGGCTATAATTATATATACTATTACCTTTTTCACTAAGGTCTCTTTCTTTTCTTGGTAGGAATGTATTCTACTCGTCTCTTAACAACGCGGACAGTTGGATTGATCCAAATACCCTCATTATGATCATTTCTAATACATGATTCATTATCATTTTGATCAGTTATGGTTAAAGATTCAATGTCAACTCCAATATCACTTTAATCTCTAATGCTTTCATCAATTACTTTGTTAGATAATAGCACTATAGACCATTTCGTACTTATCGGATCATTGACATAGAACACTTGTTTAGCTTGAGAGGCTAGAATGAAAGGCTCATCTTTGTACCCCACCCTATTAAGACCCACTTGCAAAAAACCTGACTTATCCATTCGTATGCCATTATTATTTTCATCCCACTTGCAACCAAATATAGGAATCTGAAACTTCTCGTAATCAAACACCCAAATGCGCTCGATAACCCCAAAATATGACAGATTTGCAAATTTTGGGTTTAAGTCCTTCACACTTGATATATGCATTGCTTCAGCGATCAAGATGACACCACTATTTTGCATAGTACTTTTGTCATCCTGTTCTTTGGTATAAAATGTGTATCCATTAATTGCATATGCGCTATAAGAAAACACAACTAAACTTGGACCGTATGCTAAAGATCTCAATCTTTCTATTACTGAAGCAGGATCTGAATGATACTTTGAATAAATATGTTCCTTAAACCATGGTATGAAACTTCGATTGTGCTCTCGTACAATCCAATTCTCATTTCTATTCGGATTTAAACCTCGAAGAACACCCTTGTGCATTTCAACATACGGCTCAACTTCAAGCTCATTGTGCAGAACATACAAATGCACTTGATCCCGTTCGATCGTTGATATTGTCACAACTTTATTTCCAATTAGCTTCTTACCTTCTTTTTTTTCAACAACATGAGATTTGGGGAGTCCAATTGATTGAACATTTGACAGATATTCAGTACAAAACTCAACCGCTTCTTCAACAATATATCGTTCAGTAATACAACCCTCTGGTCGACTTCGGTTTTTCACATACCCTTTTAATATTTTCATATAACGTTCAATAGGGTACATCCATCTCATATAAGCTGGTCCACACAGTTGTGTCTCTTTGACAAGATGAACGACAAGATGAACCATTATGTCAAAAAACGAGGGAGGGAAATACATTTCAAGATCACACAAAGTAATAACTATTTATTTTTGCAATGTTGGTAAGATCTCAGGATCGATCACCTTGCTGCAAATTGACTTGAAGAAAAAACACATTTTAGTTATTACGCTTCTTACTTTTTCTGGAAGAATAGAACGTATACCTATCGGTAGAAAATGTTCCATTATAACATGGCAATCATGCGTCTTTAAACTCTTTAACTTGAGGTCTTGCATAGACACAAGTCTTCTAATATCTGATGAGTAGCCTTCTGGAACTTTAACCTCACTTAGGAACTTACACAATATTTTTTTCTCCTTTCTGGGTAGAGTGTAAACAGCAGGTGGTAGATATGTTCGTCTTCCTTTTTTCATGGGTCCCAATTCAGTTCTTATTCCCATCTCTACCATGTCCTCCCTTGCTTTAAGTCCATCCTTAGACTTCCCTTTTATATTGAGTAACGTACCAATAACACTGTCAAATACATTTTTTTCAATATGCATAACATCAAGAAAATGTCTTACGTACAAAGATTTCCAATATGGCAATTCAAAAAAAATTGACCTCTTCTTCCACCGACCTGTGACAACATTATGTGCAAAAGGCTTGCCAAACTGAATACTCACATCTTTCACCTTTTCAAATATTTGATCACCTATTGTGATACGGTGGGAGAACTTACTTGAGGTTTTGCGTTTGTGTTCGCAAATGTTTTGGTTTAGCAAGAGTCGCCATTGAATTTTTATTTTATCCTAAGGAAAGGTCAAAAAGCACAAGAAAGACCTTTGAGATATTTTCTTGGGTTCGGGAGTAGATTATGAAAAGGGAAGGTGCAAGCACCCTTTTCATCCATGGTTATTCATGGACTCTTAGTTACTTGTTTAGATCACTTACTTTGCTTTTCAATTGTTTGAAATGGTGCTCTTCAATTGTTTGAAATGGTGCTTTGTGTGTGGTTTTGAAAGATGTTTTGAAAAGAGGCCATCGTTGTGGCAACCTTTGTAATGATTCTTGTTTGAATGTATACAAAGGTGTTTTTGCCTTTTGAAAAGGTTTCAATGTTTGAAAGTCTTGTTTTGAAATGTTTTGAAATTGTGTTTGTGAAGTGTATTTGTAAATAGCAAGGATGTTTTTACAAGCTTTGATCAAGTAACTAAGAGCTATCTATCCTATTTTTACTCAAAGATCTTTCTTATGTTTTTAACCCTTTTAACAGTGTTGTTTCACCATTGCATTTGGTGAACAACCTTGTGCTAGGATGTTAAACGGGACAGGCGCGAGTCATCGTATAGACCATGATAGCAATTGTGTCAAATATCTTTGGCAATTTTCTTAAGGGGCTTGATCATTTTTGTTTAGGCAACCAAGATAGCGTCATCGAGGGACTATGATCTTTTGTTTTGTTTTTGTTTTGCCAAAGTACCTAACATGCATACCATGGCCCATTTTTGAAGGCAACAAGTAGATTGTAACCCTAGGGGTGTAAGTGTGCATTGTGTTTGATTTTCATGCATTTTTGTCTTTGATTAGGTCAAACTATTTGTTGATTTTGATTTTGTATACAAACCCTAATTCTCTAATCATGGCAAAATTGAAAGCGTAAAATGTGAGAATTTAAAGTTCTAAGCTATTACAACATGATTATGGGGATGAGGGTACAATTTTGAATGGGGGGTATTTGACAAAAATATAAACCCTAGTTACTATTACATCCAAATTGAATTTACAATGCAACAATATTTAAATGTACAATATTTAAAATAACAAAATAAATAAATATTGAATAAAATGTATTATGCAAAAAGAAGTTTTTATTTGCTTATGTATGTAAAGTATTTTCAATGTAAAAAAAAGTATAAAGAAATAAAATAAAAAGATTAACTTTATTGTTTAAGGGATGAAACCCTAATTTTTTTTAAGAAAGTAAATATTATATATTATTTATATACAAGAAATATATTAATATGTTCAAAAATAAAATATATTGAAAAAAAAGTGTTTTTTAGTATAAATAATAATAAAAATAAAAATGTAATATTTTTGTATTTTTATTCTAAGTATTTAATAAAATAAAAGTATATATATATATATATATATATATATATATATATATATATATATATATATATATATATATATATATATATATATATATATATATATATATATATATATATATATATATATATATATATATATATATATATATATATATATATATATATATATATATATATATATATATATATATATATATATATATATATATATATATATATATATATATATATATATATATATATATATATATATATATATATATATATATATATATATATATATATATATATATATATATATATATATATATATATATATATATATATATATATATATATATATTATATTAAATATGTATAATATAAAATAAAATATGTACAAAAATAAATTATATTTTAAATAATATTTTCAGTGTGAATAAAAATAAGAAATAAAAATAAAAGTATCATTTACATTATTTTCAAGTTTCAAATAAATAAATTATAAAAGTATTTAAAAGCCTTTAATATTAGAAAAAATCAAAATAAAATACCAAATAAATGTAAAAAATTATGAAAATATTTTTTATGCATTTTTTATGTTTGGAAATAAAATAACAAAGTCAAAAATGAAAACAAAAATGCAAAAATATCATTATTCAAGAAATTGGGTCAGGGGGTGCAAAAATGAAAAAAAAAGGGTGTTAGAAGCAAAACTGGCCAGGCCCAGCCCAAGCCAACTTCATCTTCTTCCTCCAGACAAAAAACGCGCGCCTGTTATACAAACTTGAACATCCTGGAAACGTTATCTTTTGCAAAAACTCACAACATCAAACTTGTAGAGAATTTTAATACGATTCTAACCATATAAAGCATTAATCTTAACTCTCAAAGACCAGAGAGAATTTCTCTGGCCCTAAAATCTGACCTAACTTTTTCAGCATGTTCCTGGATGAAATTCTCCTAGCACACTTAATATAAATGAAAACTGAGCATATGTACAGCTTCATGGCATTGAATACTACATTTTTCATTCACAAACCTAAGGCTAAATGTTCCTAAATAGAGAGATAGAAAGTGATGAAAAACCTGTTTCAGTTGGATTCAAGTAGGACAATGCAGAGCTTCTCAACAAGTTTTGAGGTGTCTAGTAGCTTGCCTGAACTTCACTTGATCTTTTCCAATAGCTAGCTTGCCTTGAATGTCCCTGAATCAGCCTCTAGAACTCAACCTGCACAAGCTTAAAATGAAAATGGTGAACATTGTAAATGGAGTTACAGTTGGCAATGGAGGTTTGGGATAGCTTGAGTAAGTTGAATGGAAGGTGTTTGAAGCAAAAAGGAGCAAAACGCACGAGCCAAATGAGTTGTGGCACTCAAGTTGCAGCACCTGCCCTGTTTTGCCAAAAGAATGTGATTTCTGGCTATGGGAGGTTTTGGGGCTCAAGCATTCGTGGTTATGGCTCAAAGGGTTGTGTGAAATATGTTTGCAATGTTTGTTTAAGCTAACAATGGATGGTTCTCAAGTTGGGAGGATTTTGCAAGTTTTCTTCTTTTTGAAGCAAGAATGTGTAAGTTGTTATCACATGCCTGTACAAGCCATATATCATGATGCATACAATCCTCTTAATACTTGCAATTTGTGGATTTGATTTGGCTTCTGAGATCTTGGCCCTATGCTTCAAAAATCATGTTTTGACATAAAGCATACCTTTTCCAAAATGGAAATGTACCTTTTTCTAATTAAGGCTTAGTTTGGTGTACAATGCCCAAATGGCTAAAACAAATGCTTATACTGATGGATTTGCATTTAATTAAGGAGTGTGAATTGGTTTAGAGGCCTGAAAACTAGTACAAAGCATCCTGGTTTGAAAATGCAACTTGTATGAACATGGATTGGTCATGGATACAAAGTGAGTTTTTGCCAACTTCAAGCATTCGATTCTCCCTAACCACAAATGTGTTTGAGAAGTTCTTGGACAATTTGGAAAGCTTGCAATATGCTCTATAATACATATTTGAAATGAAACTTGAGACTCCAAGTGGACCTATTTGAAAAATGGCCAAGAAGATGGGTCAAAATCCTGCCTAAACTAGGGCAAAATAAGTTAAAAGTTTTAGGGACCCTTGTTCCAAAAATCATAACTTGAGATCCAATCTTATTTTGAGAAAACTTTATGAATCAAAGTTGTAGAATTTGTGGAGGACTACAACTTTCATGTTGTAAGTTTTGTTTGAATCCAATTGCATCATGGTAAAAATGTGGGACAAAGTTAGGAAAAATTAAGAAAATTTCATAACTTAGAAAATTTCTAAGTTATGAAAATTTTCAATTTCAAACCCTAATTTGCAATTTTGGGTTTCTTGGTGAACAAGTTTCATAATTTAACACATCTTGATGAAAAATGACCCTTGGCACTTGATTTTGACCAAAAGGTCAAAGTTTGACTTTTCAGTGTACAGTCAAATTTTGATCAGTTGACTGAAAAATTCATCTGTCAATCCCATGCATTTGAGGTCTTTTGGACTTGTTGAATAATTCAAGATGATGTCATTGAGTCCTTGAGTCCATGATTGAGCTTAATTTTCCATTGGCTAGGTCAAAAAGCCATAAATTGCCTTTATACAGTCAAAACCCTAAAAATGACCATTTTGCCCTTTTGGTGATCTGATCAAATTTCTTGTGGAATTATGGTCCAAACTTGATCAAATGGTTCATATGAGTTCATAATGTTGATGTGGGTCAAAATTTATGAGGTTTGACTATAAATTGACCACAGTTGACTTTTTCCCCAATACAGCTGATTTCTAGGTCAACTGTCCAATTGACTGGGCAAAAACTTGATTCAAGGCTTGAAACTTGGTATGGACAAACTTATGAGTCCAACATGAAGTATGAAAGTCACTTTGGGCATTGAAGGTAAAAAAATCCTTGTGCAAACTCAAACCCTAATTTTGGTCAACAGTGCAAGGAGGTGTCTTGAGCAGAGCAAACCCTAGCTTGATCTTGAGTTCCAAGAGCCTTGTGATGAGAAATGTTGATAAAATGAGAGGGAAAATTTTGGGGTACAACAGTTGCCCCTGTTCAATCTTCTTGAACCTGAAGAGTTAGATTGGCAAGTTTGCCTTTCGTGACTCGAAGGTAAAAGTGGATTGGACACTAGAGTGCCCGTAAATTTGCACTTGTCAAAATATTGTTGAGGGAATGGGCTTAAAGATGCCATTTGGAGATGGTAGAATCTTGCTGGAGATGGGCTTAAAGATGCCATCCAAGATTTTTTTGTTGAAAATCAGTAGAATGAACATCAGAATGGTATCCGTATTTGGAATGTATCTGAGTTGTATCTGGAGACTGGGTTTGTATGAGCAAGGGAATGGCGTCCGTGTCTAAAGTGTATCTGAGCTGTAACTGTATTTGATTCTTGGATGAATATTAGAATGACTGCCGTGTCTGGAGTGTATCTGTATTCTGAATGGGTGATAGAGAAACATCTGTGTATGAAGCATTTATGTGCTGGAGATAAATTTCGAATGAGTGACAGAATGGCAACCGTGTTTGGAGCGTATCTGGACTGTATCTGAAATTTGAGACCTGTATGAGTAGAAAAATGACTTCCGTGTCTGGAGTGTATCCGTACTGTAACCGGGATCTTGGACAAGTGACATAATGACTTCCACGTCTGGAGTGAATCTGAACTTGAAGTTGATAGTTGAATCTGAATGAGAAAAAGAATGGCTTCTGTGTCTGGAGCTGTTGTACCCCAAAATTTGCCCTCCCATATTCTCCAGGAAATTGCCAAGCCAAGCTGCAAAATTCCCCAAGGGTTGCACAGGGCAAAGGTCTCCTATACAGTCAAAACTAGGGTTTGTGTTCTGATCAAGAAAATGAAGTTTTCAAAAGCCCAATCAAGTCTCACATGTCTGCAAATATGGTCAAGTATCCTCATATCAAGTTTCAAGGCATTCAGCCCAATTGCACATTCAAAGCCCATTTGCTTTACCCTAATTTCCATTATATAATCACCTTCTTTTCACACAAACCAGGAGGAAGAAAAAGAGAGAAAAAACCTTGCCACAACACTGTTGGAATATCAAACTCTTTCAAGAACCCTAAAACCTTGAAATCCTTATTACAATACCTCACTACAAACAAGCCATCTCAGTTACAAACCAACATCTTATTACTTCTTCAGTAAGGGTAAGGCTGGCTTGATCTCCATGATCCAAAGGGCATAAAAGTATTCATGTCACTACTTTTCCAGTAAGGGTAAGGCTGGATTGATCTCCATGATCCAAAGGGCATAAAAGCATTCATGTCACTACTTTTCCAGTAAGGGTAAGGTTGATTTGATCTCCATGATCAAAAGGGTATAATCATTCATACATGCCATATTGTGCCTAAACATTAAATTTCTTCATATGTTGGTTTTATTTGAATTTTTATGATTTTATTTAATGTATTCATGAGGTTGCAGATTTAGACAGGATCCCATGCAGGTTCATTAAGGAACGTTGAGGCCAAAAGCCAAATGGCCAAAAGCCAAAAGTCAAATGGCCAAAACAGAACATTTTACACATGACCCCAATACATGGCGAGCAGACATCTTGAGAAGATTAAGGAACGTTGAGGCCAAAACACAAATGGCCAAAAGCCAAAAGCCAAATGGCCAAAGTAGAAAAACTCATGCATGACACCAATACATGACCAAACCACTCCAATTCACCTCCAAAAAGGGGACAGAAACCCCTCAAGGTATTGTATTTTCTTTCTTTTCCTTATTTTATTTATTTCAATTATTTCTTTTTTTTAATTAATTCCTTTAATTTAACTTATTTTCATAAAATATAAAAAATAGTAAAAAACAGAAAAGTCATAAAAATCAAAATATATTTATTTAATTAATATTTTTTGTAAATAAACTTCACTAATAATTAATTATTTATTTTTATAAATCAAAATTGCATGTAAATAATTAGATTACTTTTAGGTTTAATTTTAACATGTTTTTCTTAATAAATAAAAAAAAATAGAATTAGGGTTAATATTTTAATTTCATTTAATCTTTCTCATAAAAATACATAAAAAACATAAATACCAAAAACTCAAAAAAATAATAATTTCTTTTTTCTCTTTAATTTCATTAGTTTAATCATTTAATTTAATTTCATTAAAAAGGGTCCAACGCCCTCGTTTCCAATTTTAATTCTTATTCGCGTATTTATTTCTTTTTCTCTTATTATTTATGTACCTCTCCCAAAGCCGTGTAAATTTAATCTTTCGCACTTTGCTTTATTACGTTCTTTATTTTCTGTCAAATCGGGTTCTGGAAATTTTGGCGATGTGGACCCGCGCCTTTGTAATAGTTTAGAGCTTTACCTTTCTCGCAATTTTTTAACTGTTAAATAAATGCATGCAAGAATGAATGACAAAAATAAAAACAAAACGTTAGATCACCAATAACCTGACAAGACAAAAATAAATGAATCTGACACACAAATCACACACCACCCCTAGGGTACGCCTCACTGTTGCCTTGCCTCGAAAGGTGATCGTCGAGTAGAGGATGTCTTAGTAAGTCCTCATGATCCGGGAACCTGGCATGAGGGTAGCTTCTAAGGTGTCTTCCCATTGCTCTGGTGATCACCATGTCCCGAACCTCGAATTGACCCGAACACCTCCAACGGTGGTGCTACCTACCTCTCAATGGTGGGATGGCACTACTTTAAAGGACATTTACACAGACGAATTCCTTAGGGTAGGTAGACGACTCTAGATACTTGCTCTAAATTCAAAAACAAAATTCAAAAATACTTTTCACACCAACACATTTTCAAAAAAGCTTTCGAAAGCATTTTTTCAAACACTCTTGAGGACCGATACAAGAGTCGAACTGAAATTTTCAAAGAAACTTTTTAAAACCCACAGTTGAAAAGCAAACAAACCAATTTTGAAAACACAAATGAGCAAGTATCTAAGAGCCCATGGATAACCATGGATAGAAAGGGTGCTAACACCTTCCCTTTCTATAACCTACCTCCCGAACCGAGAGCAATCTCTTTAAGGAATTTTTCTGTGCTTTTGTCCTTTCCATTTGGAGAAAATAAAAGACGGTGGCGACTCTTGCTTCCGCGACATTTCGCGAACCAGCGATAAACAGTCAGTTCCAGATCCACCGATCACAGAACTGGCCACTCTGCTGGGGATACCTTTATAAAGTGAGGTGTACCTTAGGGTTAGTTCATAACTGTGTTTTCAATTGTCTTCTTTGCTTGCTTTACTATTGTGGGTTGTATCGGAGTTACATAGATCCTAACCCAGATCTGGGGATACCCTGTTTAGGTAGCATAAGCTGTGAGGGACCTGTCCGGCGTATACCGACATGGGTGAAGCAGTGGCTACGTTGGTGTGGCGCTTTGGTCTGTACCGATATCCCTCGTGTTGAAACGGGGAGAATATGGGTCTTCCAAGGAGTCATTAAGCACCAACAGACCTTAGAACCTTAAATGACACAACTTGGCCATTAGAACAGTAGCAGTATGCTACGCCCATTGAGGCTAAACTCTCGTGATGGTTCTGGCCGCAAGAAAAGATTGCGATGCTGGAGTTATGACCGATTGAGGTTAGTCAATGATATTGGGATCCTCTAAGAACCCGGTTACTTTTGATTAGGACAGGTATGAACCAACGAACTGAAAGAGGGTAATACCTAGACCTCATGTTGGCCTAAACTCTAAGGGCACTTTTGTGTGACTTGTGTGCCTTTGTACTTGCCTACTTGCATGCTTGTTATCTGACGCTTGAGTTTCTCGCAGGTTTTGTTTGTAGTCCTGAATTAGGACTCATAACAAGGTTTACCAGGTTTTCTCGCAGGTTTTGTTTGTAGTCCTTAATTAGGACTCATAACAGGGTTTATCAAGTTTTCTTGCAGGTTTTGGTTTGCAGTCCTTAATAAGGATTCATAACAGGGTTTATTCATATCACCCCATGCATCATGACATCATACCATTGCATACATCCTAACCCATTTCAAGGATCTCAAGGGCTTGTGATGCAGGTCATGATGAATCAAACATCTAGCAAGGGGCAAAGAGGATTTATTTTCCTCTAGCCAAGGTTGTCAGGGGCTATGACCCACTTGATATGGTGAGCTCTGACTCTTGAAGAAGGTTCCCTTAACCAAGGTTGTTTGGAAATCAAAACCAGACATGATGACTAAAGTCAGGGGCTATGACCCACTGGATATGGTGAGCCTTTGACCCTTGAAAAAGGACGCTCAACAAATATGAAGTTCCTTCAATCAAGCTACCGGATCCCGGCTCTAACAAATTTCTTGTTTACCCCGCGAGGTCCTTGAAAACATTACATGCATGTCATACTCATCATTGCATAACAGGTATCCTTGTTGCAGGTCACTTACCCTTCTCGCTGTTTATTCCAGCAATGGCTTCCCAACAAGACAGCCAGGACCTTCTGGCTCAAGAGACTCGGTTCAAGGAAATCCTCCCGAATTTATCCAAGGGGCAGGAGGAGCTAAGGACACTTCTCATAGAGGCTTTTGTCAAGAACGGTGCTGAGGACGAACGGCCGAAACACCTACAAGCTGAGATGGATGCAATGAAAGCCCAAATGCTGGGGCAGAGGAATGCCATTCAAGGTTTAGCTCAAAGACAAGATGAGCTCCGGTTTCTCGTCAACCAACTTCTTCAGGGTAACCAACTGGGGCAAACATCTAAGGGTAAAAAGCCAGTCATCGTTCGACCATCTTTGAGACAAAGAGGCAAGGAGAAAGCTCCTCATATGGCTTCAGTATCACCAACTCAGTATCAGCCAGACAAGCCCAAAAGGAAATTCACCAAGCTCAACGTGTCACTGCCTCAAGCCTTACAACAATTGCTGAGGTTGAACTTGGTGACTCTAAAGGATCCTCCTAAGAATCCCAACAGGACACCTTCAAGATATAAACCCAACGCTCACTGCGCTTATCATTCTGACAGTCCGGGGCATGCTACAGAGGATTGTTGGACTTTGAAGAATAAAATCCAGGACCTGATTGAGGAAGGAGCTGTGGAATTCACCCAAGAGGGCCAGGCTGAGTGCTTCTACCATCCCTACAGGATCCACTATGTGAAGTGACAAGCCCTGAGACTAGGAAATTTTTGTTCATTCGAATGTTCAAGTTGCAATTTTCTTTTGTTCAAACATTTATTCATGTTAAACATTGTTATTCCATTAATGCATCGCATATGTCTGTTTTGAAGCAATATATTCGTATTCACTATACGCAAATTATTTTCATATTTTCTCTGATGATCAACTCTTGACTAATAATTCTAAGCCTCTCGAGGGAGGATGACGAAAACGATACCGCGATCATTACAGTATGCTTTTGAACAGACCCCGCTGATGAGGTACAGGCATTGTTTCAATCCCTAAACACTGGAGTTATAAGGATGATAATCCCTCGTCAACCCCTCTGAGCCAAAGAAGTAGGAGTTTTTCTTTTCGAAATTTAAAACCCTTAATCATAACCTGGGGCAGGGTAGTCACTCAGTTGATCCAAGTGCATAACAAATGGCACCAAAGAAGTCCTTACGGAAAAGGAAAGACAGTGATGGTTCAGAACAATCAAAAGGACAGGCAGTCATTCTCAAAAAAATCATAAACGAAAAACCCATTAAGTCAAAACCCATGAAGGAGACTTACGAAACTGGGGCATCCCGCTGACTGTAATTCCAAAAAAGGAAACAGTTCAGGCAAAAAAAAGAAAGGGATAACAAAAATCAGACAAGAAAGAGGTCTTACAAACCCTCAAAAAAAAAGGAATGACTGCCTATCCAAAATAAATTGTCAACATCCGAATCATCACCGGAAAATCAGAGCAAAGATTCAAACAAGGTCTAACGTATGATCAACTAAGTTTAGGTTTGGAGAACATCACGAAGAGCGGGTGGGTACAAATAATTTGAGCCTTTATCCTTTGTTTCTTAAACCGTGAACCAGGCCACGTTATAACCCTCAAAAGTCCTAGCTGAAGCACGGGTTAGTTCGAAAGCATATTGTTACGAAAGGTATCCTGACTCCTTAAGGCTTACGGTAAATACGGAGTTGACATCACGTTTTACAAACAATCATTTGTTTTATGAAAAAAAATGCATTTTCAAAAATTTTCAAGACAGACATAGGCTTTGCATTTTTAACATAACTTTGTTTGCATACGACTTTTTGTTTGAGCAGCAGAAGTTCGCACGACGAATGCCTAATGAACAGAAGTACTTCCAATCAAGGGGCAGGACATGACCATGGTCCATTATCTGGGGCAGTCCAATCAAGATTCGGAGAATCTCTCAAAAGGCCAAATAGCCTGGGGCAAATCTCTACCTGAGTCATTTAGGGCACTCCAACAACGAATCTTGCTTGATCAGACACCTTCTGGTGGCATGGCAAAATACTTCCAACAGGGGCAACTCCCCACATTCCCTGAACGTGGACATAGTCGAAGAAAAATACTACGCAAAATCAAAGACCCGCTAGGTTGACACACCTAGGCAAAAATAAGGGATTCCCGGCGAACCAAAAGGGTTCGGGCAAAAATAAGGGATGAAATGAAAAAAATATGTACACCCGGCAAGTCGAAAACCTGAAAAGGCGGCTTGGGCAAAAATGGGTATCCCGGTGGACGGAAAACCCGAAAGGGCGGTCCAGGCAAAAGTTAGGGATCAAAGCGTATGACTATGTCCCGGCATATCGTCACTTGTCTACCCGAAGATTTGTCAATCACCCACACAGGTATCCTCTTCCCTCACCTCCGAAGCAGGGGCAATAATGAGTTATCCAGGCGATCCAATTGCTCTGCCAACCAAAGTACAAAGGAAAGATCAACATAAGAATGATTACCATCTACCTTTACAAATTCCAGATCGTGGGTTAACATCCGAAACCAAACAGGACAATCATCCACTTAATCAAAATCATGCAACCCTACACCGGTTCCTTCTCAATTTTCAGAAGAAGTTTTTACACGAACTTACCTCCAGGTAGCCCTACCCCGGTACCTCCAGAAGTCTTACACGGATTTATAAGAAGTTTTTGCACGAACTTACCTCCAGGTAGCCTTACCCCGGTACCTCCAGAAGTCTTACACGGATTTATCTCAAGTTTTACACGAACTTACCTCCAGGTAGCCTTACCCCGGTACCTCCAGAAGTCTTACACGGATTTATCTCAAGTTTTACACGAACTTACCTCCAGGTAGCCTTACCCCGGTTCCTCCAGAAGTCTTACACGGATTTATCTCAAGGTAACCCTACCCCGGTTCCTCCAGAAGTCTTACACGGATTTATCTCAAGATGACCTTACCCCGGTTCATCAAGTTTTACACGGACTTACCCCAAGTAACCTTACCCCGGTTCATCAAGAAGTTTTACACGAACTTACCCTACAGTAACCTAACCCCGGTTCCTCTAGAAGTCTTACATGAACCTATCTCAAGATGACCTCACCCCGGTTCATCAAGAAGTTTTTACACAAACTTATCCAAGTAACCTAACCCCGGTTCCTCTAGAAATCTTACATGGATTTATCACAAATAACCCTACCTCGGTTCATCAAGAAGTTTACACGAACTTATCCAAGTAACCTAACCCCGGTTCCTCTAGAAATCTTACATGGATTTAGCTCAAGATAACCTCACCCCGGTTCATCAAGAAGTTTTACATGAACTTACCTCACCAGGCAACCCTACACAGGTTCTCCTTCTCCGGACATAGTTTTACACGAACTCGACATCAAGCAACCCTACACCGGTTCCCTCTCTTCAAGATGCAGTTTTACATGGACTCGTCACCCAGAAACCCTACACAGGTTCTCCCTTTCCAAAAAAACGAAGTTTTACACGAACTCATCATCAAAGTAACCCTACCCAGGTTCCTTCTCCATTTCAGATACAGTTTTACACAAACTCATCAGCATGCAACCCTACATAGGTTCCTCCTTTCAACTTACAAAATTACATTCCAAAACTCCCCAGAAGAGTCCAATCCAGTTTCCCCAGGAAAGTTGGAATTCATCTCCCCAAACAGTAAGCTTATCCCCAGTAAATTCTGGAAGCTTATCCTTCGCAGAGCACGGACGCGTCTCCCGGCTTTATTTAAAGAGTTATTTCCTCAACAGGATATAACTGGGTTATCCTCAGCCAAAAGCCACGGAAAGAGCGTCGTCGACAAAGTCTTCCGATCCCCAGCAAACCATTATCAACACTCAGCAAGTCATCCCTCTTCCCACAGAGTATTGCTTCCCAGCATGGTCGCTAGAGTATCTTTTCTCCCCGCAGAAACTTCCATTTGCCAAGTTTATCCCCCAACGGAGTCATCTTCTCCTACCGGTATTCTTGCAACTGTCATCCCCAGCAGGAAGCAAAATCTATTCTCCAACATCAGCCCAGGATATGACTTCCCGGCACCCGTCAAAGATTTACTTTCTTAGACGAAAATATACATTCATAAAACATCACATACATCATTATAACATGCATAGACACATCATATCATACGAATCTCATTTATTTTGAGAACATCATTGCTTGGTTCATATCATGCATAACATATGACTGACCTCTACCTTTCAGGAAAGATACAGTTAAATTCTCAATCACATTCCAAGACCTAGACCGGTTCAGTTAAATCGACCCTAAGATTTTCCTGATGCTTATCCAGTCAAAGGCCTTCTCTGGTTCAGTCAGATCGACCCTAAGATCTCCCTGATGCTTATCCAGTTGAAGATATTTCAAGACCTTCTCTGGTTCAGTCAGATCGACCCTAAGATCTCCCTGATGCTTATCCAGTTGAAGATATTTCAAGACCTCCTCTGGTTCAGTCAGATCGTCCCTAAGATCTCCCTGATTCTTATCCCAATAGAAGACACCCAAGATTTTTCTCAACGAGCATTGTTGAAGTTAAAGTCTCCCAAGGTTCTCTTACCGTTCATGCTAAGGCAGTAACCATCCCTGGTTCATTCATTGCCGTTTGAAGCTCCAGACTCAACTCCTGTAACCAGTCAGGACACATCTATACCAAGCATCTAAAATCAGCTCCTGCAACGTGTCAGGTACTCTTTTTCTTTTGCAGGTGTGCAGGTTCTCTCTAAGGAATCCCTTATGCGATCAACATTCAGATGGCATCTATAAGCCCATCATCCTATCCAGCAATCTCCAAATGGCATCTATAAGCCCATTCCCCCATCACACTGCTAACATGTGAGCGCAAATTTCTGGGCACTCTAGTGTCCAATCATCTTCTACCCTCGGATTACGAAAGGCACGTCAGCCAATCTGCATCCTCAGGTCTAAGAAGATTGAACAGGGGCAACTGTTGTACCCCAAAATTTGCCCTCCCATATTCTCCAGGAAATTGCCAAGCCAAGCTGCAAAATTCCCCAAGGGTTGCACAGGGCAAAGGTCTCCTATACAGTCAAAACTAGGGTTTGTGTTCTGATCAAGAAAATGAAGTTTTCAAAAGCCCAATCAAGTCTCACATGTCTGCAAATATGGTCAAGTATCCTCATATCAAGTTTCAAGGCATTCAGCCCAATTGCACATTCAAAGCCCATTTGCTTTACCCTAATTTCCATTATATAATCACCTTCTTTTCACACAAACCAGGAGGAAGAAAAAGAGAGAAAAAACCTTGCCACAACACTGTTGGAATATCAAACTCTTTCAAGAACCCTAAAACCTTGAAATCCTTATTACAATACCTCACTACAAACAAGCCATCTCAGTTACAAACCAACATCTTATTACTTCTTCAGTAAGGGTAAGGCTGGCTTGATCTCCATGATCCAAAGGGCATAAAAGTATTCATGTCACTACTTTTCCAGTAAGGGTAAGGCTGGCTTGATCTCCATGATCCAAAGGGCATAAAAGCATTCATGTCACTACTTTTCCAGTAAGGGTAAGGTTGATTTGATCTCCATGATCAAAAGGGTATAATCATTCATACATGCCATATTGTGCCTAAACATTAAATTTCTTCATATGTTGGTTTTATTTGAATTTTTATGATTTTATTTAATGTATTCATGAGGTTGCAGATTTAGACAGGATCCCATGCAGGTTCATTAAGGAACGTTGAGGCCAAAAGCAAAATGGCCAAAAGCCAAAAGTCAAATGGCCAAAACAGAACATTTTACACATGACCCCAATACATGGCGAGCAGACATCTTGAGAAGATTAAGGAACGTTGAGGCCAAAACACAAATGGCCAAAAGCCAAAAGCCAAATGGCCAAAGTAGAAAAACTTATGCATGACACCAATACATGACCAAACCACTCCAATTCACCTCCAAAAAGGGGACAGAAACCCCTCAAGGTATTGTATTTTCTTTCTTTTCCTTATTTTATTTATTTCAATTATTTCTTTTTTTTAATTAATTCCTTTAATTTAACTTATTTTCATAAAATATAAAAAATAGTAAAAAACAGAAAAGTCATAAAAATCAAAATATATTTATTTAATTAATATTTTTTGTAAATAAACTTCACTAATAATTAATTATTTATTTTTATAAATCAAAATTGCATGTAAATAATTAGATTACTTTTAGGTTTAATTTTAACATGTTTTTCTTAATAAATAAAAAAAAATAGAATTAGGGTTAATATTTTAATTTCATTTAATCTTTCTCATAAAAATACATAAAAAACATAAATACCAAAAACTCAAAAAAATAATAATTTCTTTTTTCTCTTTAATTTCATTAGTTTAATCATTTAATTTAATTTCATTAAAAAGGGTCCAACGCCCTCGTTTCCAATTTTAATTCTTATTCGCGTATTTATTTCTTTTTCTCTTATTATTTATGTACCTCTCCCAAAGCCGTGTAAATTTAATCTTTCGCACTTTGCTTTATTACGTTCTTTATTTTCTGTCAAATCGGGTTCTGGAAATTTTGGCGATGTGGACCCGCGCCTTTGTAATAGTTTAGAGCTTTACCTTTCTCGCAATTTTTTAACTGTTAAATAAATGCATGCAAGAATGAATGACAAAAATAAAAACAAAATGTTAGATCACCAATAACCTGACAAGACAAAAATAAATGAATCTGACACACAAATCACACACCACCCCTAGGATACGCCTCACTGTTGCCTTGCCTCGAAAGGTGATCGTCGAGTAGAGGATGTCTTAGTAAGTCCTCATGATCCGGGAACCTGGCATGAGGGTAGCTTCTAAGGTGTCTTCCCATTGCTCTGGTGATCACCATGTCCCGAACCTCGAATTGACCCGAACACCTCCAACGGTGGTGCTACCTACCTCTCAATGGTGGGATGGCACTACTTTAAAGGACATTTACACAGACGAATTCCTTAGGGTAGGTAGACGACTCTAGATACTTGCTCTAAATTCAAAAACAAAATTCAAAAATACTTTTCACACCAACACATTTTCAAAAAAGCTTTCGAAAGCATTTTTTCAAACACTCTTGAGGACCGATACAAGAGTCGAACTGAAATTTTCAAAGAAACTTTTTAAAACCCACAGTTGAAAAGCAAACAAACCAATTTTGAAAACACAAATGAGCAAGTATCTAAGAGCCCATGGATAACCATGGATAGAAAGGGTGCTAACACCTTCCCTTTCTATAACCTACCTCCCGAACCGAGAGCAATCTCTTTAAGGAATTTTTCTGTGCTTTTGTCCTTTCCATTTGGAGAAAATAAAAGACGGTGGCGACTCTTGCTTCCGCGACATTTCGCGAACCAGCATAAACAGTCAGTTCCAGATCCACCGATCACAGGAGCGTATCTAGTCTGTATCGGATTGCTGAAGTCTAAATAAGTAGTAGAATGACTGCCGTGTCTGGGGTGTATCCATGCTATATCTTGACTTGAAAGTTTGAATGAGTAATAGAATGACCGCCGTGTCTGGGGTGTATCCATATTGTGTGAAATCTCTGAATAGTTGTTAATGATAACTTTTAATCTTATCCTGAAAAAGGGTAAAATATTAGCTAAAACACAAAGTCATGTTGCATGATATGTATGATGCAATAGAATGTGTTTCATCAATGTTTATGATATATGAATGTAATGCATATGCATGTAAGTTGATTAGCCGTCTTGCTGAGGAAAATAAATCCTTGATAACTGGAGATAATGAAATCTTTGACTGCTGCCTGAGAAAGTAAATTCCTGACCGATGCTGAGGATTCAAAAAAATCTTTGATTGTTGAAGATGAGAAATCCTTGCTGACTGCTTGGGGATTAAAGATCTTTGATTGTTGAGAATGAGAAATCCTGGGACCACTGCTGGGGATTGAAAATCCTTGGTGACTGGTGGGGAATAACAAGAGCTTTGACAACTTCTGCGGGGAATGAGAATCCTTCATGACTTTCCTGGGAAATAAGGAAAACTATGAGAACCTCTACTGGGGAATTAAAACCTGGGAGGCTTTAAATGGAGAAATAGGAACTAGAATCTTCATTTTGTTGGGAAATAACTCTATGGGGAGAGTGCTTACCCTGCTTGGGAAATTAGGAGCTTGGGTTGTATGCCAATCTACTAGGGAATGGCCCTAGTTGGGTATAAGATAAAGAGTTAACTGTTATCCGATTGATTCTCATACTTTTTAAGATAACCTGTTGGGGAAGTTGGGGAAAGCTGAATGGTTCCCGCTGGGGATTGATAGTTGGAAATTTGACTCCGTTGGGGAAGAAGGTCTAGAGTATTCTAGCTCCGCTGGGGGTATGTATTTCAGGGTTTTCGGGGCTCCACTGGGGATCAGGAGTTTGGAGACTTAACTCTGATGGGAATTTTGAAACTTAACTCCGCTGGGGGATAAAGTTTAGAATATTCTGGCTCCGCTGGGGATCTTGAATTTTAACTCCGCTAGGGATATATACTCCAAGGTTTTAGCTCTGTTGAGGATCTGAATGATATACTGTAGGGGATTTCTTCTGGAATAGCCTAAAGACGTTTTCCTATACTTTCGACCTACCAGTAATTATCCTTTCTCATTTTGTTTTATTTGTAAGCAATGATTATATTCAAATGCATATGCCTATTTAACAAAACATTGGACATTTTTCAAAATAAAACATAAGTGTAAAAAGAAAAGAAAGGAAAGCAAATTTCTGCACTTTGAAGTATCTTTGTATTAACTTTTGTAAGTATCTTTGTACAAAGGAGACAGACATCCTAGTAAGAGAACGTTGTCGTAAAAATTGAAAAAATTTATACAAAAAGAAAGATGGTTATGTGTAACAATTCCATGGGGTTCCCATTATGCTATAGCCTTCACAACTCTGAGTATCCTGTCCATTCGTTGTTTCGTCCGCCGATGATTGGGTTGATCAGAAGCTTGGAGCTTGTTGGTGAAGAGATTGTCCTTAAAGTGATCCGACGAGACATAGTCATACGCTTTAATTCCCAAACTTTTGCCTGGACCGCCCTTTCTGGTTTTCAGTCCACCGGGAAACCCTTTTTTCCCAAGTCGCCCCTTCGGGTTTTCAACTTGTCGGGTCGTTTTATGCGTAGTATCTTTTGACTATGTCTGCGTTCACAGGGTGCGGCAAGTCATTACCGTCCATGGTGGTCAGAATCATTTCCCCACCAGAAAAGATGTTCTTGATCACAAATGATCCTTCGTAAGTAGGAGTCCACTTGCCCCTGGGATCACTTTGCGGCAAGATGATCCGCTTGATTACAAGATCTTCGACTTGATATACCTGACGTCTGACTTTCTTGTTGAAAGCCTTGATCATCCGTTTTTGATACGTCTGACCATGACAAACAACACTAAGTTGCTTCTCGTCGATCAAGTTAAGTTGATCAAGTCGGGTCTGAATCCAATCGTCTTCACTCAAACCAGTATCCTTCATGATCCTCAAGGAAGGAATCTGAACTTCCATAGGTAAAACAGCTTCCATGCCATATACCAGAGAAAAGGGGGTTGCCCCTGTTGAAGTATGTGTCGTGGTAAGATATCCATACAGAGCAAACGGTAACATCTCATGCCAGTCCTTATAGGTGACTGTCATCTTTTGAATGATCTTCTTGATATTTTTGTTCCCGGCTTCAACAACACCGTTCATCTTTGGGCGATAGGGAGATGAATTGTGATGATAAATCTTGAACTTCTCGCACAGAGCGGTGATCATAGTGTTATTCAGATTTGTACCATTGTCCGTAATGATCCTGTCGGGGATATCATACCGGCATATGAGATTCTGCTTGATGAAGCGGGCAACCACATTCTTTGTAACTGAGGCGTAGGAAGCTGCTTCGACCCATTTGGTGAAGTAATCAATAGCCACCAGGATGAAGCGATGTCCATTGGATGCGGTAGGCTTGATCTCTCCAATCATGTCGATTCCCCACATTGCGAATGGCCAAGGAGCTGTTATAACGTTGAGAGGAACAGGAGGAATATGTACCTTGTCAGCATAGACTTGACATTTGTGACAAGTACGGGAATGTTGATGACAGTCAGCTTCCATGGTAGACCAGTAGTAGCTTTCCCTTAGAATCTTTTTAGCCATTGTATGTCCGTTCAAGTGGGTGCCAAATGTGCCACTATGTATTTCGGTCATGATCAACTCTGCTTCAACCTTGTCCACACAACGAAGTAGAACACAATCATGGCTGCGCTTATAAAGGATACCATTGCTCAGGAAGAACTTGGTAGCAAATCTCGTTAAGAAATTTTTGTCATTGACGGAAGCTCCTTCAGGGTATTCTCGAGTCTGGAGATACCTTTTGATTTCATGAAACCAGGGTTGTTCCACTACTTCTTCGGCATCAATCTCATGACAGTGCGCAGGTTCGTCCATTCGCTCGATGGTGATTTGGGGAGCCTCATTATCCCAGTTGAGTTTAAACATGGAAGACATTGTAGCCAGAGCATCTGCTAGCTGATTTTCTTCTCGCGGGAAGTGCTCAAAGGTAATCTGCTCGAAATGAGGCAACAACGTCAAGACATGTTCTTTGTATGGGATAAGATTAGGATGTTTAGTGTCCCACTCTCCTTTGATTTGACTGATAACCAAAGCCGAGTCCCCAAATACGACCAAAGATTTGATTCCAAAGTCTATAGCAGCCTTGAGACCAAAGATGCAAGCTTCATATTCGGCCATGTTGTTGGTACAACTGAAGCAAAGTTGGGCAGTGAAGGGTGTATGGTAACCTTCCGGAGAAATAAGTACCGCACCGATACCGTTGCCAAGTGCGTTTGAAGCACCATTAAAGTACAGGATCCATCGGGATCCTTGTTCAGGTCCGTCATACGGTCCGTTACCTTCAATGTTGTCCAACGTCATGATGTCCTCGTCGGGGAAGTCGAATCTCATAGATTGGTAATCTTCGACGGCTTGATGAGCTAGATGGTCAGCTAGTACACTCCCCTTTATAGCTTTTTGGGTAGTATACTGGATATCATACTCAGTCAGGATCATCTTCCATCTAGCGATTCTTTCGGATAAAGCAGGCTTCTCGAAGATATACTTGATCGGATTCATTTTAGAAATCAGCAAAGTGGTATGTGTCAACATATACTGTCTTAGTCGGCGAGCAGCCCATACCAAAGCGCCACAAGTTTTCTCGAGCAGTGAGTAGCGAGTCTCACAGTTGGTAAACTTTTTGCTAAGGTAATAAATGGCATGCTTTTTTCGGCAAGACACGTCATGTTGGCCTAGTACGCACCCCATTGAGTTATCCAAAACAGTTAGATACATGATTAACGGCCTTTCTTCGACGGGTGGCATCAAGATAGGAGGTTCCAGCAAATACTCCTTGATCTTATCAAAAGCAACTTGATAATCATAGTTCCACTCAACCACCTGATCTTTCTTCAACAGCTTGAAGATTGGCTCACAGGTAGATGTTAGGTGAGATATGAACCTTGCAATATAGTTTAAGCGTCCTAAGAAACCTCTAACCTCCTTTTCAGTGCGAGGGGCAGGCATTTCTTGTATAGCTTTGACTTTAGCAAGATCAACCTCAATGCCTTTATTACTGACGATGAACCCCAAAAGTTTATCGGACTTGACTCCAAAAGTGCACTTGTTAGGGTTCAGTCTGAGCTTATATTCCTTCAGCCTGACAAACAGCTTTTGTAGATGATCAAGGTGTTCTTCTTCTGTCTGTGAACGGGCTATCATGTCGTCTACGTAGACTTCGATTTCATGATGTATCATGTCATGAAACAAAGCTACCATGGTGCGTTGATAGGTTGCCCTGGCATTCTTCAGTCTGAATGGCATCACTTTGTAGCAGAAGGTACCCCATTGCGTAACAAAAGTAGTCTTCTCCATGTCTTCGGGGGCCATTTTGATCTGGTTGTATCCCGAGAATCCATCAATGAAGGAAAATACCTTGTGTTGAGCTGTGTTGTCAACCAAGATGTCGATGTGTGGCAGTGGAAAATCATCTTTAGGGCTAGCCCTGTTTAAATCCCGATAGTCCACACACATTCTGACTTTGCCGTCCTTCTTAGGCACGGGCACAATGTTAGCAACCCATTATGGATATGAAGTAACATCCAGAAAGCCAGCATTGAATTGCTTCATTACCTCAGCTTTGATCTTCTCAGACATGTCGGGCCACATTCGGCGGACCTTTTGTTTGATCAGTGGACAGTCTTCTCTTGTAGGGAGACGATGAACCATAATATCTGTATCAAGTCCCGGCATGTCTTCGTAGGACCAGGCGAAGATCTCAACATATTCATTCAACAGCTGAACTAAGCGCTCCTTGACACTTGGCTCTAGGTTGGCACCCACTCTAACTTCTTTTATGTCTTCCTTTGTTCCCAAGTTGATGGTTTCTAGTAACTCTTCATGGGGCAGAATAGCCCTCTCTTCTTGTTGCAAAAGTCTGGCTAACTCTCCAGGCACTTCACAGTCTTCATCACCTTCATACTCGGCATGATTGACCAAATCTTCAGAGTCACCGAAGGATAAAGAAGAATAGTCACCCATGGAATCCGGAGTGGATGGGTACCTGCATTTTGTGAGTGTGGGTGTGTGTAAGGGATAACCATCCTTAAACAAAACAAAATGTAAAAGGAAAGAAAATGAACACAACATTTTATAGATGAAAACGTCCAATGATTCATTAAACATGGCATATGATAATGAAGAAATCAAGCCCTTACAAATGGACCTATATGCCCTGGGTAAGGCATAAGGTGAAAATAGTGTACGAATCATTTAGTTATTACAGACCAAAATAGGAAATTGTTCAAAGATAAATTACTGGTTGATGAAAGTGATGGGAACAAAGTCCTTCGCTTCCCAGTTGCTTAATCCTCCTTTGACGGTTGGAAAGATCCAATCTTCAAAGTTGTCTTCTTCATCATCATCTTCTAAGGCATTAATTCCATGGTGAGTGATTTTTACGGGTGGTCCTCCAACCTTGGAGCGACGCACAGCTTTCTGGCCAGCAGCAGTAAAACCTAGTCCAAACTTGTCTGTCTTGTGAGGAAAATTAGGCAGTTGCCCCCACACTGTACTCCTTCCTTCTTTGATTACAGCCTCCGCATCCTTGAGGGATGTCATCCTAGACACAGGCTTGGAAACGATAGGCACATCTGGCATTGTCTTTGCAACTGCGACTTCAAGAGGAACCTCTTCAAAATGTTGGAAAGGTGTTTCTATGAATTCACCATCTAACTCCACATAGCGGAAGGAGTTGAGGTGACTTATCATGTACTCTTCCTCCCCGTGAACCGTTATAATCTTTCCCTGAACTGAATACTTTAGCATCTGGTGTAGGGATGAAGTGACTGCCCCAGCATTGTGGATCCACGGCCTTCCCAACAAGCAAGAATATGAAGGACGGATGTCCATCACATAAAAGGTAGAGTTGAAAATTTATGTGCCCACCTTGATTGGAATGTCCACTTCTCCATGAACCATCCTCTTAGAACCGTCGAAGGCTCTAACAACGATGTTACTAGGCTTCAGGGTCAAACCTTCGCAGTCCAATCTATCCAACTCCTTTTTCGAGAGAACATTTAAAGATGAACCGGTGTCAACCAAAACATGGGCAAGTGTGGTTCCCCTGCATTCTACTGAGACATGCAGCGCGTCGTTGTGCTTCCTTCCCTTATGGGTCAAATCAGCATCGGAAAAACCAAGACCATTATCAGCAGTAAGGCTAGCCACGCACTCTTGAAACTGGTCAGCCAAAGTTTCTTGAGGCACGTGTGCCGTCTTTAAAAATTCTATCAAGGCCTTAACATGGGCCTCAGAGCAGAGTAGAAGAGCCAACATGGAGATTTTGGAAAGGGTCTGCCCTAGCTGCTCCACGACATCGTAATTGCTCCTCTTGATTATCTTTAAGATTTCTTCCATCTCTTTCTGGGTGGTCTCGGGGATTACCACAGTCTGAGCCTTCATCCTGACAGGCGCTTCTAGTATCCCCTTACCTTTGGTAGTAGCATCAGAGGGTCTAACTTCAGGTATATCAATTTCTTCAATTATCGGGCTTTGCACAGATGGCTTGACATGCTCAGAAACTTTCGAGGGTCCGAAGACTGCTCGTGGGGGAGCAATCTCCGGAGAGAATACCCTTCCGCTGCGAGTTATCTTGCTTGTTCCCGTAATATTCCCTATATCAGGGGTTTCATCATCGGAATTCTCTTGGACTGATTCAATCTGTTTGATACCATGATAGAAGATTTCTCCTCCATAGTTCCATGGTATCGTTTTGTTAGATTTATACGGGACAGGCCCCGGCATGGTGATTTTCAACGACACAAACTTAGGATCAGGCGTAATCTTGACAGGCCTTTTACAGGTCTTGGGAAGATTGTCGGAGATGGTTAAAATTGCAATGTCATTGGTTGAAGCAACAAGGGTAGCAGGAGTAACAGGAGTGATAGTATCAAAATGAGTCTTTTGGAAGAGGATCTCTTGGGTATCCATCAGGTGTTGGATGCCTGATTTCAACAGTGGGCAGTCAGCTTGCAAGTTTAAACAAAAGTAACAGTATTTTCCACAACCTGGGAATATCTCGGCTCTCATCAAATTCACTTTAATCACTGGTAACAGAGTCAAAAGGTCAGCAACATTGGTAACATGAATATCTTCCATAACGACATGAACATTATGATCGTGCTTGGGCATTGGGGCAAAAATCACATTCGGCTTTTCGGGCGCATCGAATTCTACCTCCTTGGAGTCTATCAGGTCTTGGATCTTGTTTTTAAGAGCCCAACAGTTATTGGTATCATGCCCTACACTGTCAGAGTGGTATGCACACTTTGCATTAGAGTGATAATAAGGAGAAGAAGTATTGGGGTTCATCGGCGCTTCTTTCAAATTGGTGAGGTTCATTTTTAACAGATGAGGGAGTACTTGAGTCGGTGTCATGTTGATTCGGGTGAACTATTATTGTGGCCTTTCTACCCTTTGCTGATTAGATCTTGGTTGATTGCTGCGAGGTTGATCGGTTGAAGAGTTTTGGATCATCACAGCCCCCACCGTTGGTTGGCGCTCGATTCTTCCTTGATTTCTCTGATTGTGAACGGCAGAAACTTCCTTTTTAGCTGGGAAGGTCTTCTTAATAGCATTGGAAGCGGACACATCCTTCTGAATTTTACCACTTTTAATGCCAGCCTCGACCCTTTTACCGGTCAGAATTAATTCGGTGAATCCTGCAGAGGAACTTCCGATTAAATGATTGAAGAAAGGGCCAGACAGGGTCCCTAAAAACATGTCAACCAGCTCTCTATCCGACAATGGTGGCTGCACCCTTCCAGCCAAATCCCGCCACTTCTGGGCATACTCCTTAAATCCCCCATTAGAAGCCATACCCATACTCTGTAGTTCAGTACGATTAGGCGCTAAATATGCATTGTATTGGTATTGTCAGTAGAAAGCAGCAGCTAAATCTTCCCAGTTGTGAACATCCGATCTCTCAAGTTGATAGAACCAGTCCAATTGTGTTCCTGACAAACTATCTTGGAAAAAATGGACCCAAAGATCCTTATCAGATGAGTGAGGTTGGATCTTTCTGACGTAGGATCTCAGATGCATCTTTGGACAGGACAAATCGTCATGCTTAGCGAATGTAGGTACTTTGAACTTGGGAGGAATGACGATCCCAACGACCAACCCTAGTTCTTCGAAATGTAAACCAAGTACCCTTTGCAACTCCATGGCTGCCAACCGATCCTCAAGATTTTTATACTTATCATCCGCAGGAGGATATTGCTGTTCGGAGTAATCTTCGTCCTCTTCCTCTTCTTCTTCTTCCACTTCAGATTCAGAAGGCATCGCAGTTCCTTTTCCTTTACCGATCCCTTCATCTGACGTCGAGGGGAACTCGAGAACTTTTATAGCCTGGTTTTCAAACCTTCTTCCCATAGTGGCCATACCAGGCCTTTTCTTCTTTTTCTCTTTATCTTTCTCCAATAGTGCTTTAAGGTCTTCTTGACCCTTTGCTAAGGTCATGAGGAGTTGCTGGAATTGCGAATTATGTGCTTGCAGATCTTTAACCGTCTGCTACAAATCTATCTTGCTGAAATAAATAGCAGAAAGATAAGGAAACCTGGTGTGAAGACCTGTTTATGCATATGATGAATGATATGTTATTCATGTGATGCATTCAAGGATTCAGAAATTCAAATTTGTTGCAAACAAAAAGAACACACGTCATATTAAGAAGAAATTTGTTAGTACATAAGTGCCCCATGGGAAAAATATTACAAAATTCTTAATGTAAAAAGACATTGCGCATCCTCTTTGGTGCAATGTAAGTGTTGAGAGTTTCCTCTTCATGAAGTCGGCGGGTAAGCTCCAAAACCTTCTTCTCACTGGCGTAGAAGTTGGCTTCAAAAGTATTTCGTTCCTCCTTGAGCTGTATCCAACTCTTTTGCAATTCTTCCAATGATGTTGGCATGTCAGGATGTAGGAGGGTGTATGGAACCTCTCCTTCCATAACAGACTCTTTGATCACGGGGAGAATGTGAGGGTAAGGCATCTTAAGATTCTGGGCGCGGGTTCGTACCCACTTGAGATAAGGCTCAAGGGGGATGGAATTCTTGTGCCCCAGTGTCTTACTATCCACCTTGTTGGGCATCCTCCAAGCTCTGATAAACCTTTATCAAAGTCCTTGTGCATCATTGTCGAAGTCAAAAACTAGGTCAGGAATCAGCATGTCATGAGGGCCATCCCTCCGAGCATATCCAAACTGTCTTAGGGCTAAACAAGGGTTGTAGGTAATGCCTCCCTTAATTCCAAGTAGTGGGACATTAGGGAATTCCCCACAACGATCAATGATGATGAGATTTTCTCTGGACCGAGAACACCAATGAACATCAGAATGTGTTAAGGTCATCAATCGTTGTAACCACCTTAAACCATGCTCATTCTTCAAAACTGACTGGGGAAGGTGAGAAATAAACCACCTTTCTAGAAGAGGAGTACAACACATGAGAACACCTCTTTTCCTAATTGTTCATGTGTAAAATAAGTGTAGGATGTCTCCAAGCAATGTAGGCACAGGATTCCGGGATATGAAAATCTTGACAGCATTCACATCTATAAGTTGATCAGGGTTTGGGAACAAGACCAACCCATAGATGAGAAGTGCTATAATCTCCTCAAAAGCTTGTAGATCTAGAGAGTTCCAGCAGTCTTGTGCCTTCTCAAACAGAAACTTTGCCAAGAAACCCTTGACACCACTTCTGGTTTCCCAATGACCTTTGATATCAGATGGTTACAAGTGTAATGCTTGAGCAACATCTTCAGGCTTTGGTTCTTTTTCGTACCGTTGTAGGGTAGCTGATGAAGAATAGGAATTCTCAGGAGTTGAGAAAATTCCTCCAAAGTAGGTACTAGTTGGTAATCAGGGAATGTGAAACAGTGGTGTAGGGGGTCAAAGAACTGGAAGAGAACTTTCACCATGTCTTCTTCAATGTCGGAGTTGACCAAGTTGAGGAGTCTACCATGTCTTTCACTGAAAGGAGAATTCTCTGGAATCTTGGAAGTAAGCTCCTTGAGTTGAGGAGGGATTCTCACAAGGTTGACTTGAATTGTTTTCCTGCGAAGAGATTCCATGACCTACAAAACAAGAACAAAGATGAAGATCAAAACCCTTGAAATGGTTAGTGGATGCATATGATGCTTTATGATGTTCATGATGTATGCACAAGCACATATACAAGAAAATCACACAAGATCCTAGTTTCATGCTTGCATGAGGTCTCTTAGGTAAATACCCTCTTGAAGTTAGTTGGCTCAACCTGTCCTATAAATAGTAATCGGGTTCTAAGGAGCTCAATATCACTGGATTATTTTCTATGTTCATTATTTTGGTTTAGCCACTTAACTGGCGACCAAAATATTCCAAGAAAACAACCCTCAATGAGTGTAGTATCGAGTATCTACCAACTTCAGACTGCACCAAAGTCGGTCATCTCACTACTCCAAAAAAAGGCCAAGATGGTCAAGTAAGGTTCTAAGAGTTCATTAGTGCTTCATGACATCACTCAGCGGCCCCGTATTCTCTTTGATTGACTCAAAGGCTATCGGTACTCACAAATATGTCGCACTAATATAGCTATTGCTTCAACCATGTCGGTATACCCCGCACAGTTTCCACAATGTATTGTTATTTACCTATGAATGTTTCCCAAATCCGGGTGGAGGATTCAAACCCAAACAAGAGAACCAAATGTAAAGCAATCAAGGCAAACAAGATAAGCATGCAAAGGTGATCTAAACCCTAAGGTTACTCCACTTTTAGAGTTTTCCCCAGCAGAGTCGCCAGTTCTGTGATACGGTGGGAGAACTGACTTGAGGTTTTGCGTTTGTGTTCACAAATGTTTCGGTTTAGCAAGAGTCGCCATCGACTTTTTATTTTATCCTAAGGAAAGGTCAAAAAGCATAGGAAAGACCTTTGAGATGTTTTCTTGGGTTCGGGGAGTAGATTATGAAAAGGGAAGGTGCAAGCACCCTTTTCATCCATGGTTATCCATGGGCTCTTAGTTACTTGTTTAGATCACTTGCTTTGCTTTTCAATTGTTTGAAATGGTGCTCTTCAATTGTTTGAAATGGTGCTTTGTGTGTGGTTTTGAAAGATGTTTTGAAAAGAGGCCATCGTTGTGGCAACCTTTGTAATGATTCTTGTTTGAATGTATACAAAGGTGTTTTTGCCTTTTGAAAAGGTTTCAATGTTTGAAAGTCTTGTTTTGAAATGTTTTGAAATTGTGTTTGTGAAGTGTATTTGTAAATAGCAAGGATGTTTTTGCAAGCTTTGATCAAGTAACTAAGAGCTATCTACCCTATTTTTACTCAAAGATCTTTCTTATGTTTTTAACCCTTTTAACAGTGTTGTTTCACCATTGCATTTGGTGAACAACCTTGTGTTAGGATGTTAAAAGGGACAGGCGCGGGTCATCGTATAGACCATGATAGCAATTGTGTCAAATATCTTTGGCAATTTTCTTAAGGGGCTTGATCATTTTTGTTTAGGCAACCAAGATAGCGTCATCGAGGGACTATGATCTTTTGTTTTGGTTTTGTTTTGCCAAAGTACCTAACATGCATACCATGGCCCATTTTTGAAGGCAACAAGTGGATTGTAACCCTAGGGGTGTAAGTGTGCATTGTGTTTGATTTTCATGCATTTTTGTCTTTGATTAGGTCAAACTATTTGTTGATTTTGATTTTGTATACAAACCCTAATTCTCTAATCATGGCAAAATTGAAAGCGTAAAATGCGAGAATTTAAAGTTCTAAGCTATTACAACATGATTATGGGGATGGGGGTACAATTTTGAATGGGGGATATTTGACAAAAATATAAACCCTAGTTACTATTACATCCAAATTGAATTTACAATGCAATAATATTTAAATGTACAATATTTAAAATAACAAAATAAATAAATATTGAATAAAATGTATTATGCAAAAAGAAGTTTTTATTTGCTTATGTATGTAAAGTATTTTCAATGTAAAAAAAAGTATAAAGAAATAAAATAAAAAGATTAATTTTATTGTTTAAGGGATGAAACCCTAATTTTTTTTAAGAAAGTAAATATTATATATTATTTATATACAAGAAATATATTAATATGTTCAAAAATAAAATATATTGAAAAAAAGTGTTTTTTAGTATAAATAATAATAAAAATAAAAATGTAATATTTTTGTATTTTTATTCTAAGTATTTAATAAAATAAAAGTATATATATATATATATATATATATATATATATATATATATATATATATATATATATATATATATATATATATATATATATATATATATATATATATATATATATATATATATATATATATATATATATATATATATATATATATATATATATATATATATATATATATATATATATATATATATATATATATATATATATATATATATATATATATATATATATATATATATATATATATATATATATATATATATATATATATATATATATATATATATATATATATATATATATATATATATATATATATATATATATATATATATATATATATATATATATATATATATATATATATATATATATATATATATATATATATATATATATATATATATATATTAAATATATTAAATATGTATAATATAAAATAAAATATGTACAAAAATAAATTATATTTTAAATAATATTTTCCATGTTAATAAAAATAAGAAATAAAAATAAAAGTATCATTTACATTATTTTCAAGTTTTAAATAAATAAATTATAAAAGTATTTAAAAGCCTTTAATATTTGAAAAAATCAAAATAAAATACCAAATAAATGTAAAAAATTATGAAAATATTTTTTATGCATTTTTTATGTTTGGAAATAAAATAACAAAGTCAAAAATGAAAGCAAAAATGCAAAAATATCATTATTCAAGAAATTGGACCAGGGGGTGCAAAAATGAAAAAAAAAAGGTGTTAGAAGCAAAACTGGCCAGGCCCAGCCCAAGCCAACTTCATCTTCTTCCTCAAGACAAAAAAAGCGTGCCTGTTATACAAACTTGAACATCTTGGAAACGTGATCTTTTGCCAAAACTCACAACATCAAACTTGTAGAGAATTTTAATACGATTCTAACCATATAAAGCATTAATCTTAACTCTCAAAGACCAGAGAGAATTTATCTGGCCCTAAAATCTGACCTAACTTTTTCAGCATGTTCATGGATGAAATTCTCCTAGCACACTTAATATAAATGAAAACTGAGCATATGTACAGCTTCATGGCATTGAATACTACATTTTTCATTCACAAACCTAAGGCTAAATGTTCCTAAATAGAGAGATAGGAAGTGATGAAAAACCTGATTCAGTTGGATTCGAGTAGGACAATGCAGAGCTTCTCAACAAGTTTTGAGGTGTCTGGTAGCTTGCCTGAACTTCACTTGATCTTTTCCAATAGCTAGCTTGCCTTGAATGTCCCTGAATCAGCCTCTAGAACTCAACATGCACAAGCTTGAAATGAAAATGGTGAACACTGTAAATGGAGTTACAGTTGGCAATGGAGGTTTGGGATATCTTGAGTAAGTTGAATGGAATGTGTTTGAAGCAAAAAGGAGCAAAACGCACAAGCCAAATGAGTTGTGGCACTCAAGTTGCAGCACCTGCCCTGTTTTGCCAAAAGAATGTGATTTCTGGATATGGGAGGTTTTGGGGATCAAACATTCGTGTTTATGGCTCAAAGGGTTGTGTGAAATATGTTTGCAATGTTTGTTTAAGCTAACAATGGCTGGTTCTCAAGTTGGGAGGATTTTGCAAGTTTTCTTCTTTTTTAAGCAAGAATGTGTAAGTTGTTATCACAGGCCTGTACAAGCCATATATAATGCTGCATACAATCCTCTTGATACTTGCAATTTGTGGATTTGATTTGGCTTCTGAGATATTGGCCCTATGCTTCAAAGATCATGTTTTGACATAAAGCATACCTTTTCCGAAATGGAAATGTACCTTTTTCTAATTAAGGCTTAGTTTTTTGTACAATGCCCAAATGGCCAAAACAAATGCTTAGACTGATGGATTTGCATTTAATTAAGGAGTGTGAATTGGTTTAGAGGCCTGCAAACTAGTACAAAGCATGCTGGTTTGAAAATGCAACTTGTATGAACATGGATTGGTCATGGATACAAAGTGAGTTTTTGCCAACTTCAAGCATTCGATTCTCCCTAACCACAAATGTGTTTGAGGAGTTCTTGGACAATTTGGAAAGCTTGCAATATGCTCTATAATCCATCTTTGAAATGCAACTTGATACTCCAAGTGGACCTATGTGAAAAATGGCCAAGAAGATTGGTCAAAATCCTGCCTAAACTAGGGCAAAATTTCTCTAAGTTAAAAGTTTTAGGGACCCTTGTTCCAAAACTCATAACTTGAGATCCAAGCTTCTTTTGAGAAAACTTTGTGAATAAAAGTTGTAGAATTTGTGGAGGACTATAACTTTCATGTTGTACGTTTTGTTTGAATCCAATTGCATCATGGTGAAAATGTGGGACAAAGTTAGGAAAAATTAAAAAAATTTCATAACTTAGAAAATTTCTAAGTTATGAAAATTTTCAATTTCAAACCCTAATTTGCAATTTTGGGTTTCTTGGTGAAAAAGTTTCATAATTTGACACATATTGATGAAAAATGACCCTTGGCACTTGATTTTGACCAAAAGGTCAAAGTTTGACTTTTCAGTGTACAGTCAAATTTTGATCAGTTGACTGAAAAATTCATCTGTCAATCCCATGCATTTGAGGTCTTTTGGACTTGTTGAATAAGTCAAGATGATGTTATTGAGTCCTTGAGTCCATGGTTGAGCTTAATTTGCCATTGGCTAGGTCAAAAATCCAGAAATTGCCTTTATACAGTCAAAACCCTAAAAATGACCATTTTGCCCTTTTGGTGATCTGATCAAATTTCTTGTGGAATTGTGGTCCAAACTTGATCAAATGGTTCATATGAGTTCATAATGTTGATGTGGGTCAAAATTTATGAGGTTTGACTGTAAATTGACCACAGTTGACTTTTTCCCCAATACAACTGATTTCTAGGTCAAATGTCCAATTGACTGGGCAAAAATTTGATACAAGGCTTGAAACTTGGTATGGACAAACTTATGAGTCCAACATGAAGTATGAAAGTCACTTTAGGCATTGAAGGTCAAAAAATCCCTGTGCAAACTCAAACCCTAATTTAGGTCAACAGTGCAAGGAGGTGTCTTGAGCAGAGCAAACCCTAGCTTGATCTTGAGTTCCAAGAGCCTTGTGATGAGAAATGTTGATAAAATGAGAGGGAAAATTTTGGGGTACAACACCTGTCAATCCAGGTGGAGCTCTACGTTGTTCGGTATCTCTATTGAACACTTTTCTCCATCCACGATATTAATGTTTAGAATTTAAGAATCTACGATGACTGAGAAAGACATTCTTCTGACAAAGTTTCAATCGCATCGTATCGGTTCCATCTTCACAGATAGGACATGCTTTTTCACCTTTAATGCTATACCCGGATAGATTTCCGTAGGCTGGAAAATCGTTAATTGTTCCAAACAACATCGCCCTCAAGTTGAAACTTTCTTTCCTATACCCATCATAAACCTCCACACCGTTCTCCCACAAAATCTTCAAATCTTCGATTAAAGGTTCCAAATATACGTCTATGTCATTTCCTGGTTGTTTAGGCCCAGAAATTAACATAGATAACATCATGTACTTACGCTTCATACATAGCCACAAAGGTAGGTTATAAATCTTAAGAATCACAGGCCATGTGTTATGCGAGATACTTTGAATACCGTGTGGGTTCATTCCATCAGTAGACAATGTCAAGCGAAGGTTTCTTGCTTCTTTTCCAAATTCAGGATAATCATTATCAATTTTCATCTACTGTGGTGAATCTGCCGGATGTCGAAACTTTCCATCAACAATTCTTTCATATGCATGCCAAGTTAAGTGTCTTGAATCGATTTCACTACGATACATCCGTATAAATCTTGGAATTATAGGAAAATACCATAAGACTTTTGCCAGAGACAACTTTTTCTTATATCGACGGGCACCGCATTTAGGACACTCATTTAACGATGCATACTCGTTTTGAAATAAAACACAATCTTTTGGACAAACATGTATCTTGTCATAGCTCATGCCAATAGAGTACAACATCTTTTTGGCCTCATACGTTCGATTGGGGAGAACATTATCCTCTGGTAGCATATCTTTCATAAGGGCTAATAACTCTGAAACTTTTATCCGACCATCCATTGCCTGCCTTTAAGTTGTACAACTTTAATACCGCAAACAATCTTGTAAATTTTGTACAACCATTATACAACAGTTTCTCTGCATCGCTTACCAACCTCTCGAACATTTTGGGACAATCATTAAGATCTTCTTCAAGCGCTTCTGCAATCTCTTCAACTCGATCATAATCGTATGTATCTGTGCCATTGTCGTTTGAAGCATAGGTTCTATTATCCCCCGATTCATCATTCCCGCCACTTTTCTCACCATGCATATTCCAACATGTATAACTTCTATCAATTCCATACCGTATTAAATGCGATGCCAACTGAACTGCGTCAACCCGAATCCCATAACAGCAACACAAACAAGGACATGTCATTCGACTGGGGTCTTCGACGTGCGCAACAACAAACTTAACGAATTCCGATACCCTGTTCTCGTACTCTTTCGATAATCGATTGGAATACATCCATGTCTTATCCATAGTTTACAGTTTTCTGAGTCAATCTGAGCTAAATGATAAATTCGAAAACAAAACCAATACTCAAAACTTGCACTTGCTCTTGCACAACCATATAACAAAACCAATACTCAAAACTTTTCACTAAATTCATTTTATTCTATCAGCTACTTTAGTACACAAGTATAATACATTCCTACCAAGAAAAGAGACGAGTAGAACACATAAACAAGAAACCATCATTGCTCAAAATCAATCATAAAAAGCACACAAAAAAAAACAATATATTAATAGAGTTAACAATATGGCTACCTTTATTAAATATTTTGTTACGCTCTCTATTATTTCTCTCTTAGCTTGTTTTACCAATGCACAACTTGTTAATGTAAGTCTATATAATTAATTAAGCATTTTTTTTCTGGTTCACAATAATATCATAGGATTATTTCAATGCCTCTAAAGAAGTTATGTTCTCTGTACATGAAAGAACCAATAAAACACAACAAACCAAACACCCATGACCATAACAATCACAATTAAGTAACAATGACCATCAACACATATCATCAAAACCAGCATTTTAAAAAACAATCCGCAACCGCGAAAACGGCCACGACGAAACGATTTTGACAGATGCAGATACCGTTATCACCATTTTCTTGCCATTTTCACACAAGCAGTATTCTCTTGCCATTTTCACACAAGCAAAGAAGGCTTAGACCCTGTTCGGATAAATAGCTTAACTACACGCTCATGGCTTAAGCAATTATCATATAAGTGCTTATGTGTGAACTATTTGTATAACAAGAGATAAAATGAAACCTGATACGAAAGCACACGAAAATCTGATATGAATTGCAGTTGGTCGGAGAAGTGGAGCACCGTTGACCGCCGTAGAAGCTCTGGTTTAGAGTTTTTTCGTGAAGAAAATCTGACTGAGAATAGAAAAGTGATACGAATTGTATTTTGATATTTATTATAAAACTACCTACGAAAGCGCTTTTAAAAGCGCTTTCTAAAGGTCATCTATAACAACGCTTTTACATCAAAAAGCGCTTTCGTAGCATATCCTATAGCAGCGCTTTTAAAAGCGCTTTCTAAAGGCCAACTTTAGCAGCGCTTTGGAAAAGCGCTTTCTAAGGCTGACCTTTAGCAGCGCTTTTGAAAAGCGCTTTCTTAAGGTATCCTTTGAAAGGCCAGCTTTAGCAGCGCTTCCCAAAAAGCGCTTTCTAAGGTTGACCTTTAGAAGCGCTTTTGAAAAGCGCTTTTTTAAGGCACCATTTGAAAGTGTTTTTTTAAGCGAATTTTTTTTAAAACCTACAGCAGCACTTTTTTCCAAAAACGCTTTCTTTTATGTGCTGCTAAAACTTATTTTTGGCGTAGTGAAAATTTCACATACTATAAAACGATTTAGAATAGGCAAGTGAGTACCATTATGAAGAAGTGGGATTTTTAGTCATTGATATAGTATTATTTATATTTAACAGTTGAGATTTTTGACCTATAATTTATTTGTGATTTTTTGATTGATTTACAACAAAATGCAACAATAAAATATTATATTTAATAGTTTAACTGATCTTCTTGGTAAATTCAACCTCTAAAAATAACTATTTATTTTTTTGGTGAATTCCATCACTCTATCTTCTCCTCTATCAATAGAGAAAAGGCACGTTAAAATTATATGTTCATTGATATACCAACAAAACTTGCCTTTCAAAAAAATTAAAGATATTAGCATGGTATTTGCTGCCTCTCAAAAAATTAAAGATATTAGCACGGTATTTCTTCATCAAAGTTTCATTATTTGTTTTGAAGGTAAAAGTTGTAATGCAAGTAATAAATAAGATTTGTATGAGTTACACAAGCACTGAAACAATTACATTGTAAATTTAAAAGTATGGTTTTGGTATGTACACACAGGAAGGACAAGTTAAAATTTACATCATTGGATATTGCATGGTTTGCATGAAAAGAATTCTACTTTATATCACCTAGTTTAGACACTGTGTTCGTCTATTACGAAAAGAAATCACATTATTACGAAAAACTCATTTAACAACGTTTGAAAAATACATATAATCATGCAGATTTAGACGTTGTTATATAGAGTGGTGTTGTAAATTCTTTACTAACAATCACAGTCCTGAGACCGTTGTAGTATACTGAAAAACACGTGTGATATCACAACGGTTATGCTTACTAACTGTTGTGATATATACATTTAAGTACTGGGTTCAAAACTCAGCGCAACAAATATTACTTGTTTTACCATACATTTAATTAAAGAAATACAACCATTAAAATTGGTAAATAACTATATAATTTTAAAATTAAACTATTCTTGAAAACCAACTTAAACATACCACTGTATTTCGAATTATATGTAACTCATCGTGTATATTTTATGTTCATTAACATATATATGGTTCAATGGTAGGATTCCTTCATTGCATGAATATATTTTATTATTGTTTACCTCATCACCGTCGCTTATCACCGTGATTGTTATGATGACTTATCATCATAACAATCATGATCATAACAATCACGATGATAAGCGACGATGAGGTAACTAGAATTGTAGATATCGGTCTATTGAAGGAATCATATCATTGAACCATATATTATGTGTTAAAGAATATAAAATGTGCACGATGAGACTGATGCAATTCATAAAACATTGATTGATATAGGTTGGTTTTCAAATACATCTTAATTTTCAGATTATAAGTTTTGATTTAAATTTAAATGAATGCATTTTCATTAAAAGGTTAGTGAAACAAACAATATACATAGTATATAATAAACTAAATTCCATCTATTGTCAACCTGTATAACAATTCAAAGAACAAAAGCTTGCTAAGTCACAAGAAGCCTTTTTATTATGCCTTAATAATATTTTGTTCTTATTTTGAGAAATAACATACATTTTAGTAACAAAGCACTAACAACACACACAAAGAAATATTAAGTGAAACTGTAACAAATCAAGATACATTGAGTCAAGAATGCACCTTTTATTTAAAATAATCGTGGAACTGTAACAAATCAAGATATATTAAACTCAACTAGTTTGTAATGCTATGAAGAAGAAATATAAGGTGGGTGAAGTTTATAAAATAACTTCATACTTCTTATATTTTCTTCCATAGTAACAAAAACCATATGTACTATATGTATCATCACCATACTATACGCTTGCTATCAGCATACTCATGCTACCACCATCATCACCATGTAATTGCAAGGAAACACAAAAAACTTCAAACTTAATCCTAAAACATCAACATCATAATATTTTCCACGACCATAACATAACATTCTTATGCACTCATATACATTCATACGTAAAATGTTTTCCACGACATCCAAAAAACAATTCATAAAACAATAATCCTAAATTCTAAACATCAACAACATTCAGAAGAAGAGTAGAAAGAAGAAAGCATGAGAACATATCATCTTCACCGCTGTAGAAGTTTGCACTGGACGTTGCTTCGGTCAGATATCCTTTAAGCTTCTTTCGCCATTCCCTTGTTATAGTATTGGTTAAGATTCGTGAGAGGAGAGGGTTGTGTTAAGATTTTTTTGGTTAGGGTTTTCTTTAGATAGAAACGACTATTATAAACTGGGCGACATATACTTTCGTTCATATATTAAAAAATTACTTTTCATCACGGTTCACAAGAATAACCGGAATGAAATTTTAAATAAATGCAAATTATATGGCAACGGTTGAACAAAACAACCGTAGTGGTATCTCTTTTATTTTTATTTAAAAATTAAAAAAAGAAAGAACGTCTTAACTGTTGTACCCTAAATTTTGCCCCTAACTTTTTCAGTCGCACTTTCATACCACATTTTGTCATTCAGTCACAATCATTAATAAATAGCATCATTCATCACATTTGCATCCTATCTTTAAGTTTGCTCTTGTGTTATTGATTAACTTCTAATCAAAATACAAAAAAATATTGGTCTTTGTCTTTTCAAAATTGTGTTTTGCAGGTACCGAGTCGAAGCATCTGACAAACAAGGATTTATGCCTTCAAAAATCAAAATTTTTAGCATGCATCGACCCATAAAGGTATGTGTCGACTCATCCTGTTTGTATAAACTAGCATGTGTTGACACATGCATGTATGTATAGACTCATCCTGCTTGTTTAACTAGCATGTGTCGACACATGCATAATTTGGATTGCAATTTTAAATGTCCAATTTGTCATTAAACTCAATGGACTTTGTGATGTAGATGAAGTTGGATAAATGTTCATCAATTCAAATCTACCTAAGAGTGAATTATTTAATTCATTTTTGGTGCTTTGGATTAATGATATGTTTAGTACTTTAATCCATCTAGAGGAGTGGTTGAATTTAAAGATGAAAGAATTTTGAAATGGTGATCCAAATTATCTTATCATTCCCCTCCCTCTTCATCTTATCCCTTTCTTTTTAATTGTGCTACATGTTAAGGGATGGTGATCTTTATATCATTTATCCAAACATGAAGTACATAGATTTCTATTGACCAGCCTCAAAATAGGTGCGACTTCTACATAAGTCCACTTACGATTGCTTAACATAGCGCTAAATTTTGTCCCGATTCGAATAAATGATCATTCGTGGCCCAAACTTATGATTGCAAGCCCAAGCATGTTAACTTGATCTCTTTGATCCAATAACCTTGAGATTCATTGTGTGGAGGCTTTGGTTCTATCAATCCTCTAATGGATCTACAACACCTTTGGTCAACGCGGATCATTTAAACATCGTTGATCATTACATGTTACTTTGTGAGAATTCTAAAATGGATGATATACTTGACAAAAAGCAAATGCAATTTGTTGTGTGGAGGCTTGGTTCTACCAATCCTCTAATGAGTTCCAAATGCAAGTTTCAAGATGTTCATCCAACTAACCACTAATTACTAACAATTGACTTTACTTTATGCTTTTATTTTTTATGCTTTATCTACCATTCACTTTTTTCATTTTTACATTTCATGCTATTTTCACCTTTGCTCACTTGAGCATTTACTCTTACGTCATTTTTATTTTTCTCACTTGAGCTTTTCTTTTCCTTTTAAAGACACTCAATAATCAACATGAACTATAAAAGTCGTTAATGATACTTGGACTACTTGGTTATTATCCTTTGCATTATGGTGATAAACTTCTTGGACTTAGGAATAGAAACCTTGGCTTATATTGGAGACCTTTTGACCTCAATGGATATTTTGTCTGGAGATCTTGGGGTTTACCTCAAGATATTGGGTTGTTTGTTTGTTTTGTGTGCAGGTTTTTGTGATTACATACTTTATTTGTAATCTGGAATTCACCCGTATACAGCCGTTACTCTGTCCATTTTTTTTCCGAAGACTTAATACACTTGAAGCTTGGTTCTCTTAAGAGGTCTAGTATCTTTTCTTGCCTGGTTTCACTCCAAAGAATGGGAATTCTACATTGGCTCATAATGTCAAGTATCGGGTTCTTGTTGGTTAGGCGGTTCTCTTCCTTAGCTTTTACCCTTATGCTTTAGGATAGTCCCTTCATCTCCTCCCATCTTCTTTAATTTTCAAAACCTTCTTATCTTCTTTCAAAATCTTCTTTGTTTTTAAACTCAAACCGCTTTCATAATAAACCTCGACTTTGTAGAGTGCCTTTTCTTCTAAACTTCTTTTCTTTAAACAAACTTCAATACATTTAATCATACTTTGACATCTTTCAAAATTAACAAAACACTTCAACTCATTCAAACTCTTTTGTGCGCCCGAGCACCTTTTCCCTTAAAACTTTTCTTCAAGATGAGACATGATTCATTAATAGTCGAGCAATATTCTCCTATCCCTATGGTTATAAAGGTGTCGACTTTTCCACTCGAGTACTAGAGGCGTTCCCTAACCCTCACTCTTGTTGACACAGGGTCCATCTTTCTTACACCTTGTGGGCGTTAGTCGAGATTTCTCTCCTAACAATGACGACTTGTCTCCTTGTTTAAAATCAACCAACAGACAAGTCTTTTCTAGATGAACTACGTGTACCCTGATCCCCTATTGCACGAAAGGTGGTACGTAGGCACTAAAGGTTCGCAACCGCGGCGGGTGCAAAAATCATAAAAACATTTCTTTTCTCACCTCCACCATCCATTTTATACATAACACATTTTTTTATATAGCCAAAATATGCAGATTTTTTCAAAGAGGTTTCTGCGGAGTACCGTAGATGTTTAGGGTGCTAATACCTTCCATTTGCATAACCAACTCCCTTACCTTGAATATTTCCTCTATTTTTGGGTTATTCGCTCTTTTCTCATTCCTTTGGAAACAATAAAGCGCGGTAGCAATTTTATTTTGATTTGTATAAAGTCTAGTCAATCTAATGACTTAGTCTTGAACATTTCTACCGCTACATTAACGTTAAATGAATAAAAAAATTTAGAGCACTGAGGTTTGAACCCATAAAAGCTTGATTGTATCATAACGGTAATATCGACTACCATTATTATATCCTAAAAATTTACAATAAAAAAATAAAATAATAAGTTAGCGCATGATTTTAGAGATGTCACCACAGTGTTTGAAACAATAAAGCGCGGTAGCAATTTTATTTTGATTTGTATAAAGTCTAGTCAATCTAATGACTTAGTCTTGAACATTTCTACCGCTACATTAACGTTAAATGAATAAAAAAATTTAGAGCACTGAGGTTTGAACCCATAAAAGCTTGATTGTATCATAACGGTAATATCGACTACCATTATTATATCCTAAAAATTTACAATAAAAAAATAAAATAATAAGTTAGCGCATGATTTTAGAGATGTCACCACAGTGTTTGAAAGAACCGTGGTGACTTTGACGTTGTTGTTTGCACGTTTTATAGTAGTGTCAACACCGTCTTTGGATGGAATGTTTGATATAAGATAGTTATTAGAATTGCTCACGGGTTGGCCTACCTTCATTATCAATGTGATCCTATAGTGCACCGAGATATCAAATCGAAACTTCTAGATTCTGTTACTAAGCAATTATCAGATTCTAATCCACAAAAAATAAGTAAGAAGGCTTAGTTTTTTCTAAAATATTTACACTACAACAAATAACGCTTTTTAAGACGGAACTTACACCTCACATAAAAAAACTGAATTATAAACCAAATAGACGCTACTTTTTTTTTCGAAAAAAAACCCATATATTCCCTCGGTTTTACTGAAAACCGAAAGATAAAATATTTAGAGGACACACCTTCGAATTCCAACAACTAAATTTTAACATTTTTTAATTTTTTAATAATTTTTTTATGACCTATTACCTCAATTTTGCTGAAAATCGAGAGGTAAAGTAGTCAGAGGCACACGACTTTGAATCCCAGCAACTACATTTTATCACTTTTTAGTTTTTTTAAAATTTTTTTATGAGCTATTACTTCGGTTTTGTTGAAAACCGATGGGTAAAGTAGCACATTTTTTCTAATTTTATTTATTTATTATTTATGGGACATTTGATGAAAAATTAAGTAACGAATATTTATCGTCCATTTATAAAGTAACAATGGTCAAAATATTGTCAACTCATCAATCTATATAAAACATTAGTGATCCGCGTGAAACTCTCACTAACCAATCAAATTGTGAATGAACAACTATTCATCTTGGATGCAAAGTGCTGAAAATTAAATTTAACATATTCAAGTCAATGACAATGAAAGCAAGAGCAGAAAAATATTTTAAAGTTTGTTTCTTAATGTTTAATCTTTTCTCTATTTAGGAAAGCATGAAAGTAACTTATTAATGTTAGTTGTAGTTGTATCAAGTAAAATGATTAATATTGTTGTTGTTGAAATTTAATATTTAACAATTTTATTGATTTTGCTTATTTGTTGTTGTTGTTGTTGAGATTTAATATTTAAAGAATTTATAGATTATGTTGTTGTTGTTGTTAATTGGTGTTGTTGTTATTTTTGTTGTTGAGATTTAATGTTTAAGGATTCTATGATTTTGTTTTTGTTGTTGTTGTTGATGAGGAAAATTTAGAATTTGTCAACAATATTTTTTGTAAACATGATTTTACTCCTCGGTGATTGTTAAAATCCAAGGTAAAAAGTAGTACAGTTTTGAAATTCCAAAAAATAAGGTAGTCGAGAATCAAACTTATGACCAATGCCACTTTATCTTCGGTTTTTGAATAAACGAGAGGAAAAGTGACGAGTTTTTATGTCGTCCCTTATACCTCATTTATTTTATTAAAATTATATCTTTTTCGCGTCCGAATTTACAAACGTTATTTATAATAGTCTTCTAAATTATATCTATGATCATGATATTATAGAGATATTCCTTTTGTTGCATGCATTGTGGTTCAAATTTGGTGAATAATATTATAATTCTATAAGGTCTTGTTGAAACATGCATGTTGTGATCTTGACACTTATTAACACCTATTGTGTTAAAAAATGACACATATTGTATTAAAAATGAGGTGTGAAACCTTCAACCTTACAAGCAACCTAACCATTGTATGTTATGACTGCTTCTCCACCAAGGAACCACACCACCGAGTAATAGCACTAATATTTGACTGACTATTTGGTTAGGACTCATCCATATTCCTACTCAAACAAAATTAGCTTCTTTATTTAATAAAACACGTAAAGGTTATTTAAGAAAGAAAAAACCATAAATTTCACTAAATAATATTTTAAAGTAAAAAGAAAATGTAACTTTGAATTAATGTTGTGTGGCGTGATCTTAGTTAATGATTATGGTATCCATCATCTCTTTATGGGTTTTTTTAAGTGGGATCCACTTAATTTTTTTATATTATATCACACTTTCACATTTTCTAAACAACTCAACTATATTTTTTAAATATCCATACAATCCATCAAAAACTTTAAAATAGATCCCACCAAATCTTACAATATATTTCACATTATTATTATTATAAAAAATATATAATTGAAACAATTTAATTCAAATATATCAAAATACATTAAAAAGAATTGTACTACCGCCTATTTGAGCCACATGAGGAATAGTGGGGTTAGTTGGTTGAGATGTAAGTTGTTGATATTGATATGGATAAGGTGGAGTATGATATGAGTAATTTCCAAAGTGTGGGTTATTTTGTGAATTTGGGATAAAATGAGAGTTTTGAAAATTTGGGTTATGGTGTGAATTTGAGATAAGAGGTACATTTCTGATGCATGAGTTGCTTTGTTGATTTGGAATTGAAGGAAGAATACCACCATTTTGCATAAAATTAGATCAAGAATTATGTTGATTGGGATCCATTGACAAATGAATGTGCAAGAAGAAAAAAAATAAAAATGATATAAAATAAATAGTTGAAAATTAAACTAGTGGTAAATCAAAATTATAATAAAATGAGGAACTATTTATTATGTTAAAAATTATGACCGTAGAAAATTTTTACCGTTGCATTCTTTCAACTTAAAAAAAAAATTTGAAATTAAAATTAATATTTATGACTTGTAACAATTTCCATTAATGATATAACCATTACTTTTTTACATTTGACAAAAAAAATCAGTTAGAGAGTTTGGTTAAATAAGAGAACATGCATGAATGTAGGAACGCTACTTTTTCTCAATTATCTAAATATTAAAAACAAATTTATTAAAAACTGTAGCAACGACACTTTGTCAATTGATAATTATGCTCTAAAGGTCGAGAGAGAAACACTGACATGACATATTAATGATGAGAGAGAAATATAAAATATTTTTATATAATAAAATAATCTGATTTATTTGTTATTGCATGTAAAAAAAGACAATTTGTCTATCGTAGTCAAAAAGTCGTTTGCACATGCTAAACGCCACCCTATAAAATTCTCCATTTTTGAATTAGATCATTTCTATTTAAAAGTAGTTTGGATTCTCTAACTTTCATTTTTTAATATTTTTTAATATTTTTTTTTAATTTAAATTTTATCACATATTATTTCATCCAAAATCAAGACCACCATTTTTTTTTTGTTTCACCTAAAGTTAGTTTAAAATCACTCCAATTTTTTCACCCAAAAATTAAAGAATCTTTATCCTTCAAAATGTGACCAAGAAATTGTATCTTAGTAGCCTAGGGACAAGAAAGATAGAGACATGATACCAAACGATGGAAATAGTACGGAATAGTAATGGACACAAACAATAAGGTAGTCAATTAACTTCCGTAGCAATTATACAATTTTAAAACCTATGGGACCTAATACAGGTACATCTTTTACACTCCCATTGAGACACTTGACTAGTATAAAACTGTGTTATCCCCTATATGTTATGCACACACAAATCACAACTTAAAATATGGCATCCGTTTTAAGAACAAAAGATTGTTAAATTACAAGAAATCTTTTTTTTATGACTTAATAATATTTTATTCTTGTTTTAAGAAATAATATATATTTTAGTAACAAAGCACTAATAGTAACACAAAGAAATATTAAGTGGAACTGTAATAAATTAGAATATATTGAGTCAAGAATGCATTTTTTATTTAAAATAATCGTGAAACTGTAACAAATCAAGATATATTAAATTCATCTAATTTATAATATTATGAAGAAGAAATATAAGGTGGATGAAGTTTATATAATAATTTCATATTTCTTATATTTTTTTTCCATAACAACAAAAACTATATGTACCATATGTATCATCACCATACTATACGCTTGCTACCACCTACCACCATCATCACCATGTAATTGCAAGGAAACACAACAAACTTTAAACTTAACTCTAAAACATCAATAACATAATATTTTCCACGGCCATAACATAACATTGTTACACACTCATATACATACATACGCAAAATGTTTTCCACGACATCCCAAAAATAAACCCTAAAACAATAATGCTAAATTCTAAACATCAACAACATCCGAAAGAAAAGTAGAAAGAAGAGAGCATGAGAACATATCATCTTCACCGATGTAGGAGTTTGTGCTGGACATTGCTCCAGTCAGATATCCTTTAAGCTTCTTTTCGTCAATACCGTGTTACAGTATTGGTTTAGATTTGTGAGAGGAGAGGGTTATGTTAAGAGTTTTTTGGTTAGGGTTTTCTTTAGAGAGAAACGACTGTTATGAACTAGGAGACATATACTTTCGTTTATATATATAAAAAATTACTTTTCATGATAGTTGACAAGAATAACCGGAATAAAATTTTAAATAAAAGCAAATTATATGACAACGGTTGAACAAAACAACCTTAATGGTATCTCTTTTTGTTTTTTATTAAAAAAAAAAAGGAGCGTCTTAAAGTTAAATGAATAAAAAAATTTAGAGCGCTGAGATTCAAACCCATAAAAACTTGATTGTATCATAACAATTATATCGACGACCGTTATTATATCCTAAAAATTTATAATTAAAAAAATAAAATAATAAGTTAGCGCATGATTTTAGAGATGTCATCACGATGTTTGAAAGAACTGTGGTGACTTTGGCGTTGTTGTTTGCGTATTTTATAGTAGTGTCAACACCGTCTTTAGAGTGGAATGTTTGGTATAAGATAGTTATTGGAATTGCTCACGGGTAGGCCTACCTTCATTATCAATGCGATCCTATCGTGCACTGAGATATCAAATCGAAACTTTTAGATTCGGTTACTAAGCAATTATCAGATTCTAATCCACAAAAAATAAGTAAGAATGGTTAGTTTTTTTAAAAAACATTTCCACTGCAACAAATAATATTTTTTATGACGAAACTTACATCTCACATAAAAAAAACAAAGTGTAAATCAAATAGACGCCATTTTTTTTCCGAAAAAAGCCATATATTCCCTCAGTTTTACTGAAAACCGAAGGGTAAAATATTTAGAGAACACATCTTCGATTCCCAACAACTAAATTTTAACATATTTTAATTTTTTTATAATTATTTTTATGACCTATTACCTCAATTATGCTGAAAACCGATGGGTAAAATAGTTAGAGGGGTACGACTTCGAATCCCAGCAACTATATTTTATCATCTTTTAATTTTTTTTAAATTTTTTTTATGAGCTATTACCACGGTTTTGTTGAAAATTGAGGGGTAAAGTAGCGCATTTTTATTTTATTTTTTTATTTATGGAACATTTGATTAAAAAATTAAGTAACGAATTTTTGTCGTCCATTTATAAAGTAACAATGGTCAAGATACTACTAACTCATCAATCCACATGAAACATTAGTCATCCGCGTGAAACTCTCACTAACCAATTAAAATGTGAATGCCACAATTACTCATCTTGAATGCAAAGTGTTGAAATTTAAAATTTAACATATTCAAAACAATGACAATGAAAGCAAGAGTAGAAAAATATTTTAAGGTTTGTTTCTTAATGTTTAATCTTTTTTTTATTTAGGAAAGCATGAAAGTAACTTATTAATGTTAGTTGTAGTTGTATCAAGTAAAGTGATTAATACTGTTGTTATTGTTGTTGTTGAAATTTAGTATTTAATAATTTTATTGATTTTGTTTATTTGTTGTTATTGTTGTGTTGAGATTTAATATTTAAAGAATTCATGGATTTTGTTGTTGTTGTTGTTGTTATTTTTGTTAATTGTTGTTGTTGTTGTTATTATTTTTGTTGTTGAGATTTAATGTTTAAGGATTATATTGATTTTGTTTTTGTTGTTATTGTTGATGAGGAAGATTTAGAATTTGTCAATAAATTTGATGCTTTGCATATTAAAACGAGAAAAAATAGGTCAAATTTTTTTGTAAACGGGACTTTACCCTTTGGTTATTGTTAAAATCTGAAGTAAAAAGTAGCGCAGTTTTGAAATTCTAAAAAATACAGTAGTCAAAAATCGAACTCATGACCAATATCACTTTACCCTCAATTTTTGAATAAACGAGAGGAAAAATGACGAATTTTCATGTCGTCCCTTAAACCCCGTCTGTGTTACCGAGGTTATATTCTTTTCACATCCGATGTTACAAATGTTATTTGTAATAGTCTTCTAAATTCTATTTATGATCATGACATTATAGAGATATTCCTTTCGTTGTATGCATTGTGGTTCAAATTTGTTGAATAATATTATAATCCAAGAAGCTGTTGTTGAAACATGCATGTTGTGATCTTGACACCTAAAAAATAACAAATGTTGTATTAAAAATGAGGTGTGAAACCTTCAACTTTAGAAGCAACCTAACCATTGTATGTTATGACTGCTTCTCCACCAAGGAACCACACCACCAAGTAATAGCACTAATATTTGACTGACTATTTGGTTAGGACTCATCCATATTCCTACTAAAACAAAATTAGCTTCTTTATTTAATAAAACACGTAAAGGTTATTTAAGAAAGATAAAAACCATGAATTTAACTAAATAATATTCTAAACCAAAGAAAGTGATCTTACATAACCCGGTTGCAGATTTTTTTTTTTACATGAACTAAAACAATATTGGAACGAAACAACTTTAAAAACCTGAGATCACAAATGTTGCAGATATACTTTCTTTTACTGTGTTCATGTTCTGCATTTTTTTTCTGTAAAAAAAAGTGACATCACAAATGTTAACCAACTTAAAAGCTTATAAAAAACCAACTTTGTTTACCGGTAACTCAATTCTAATTGTTCATCAAAGTTTCATCCTCATCAAAGTTTCAAAAAAAAACAAATTTAATCATTCCTTCACATATCAAAGTTTCAAAAGAAACAAATTTAATCATTCCTTCACATATATAATAAAATGATCGGATTTACTTGTTATTGCATGTAAAAAAGACAATTTGTTTAAGGTAGTCAAAAAGTTTGCACATGCTAAACGCCACTCTATAAAACTCTCCATTTTTGAATCAGATATTTTTATTCAAAAAGGAATTGGATCCTCTAACTTTCATTTTTTAAAATTTTAAAATATTTTTTTCTATCTCACGTATTTTTCCATCCAAAATCAAGACCACCATTTCTTTTATTTCATCTAAAGTTAGTTTAAAATCACTCTAATTTTTTCACCGAAAAATTAAAGAATCTTTGTCCTTCAAAATGTGACCAAGAAATTATATCTTAGTAGCCTAGGGACAAGAAAGATAGAGACATGATATGAAACGGTGGAAATAGTATGGAATAGTACATATATTTGGCTTGCAATTATTATTGACCAACAATACGAAATAGAAAGTAATGGACACAAACAATAAGCTAGTCAATTAACTTCCGTAGCAATTATACAATTTTAAAACCTATGGGACCTAATACAGGTACATCTTTTACATAAATTTTTATCAACATGTCACTCTTTTAACAATTAATTTCTATACTACTACCTATTTCAACTAATATCTCAATATATCACCTTTTCAAAAAAAAATAAAAAAAATAGGAGACTCCGTCCAATGGATGGACGAATGTTCTTTATATTACACAGCTTCCGCCCATTGCATTGACGGAGCTATTTAAATATCATTTTTTAATATAATATTAAAAATAAATAAAAATTATAATTAAATAAAAAATCAATATTAAAATTAATATTTAAAAATAAGTTTAATTTAAAATAAATGTTAATCATAGTAATAAATAAATACGACTCCGCCACTGCAATGAGCAGAGAGTTTTATTATTTAAGTGCGGTTCCGCCAATGTAATGAACGAAGACTCTCGTTATTTTATTATTTCAGTACGCTCCGCCACTGCAATGGACGGAGGATTTTATTATTTAAGTACGGTTCCGCCAGTGCAATGGGCGGAGGCTCTCGTTATTTTATTATTTCTGTACGGCTCCGCCACTGCAATAGGCGGAGGGTTTTATTATTTTTATTATTTAAATACGGTTCCGCCAGTGCAATGGGCGGAGGCTCTCGTTATTTTATTATTTCTGTACGGCTCCGCCACTGGAATGTGTGGAGGGTTTTATTATTTTATTATTTTAAATTTTTTACTGTTAGCTATAAATACCATTGATGTTGAATGATCCTAGCTACACTTAAAATATTTTTCTTTAGTTCTATCTTAAAAATGTCTTCAACATCCGGAGAGTTTCCAACGTTTCCATATATGAAAAGAGACGTCGAACTGATTTTTTCTGCAGTAAAGCCTCCGATGAAGATCAAATTGTTGAACACGCAGACATTTGAGCATCTGCATAGACACTTGGAGGGATGGTTAGGGGAAGAAATTTCCCAAGATGAAAAGATCCGAAAAATTGAGAGGCTAGTTACGATGACTGGCTTAAATGGACCCACTTGTTCTTGGAGACTTGCTCACAACGATGCATGTGTTCTTATGATGATGCTTCAACAAAAAGATATTGTGTTGCTGGTTGTAATATCCTAGAAATGCTTATGTCTTTGTTTGAACATGTTGATGTTGTTTAGGTTTAATGTTGTTGCTAAGTTCTACTATTCGTCTAAGTATTTTAATTTATGTGTTGTTTTTTCGAATTGTTATTTATATTAAATGCCAAAGTATTAGTGGAATGAAACATAATTTCTTGGCGTCATTATACATACAACATTGAAGATTGATAACAAAATGAATAACTAATTATTACTAGTTCCTACATTGGGGCATCGCGTTCGGTTGTGACCTGGAAGACGACACAATGTGCATTTTCTCTCCAACTTATCATACGCATCCATTTCTGTTGTAATACGGATCCTCACAGGACGACCTTTCTTGTTCCTCCGCATAACTGGATTATGGAAAATTTGATCTCCCTCATAAGTGGGTCAATACTCATTGTATGGTAGAACTGGAAAGCTCGTGCTGTAAACCCCAAATAAGTTCGCCACTTTGTAAACGTCAGACAATAGAAGAAATGCGTCTTGGCGCACCACAGAACATACAACGATAACATGTGAACAAGGAACACGGTATGCTTGAAACTTTTCGCAGTCACACCATCCATCCATTAGGTTGACCTTGTAACGCCCCAATGGCTTCCCTTCACCGTGGTTAATTGTCTCCTTCACACTGAAAGTGTTATTATTATAGTAAAAAATGCTTACCTGATGCGTGGCGGATTTTGACGTATCTTCTTTCATCACCTTCACGCACCGCTCTGTAAATGTTTGTCCAAAATTCAAAATTGCACTCCACTTTGCACCCCTTTCAGCAAAGAGCGATCCCATCCTATAGTATGTTGCACTAACTAACGCTGTGATGGGCAGATTATGAGTGTCTTTAAATACGGAATTTAGTGACTCGACAAGGTTTGTTATCATGTGCCTCCAACGACGACCCTCGTCAAATGCCCTCATCCATTTTTCAACTGGAATTTTGTCTATCCACCTCAAAGCATCACCATTAGCCATCCCAATTTGATTACGATAATATTTAAACGTTGGTTGGTTCAGCGCATGCCCTACATGTTACAAAAAATATTGGTTAATATAATGGTATACTATCAACGAGCATCTAATGTTTGCATAAAAGATACTTACCCATGTTGATTATTTTTTTTGGAGGTTACGGTCCTTGATATCCTTCATAAAATTTTGCGCAATATGCCTGATACAATACGCATGGACAGATGTAGTGTTATTCCAACCATTTTCAGGATTGTTATAAGCGCTTTCGATAGATGCATGTCGGTCAGAAATCAAACACAAGCCAGGTTGAGGAGCTACATGTATTCTCAAGTTTTTTAGAAAGAAACCCCAACCATCCACCGTCTCACCTTCCACTAGGGCAAATGCAATTTGGAAAATATTGTTGTTTTCGTCTTGTGCTACAACCATTAGTAGTGTATCTTTGTAACTTCCATATAACCAGATACCATCAATCTGTAGTAAAGGCTTGCAATATGCAAAGCCACATATGCATGGTTGGAAAGCCCAAAATAGTCCGTGGAAGATTTGTTTCCCAGCAACAACAGTCCCATCATCTGTATATAACGGTAGTGTTTGCATTTCTACTACAGTGCCTGGAACAAACTTCTTAAGGGCTAACAAGTAATTTGGAAGTTCATTGTATGACTTTTCCCAATTACCATACACTTGTTCGATTTCTTTATTTCTAGCAATCCATGCCTTCTTGTAAGATGGAGTGTATTTGAAAAAAGAAATAATTTCGTTAATACATACACTCACAAGAGGCATTAATCATTCACTCGTCAATCGAGAGCCTAGTTGTCGATGATCCTGATTAAAGATGGTCGTTGAACAATTGTGTGGGGGCTCCATGATTTCTATCTCCCATAGGTCGCTCCTTTTCCTATAGGATGCCACTAGACGAAAATTGCAACCACTACGCTTACAACAAATTTTATATCTCTTCGTGTCAGAACATGTAACCCTGAAATCAACGACATGTTTCATATGATACTTGGATATTGCAAACACACAGTCAGATTTGTTTTTGAACTGGTTCCCAACAACTATGTCATCCTCCAGTGGAAGACGAGGATTGTGGGGCCATTCAAATGATGATTCGTCTCCAGTTGTTCCTAGAGTGGTCATGTGGGCAGGTGGACAATAGACATTCTCAAGTGGAATGTGTTGTTCAGTTTCGTTGATTGCATCCGCCTCGTCACGGCCACCCTCTTCGAATAAGGTAGTGAACAAATCATCAGCTTGTGACTCAGTCTCTTCTTCTTCGTCATCTTCGACAATGACTTCATTGGGAATTATGGAGACGAGCTCAGCCTCAGTGGGATTGGCCACTTGTGAGATTTGAGATTGTTGGCAAAGTTGAAATTTTATGTATAAATCTATCGCATGTAACCCAGATAAATCATGATTGTAAAACATCATTTCCACATCATCATCATCTCGGATTTTCAATGGAACATATTTCACCTGACTCAATTTTCCGCTCTTTCTCATCATAATTCTACACCAAACTCAATTTTCCATAATGTCTCTGTTAACTTTTGGAGAGGATCATCGAGGAACATTGTCAAACATACTCCAATATCTATGTATTGAATATATTCACTTATAAAGTTTTTTTAAATTGTTAGAATATACTTCTGACATTAACCATCTTCTAATATTAACTATTTTATTTTTCAGAATAAGAAAAAGTTTAGGCCTCGTACACACTCGTAAGTGCCCGTAGACAAAATGATCCGTCCATATCTGATGCAAGCGGGCTTTGGGAACGTTATCAACATAACGTCATATGGTGTTGATAAAAAATTTACTCTCTTTATGTGAAAGATGGCGGCCGGAAACACACACATTCCATCTTCCTACCAGTGAATCCACAATCACCCTTGAAGATGTCCACGTGTTGATGGGTTTACGTGTAAACGGTGTGGAAGTGAATGGGAGAACAAATGTCGACTACTCCTTAACTCATTTCAAAGTAACCCTACTATCCAGGTTCCTTCTCTCTTATCTCCAAACAACAATTTACAACACTGTAAGACCAGGACCCGACCAGATACAGTCGATTTCACATTTTCTCGGTAAGTCGCTGTGTAGCCTGGACCCTGATCAGATAAGAAATTCACTTCCGCCTCCTCAATCAAGAGTTAATTCCTCAATAGAGTAATGGACAACCAAAGCTCCTATACTCTATTTCCCAGGACATAAATCAACATTCCCCGGTGAAATCCCCCTCAACGGCAGGTACATGAATTCTCACAAAGGAATCTCTTATGAAAACGATATCTTTTCTGGATGGCATCTTTAAGCCCATCTCTGACAATTCTTCGTTGCCTTCCAAATGGAATATGTAAGACCATTCCCGATATCACCAATCAGTATTACTTCATGCGAGTGCAAATTTCTGGGCACTCTAGTGTTCAATCCTCTTCCACCTTCAGATCACGAAAGGCAGACCAGCCAATCTACATCCTCATGTTTAAGAAGATTGAACAGGGGAAGCTGTTGAACCCCAAAATTTGTCCTCTCATTTTATTCAAAACATACTCCTAGAGGTCCTTAACTTGCCCAAGGATGCCTAAGGATTGACCAGACAAATCCTCCACCTAAGACAATGAGCCTCAAACTAGGGTTTCACTCCTTATCAAGATGTTTAAGTTCCAAGGGTCCTAAATAGTTTACATTGTCCTAATATGTTCTCAATATCATCCATGCCAAGTTTCATGCCTTGCACTACAAGTTTGCTCAGTCAATTGCTCAAATGTCTGAAAATCAACTATAATAGGTCAAAAGTCAACTGTAGCCTATATACAGTCAAACTTCAACATTTTTGGTCAACATAATCATTTTTAAGTTATATACATCATTTGACAAAGGTTTGATCATGATTCCTCAAGGAATATCCCAAATTCGTCAAAACTCAAAAGTTACTAAATTAGGGTCTCTATAGGAAAAGTCAACCAAACTTTGACCGAGCATAACTTTCTCATACTTTATCATAAATTTCCCATCCAAGACTCATTTTGAAGAGGATTCAATTCCATACAACTCATATTCATCCCTCAAGTTAAAAAAATGCACTCATGAAAAGATGTAAATTCAGACATTATAGGTCATTTCAAAAAGTCAACAAAAACACCTTTTAGGTCAAAGCTTCTTACATGAACATGAAAGATCCAATTGAGATGAAACCAAAAGAGTTGTTTAGAGGACATCCTAATCTTTCTAAAAAGTCAAGGAACACCTTCTCAGGTTTAAAATTTATGTAGATATTTATTGTCAAATTTGAACAATTTTTGGGAATGTGCATGAAGTTAATATTGATCAAAATGACTTTTTCTCTAAATAGGCCCATGTTTTCTTGTTTGAAACTTGTTCCTAAGAGGACCCACGACCCCTGAACTTATTCATCTATTATTTTATTACTTTTATTATTTATTTTTTTATTTTTTATCCATTTAAATCAAAATAAATCAATTTAAATAGTAGAATAATGGAATAAAATCCAAGATTTGATTTTATGAGTCAATGAATAGCTAGAAAATCATCCAAATCGTGCAAGAGCTAATTGATTGGAAAAGATCATAATTTGGTCTATTTTAGAAACAAGTCGTACAAGGAAAAGAATGAAATCAAATCTCCATAATTTGTAAAGATGTGGTCTGTTTTTATTGACCTAATGCATTCCAATATAAGTACACAACATATCCAAAGCATAGGGAGGAGGATTGATCGTAAAAATTACAAGAACAAGTTTCAAATTTTGGTAAAAAAAGTGCAGGACGGTTTTGATTCCATAGGCCGCTTCAAGCAATTCCAAGGCTAGCAATCCGTTCCTGGACATTTTCTGAAGCTATTCCAATCATCCTCAAGCCTTAGAACCTTCAGAAATCGCGCCTCACAGTACCATGATTTGCACCTTTTTTCAAAATTCGTTTTCAATGATTTATCCATCATATACATGTTTTGATCATATATCCATGTTTGCTATCATATTTGCTTCTCCTAACAGGCCCAGTTTTATTTTTTTTCTTATTTTTTTATTTTATTTCATTTTTATTTTTATTTTATTTGTTTCAAAAATCATTTTTTTTATAAAATCAAAAAATCTCAAAAGCATTAAAATCAGATTTTTTTTTCATAAAATATTTTATTTAATTACTTAGATTAATTTAATTAGGGCAATTTAAATTCTTTTTTTCATAATTAAAATCAATTAGAAAATTAGGGTTAATTTTCAAATAGTTAATTTTCTCAATCAAAAAATAACAAAAATATTTTCTTTGATTCCCTTTGAATTTAGACTTTGATTTCCGCATTTAATTCGTCGCGCACACAATATTTTATTTTTTTCAATTATTGTATTTGCTTCGAGTTTGTAATAGATTTTAATTAGGGTTTACCGCTTATTATTTACTCTTTAATCCCAAATTTTTGGTTATGTAACCCCCTCCCCAAAGCTTTGTAATAGCGTAGATTTACTTTTCCACTTTTAATTTCCGCAACTATTATTTGCTAGATGATTGATAATAGAATTGTATGCAAAATACAAATGAAATTAAAACAGTAGAAAACCCTAATTGTGCAAAGATAATCAACTAAAATCAAACACATGCACATGTTCACTCCTAGGGTTTATCCCACTTCGGTTGCTTTCGGTAAACGGTCATGAAGTAGAGGGAATTTTAGTGGTCGCCCTCTAGTCCCAAAAGATAAAAAATGACTCATTTGAATGTTGCCTCGGAAAGATCTTTAAGACTCTAGGGTAACTACTATGGTCTCCTAACCATTGCTTCAGCGACTGTAATTGTCCCTTTGAATGTCCCTTAAACATCTAACGATAGGTCTACCTACTCCTTAATAGTAGGATAGTGCTGTCTAAAGGAAACAAGAAAATGAATATCCTTTTTCGAGTAGGTAGACACTGTTAGGTACTTGCTCAAAAACCAATGTTTTTTCACAAACACTTTCAAAACAATTTTCAAAAACAACTTCGTCACACTCTTGAGGATAGATACAAGAGTTACCGCGATGTAAACAAAAACTTTTCAAAACCCACACAAGCAATTTCAAAATGAGAAAGTACCTAAGAGCCCGTGGAAAACTATGGATAGAAAGGATGTTAACACCTTCCCTTTCTATAATCTACCCCACGTACTCAGAAAACTCTCGAAAAATGTTTTTTCTGTTCTTTTTCCTTTTCCTTTGTTGGATGAAATAAAAGTCGGTGGTGACTCTTGCTTACCGCGACATTTGCGAACAAAAAATGAAAAACCAGTATTAAACAGTCGGTTCTGCCACCGTATCACAGAACTGATGAATCTGTTGGGTATAAATAAAAAGTGGGGTTTACCTTAGGATCTAGGTCATTTGAATTGCTTCTTTGGATTTTCTTGTTTGATTTACTTTTAAGGGTATCTGTTTGGGTTGTTTAGATCCTAAACCCGGATCAGGGAATTCCTTTTAGGTAAGTAGCAATAAACTTTGAGGGAGTTGTACGGGTATACCGACACAGTTGAAACAGTAGCTACGTTGATGCGATTCTTTGGTGTGTATCGGTAGCCCTTGAGTAATCAAGGAGAATACAGGGCCGTTACGTGGTATCATAAAGTGTCAACTGACCTTATCCCCTTAATTGACCAACTTGGCTTTTTAGGACGTAGTGAGATAGCCATCTTTGGTGTAAACCCAAAGTCGGTTGATACTCAATGCTACACTCATTGAGGTTTGACTCTTGAGTTTTGTTTGGTGGCAAGTCAATTGTCTATCGGAACGAAATTTGGGGGAAAGATCGGTGATATTGAGATCCCTTAGAACCCGGTTACTATATTTAGGACAGGTTGAACCAACCCAACTTCAAGAGGGTACTTACCTATGGAATCCATGCAATCCTAAACCTAAGGCTTCTTGTGTGACTTGTTTTCCTTCATTGTCTAACAACTTAAATTTTTTGCAGGGTTGTGTTTGTCACCTTGCATTTTTGCTTAATGCATAACATGCACATCATAGCATCATACCATAACATTTCCTTAACCATTTCAAGGATCTCAAGGGTTTGTGATGCAGGTTATGATAAATCAGACGTCTAGCAAGGGGCAAGGGGATTTATTTTCCTCTAGTCATTGTCGTCAAAAGATCAAAACTCAACAACTTGAGTCAAGGGCTATGACCCACTTGATATGGTGAGCTTGACTCTTATATAAGGACCTTCAATGATACGAAGTGCTTCAATCAAAGCTGTAAAGTTCAACGCCTAACATTTTTCTTGTTTACCCCATGAGATCCTTGAAAACATTGCATACATATATTATGCATATCATTACATAACAGGTCTTCCAATACAGGTCTCTCATGTTCTCACTATTTATTTCAGCAATGGCTTTCCAACAAGACAAAAGAGATCTTCAAACTCAAGAGGCTCGGTTCAGGGAAATGTTCCTAAACCTATCCAAGGGGCAAGAAGAGTTGAAAACACTCCTCGCTGGGAACTTGGTCAAGAAAAGTCCTGAAGACAATAAGGACGAACGGCTGGAACAACTGCAAGTTGAGGTAGAGGCAATAAGAACCCAGATGTTGGGGGAAGATGGCTCTTATCCAAGGCCTAGATCGGGGACAAGAAGAGCTGAGAGCCATCATTAACCAACTTCATCAAGACGGATACAACTGTATGAAGCAAACAGTCGAGGTTGGGGATCATGTCATTGATCAACTTTCTAGAAGACAAGAGGTTGGTTTGGTGAAGAGTGGACTTTCCAAATTGCTACCACATCACGGGTTCAACAACAACCTCGCCAAAAACAAAGGGTTAATCAGAGTAAGCTGGATATACCCAAAAGGCAGTTAACCAAACTCAACGTGTCCCTGTCTCAAGCTTTGCAACACTTGTTGAGGATGAATCTGATTACGTTTATAGGACCTCATCCAAACCCTAAGACTTCCTCTCCTAACTACAATCTGGATGCAAGGTGTGCTTATCATTCTGGAAGCCCGGGGCATGATACTAACGATTGTTGGGCGCTGAAATACAAGATTCAGAATATTATTGACGCCAAGGAGATTGAATTCAACCCTCCTGAGACTCCCAACGTGATCACTGCTCCCATGCCAAAACATGGCTAGGATTGAAAGCATTTTTGTTCATTTGAATTCTCAAGTTGTAGTTTCTTTGTTTATTCAGACAATTATCATCATGTCAAAACTTTGTTATTTCATTAGTGCATTACACATGTTTTGTCTCGAATCAATATGTTTTCACTATGCTTAAACTGCTTTATACTTCCTTTTCATGATATTCAACTCTCGATTAAAAGCTCTAAGCCTTAGAGGGAGGATGACGAAAATGATACCACAATCCCTACAATATGCTTTTGAAAAGACCCTGCTAATGATGTATATGCATTGTTTCAAAATCCTAAACAGTGGAGTTATAAGGAAGATAACCCTAGTCAACCCCTTTGAGCTAAAGAAGTAGGAGTTTTTCTTTTCACACAAATTAAAACCCTTAATCCTAACCTGGGGAAGGGTAGTTTCTCAGTCAATTCAGACGCGCATTCAGTCACAATCTTCTGCTTCATACATAATAAATGACATCAAATACGTCCTTCTAAATTAGAAGATGGTAATGGTTCTGTATAATCTTCAAGACAGGCAGTCATTATCTCTCAAAATAAAAGCCTGTTAAGTCAAAACTTATGAAGGAGACTTAAGAAAAAACTGGGGCATCCCACTGACTGTAATCACAAAAAGAAATAGTTCAGGCAAAAGAAGGGATAACAAAATCAAAAAAGAAAGAGGTCCTACAAATCATCGACAAAAAAATATTACTCCTATTCAAAACAAACTTTCAGTATCCGAACCATCACTGAAACATCAAGGGAAGTACTCCAGGACTCAACTGGGATTTTAAATGCGCAATTAACTGAGCATGGGACTGAAGGACATCACGAAGAACGGGTGGGTACAAATAAATTTTGAGCCTTTACCATTTGTTTCTTAAACCGTGAACCAGACCACGTTATAACCCTTGAAAGTCCTAGTTGAAGCATAGGTTAGTTTGAGAGCATACTGTTACAAAGGTATCCTGACTCCTGTAGGACTTATTACGAATCCTAAGTTGATATCACATTCTTGCAAAATTTGTTTTACTACACAAAACACATTTTCAAAAAATTTCTTTTCAAGACAGACATGAGTTTTGCATCCTTTAAATGACATTGTTTGCATATGACTAATTGTTTGACAGCAGTGAAATCCGCACAATGGATATTCAATGAACAAACATCCTCTCAATGGACAAAATCACCTCAACGGGAAAGACACTTCCAATAACAGGTCTTCCATAAGAAAGGGGCATGACATGATGTCTAAACACACCTGGGGCAGTCTCCCCAAAAGTTCCAAATAACCAAGGGAAGATCTCCATCTGAATCACTTGGGGCATTACGCACGCATTCCAGCAATGAATCATGTGCCATCAAGAAAACATTTTTGACAGTACTACAACACAACACTAGGGACAGTGACAACTCCCCACAGAGTAGAGGCAACTAAAGATTTGACATCGGCTTCCCCAAATATGAGCTACTTTCCCCAGCTAAGTTCCTTCATAGAACCGACATCTATGTTCCCCAGCCAAATTTTATAATCACAAGCGGTTCATAAAGTTGTCTCCCAAGCAGAGTTTATTTTCCTGAATACAGAAGCTCAATCCCCAACAGAGTTATTCCCCCACAGAGTTATTCTGAAACATAGTCTCTCCCCGGTAGAGTATTCACAAACAGAAAGGAATAAATCCACGGCATAGTCACCTCCGTTCACCATCCCCAGCGGAAGTAGAAGAATCACTTTTTCTACAACGGTCAGGAACTCAGTTTCCAGTACTCTCCAGCAACAGTCAGGGATTTATTTTCCCAGACTCGGATATGTCACAATAGCATTTCATGTTCATACATCATGATGTGCACACACATATTGCATACAACATAATCTCATTTATTTTGAGAACATCATCACACAATGCATTTCATGCACCGCATATAACTAATCCTGTTCCTTTTCAGGAAAGATGGTTATCATCAACAATTTCCAGCAGGTCCAAGATTAGCTCCCGAAACTAAACAGAGTAATTATCTGCGCGACCAAATGCAGATTTACACGGGTTTGCCACGAAGCAATCTTACACGGATTTCTCCTAAATACAGCTTCACACGGGTTTATCCTGAAAAATATTACACGGGTCCCTTCTCATACATTTCCAAATAAAGTTTTACACGAACTCATCCCGAAGTAACCTTACCCAGATTCCTCCTGAAGCCCTACACGGGCTTATCCTGAAGTAACCTTACCCATGTTCCTCCTGAAGTTTTACACGAACTTATCCTGAAGTAACCTTACCCAGGTTCCTTCTGAAGTTTTACACGAATTTATCCCGAAGTGACCTTACCCAGGTTCCTTCTAAAGTTTTACTCAGACTTATCCTGAAGCAACCTTACTCAGGTTCCTTCTCGGTCCCGATGTAGTTTTACCCGGACTCATCCCAAAGCAACCCTACCCAGGTTCCTTCTTACAATTTCCCGATGTAGTTTTACCCAAACTCCTCACGAAGCAACCTTACCTAGGTTCCTTCTCGGTTCAGATGCAGTTTTACCCAAACTCCTCATGAAGAAACCTTACCTAGGTTCCTTGTTAGTTCATATGCAGTTTTACCCAAACTCCTCACGAAGCAACCTTACTTGGGTTCCTTCTCGGTTCAGATGCAGTTTTACCCAAACTCCTCACGAAGAAAGCTTACCTAGGTTCCTTCTCGGTTCAGATGTAGTTTTACCCAAACTCCTCACGAAGCAACCTTACCTGGGTTCCTTCTCGGTTCTGATGTAGTTTTACCCAAACTCCCCACGAAGTAACCTTACCTAGGTTCCTTCTCAGTTCCGAAGTAGTTTTACCCAAACTCCTCACGAAGCAACTTTACCTAGGTTCCTTCTCGGTTCTGATGTAGTTTTACCCAAACTCCTCACGAAGCAACCTTACCCAGGTTCCTTCTCGGTTCAGATGCGATTTTACCCAAACTCATCACAAAGTAACCTTACTATCCAGGTTCCTTCCCATAAGCCTTACTATCCAGGATTTCATCTCGAAGTAACTCTACTATCCAGGTTCCTTCCCATAAGCCCTACTATCCAGGCTTTCATCTCGAAGTAACCCTACTCTCCAGGTTCCTTCCCATAAGCCCTACTATCCAGGCTTTCATCTCGAAATAACCCTACTATCCAGGTTCTTTCTCATAGCCCTACTACCCAGGATTTCATTTCGAAGTAACCCTACTATCCAGGTTCCTTCTCTCTTATCTCCAAACAATAGTTTACAACACTGTAAGACCTGGACCCGACCAGATACAACTGATTTCACATTTCCTCGGTAAGTCGTTGTGCAGCCTGGACCCTGATCAGATAAGCAGTTCACTTCCGCCTCCTCAATCAAGAGTTAATTCCCAAGTAGAGTAATGGACAACCAAAGCTCCTAGACTCTATTTCCCAGGACATAAATCAACATTCCCCAGTGAAGTCCCCCTCAACGACAGGTACAGGAATTCTCCCAAAGGAATCTCTTATGCAACCAATATCTTTTCTGGACGGCATCTTTAAGCCCATCTCCGACGATTCTCTGCTGCCTTTCAAATGGCATCTGTAAGCTCATTCCCGATATCACCAATCAGTATTACTTCATGCGAGTGCAAATTTCTAGGCACTCTAGTGTTCAATCCTATTCCACCTTCAGATCACGAAAGGCAGACCAGCCAATCTACATCCTCCGGCTTAAGAAGATTGAACAGGGGCAGCTGTTGCACCCCAAAATTTCCCTCTCATTTCATTCAAAATATACTCCTAGAGGTCCTCAACTTTCCCAAGTATGCCTAAGAATTGACTACACAAATCCTCCTCCTAAGACAATGAGCCTCAAACTAGTTTTCACTCCTCATAAAGATGTTTAAGTTCCAAGGGTCCTAAATGGTTTCCATTGTCCTAATATGTTCTCAAGATCATCCATGCCAAGTTTCATGCCTTGCACTACAAGTTTGCTCAGTCAACTGCTCAAATGCCTGAAAATCAACTATAATAGGTCAAAAGTCAAATGTAGCCTATATACAGTCAAACTTCAAGATTTTTGGTCAACATCATCATTTTGAAGTTATATCCATCATTTTACCAAGGGTTGATCATGATTCCTCAAGGAATGCCCCAAATTCATCAAAACTCAAAAGTTGCTAAATTAGGGTTTCTATAGGAAAAGTCAACCAAACTTTGACCAGTCATAACTTTCTCATACTTTATCATAAATTTCCCATCCAAGGCTCATTTTTAAGAGGAATAAATTCCCTACAACTCATCTTCATCCCTCAAGTTCAAAAAATGCACTCATGAAAAGATATAAATTCAGAGATTATAGGTTATTTCAAAAAGTTAACAAAAACACCTTTTAGGTCAATGCTTCTTACATGAACATGAAAGATCCAATAGATATGAAACCGAAAGGGTTGTTTAAAGGACATCCTAAGCTTTCTAAAAAGTCCCAGAACACCTTTTCAGGGTTAAAATTGAGGGAGATATGTATTGTCAAAGTTGACTGATTTTTGGAAATGTGCATGAAGTCAACATTGATCAAAATGACTTTTTTTCCAAATGGGCCCATGTTTTCTTGTTTGAAACTTGTTCCTAAGAGAACCCACGACCCCTTAACTTATTCACCTATTATTTTATTATTTTTATTATTTATTTTTAATTTTTATCCATTTAAATCAAAATAAATTAATTTAAATAGTAGAATATTGAAATAAAATCCAAGATTTGATTTTATGAGCATATTATGAGTCAATGAACAGCTAGAAAATCATCCAAATCGTGCAAGAGCTAACTGATTGGAAAAGATCATAATTTGGTCTATTTTAGAAACAAATCGTATAAGGCAAAGAATGAAACTAAATCTCCATAATTTGCAAAGATATGGTTTGTTTTTATTGACTTAATGCATTCCAATATAAGTACACAACATATCCAAAGCATAGGGAGGAGGATTGATCGTAAAAATTACAAGCACAAGTTTCAAATTTTGGTCAAAAAAATGCAGAACGACTTTGATTCCATAGGCCGTTTCAAGCAATTCCAAGGCCAACAATCTGTTCCTGGACATTTTCTGAAGTTATTCCAATCATCCTCAAGCCTTAAAACCTTCACAAATCGCGCCTCACAGTACCACGGTTTGCACCTTTTTTTCAAAATTCGTTTTCAATGATTTATCCATCATAAACATGTTTTGATCATATATCTATGCTTGCTATCATATTTGCAATGTTTTTGATTGGTTAGATTGAATTTTAAGTGCAGGAATGACATGATGCCATTGTTAGGGTTTTGAGGTCCCGAGTTGGGAATTCTATATAAAGACAAAATTGGACAAAATTAGGGGTACCATCATGCTCAAGAGATGATTTGCAATTGATCCATGTCTTTGGTTTGAATTTATTATGCTTGTGCTGCGTTTTTGAATTTTACAGGTTTATAGCTACGAACAAAATCCGTCACTATAGCCTATAGTGACGGAAATAACTGTAGGTAAAAGCTTAATACCTAAAATGACAGTTCTGGGAAGAAGATGAGGGCGTGGCAGCATCCCACTGGCCCGTTTGAGTCCACACGCGTTTTTCTAGACAAGACACTTTGTTTACATTATATTTTATTTATTTCATTATATGTACAAATGAGCTTTCCAATGCAGTTGGTCAGGGAGCGTGTATATGATGCAAACGTCATGGGTTCGATCTCAGGCGTGTGCTTTTATATTTTCTTGACAATTAATTGCAGATTCAGCGCATCTCCTAGCCAAGCATCCACTGTGCGCTCACAGATCCCGCCATTTGGATCATCTCAAAGCAAATCTGATGTTCTAGAGTTGAAGACCCATGGTGAACTCCCAGAAGCTGGTCCACACTGGACCACATGCAAGGCAGACGAGCCTACCATTTTGGGCTTGGCGAATTCGATTCCACACCCCCAAATTGCTTCTCCTAACAAGCCTAGTTTTATTTTTCTTTCTTATTTTTTATTTTATTTAATTTTAATTTTAATTTTATTTGTTTCAAAAATCATTTTTTTATAAAATCAAAAAATCACAAAGCATTAAAATCATATTTTTTTTCATAAAATATTTCATTTCATTAATTAGTTAGATTAATTTAATTAGGGCAATTTAATTTTTTTCCATAATTAAAATCAATTAGAAAATTAGGGTTAATTTGTAAATAGTTAATTTTCTCAATAAAAAAATAACAAAATTATTTTCTTTGATTACTTTTGAATTTAGACATTGATTCCGGCATTTAATTCGTCGCGCGCGCAATATTTTATTTTTTCCAATTATTGTATTTGCTTCGAGTTTGTAATAGCTTTTAATTAGGGTTTACCGCTTATTATTTACTGTTTAATCCCCAGTTTTTGGTTATGTAACCCCATTCCCCAAAACTTTGTAATAGCGTAGATTTACTTTTCCGCTTTTAATTTCCGCAACTATTAATTGCTAGATGATTGATAATAGGATTGTATGCAAAATACAAATGAAATTAAAACAGTAGAAAACCCTAATTGTGCAAAGATAATCATCTGAAATCAAACACATGCACATGTTCACTCTTAGGGTTTATCCCACTTCGGTTGCCTTCGGTAAACAGTCATGAAGTAGAGGGAATTTTAGTGGTCACCCTTTAGTCCCAAAAGATAAAAAATGACCGATTCGAATGTTGCCTCAAAAAGATCTTTAAGACTCTAGGGTAACTACTAAGATCTCATAACCATTGCTTCAACGATCGTAATTGTCCCTTCGAATTTCCTTTAAAAATCCAACGATAGGGCTACCTACTCCTTAATAGTAGGATAGTGTTATCTAAAGGAAACGAGAAAATGAATATCCTTTTTCGAGTAGGTAGACACTGTTAGGTACTTGCTCAAAAACCAATGGTTTTTCACAAACACTTTCAATACAATTTTAAAAAACAACTTCGTCACACTCTTGAGGACAGATACAAGAGTTACCGCGACATAAAAAAAACTTTTCAAAACACACACAAGCAATTTCAAAATGAGCAAGTACCTAAGAGCCCATGGAAAACCATGGATAGAAAGGGTGCTAACACCTTCCCTTTCTATAATCTACCCTCCGTACTCAGAAAACTCTCAAAAAAGGTTTTTTCTGTTCTTTTTCCTTTTCCTTTGTTGGATGAAATAAAAGTCAGTGGTGACTCTTGCTTACTGCGACATTTGCGAACAAAAAACGCAAATCAGTATTAAACAGTCGGCTCTGCCACCATATCACATGCTAGTTTATTATATCCTGACACTAATGATAACACAATACATCTTATGTATTTACCATTATTAGCCGACTTTAATAAAATAGGTAGATACAGCTGGGGATTTGCAGTTTTATCGCATCTATACAGAAACCTGTGTAGATGCTCTAGAAAAGATGTTCATAATTTTTCTGGTTGTTCAACACTACTACAAGCTTGGAGATGGTCCAGGATGCCGAATCTAGCACCTAGGAATCGTAATCCCTCTCACTTTCCATATGCAACCAAGTAAGTTGAAACTACTCCTTTGTCTTAAACTTATTTACTATGTGAACAATATTTAAGTATTATTTATTTTTAGATGGTCTGCCTATGATATGGATTACGAAAAGACTCTTCAACATTGTGCACCTGGCTATCGTACTTTCAACGATCATTTCGAAGAAGCTGATGTAATATTATTAACCATAGATTACTAATAATTACTATTATTTTATATAGTTCGTTAAACTAATAACTGATTTATTTTAACAGTTTACATGGAGGCCCTCTCTAGGGCTTGATGATACCGATCCGACTGATAGTCACGTGTGGAGTGAAAAAACATTTATCATTTGTTTTACTATAGTTGAAATGCATCATACTGATCGGGTAAAACTCTAATTTGGCATTATGCAAGGCATGCCGGATGCTCCACAGTGCATGGAGGAGTATCACAAAAGTGTGGTGAATGACCAATGGGCATATAGCAATTGGAAAGATTATTACAAACAGGAGCGTCGTCAATGGCATAACCGCGAAGATAAAGTCTTAGAAGGAGATGTCATGTCAGAAGAATGTAAACCGAGTAAGGAATACATGGAATGGTATAAGTCTGTTACAAATTTGTATCTGTCACCAAACAAATTCTTATTTGACCCTCGTAATTTGCTAACATCTTCAAACGTCCAACACACCAGACCATCATCAAGCACTTACACCCAACAACCATTCATGAGCAACCAAGAACCTTTCTTCCCAACATAACCATCTTTTACCCAACAACCTTTCTTCCCAACACAACCACCTTTTATCCCAAGCCAACAATACCATCAACAAAACCCTTCATTTAACCCCACCCAATGGGGCACCCAACAACAATATCCTTCATCTAACCCCGCCCAATGGGGCACCCAACAATAATATCCTTCATCTAACCCCACCCAATGGGGCACCCAACATTAATACTCACATTTTATCCAGTCAACATCAATCAGTCTACCACAAACATCATTAACACTACAAATCCCACATGATCCCAACTATTAGACACCCCAACAACAAATGCATATTTCCCGGCCACAATAATTTACCTCCCAAGATTGTTATCAACCCTTAATAAATAGCCCAATGTCTTCTAATCTCATACCAAATTGGAATTGAGAGGGAACCAGATTAAGTTATGGAAGTGCAGCCGAGACAGACTATACTAATGAGGACATGATTGAGGAATTTTTAATGGGCGGATGTGACGCGGAACCTTCAACTCAACCACAAAATGAAGAAGGAAATCGCAGAACAGGCCAACGTACAAGACGAGCACCTGCTTGTGGAACTCACCAACTATTGACACGACCCGGTCAAAATCGACAGTAGATGTATCTTCTCTATTGAATCTTTGTTTAATTATAGTGGAATTATATAATTTAAAAATGAAAAAAAGTTAATTCAAGTAAATTAGTGAAATTTTTGTTTAATTATAGTGTATTTTGTTTAATTATAGTGTATTTTATTTAATTATAGCAACTTAATTTTATAAAAAAAATCACGTTAACACTCTTCCGCTCATCCAATGGACGGATCCTCTCTAATTTTTAAAGCTTCCGCCCAATACTTCAGCGGATGGAAAAAAGTTCTCATTGCTCCGCCCATTCAATTGACGGATGCTTTATGGCAAAAAAAATTTTTTATTTGAAAAGAGGGTAGATTGGAATTATTGAATGAAGATGATGATATATTAAAATTTAATATGTAAAAGAAGGGTAAGACAGTAAAAAATTCTCTTTTACACTCCCATTGAGACGCTTGACTAGTATAAAACTATGTTATCCCCTGTATGTTATGCACACACAAATCATAACTTAAAATATGGCATCCTTTTCCCAATCCATACAAGTCTTGTTCCTATTTTCCCTTATCCTTGTTCATCAAGGACTTTCTAATCCTTTTACACGTATTATCCATGGTCTTCCTTCTGTTGGTCATCGTCTTGCTCCTTATTTTCCATCACCACCTAATAATAAAATTGATCCACTTTATGCATCTTCACCCCGTCCTTACAAACCACCAACTGATTATAAGCCACCAAATCATAGGAAAAATCCAGTAGATAAGATTCATGTCTAAATCATGGTTGCAACAAGTTAATATTAATATATATTCTATTAAATAAGTGGTGCTATTTAGTACTTAGTTACCAATGCTTAACTTTGTCTATGTACTTATGGGGTTAATCCCTTCGTTTTATATCTATTTTTATTTTGTGTCAGTTTACCAAGTTAGGAGAGCATTATATATGTGCTATGAATATAAATCATGAGAGAAAGCTGTATTTTGTTCTCCTATTTACAAATAAATAAAGTTTATGCATTTGAGATTTTGTTGTTAATCTTTCATGTGTTACATAATATATCCGTCTCTTATTATAATCTTGTTTTAAGATATTGGTATACACATTATAAAATATACAGTTAAACCATATAGTATTTATATTTTAATAAAATATAATTTGTTATCTCATTGTACTTTACTACTACAATTTTGATATATAATATTAGAGATGATAATTGAACTCCTCTCTAATAGGTATATGTAAAGATTACCTACAACTGATAATATATATAAATCTGTAAAATTATATGTAAAGATTACCTACAACTGATAATATATATAAATCTGTAAAATTATATGAGTATTGGCACGAATAATTTTCTACTAAAATAAGTGGGTACGACCATAGTTGCGGACATTTTAACACTCATCACACCTTATATCCGCACATCATATACTTTTTTTTTATTATACATACACACATATATATTTATTAGTTTTATTAAATACATCAATATTAAACTTGTTTGCATTTTAATATAAGTATTTGTTTATTTCTTAACTCAATAATAACATCAATGAATATTTTTTAAATGTTGTTAAAAACTTAAAATGATATGTAATTTGGACTAGGTCAGCACTTGCTCCACCGTTAGGGAGGCCCAATCCAACACATTTGCATAAGGCTCAAAGACAAACAACCCAAGTTGGGGACCGTTGGACAACTCCCCACGTGTCCGTGGGGGAACGTAGTCCACGTGTCCATGTCATCATCATCATCCTGCCCTCCGAAAATAACGGGTCCAACTCCTGCTTTTCAGGGCAGTTGACCAAGGGGGAAGCCATGTGCTGGAATCCATACACATGTAAGCCCTGACAATCTCCATTGTTAGGCCTCTTCGTGGCCCAATATTGGACACCTTGGCCCAACACTGAGGACTACAAATACCCTCTCACTTGAGAGGGTCAGGTATTGAATCATTCACACTCTCATACTCTCTTACTTGCATTAAGCTCTGAACCTCACTTTGGAATTAGAGTGTCTTGCAGGTATCCCCCCCCCCCCTTCCCCCACTTCACGTTCAAATGCTGCTCAACTCGAAGTTTGTGGGTTTTGACAATCCATTCTAGTCAGGTACGATTAGTGGCGCCGTCTGTGGGAAACTAGCTTCCACGTCTTTCATTTACCTAAGACTAAAGTAATTATCAAACTCTGTGATTGTCATGGCCGACCCAGGTGCCAACAACAAACTAAACCCCAGTCTCACTGACCTCAACAACAACGTCAGCGACGACATTGGTTACAACAACCCTAGGAACGAAATCGACATGGCCGGTCTCAAGCAGAACTATAGGGACAGCATGACCGCCTCTTCATCATCCCGCTCTGGGCTGCACGAGGATGCCCATCCGCCCCAGAACTATGAGTTGAACGTTTTCCAAGAGGTCCCCGTTCCTGCGGGCTCTGATGATACGAACAGGGCTCTGTTCGCGACCATTAACCAAACAAACTACTTAATGTTCTCGCAAGGCGAGCGTTTAAGGGTGCTCGAGAATACTCGTTGAGCCCCCAGAAGACACAGAAGACCTGACACTTCTCCGCCCTGTCAAAATAAAGACCCTCATCGGTCTCCCCCGCAGAGACATAGACGAGATAAATCACGAAGCCTTTCTCCCCGATGAATTGGGCGAGGCCCCACGTTGGAGAGGACACTTTTCGAAGCCACGGGGAGACGCAAACACACTCCCCGCACGGGGAACGACAATCCCCTGTAAACAACAGAAAAAGGGGAAACGGAGGAGTACAACCTCGGCCAAGGGATCGTCCCCACGGACAAGGCCTGAACCGCAGCCAGCTCTGACAGAAGAACAAAGGGCTCCGCCAAAGGTCGACTCCATCTCGCTCGACGCCCGCTTAGACAAGGATGAAGCCCCTAACGGAAAACATGAACTCCTCTAACACATCCCATACAGAGACTTCGAGTTCAAGGCTTGAGGGCATTCGAAAGAAGTCAACGAGTGAAACCTGTCCAGGTTCATTCAAAACCCAAAATGGTAGAAGATCATCAAAAATGGCAACTTTTTAAAAATTTCGATTCTGCCTTCAAAGCCATGGTTAATGACTGATTCTTGCCATTTTCGTTCACCAATACACTCCTATAAATACATAGCTAAAGACACATTTCCAGGGGCAGAAACATTTTTGCCTAGACACACACGTATTGCACCCACACAGGAAAAAACCACCTCAACGAGTCACACAAAAATCATAAAAATACATCAAAGTTTCCAAATTCGAAAATCTTTGCAAGCTCCCTCAGTCCAAACGAATACCAGATTCATTCTCCTGAGACTTCCAGGAAGCCATCCCATGCCCAGAACTACAGATCGAAGTGGCTCTGTTTGGTAAAAAAATTCTATTTTTCAAACACATTCGATCTCTAATTCAAACTCACTTCGATTGCATACTCATGTCATTGTTGTTGTTTGTGAATGATTTAACGTAATACTTGTAAGTTGCAGTGTCCAAATGACAGGATCCCATTGTTGTGGCCTTCGAAGCTAATTGCTTTTGAAACTCGTGATATAGGTCGTTTCAAACCAAAATAACCCAGATTCAGACTCGGGGAGTTCGAACTAAAGGGAGGGTTCGAATCAAAGGGGAGAGACCATGGTTCGATACCCAGGTCATGGTTTTTTTCATTTTTCTAACATGTCATTTGCAGATCTAGTGCTGGCAGGTCCCACGCGTGCATCATGAACCATCAACCTAAGCCATCAGATCGCAGATGATCCAGATCCAATGTATCCAAACGCGCCGACCAACATGCGCCTTCCAAAGTTGCCCTCATTGAATCACAAAGTAGGCCCGGACTCCTCAGACTTGGGCCCAACATTTTTTTAAACTTGCACCCCCCCAGTTTTTCATTTTACTACTCAGGCCCATTTATATTTTTATTTTATTTTTTATTTCTTTTCTTAATTTGTTTTAATTTGTTTAATCAGCAAAAATAGATAAAAATCACAAAAAATATAGTTTTTTTTAGGTTTTTTTAATTGAATTAATTTTGCAAATTAATTATTAGTTATTTTAACTCTTTTTCTTAATTAAAATTGATTAGACCTAGGATTTAGTTCATTTTAATTTCTTTCTTTTCATAATAAAAAAAACATAGAACTAATCCCCTTTAATTAGTTCCATCTTTTCAACTATTTCTATTTTTCTTTAAATCTAAATTTAGATTAGCTAATCTAATTTTTATTTAAATATTTTCTTAAAATAAAAAACAACAAAAGAAGTTCTCTTTTTTACTTAGAGTGAGTTTAGGATTAGACGTCATTTCAATTCACGCGCGTTGTTACCTTTCGCATTTTTATTTTCCTATTTTTTATAACTGCTTATTGGATGTAATATAATTAACTGGGACTCTTTTATTTCTTTCTTTATTTTCCCCCCAAGTTTTAGATATGTAATTAATCCCCCCTCCCCAAAGCCTTGTAATAGTTTAGAATTTATCTTTCCGCATTTTAAATTTCTGCAAATTATTAACTGCTTAGATGCATGACTAATAGGATTGTATGGCAAGAATAACAAATAAAACGCTAGCAAACCTAATATCAAGATAAAGAACTGAAACATAACACAATTGCACACGCACACCTTTAGGGTACTCCCACTTTGGTTTCCTTTAGAAAACAGTCACAAATCTCGAAACGTGAGAGATTTTAGTGTCTACCCTCCGGTTTAAAAGATCATAAGTCCCTCGATGACCCTATCGACGTTGCCTCGGTAAAAATGATCTTAAAACTCTAGGGTAGTTGCTAAAATTTCTTGTCCAGTTGCCTTTGTGACTATAAACGTCCCTTCGAATGTCCCTCAAACATCCAACGATAGGACTACCTACTCACTAATAGTAGGATAGCACTATCTAAAGGAATAGAGGAAAAGAACGACCCTTTCGAGTAAAAGTGGATAGCTGTTAGATGCTTGCTCAAAAACAAACTTTTACACTTACACAAAACAATTTTAAAAAACCTTTTCAAAATGCTTTATCAACAATCTTGAGGACTGATACAAGAGTTATCATAAAGCAAACTGCCTGACTATTGGCATTTCAAAAATACTTTTCAAAAACATACAAAGCACAAGGTATTTTTCAAAATGAGCTAAGCATCTAAGAGCCCGTAGAAAACTACGGATGGAAAGGGTGATAACACCTTCCCTTTCCATAATCTACCCCATTACTCGGAAATAATCTCGAAAGGTCTTTTTATGTTCTTTTCACCCTTTCCTTTGTTAGATAAAAGAAAAGTCGGTGGTGACTCTTGCTTAGCACAACATTTGCGAATACAAATGTAAAACCAGTATAACAGTTGGTTCTGCCACCGTATCACACCTGGACTCGACCACGAGGTCGCCTGCCACCAACTGGCCATTGATCCAGTCGTTAGGACAGTAGTGCAACATAGACGTAGGCAAGCTCCCGAGAAAGCGGAGGCTGTTGAAAATGTTGTAAAAGACCTCCTAGAGGCTAATTTTAGTTCTGAGGCCCGGTATTCAACCTGGATCTCAAATGTTATACTAGTTAAAAAGAATAATGGAAAATGGAGAATGTGTGTTGATTATATTGATCTTAATTTGGCATGTCCCAAAGATGTTTTTCCTTTACCGAACATTGATATGCTGGTCGGCAACTCGGCCTTCTATAAAAATTTATCGTTCATGGATGCCTACTCGGGCTATAACCAAATCCCCATGGGGATGAGCGACAAGCATTGCACCACTTTCATGACCAGCTCGAGCAACTACTACACCACAGGGGAAACATGCCAATGGATTATGAACAAAGTCTTACATGACGAGATCAGTGATATGCTCAAGGTATACATGGACGACATGATTGTTAAATCTTGAACAGATACCGACCATGTTGCCCACCTCAAAAGAGTCTTTGCCCAAGCGAGACAATGCAGAATGAGATTCAACCCCGAGAAATGCACATTCAGGGTTAAGGCGGGAAAATTCCTTGGTTTCTATCTGACTGAACAGAGTATTGAATCCAACCCCGACAAGTGTCGGGCATTCTCCGAGCTTCCTACGCCTAGCTAAAAAATTCCATACAAGTTTTAAACAGTATGCTCACCTCGCTCTCCCCGTTTTGTGGCAAAATCTGCACAACACACTCTACCATTTTTCAAACTTCTGTGTAAAGAGGAAACTTTCGAGTGGATCGAGGAATGCGAGAAATCTCTCCTCCACCTCAAGCAAAGCCTTTCACAACTGCTCGTGCTGTCGCAACTTAAGAACAGGGAAACCTTGTTCCTTTACCTGGTCGTCTCCGCCGAGGCTGTAAGCGTGACCCCCATTCGTGAGACTCCAGGCGGGAAAAAACCAGTATATTTTACGAGCAAAGCGCTACAAGGGCCCGAGGTTAGGTATCAACAGATTGAAAAAGTAGTGTTGGCCCTCATAAATGTGATGAAGAGACTTAGACATTATTTCCCGGCCCGCACAATCATCGTACGAGCAGACCAACTCGTAAGATAGCTCTTATACCGACCAGACATGGTCGGTCGAATGCTAAAATGGTCATTGGAGATCTCGGAGTTCGACATACAGTACGAAAGAAGGAAGACCCTCAAAGCCCAAGCGCTGACCGACTTTGTCGCAGAGATGACCACTCACAATCCCCCCATAGGGAAGAAGCATAAGTAGACCATCTTTATGGATGGAGCTTCCACTTCGAGAGGGAGCGGAGCAGGAATCCTCCTCGAGAATGAGAAAACATTTGTGATCGAGCACTCCCTCACCCTTGCTTTTCCAACGTCGAACAATCAAGCTGAATACGAGGCCCTGCTCGCAGGACTAGGCTGGCCGAGGATTTGGAGGCCTGGGAAATACAAATTTTCACAAACTCCTAACTCGTCGCATCTCAAGTACAAGGGGGTACCAGGATAAGAATAATAGCCTCATCTAATATCTTAACCTAGTCAGAGAACGGATGAAGAATTTTGACCGGGCAGAGATCAAACACATACCTTGCAAACAGAACATACAAGCAGGCATACTTTCAAAGCTCGCGAGCACAAAGAAGAAAGGCGGGAACAAATTTGTCATCCAAGAATTCCTTTCTCGCCCGAGCATTGAAAAATCCAGTGTACCACCCGAGGTGAATGCCATCGGGAAAGCTTATGGTGGAGGACCCCGGTGTTCAACTTTCTGATAAATGGGGAATTTCCCGTTGATCAAAGGGAGGCAGTTGTGACCAAATGACGAGCATGTTCGTATGTGGTACTCGAACATAAACTTTATCAATGGTGATTCTCCCTCCTGCTCCTAAAATGTGTCAAGGAATCTATAATCCCCGAGATACTGCAGGAAATTCACAAAGGAACCAACGCCCAACACATGGGCAGAAGGTCCCTAGCATAAAAGGCGCTACGAGCAGGCTATTACTGGTCGACCATGAAGCAAGATGTAAAGTAGCACATCAAGAAATGCGACAAGTGTTAGAGGCACGTGGACATGCACCTCGCACCCCCGCACGAGCTCAAAATATTGTCCTCCCCGTGGTTGTTCTCCTGGTGGGGAATGGACATCGTCAGACTGTTCGTGTAAGGTTTGTATCAAAACAAATTCCTAATCATGGTCGTTGACTATTTCACGAAATGAATAGAAGTTGAAGCTCTGGCTAGAATCAATTTGCACAACATCCTTCGTCTCTACAAGCGAAACGTGCTTACCCGATTAAGAATACCACAAGCGCTTGTCACCGATAACGGGATGCAGTTCACCAATCAAGGTTTCCAAGACTTTGTCGCCAAACTCGACACCAAGTAGCACTTCACATCAATCAAACACCCCAAAATTAACGGGAAAGCCAAGGACGCAAATAGAGTCATCTTGTGAGGACTCAAGTGCAGGCCAGGCGAGGCCAAAAGAGGGTGGGTCGAAGAACTGCATAGCATCTTATGGGCATACCAAACAACACCCCACTCGATGACCAGCGAGACCCCATTCCGGATAACCTATGGCCCCGAGGTCGTAGAAATCATGGAGTTGTCCAGGCGAAATGATGTTCCTCTAGACGAGGAACTAAATGACGAGGCCCTAAGAGAAGAGCTCTACCTAGTTGAGGAAATTCTATCAAGAGCAGCTCTTCGCGAGGCCACGCTTAAACAACATATAACCCTTCGCCATGACAACAAAGTTATAAAGAGCGAATTCCAGGTCGACAGCCTAGTCTTGCAGAGAAATAAGAAAGATTCCCATAAAGGAAAGCTGGCTGTGAACTAGGAAGGACCATACCGCGTCCACATAGTTACGGGCACCAGGGAATACTACCTCGAACACTTAAATGGAGAACTGCTACCTCGACCAGGAACGCTATGAAACTGAAACAATATTACAGCTAAGTCCTTATCCTACTACGAGCATTAGTAGTCAACCAGTCCTCTCCAACCGACGATAGGACAAGATCGACCATGTAGGCATGTCAAGGTACGATCATGGCCTCCAAACATTAAACAAAAGTTGGGTTGTTGTTCATTTCTCTAGAAGAACCTTAGCCCGACAGTGACACATAAATCGAGCTTTGTTGTCGAAGTACCTAACAGGAAGAACACCCAACTCACGATGGGAAGCTCACGCCATGAGTTCAAGACCCCAACTGTGATCTTAAGCTTGTTCCGTGGATCCCTAATCCACCCCTCGACACATCCCAACATGTGTCGACCACAACCAAGGTCGAGCACAAATCTCCAATCATGGAAATACAAACTTTCATAAGACAAACAGGTCAAACACAAGGACAAGAAAGTATTTATAAATAAAGGCATAAAAGGAAAAGTATTTATAAATAAAGGCATAAAAGGAAAAATAAAAGCATTTATAAATTTTGATCGCAAAGGTCGGCCCTGTTTAAATAATTACAAAATATAGGCACGAAGGCCACAAATCCAAACTAAACAAAACAGGCACGAAACATTTCAGATCTCACCCCCCCTCCCCCCCCCCCCCCCCCCCCCCCCATCGCTATCCTCCATGGGACTATCATCGGGAGGATAAAATATTTTTCCATCAACCACTTGTTTAAATGGCCCTGCGCCTCGACCACCAACTCGACCCCCCAGGTTCAATATTTTTAGCTTCTCCACAGTTGTATTGAAACCATAAACGAGGGTATCCACGACGTTTTGCTCGAGCACCCAGATGCACGTGATTAGATCTCCCCTAATCGCTATGGCTTTCTCCGTGTCAGTCTCTTCGTCAACCGGGGCCATGATCCCTTCCAGCTCCTTTATTCTGGCGACCAGGCGCTCGTTTTCTTTAGCCGGAGAATCTAGTTGGGGCCGCAGCTCATTCAAATCCTCGAGGAGTTGAACCTGAGCCTCAAAATTTCTTTCATGATTGAGGATGTCCCCTTTCAGCTTCTCATTTATGCCCTTCAGCATATGAATCTTGGCATATTCTTTGTCGAGGGTGGTTTAAGATCCTGTATCCTCATCGTTCAGTGTCAAGGCCATCTCGATCACCCTCATCACAGCGGCCACGTCCTCCGACAAGTTCTTCTGTTAGATTTCCTTATCTTCGGACATGATCGCCTCCCTCTCTTCCTCATGAACACCTAAAGAGCTCTCCCCGCTAAAAATATCACAGTTTAGGTAACAGGGAGGCAACACGAAGACTCCCTCGGGCCCCTTATCACTTTCGGGAACAACACGCTCAGTATCCTCCACACACTTCCTCTTTACTGAGGGCTTGGTAGGGGGAACCTGGGTCTTTGAGGAAGAAGGGGAACCTCTTGCATGGGAAGCAGATTTGGCCTACTCCTGGAGTTGGGTGACCCTGTTCTTTGGCCCCAAGGTGGAAGCATTCTTGGGCCTCAGCTTTAATAGATGCTCAGAAAGGTACGCCATCTGACCTGCAATCAAAAGGAAACTGTCAATCATGGCCTAAACAAAGACAATATCGCGAGCATTTCATCGCATAAAATCCAAACATAAAAATAAGATTGCAACCATATCCACTACCTTAAAGCCTCATGACTTCCTCGTCTGAAGAACATTCGAGCAAAGCCTTCGTATTGATCAACCTATTAACGAGGAGTTACTCCCATTTATCGTTAAAGAGGAGGTTATTGTTCACATACACACACCTTGCTGGTGAGAAACTCTTAACATAGGATGCCAGCTTCTCATAAGAGAGATGGTCCTGGGCATCTATGTCCTCGAGTTTTACCATATAGTATTCGGTATTTTGTTCGAAATGTTTCTATTGCCACTCTAGCGGAAATCTGGCCACCAACCGGGCTACTGGTCGGCCATCCTCCATCTCTTTCGAGCCATCATACAGAGAATCTACGGCTGCATTTGTCAGAGGCTTCACGAAAAAGTACCTCTCTTTGAAATGGCAAACAGATTCCAGATAAAGCCAGGAGAGTTTCCTAAACTGTTTGAAAGACACCTAGGCTTTCCCCCCTCCAATGGTCTGCCTTTGCAAGTGGAAGATACGAAAAAAGAGGGGGAAACATGGCGCCTATTTATAAATATTGATAGACGATCTCGAATTCCCTCAAGAATGCAAGCGCGTTCGGGTGAAGCTGGGAGGGTGCCAATTGTAGCCACTGGAAAACCCCCACTTGGAAGTCATTGAAGGGAAAACTCATCCCTGCCTCCTTGAAAGAAAATTCATACATAGGGAAGCGCTTGCCCGGATACGACGAGCATATCCTCCTATTTTGATGAGGGATTTGTAGAATCCAATTGGTAGGGGCCCCCTTAGCTCGAACCTCCGGACAATTGAACACGTCCAATGCATCGTGCGAAAAGCATGACCTATTATTTCTAGGTTCAGGTGCGACCCAGGCCAAAGGGTCCTCCTCGACATTGGTTTCATCTTCATGACTGGCGAGCACAACGTCCACCTCGACTAGATATGCCATTATACCTGAAAAGCACGGAAAACAATGAATTCGACATCATCAAATTCACCCTTCCACCATGAATCAAGTGAAAGGGCGATGAATCTGTCGAGGAACAGACTTCGACCCAAGCCCTCGACTGGCACACTGAAACAAACTGCACCATACTCAGGACATTTATTCAAACATGCACGTTGCCCGAATTAACCCCACAATCCTGGGAAAATGGCCCCAACGCCATGAACATCATCCACAACCATGAACTTCAATGAACATTCACAGATGTTCATCGCAGAACCCATGAATGTTCATCCAAGATTCTTCCAATAAAGACAAAAACTAAGTGTTTAATCTAAAAAATCTAAGAAAACATGTTATTAGAAGGATATAACTTACTTGGATAAGGACGCCTTTTAAGAATTCTAAGGATAAGCTAAGAGGAGGGGATTCACGCGCGATTGGAGAAGATTGCAAAACAAATATTGAGTATAACAAATGAAACCCTTAGGGTCCTCTTTTTATAGGTGATTCACACTTACACATGAAAGGTCATCATTACTTTGGGCCTTTTAAACTCCCCAATAAAAAATGGCACCACAAAGTAACTATTACATGGCACAACAAGAAGCCACGTGCCCACTCTCAAAAGACGAACATGTCCCTGACTTTCATACGAAACTCCTACACGAGCACAATGAAGACGTCTCACACTCAGTGACGGAAAAATGTTTGAAACCATGACTAAAGCATGCATACAGGCATCTTTATCATGTGTCGCTCACGGGGAAGAAGTAACGCCCGACACCGTAGCGAAACCCTATGAACAGGCACATCAAAAAAGAACCTAGGGAAGCTCCCGGCAACCTATACATTCCTGGCAGGCGCCAAATAAACAATTGGTCTAGTTGACCCCACAGCTCGAGTGTTATCTAAATCCCCGACGCATTTAAATAGGTTCTCCCTTCTCGGGAAAGTTCTCTCCGACCGTGAAGTTGAACTTAAGTCATCACCCTTTCATCTAAGGGCAATAACTTGGAGGGCTCCTGATCTGGACTGGGCTAGTGCTTTCCCCATTGTTGGGGAGGCCCAATCTAACACCTTTATATAAGGCCCAAAGGCAAACAGCCCAAGTTAGGGACCGTTAGGTAACTTCTCACATGTCCGTGGGGGGAACGTAGCCCACGTGTCCATACCATTATCATCATCCTTCCCTTCGAGAATAATGGGCCAAACTCCTTCTTTCTCATGGCAGTTGACCAGGGGAAAGGCCACATGCTGGACTCCATACACACGTAAGCCCTGACAGTCTTCATTGTTGGGCCTCATCGTGTCCCAACATTAGAGACCTTGGCCCAGTGCTGGGGGATATAAAAACCCTCTCACTTGAGAGGGTCAGGTATTGAATCATTCACACTCTCATACTCTCTTACTTGCATTAAGCTTTGAACCTCACTTTGGCATCGAAGTATCTTGTAGGTACCCCCTCCCCCACTTCACCTCCAACTGATGCTCATCTCGAAGCTTATTGGATTTGACAAGCCATTCTGGTCAGGTATGATCAACATGATAAATTATGGTTGATTTATAATTTTTATTAGAAATGCGAGTAAATAAGTATGGGTATGAATACTTAAGTACTTAGAGGGTACGGGTACGGGTAAAATCGTTGGTTTCCACGCAGTTATGAGCTCGGGTATTAGATTTTTTTTTTAAATTGGAGGTATGGGAACAAATACTTTAGTGAATAAATATGGCTTTGCAAATATTTAGCTACAATCAAATTGTAATCTCTTGCTACGCATATTTAGAGTGTGGTAAAAAATATTAGTTGTGATTTCAGCGTGGTAAAAAGACATGTCAAAATTCAAAAATATAAGTGTAGTCAAGTACTACTACAAAAAATATATATCACCTCGATTGAGAAAAGAGTTTTACCATGATTGATGGTCCCTAATAATGAAGGATGTGATAGAAAATGTTCTACTCTTTACTACGGGTTAATGGTTTAGGTGAAAATATAGATAGTGTGACACTTTTCATCACAGTTGAACATTCCAAACATGGAGAAAAGTGGTTTGGTCATGAGTTCGATTTCCAACATAATCGTTTTGGCATTTTTGTGTGTGGATATTTCCTCATGGTTATTAAGGTTAATCGAGAGGATAGGTGTGTTGGGACAACATTTCAACATGGTTGGGACATTCCATTGTTTTTTTAAATAATTTTTGTTTAATTTTATATATAATTTTATATATAATTTTATTATAACTTGTATTTTTTATACCATATTTTTATTAGAACACAATATGACACCAACATGCATCAAAATATAGAACAGAACTATACATTATACCAAAATGGGATGCATCTTGTATTAAAATGTAACAAATCTATGTATTATTTAGATTAAAAATCAATATTGCAAACATATTACAACATCATTATAAATTTGGCTTATGAATATCATGTAAGCAAGATGTCAAATATGAATGGACATCTTTTAAGTCTTCTTTTTATGAATGATGTCACTCTTGGAAAAGATAACACTTAAACACCTAATACAAGGTCAGCGGATAATTAATTATCCCTGGATCAAACTTTTCCCACAATAATAATAATAACAATAATAATGGAACATCAAAAATTTCTTCTGTTTAAATGAATAATAGTACAAACTGATTATTACAACTTTTCTCCAACAAATATGGTGGATAACCTCTCTTTTAGAGTTCTCTCAAAAGGATTTTCACTTTTATGATGTTTATAGAAATGAAACAACGGAAATTTATATAGACAAACTATACAACAAATTGGTGGCTATAATGTAAAGAGAAATTTCTCTTTTATAAGTTCACCAAGGAATACTCACGTACTTTCAATTTCATTTTCTATAAATATTAATGTTTCTCCTTTTTTCACTCTCCATATAAAAGAGGAAAACCTATCAATCACTCACTTCCAATTTAGGTGGAGGGATCCAATATTCCAGCAACTCTGAACTCGTACTTCTCCTTAGGTATGGACTTGGTCATCATATTTGAGCAATTGTCATCAATATGGATTTTCTCAAGTTGTAGTTGCTTGGAATTAAACATATAACATATCAAGTTATATCTTACATCAATATGTTTTGATCTCGAGTGAAAACTCAAATTCTTGCTCAAGTGGATAGCGCTCTGACTATCACAATGCACGACATACTTTTAATGTTCTTGTTCTAATTTATGCAAGAACTGCTTCATCGATAACATATCCTTTTAAGATTTGTTATTACAATGAACTCTGCCTCTATTGTAGACAAAGAAACACACTTTTGACACTTATTTTGCATGAGATACTATATAGAACTATCTCGCTAGTTTCTAACTTTTCATTTACCCTATCAACACTCAAACGTCAGTTCGTCGCTCTCATTTCGTAAAAAACCCTAGGCGATATTCATCAAAACTCTTCCAAAAGATAATCATCATACATCATTTTTGCAACAGGTTTGTTCTCCACTTAATCATTAGTTTGTATATTCATCAATGTTAGTTTTTCACTTTGTCTATTGATCATTTTGTTTAGGTTTTCTTCGCTACTTTGTCTATTGATAATTTTTTTTCTATTATTTTCCATTTGTATATTCATCAATGTTAGTTTTTGTTGCAGCAGTATAGTGGCGAGCAAAAAGTAAGTTATTAATTTACCGAGTGATATAGGTTATATGATATCGTGTCCATAGAGATTAGTTATTGAATCGTTGTTCGATAAATCTCTCGTTAATGAGTTTGGGGTTAAATGGCTTGAAAACAAAAGTATCAACAAAAAAAAATTTAAACAAAAGAAAACACTAAGGAAGAACTTATCAATCCTACATATAATCTACTCATCACATACTTAAACATACCGACCAGTTATATTCAAACTAACAATACTCATCAATGCCACTATGTATCACTCACAACCTAAGTCATTTCTAACCCAAATTGAGAGGCCGACTGTATCACCAAGGAAATGATCTCTCTACCTCCTCAACAACACATAAGACAACTATGCAATTGCATTGACGACCTCTCAGCACATCACAACCACACAAAGGCATTAAGCTCTGATACCCAAGTAGATGTTAACTCTAAATCTATCTCTAGAGTTCGGAAATTAACAAATAATCATCCTAGATAAGAATCTAAGCAGCATATGTCTATAACAACTCAAATCCCTAGCACGGGGAAAAAATCCAGGACAATAATCGACAGAGATTAATAAAGCAAGTTTTATATAACGCCATGAGAAAAAAATATACACTAGTTCAAAGTAAAATACATACAAAACCTAACAAAAGAGAAATATATAGAGAGGAGAAGAGATAAACCATAAATCTTCTGGTTTGTTAGCGCCGGTCAATGAGAAATCCACCTCCAATCATCCATAAGCAAAGCCCTAGTGTTGTTATCTAAGCTAATCCACTATAAAAATGAGGTTGATGGAGTTGAGAGAACAAAAGTTCACCCCTAAAACCATAACACTCTGTCGTACCCCAAAATTTGCCCTCCCATTTTTCAGATTCTAGGGTTTTTCGAATACTCAATTTGGCTTAGAAGTTGGTCAGGCAGATTCTGTCTCTACGTAGTAAATCAACAATTAGGGTTTGGTATTTCTCAGAGAAAATTGAGTATTCAAGGCCTCAAATGGTCTTCATAAATCCCCATGTCTCCTCAAGGATGTTTATGCCAGTTTTCAAACTTTGTATTACAAATTTGCTCAGTCGATGGCTCAGATAACTGAAAACGACTACATTAACCCAAAAATTGACCTTTTGCGAGAGCAAATTCAAGAGATTTTAACTTCTTTATTATTCGATATTTTTGAGAGGTTCTTCTTGCGTATGATTTTCCTTGATGTCATCTCCAATTTCTCTTCACAAGTCAAGAGCTGATTACGTGTACAAGATCACCAAAACTCGAATACGTTAGAAGTCGTATCATGAACTTTGACCTAATTTTAAGTAATTGTCTTCTGATTTCTAAGAACTGTGATTTCCTCAAATTACAAGATCTTGAGACGATTATTTATGCATATGGTCATAAGTGATGTCGCTCACGAGTTTATCTTCAAAGATCAAAAGAAATTTGTGTTTGGGAGACTTTGAAAGTTATCGAATCGTTGCAAGTCATTTGTTTGATTTCAAGTGTTCTTAATCACAATTGTTTTTGAAATTTGTTAACTCTATAAGGTTGATGATTATTCTCAAAGCATGTTTGTTGGGCAATGAAGTTCCATTTTTATCGAGCATGGTGTGCGAGTTCATTTTGAATACAAATTTGATTTGGACAAGATGTGAAGATTAAGACTTTCATTTAAATAACCATGGTTTTAGGTTCGAGTTAAACAAGTGGAATTGAATTCTTAAACATTTATTTTGTTTAGGAATTTGATTGGAATACAATGTGCATGGTTTATTTAAAATACAAGTTATAAAATTCATTTGTGATTGCTTGAAGTTCATGTTACCAAACCAATGTGTATCTTATAAACCATTCAAATTTAGAATTTCAAAATTCAAGCAAAGTTCAAGATTCGTACAATAAATTTCATTATTTACAATCTTTCTCAAGGTTTTGTGTTCATTACACTACAAATGAAATAAATTATAAATGTTTGTCTTGTTTACAAAGAATTACAAATTTCTTGTTTACAAAGAAAGAAATTTTGTGCTATTTTCTTCAAGTCTTTGCTTCATCTTCAAGCAATCCATCCACTCCTCGTGTTCATGTAACAAAAAAGAAAGAGTTAGCAATGATCAACATGAGAAAAGATTTCAAACAAGAAGTATTTGTTAAAAGAGGAAGGCTCATCATTAGGATTTGCATTTTGAATTAGAACTAAAAGGTTTAGTTTTCATGGTCTATATCCTACTTTTGGAAATCACAAAAATTTGATCTTCTTGGTTCACAAAAGGGAAAAAGAAATTTGCAAATATTTTCTATTAAGCAAGGTCAAACATCAGCAACATAGCAAGCAAGCTGCCCAAATGATGCCAAACGCACAAGCCAATAAATCTGCAACAAACAGAACAACAGGGTAAACCTGCAACATGGCAGCAACAACATAGCAAAGGCAGCATCACAAAAAAACAACAAAGCATTATAAAAATAGCAGGCTAGCACAGCAACTAAGCTACAAGACAAAGCAATTAACAGCAAAACAGCAGGCTAGCACTGTAGCTAAGCTGCAAGACAAAGCAATTAACAGCAAAACAGCAGGCTAGCATAGCAGCTAGGATGCCAAACAACAGCCAACAAAAACAAATATAAGCAAGCAAATTTGCCAAGGTTGTCAAAATAGCACAACATGAATTCAAAACAATACAAGCTAATATTGATTCCTGGCCCTTATGTCATCATCTTGCAAAAACTGCAAATCCTTCAGAAAATTGTGTGAAAAGTAAATGTCTTTATATTTCATTGAAATATAAAAGAGAAAAAGATATCACCTAGTCTACACAATAACCCTGTCAATACAACCCCAAAATCTGTCCAAAAACCTGTCCAATAAATTGCACACGAATAGAAAATTTAAAACTTGCATCTCAAAATACCAAGGTCAGCATACCAAAATTGTTCAATCCTCAAATCCCCCCTCCCCACCACTTTTCACCCTTATTCCAATATAATAAGGCCACCATTTCATTGAACAAGGGGAGATAAAAAAAACACAAAAGCACAACAAAATGATAAACTCTCTTTTTTCTCTCAAAAACCCCTCTACCCTATAACATACTTCCTTCTTCTCTCTATTTCCACTGTTAACGGTTTCCACCCTTCATCACACCATCAACGTCTAATATCATAACTACTCCCTCTCTCCATACAACAAATGATATCAACAAGCATAATCACCAACCATCTGATACATACTATACTCCCTTCATTTTCAGCCATCACACCCAATACTCCCCGCTTATTACTCCCAACAAACCTCCACACACACCACTGTAATTCCTCCGTCTGAATTAGTTCTCAACAATGACTCCCTACAAACAACTTCTGCCACCATTCAACTTGCTTCATCAACCATCATCATCATAAGCAGAAGAAAATAAATGGGCAACAACAATAATTCTCGAATCCACACACCTGCAAGCAGTAGCAACAATACTGATTCTAATTGATAGCAACAAACTCGAGGATTCTAGAAGAAGAAAGAGGTAGAGGTTGGAATCAAATCACAAAGGGAAAAGGAAGAACTATACTTGAAACTATTCTCGAAGAAAGTCGCCTCTCCGATGGTAATCCGATTCACTTTTGATTAATTTTTTTCCTCAATTGACATTGCTTCTTGTCCGGCATGCATTTCTTCTGTTTAAATCAATCGATGTTGAACTTTTAATTACTTGTTGTTATAGCTATGTTGTTTTCCTTTTGTTTTGAAAGCTTTGTGAAGTTGAGAGAGATATTAGAAGTCAATTTTTGAGTGAGATTTGTAGAAACAGAGAGATTAAAAGGAGCAGAAAATAAAAGAGAAGTGTTGTTATTATTGTTTTTCGTTTTTGAGCATTGAAGAAGATGGAACAAGGAGTGAGCATGAGAGGAAGCATAGAGAGTTTGAGTCGTGAAAAAATAGAGTGAGAGAGATGAGCGGCTAGCCCTTAGGGTTTTTGTGTGGGATTTTTGTTTTCATCCTGGGCCTAACAACATCATCCTCAAGCCCAGCAGCGCCCCATTAAGCTCTTTCTGTTTATTTTTGTTTTTTATTCCTTTTTTTTTTTAATTTTCTGTTGTTTTATCAATATGATAAATATTGGGCTGCAATCTTAAACCCATTTCGAAACTGCTACCTCCAGTCTTTTAATTCTATTTGCACCCCTCATCTTTGTTTTAATTTTAAGTTTATTTAATTCTATTAGTAACATAACTTTTTCTTCCTAATTAAATATTTTCTTAGTTAGTTCACTTAAAAAAATTAAATAAAATTAGTTTAAGATTTTTTTGAATAAATCAATTTTATTAGTTAACATTCTATCCTATTGATTGGGTGTTTATGAGTCTATCGGGATACTAACTGCAAGTATACAGTTTAGTCGTTCTAGTTTTAAATGATTATCGAACCCACAGAGACTGAGGATCAATCGCATACGATCTAATGTTACAAATGTTTAACTAAGCGATGAATATTTGGTTTTAGGGGAAAAAGATTTTAATTAAAAACAATAGTAATAATTATACCGGTATGTGATAGTCGGACTTCGGGAACTCGGTGAATCACTTGGCATATAAAGTATTTCGGTAAAAACGAATTGTTTAAAAACCTGAGACATACACTCTCATGTTCATGAAATAAGTTATGCTACTAAACCTAGTGGATGCACTTTAAATTTAATAACACTTTTTGAAAACGACTTGAGTTTAATTAATTTGTTAAAACACTCTCGTGTATTTAAAAATTAATGTTTCGTTACCACTATCTGGGTCGAACCCCAGCTCTCGCATGCAGGTTCTTACCTTAATTAATTTCCCACTCTCGTGGCAAAATCGTGTTAAATATCCTTTCACTCTCGTGACAAGGGTAGTTAAATTAAATATGAAAATTGGAAACCATAAATTATTTATGAAAGTTTTTAGCCAAGTTATCACCAAATTCCTTCGGTGCTTAGGAGTCACATACCGGTACAAATGAAATTATCCAGACATAATGTATTTAGCAATCATGCAACGTAAAATACAGTTCATAAAAATAATTAACATAGCATATGAACAATAAAAATCAATTGCATAAAAACCTGTAATTATGTTATCGTGGTAATCTTGAATTCGTACAGTAGCCTTGCAATTAATTGAAATATAGGACTAAGTATGTTAATCCTTTGATGTGAAGAATTAACACTTTTGGAAACTGAAAGTTACAGAGGCTATAACGGTTCAAAAGCAAGTAAACAAAATAATGCAGAAAGGAAAAAGTATGGTTCTGTAGCAAAATCTTCGACCCTTTCAAAGTGAATTCTTCAACATATATATAGGCTCGTGGTTGTAACTGTCTTCTTCCATTAATTTCATACGTGCGCTAAATTCTTGGCTGGTGGAACGAGGTCGTGTGGACTTGGCGTGGCTGCTTCGTGGTTTACTGCTTAGACTGGGTATTTAAAGCATTACGTTCGTAATGACATTCATTACGTTCGTAACAGCTAGGATTTTTGTTACGTCCGTAACGCATTATGTTACGTTCCTAACGGTGTTCGCTAGATGTTGCATTCGTAACGCTAGGCGTTGCGCTCGTAACATCCTTCTGGTGTGAACTTCTTAGCAGACTGCCCTTTTTCTTCTTTCTTCTTGCCATTTCCTAGCTTGTTTTGCTCCTTTTAGCTAATTTGCCATCTTATTCCTAGGAAAATATAGTTTACCTAAAACAAATAAAAATACCTTCGTGATGCATATTATTCGATAAAAAATGTACAAATAACTCGTGTAAATTAGGCCTAAAAAGCGATACGTTTTCGTGTTATCAAACTCCCCTACACTTGAACCTTTGCTTGTCCTTAAGCAAAAAGATAAGGCGGTTTATAAAAACTACGAATTGAACACACGTGACAATGTTCGCAAACTAGCTAGTTTGTAAATTTTGATTAGGCCAAGAAATTTAGACGCAAAAGAGGTACGGTGACGACATTAGAGTACTCCAATTGTGCAAACCGTTCCGAGTCATGATGTTATAACACCAATCAACCCTTTAAACTAGATTTTACTCGTGTTCATTCAGGCACAATCACATTAATCCCTTTATCTCCATACGCACATAGAAAAGTAACTGGTTAGCGACTATGATTCGTTGATTCTTGGGGTTCTGGCACTTATAAGTGGTAACCCCTTCTTTTATAACTTAATTGTAAATTGCGGGGGATCGGTCCGTAGTCCGCCCTACCAAGTTCAGTACCAGATACTTCTGAACCAATTTGCAATAAGTTTTCTTTTATCTTACGAGAATTACATCCTTTGGGCTAAACGACCGGGTGAGGGTCACCTAACTTACTTTGGGAATTTCACGACAAAAATTGCTATTCTATCTTCACTTCTTTTGGATCATTCACTTCTATTCATCGGTTCCTTGCGTAGTTTGTGTTTTGACGGTGCCGACTGCTAGATAAACTACTAGGGGCTAATTTAAAGTAAAATTCGCGGTTGGCGGTATAATAAGTACCCAAAATGGAATCGCATAAAGTGGAGTTCTAAAATGTCAGAACCGTAACGATTTTGTCAAACTTCCTCAAGTGGCCTAAGCTGAATTGAGTATTTGGTTTTAGCTAGCCTGTTTGGAAACATCGCGTTGTATGATAATCGTAAAAAAAAATTTGTTTTTTTTTGTTATGGCTCAAGAATTGTAAAGTTTGGGGAATTCCAATAATGCACGAAAAAGAACTTAAGAACTTAGCAATTAAGGATTTAATTGTACATGAAGTTGTTTTGTTGAAGGGAAAGTACAGGAAAGGAAAAACGATGCGAAAAATTAAATCTAATCTAGAAAGCGAAATAAAATGATAGAGTTTCCTCCCCCACACTTAAATCTAACATTTTCCTCAATGTTTCGAAATAAGGTAAAGTAGGTAAGGATGGGAGGAGATATCTCCATTCAGGCCCTCTCCCTCTGGCTCTTCCACGACCTCTTCTCTGTCCATCAAAACCAGGAAATCTAAGATGGCGCAGGCTCTCTTGAAAATCGTCCATGCGGACACTCAAACCACCCATTTCTATCGTCAAAGTATCCATACGGGCCTCATGCCTAGCTCCTTGTTCAATTTGTTGCTGTTGCATCTGTTGCATGAGTTGCATCATTGTAGTTTGTTGAGCTTGGATATCCGTGACCTGTTGGGATTGGCGGGTAAGATGGGCATTCATGTCTGTCATCCTTTGGTTTTGATCCATTATTGCCTCATAAATATCTTCAGTAGTCGGCTTACGAGGCCTTCTTCTGCGCCTAGTAGAAATGCTTGGTATATCCTGTTGAGGTGCGGTCTGGTGCTGTGCATCCATTTCTTCTTCTACCTAGTCAACAGGTTGAGGATTTTGATTCATCTGAGAAGCTAGGTCGGGTTCAGGGGCGTTTAAATCATAAATCCACTTATCCATGTTTTCCACATTTGTAAGCAACCTATTTGGCATAATCACACTTGGAACAATTTTGTTCCTCACCATCAAATTGTACCTGCCATCATCTCGGTTCCTAATCAAACGCATGTATTTGCAGTTATCTAAATCCATGAGAAGAGGCGGTAGAGCATCAAGAGTCTCCAGTTGGCTTTGCAAATTAAGCCCATGAGCTAATGTGGTTATCAGTCCTCCGATCAAAAATGGTTGATGTCCCCTTGCACAAAGGGATTCAAAATGACGATGAAGAAATGGAGTAGCATTTACATTGGTATTCCCAGCTAAGCAGCAATGAAGGAAAAATACCTCCTTTGAGTTGACTTTGTTGCTATTAGCTCGTCCGAAAATGGTGTTGGAGAGAATCTTAAAGAAGTACCTAGTGGTGGGGTTATGAACGTGAGATGCCAGACATTCATCCCAGTTTCCCGTCGAGACATTGGTGAGTTTCTCCCACAATTCGAACAAAACAACGGCCTAATATTCGGTGACAGGGACCTTGTGGTGCACCGTTTCGGAGTCATCTTCCTTGGTTTAAAGTTTGAGTAGCTCTGTGATTTTTTCTTGGTTTAACGTATATTCGGTGTTGAACATACGGAAAGATGCGGTGCCCAAGAGGAACATGCCGTCATCACTCGGTTTTGAATATGAGAACAAACTAAGGAACTCGAGCATCAGCTTAGGGTACGTCGGGTGATGTTGCGCGCATACGAATGAGAGGCCAGAGAGACGGAGCAGCCAATCCACTCCATCAAATATTCCCAATTTGTGGAGACAATCGTTGTCGGGATATCTCGTGGCCAAGACTCCCCTACGGTGAAATTTCAAATATTGCTCCCTTTGGTGTCCGCCGTCTTGATTCCTAAAAATGATTCCACCCATGTCGGCTTCTCTGTTCTCCATTGGCAATTTGTTGATTGAAGCAAGGTTTTACTGTTAAAGTGGTGAGGGAGAGATTTTGTAGAGAGTGTTTGAATGGGATGGGTTGGAACTATATGAAGCTTTTTGTAGGATGCAAATATGGTTGCTCTTAAATGGGAATGGATACAAGTTTGGAAAATGGGTATGGTGAAGAATTTTGGAAAATGGGTGAGAGTTGCGGCTGTGTTTGGAAGACTGAGAGAGAAAGAAAGAAAGAATGAAAAACTTATGTTTTGTTTCTGGTTCGTAACAGCTAGCCCTGTTACGTTCACAACGCAAGGGCGTTACGTTCGTAACACGGAAGGGGCTGTTACGTTCGTAACAGTTGTGTTACGTTCGTAACACCTCTGTTTATGAAAAAAATATCTTTCATACTGTTATTATCGTGCCATTCTCCTTAGCATCATTGGCTGCGCTTGTTATTATTAGGGATGGAAAAACACATAGCAGCATAGTTGATTATAGTAGTGTAAAGCAGTAATATTAGCACTTACAGTAAAAATAATGACAGTAATAACATAAAAAATAATGACAGTAAAATTGAAACTTGATGAATAATTTAAATTTCATTAACTAATAGAATTGTTTAGAATTTGAGACAAACAATAACTAAATGCATGGAATAATAAAAAAAACTAAAACTAAGTTCCTCCCCCACACTTAGACGAAACAGTGACCTCACTGTGCACATAAATGCAAGAACGGAACATATTAGCATAACGACGGCAAGTCCTAGCCACGATGAGTAGAGAACAGATGTTGGTGAATGAAATCCAATTGTTCAGTTACCAAATCCATAAAACCAAGGAAATCCACATGTAAAGAGGTAAGCTCACCCCGCATTCCGGTTATTTCTGTATTCAAAGAGTCGAGTGTGACAGCAGGTGGAGGTGGTGGTGGGATCTCAGGAACTGGGAAGGTAGACTCAGTGGAAACTACAGGCTGATCCCATGGGTCTGGAAATTGGTGGTATCCAGGTGGTGTTTCAGGATCGGATTCTTCAGCAGCTGGAGAGGTATTTGGGACTTCGTAAATTTCAATAGTGGATGGGGGCGAAGGCGGTGTAGGAGGATGGTGGAGATTAAAAAGCCAATTTTCTCTATTATGGACACTAGTAATATGATTTGGGAGTACAAACTGGTGAACAGTTTCATGGTTAATCAGCAGCTCAAATTCATTCGGACCAAGGTTTCCTATGAAGCTAGTGTTAAAGCAAAACTCAATATTCATTGGCTTAATCCCATAGTGTGGATTTGATCCTAACATAGGTCTTCGGATTCCAATAGCATTGGAGATCATAGTAACTAACTCGCCTATGAGGATTGGTGCATTCTCTATTTGGATAATATGTTCCATATTAGCAATCATATAGGTGGCACCATTAACTGGACGGTTCTGCGAAGCACAATACATGAGGAAAAGCTCATCACGTGACACAGTTGTAACATTCTTCTCTTTTCCGAAGAGGGTGTGGGCAATGATTTTGTGGAAGTACCTAATAGCAGGGTTATGGATGGACTCTGAGTAAAGGTCATTAGGCTCAGGATGGTTGTTTCCAGCAATACTACCCCAGAAGTAATCAAGGTCATGATCTAGCAATAGGTCTTCTTGGGTCATGGTGATAACATCAGGGCCATTAGGGAATCCTAACAGATTGGCAAACTCCCTATGATTGTAGCGGTAGTCCATATTAAACATTCTGAAGGTAATCAGCCTGCGGTTGAAACCTAACCTATGGTTTGGCAGATAGCTTAGTGTGCTCAAGAACTCAAGGGTTAACTTACAGTAGGTACAATAGCGTCTCCGAATTGGAGCAACGTTCCAACCTATTTGGTTAAGCAGATACATAACGCTCTCACGAATGCCTAAGGCAGTCATCGCATGGTCGTCAGCATAAATGGTGGGACACATCTCTCGCTCAACTAGATCCTCAAAGCACCTTCTCTGATGCCTACCTCTCAGGGTTATGTTCATGCAGTTCATACGTGCCATGGAGCTAAAAAAATAAAGCTAATGAATTACCCTGAAAATATTTAATAAATGTATGAAAAACTAAGTTAGTATTTTCAAGTTAAAATGCTGAAGTTAATCAAAAGAAAAAGAAGTTCAAATAAAAAGAAATAAATGATGCAACATAAAAATCGAAAGATTAAAACAAAATAAAAGGCATATCAAAACAACAAAAACAATTAAAAGTAAACATGGGTTGCCTCCCATGAAGCGCTTTTGTTTTATGTCGATGGCTCGACAGACAGTACCTACTCAGTTAGGTATCGGGGTAGGTGGCTCACTTAATTGTAGATAAGCCGAATAGTTTATATTTTTGACGTTAAAATAATGCTTTAAGCACTGGCCATTGACTATAAATGGTTCGATGGAATTTCCTTTAATTTCTATCGCACCACTGGGGAAAACTTTATTAATTTCAAATGGTCCTGACCACCTGGAACGTAATATACCCAGAAAGAGTTTCAGTCTAGAGTTGAATAGGAGTACAATGTCTCCTTCCTTAAATTCTTTCCGCGAGATACGCTTATCATGCCATTTTTTTGTGCTCTCCTTATAGATTCTGACATTTTCATAAGCGTCTAAACGCAATTCTTCTAATTCATGGATATCTAATATTCGTTTCTCGCCAGCAGTCTTGTAATTTAAGTTAAGAGTTTTAATGGCCCAATAAGCTTTATGTTCTAATTCTACTGGCAAATGACAAGATTTTCCATAAACTAATTTAAACGACGTTGTTCCGATAGGGGTTTTAAAAGATGTCCTATATGCCCAAAGAGCATCATTTATCTTAGAGGACCAATCCTTTCTGGATGTGGCTACGGTTTTCTCAAGGATTTGTTTAATTTCCCTATTTGACACTTCCACTTGTCCACTTGTTTGAGGATGGTATGGTGTGGCTATGCGATGTTTAACGCCATATTTTGAAAGTAGTTTTTCGAAAATTCTAGAGATAAAATGGGAACCACCATCACTAATTACTAGTCTTGGTATACCGAATCGTGGGAAGATAACATTCTTGAATAATTTAAGTACCACTCGTGTATCGTTTGTGGGTGCAGCGACGACTTCAATCCATTTTGATACGTAGTCAACAGCTACCAATATATACTTATTTCCAAAGGATGCGGGGAACGGTCCCATGAAATCAATTCCCCATACATCAAAAATTTCGACTTCGAGAATCCCTTTTTGCGGCATTTCGTCATGTCTAGATATATTTCCTGTGCGCTGACATCTATCGCAGTTCATAATTGCTACGTGGACGTCTTTCCATAAAGTAGGCCAAAAAAAACCAGCTTGAAGTATTTTTGTACAAGTTTTTAAAGTGCTAGCATGTCCACCATAAGGGGCGGAATGGCAATGAGCAATGACGTCGTCCACTTCATCGTTAGGAACACAACGATGGTAGATACCATCGGCGCCTCTTTTAAAGAGTAGTGGTTCATCCCAAAAGTATTGTCTAAGATCATGGAAGAATTTCTTTCGTTGTTGGTACGTTAAATCGGGTGGTAGAACACCGACGGCTAAGTAGTTAAAAAAATCAGCGTACCATGGTAATGTGGTGTTAGTACAGATGGCTTATACTACCGCAGTTGTTAAATGTTCATCGCATTGATCTAAATTGTCGGTAGGAGCTGTCTCTAGTTTAGAAATAAGGCGTTTATATGGGAAATCTTTGTTTATGGGAACACTCTCAGTTTGGATTCCATCCAATCTTGACAAATGGTCGGCTACTATGTTTTCAGTTCCCCTTTTGTCTTTTATGTCCAAGTCAAACTCTTGTAGGAGTAAGATCCATCTGAGTAGTCTTGGTTTGGCGTCTTTCTTACTTAGCAAGTATCGGATCGTAGCATGATCCGTGTAAATAACAATTTTGGCGCCTACTAAGTAGGAACGGAATTTTTCCAACACGAATACAACAGCTAAGAGTTCCTTCTCTGTAGTGGCGTAATTCATTTTTGCAGGATCAAGTGTTCTGCTTGCGTAGTAAATAGCGTGAAGCTTTTTATCCTTGTGTTGTCCTAGGACTGCGCCTACAGCATAATCGCTCGCATCGCACATTATTTCAAATGGTTGGTTCCAATCAGGAGGTTGCATTATAGGTGTTGAAATTAATGCTTCTTTAAACGTCTCAAATGCGTTTAAGCATTTATCGTCGAAAATAAACTCGGATTCTTTCATCAATAGTTCAGTTAGTGGCTTTGTGATTTTAGAGAAATCTTTTATAAAACGTCGGTAAAAACCAGCGTGTCCTAGAAAACTTCTTATTTCTCTAACTGTTTCGGGTGGTTGAAGGTTTTTGATAATTTCGATTTTTTCTTTATCGACTTCAATCCCTCTGTTTGATACAATGTGACCCAACACAATTCCTTGTCTCACCATGAAGTGACATTTTTCCCAGTTGAGCACTAGGTTGACATTGACACAGTGTTTCAGTACCAACTCAAGATTTGATAAACATTCGTCAAAACTTTCTCCGTAGACAAAAAAATCGTCCATGAATACTTCCATAATTTCGTCCAAAAAGTCTGCGAAAATCGCCATCATGCATCGTTGAAAAGTTGCAGGTGCGTTACATAGTCCAAATGGCATTCTTCGGTATGCAAAGGTACGATAGGGGCATGTGAACGTAGTTTTCTCTTGGTCATCAGGATGAATGGGAATTTGGAAGAATCCCGAGTATCTGTCAAGATAGCAGAAATGGGAATGTTTAGCTAAGCGCTCGAGCATTGGATCTATGAATGGTAATGGGAAATGGTCCTTGCGCGTAGCTTTTTTTAGTTTTCTATAATCGATACACATTCTCCATCCTGTTTGGGTATGTTGTGCTGCCGATTCGCCTTTTGTGTTTGTTATAACCGTAACACCTCCTTTCTTAGGTACTACGTGAACTGGACTGACCCAGTTGTCATCTGATATCGGGTATATGATGCCTGCCTCTAGTAGTTTCTGCACTTCTTTCTTTACGACTTCACTTAGGATAGGATTTATTCATATTTGATGTTCTCTAGAAGTCTTGCAGTCCTCTTCTAGCATAATGCGGTGCATACAGACATAAGGACTTATTCCTTTTAGATCTGATATGTTATACCCTAACGCGGTTGGATACTTCCTTAACACATTAAGAAGTTTTTCAGTTTCGATCTTCCCTAAATTAGCATTGACTATAACTGGTCGTTCGAGTTCGTTATCTAAAATTTCATACCTTAGATCTTTAGGTAACGTTTTAAGTTCTATACCAGTTTTCTTATCAATTAGGGTAGGATCGGGTGTTAAGGCGAAACATTCACTTAGGTTGCCATCGTGATATTCCCATCTCCAGTCATCATCCTCAAAAATAGTTGGTGTCCGAATTTTCAATATCCCAGAATAGGTGTCTTCTTGGCTTTCTAGTTCTTTGACACATTCATCGATAATATCTAGGAAACAGCATGAGTCATCTATAGCAGGGGCTTTGAAGAATTGGGAAAGAATAAATTCTACTTTTTCTTCTCCTACCTCGAAGGTAAGCTTTCCTTTCTTAACGTTGATAGTGGCTCCTACAGTGGCTAAAAATGGCCTTCCTAATATGATGGGAATATTTGAATCTTCCTTTATGTCCATTATTATAAAGTCAGTAGGTATGTAAAATTGTCCTATTCGGACATGAATGTTTTCTAGCATACCAACAGGGAATTTGACTGATCTGTCGGCTAGTTATAGGGACATCTTGGTAGGTCTCATGTCACCTAGTTTGAGCTTCTCGCAAATAGATAAGGGCATTAGACTAACACTTGCTCCTAAATCGCATAGAGCTTTGTCTATGACAGATTTTCCAATTACACATGGTATGGAGAAACTACCAGGATCCTTTAGCTTTGGAGGCATGTTATTTTGAATTATGGCGCTACATTCGACAGTTAGCATAACGGTTTTGTTTTCAACAATTTTTTTCTTATTAGACAGTATTTCTTTTAGGAATTTAGCATATGACGGCATTTGAGTTATAGCTTCTGTAAACGGAATAGTGACGTTTAGTTGTTTCAGAAGTTCTACGAATTTCTTGAATTGTCCCTCGTTTTTGGATTTTGCAAGTCTTTGAGGGTATGGAATTGGTGGTTTATATGGCGGTGGAGGTACGTAAGGTTTATCTGAAACCTCTCCGCTCTTGTTTGTGTTTTCCTTTACATTCTCAGATTGTTCCTTTGATTTCTCTGCTTCCTTTTCAGGTTTTTGATACATGATCGGGTTTTGGAGTCTAGGATCTACCGGTCCATCGAGTGTTGTCCCACTTCGTAATGTGATAGCATTAGCATGTCCTTTAGGATTGGGTTGTGGTTGTCCAGGAAATGTACCAGCAGGTGCGGAAGAACTAGCTTGGTGTTGTGATACTTGGGAGATTTGGGTTTCTAACATTTTATTGTGAGTTGCTAGGGCATCTACCTTATTTTCTAATAGCTTCAATTGTTCACCGGTGTGAACGTTTTGATTGAAGAATTCTTTGTCTTGTTGAGCTTGATTAGCGATAAAGTTTTCCATTAGGATTTCAAGGTTAGACTTCCTAGGAATGTTAGGAACATTAGCAGCGGGTTTTTGATAGCCTGGAGGTATAGCGGGTGCTTAGCCAGGTGCATATAAAGCGTTATTGTTCTTGTACGAGAAGTTAGGATGGTTTTTCCAACCAGGGTTATAGGTATTAGCATAAGGATTACCTTGAGCGTAATTCACCTGATCAACTGATATTCCTGCTAGGATTTGACATTTGGTTCCAACATGACCAGGAATTCCACAAACTTCGCAGTTCGGGGTTACGGCAGCCACAGTGGCTGCAGGTGGTAAGGTTAGGCTTTCTATCTTTTGGGTAAGAGCATCTACCTTAGCATTAACTTTATCTAGGCTACTAATCTCGTACATCCCACTTTTGGTTGGAGTTTTCTCCACAGGTGTTCTTTCTCCTCCCCACTGATAGTGGTTTTGAGCCATATTTTCAATGAGTTGGTTAGCTTCGTCGTAAGGCTTGTCCATTAGTGTACCACCTGCGGCGGCATCTATAAAGAGCCTTGTGTTGTACAAGAGTCCATTGTAAAATGTGTGGATAATCACCCAGTTTTCTAATCCGTGATGTGGGCACATTCGCATCATATCTTTGTAGCGTTCCCATGCATCGAATAACAATTCAGTATCCTTCTGCCTAAATCCGTTGATTTAAGCTCTTAATGCAGCAGTCTTGCTTGGGGGAAAGTATCGTGCTAAAAATACAGTCTTAAGTCCTTCCCACATAGTGACGGAATTTGACGGCAAGGATTGCAACCAAGCCCAAGCTCTATCTCTTAGGGAAAAAGGAAAAAGACGTAATCTTATTGCATCTTTACTAACACCATTTGCTATAACTGTGTCGGAAAATTGAACGAATTTCATAAGATGTTCATTTGGATCCTCGGTAGGATTTCCAGAGAATTGGCATTATTGGATAGCTGATATCAATGACGGTTTCAACTCAAAATCATTTCGATTAATTGCTGGAGCAGCAATTCTATTGTGGGGTTCTTGTTGTGATGGAGCTGCGTACTCCTTCAGTGGACGGGTCCTTCGTTCTTCGGCCATGTCTACGTCTGGATTGATTTCGGTTTCAGAGGAAGAATTAGAATCTGTCTCGGAATCAATCTTGATTTTGGGCTTTGGTAAAGGAATAGCGTTATTTAAACAGTAATCCCTGACTGTTCGTCTTATAGAAAGGATGCGTCCAGGTTCGTCCGTCGATTTGTCAAGTGGTTCGCCTTGTGAACGAGTCCTTGGCATACAAATCGAAAAAGGGTTTTCTGTTGCCTAGTCTAAACGCGCAAAAGAAGAATCATAGTTAATTGACTAATCAGTCCCCGGCAACGGCACCAAAAACATGATCGGGTGTTTATGAGTCTATCGGGATACTAACTGCAAGTATACAGTTTAGTCTTTCTAGTTTTAAATGATTATCGAACCCACAGAGACTGAGGATCAATCGCATACGATCTAATGTTACAAATGTTTAACTAAGCGATGAATATTTGGTTTTAGGGGAAAAGGATTTTAATTAAAAACAATAGTAATAGTTATACCGGTATGTGATAGTCGGACTTCGGGAACTCGGTGAGTCACTTGGCATATAAAGTATTTCGGTAACAACGAATTGTTTAAAAACCTGAGACATACACTCTCGTGTTCATGAAATAAGTTATACTACTAAACCTAGTGGATGCACTTTAAATTTAATAACACTTTTTGAAAACGACTTGAGTTTAATTAATTTGTTAAAACACTCTCGTGTATTTAAAAATTAATGTTTCGTTACCACTATTTGGGTCGAACCCCAGCTCTCGCATGCAGGTTCTTACCTTAATTAATTTCCCATTCTCGTGGCAAAATCGTGTTAAATATCCTTTCACTCTCGTGACAAGGGTAGTTAAATTAAATATGGAAATTGGAAACCAGAAATTATTTATGAAAGTTTTTAGCCAAGTTATCACCAAATTCCTTTGGTGCTTAGGAGTCACATACTAGTACAAATGAAATTAGTCAGACATAATGTATTTAGCAATCATGCAACGTAAAATACAGTTCATAAAAATAATCAACATAGCATATGAACAATAAAAATCAATTGCATAAAAACCTGTAATTATGTTGCCGTGGTAATCTTAAATTTGTACAGCAGCCTTGCAATTAATTGAAATATAGGAATAAGTGTGTTAATCCTTCGATGTGAAGAATTAACACTTTTGGAAACTGAAAGTTACAAAGGCTATAACGGTTCAAAAGCAAGTAAACAAAATAATGCAGAAAGGAAAAAGTATGGTTATGTAGCAAAATCTTCGACCCTTTCAAAGTGAATTCTTCAACATATATATAGGCTCGTGGTTGTAACTGACTTCTTCCATTAATTTTGTACGTGCGCTAAATTCTTGGCTGGTGGAACGAGGTCATGTGGACTTGGCATGGCTGCTTCGTGGTTTACTGCATAGACTGTGTTGTACCCCAAAATTTGCCCTCCCTTTCTTCAGGAAACCATCTTGGATTTTCAAGGTCCCTCTGAAACAAATCCAAGTCCTGAGTTATCCTTTTGCCCAAGCAAGCCACTTACAAGAGCAAGATGATCTCACGAACTCCAAAAACAACGCTTTTATCTTGAGAAAAATCAAATTCTAAGTACTTAGAACGTTTCTCTAAAATGAGTGTTTAAGAAAAAATCAGCGCTTCAGAACTTCTGGACCCATTCCAGATAAAAAAGGTCAGAAGTTGCAAGCTTGGCTCAGCGTGGTCAGAAGGTCACTTCTCCCCAATCTACGCCTGCTGCTGCAGCCTAGGCTGAAAGCTATCTGTTATCACAACTTCCCAGGAATTTCTGTCAAAGAATAAATTCAAACTCTGTTGGCGCTTTAAATGTTCAAGGCATCCACAAGAACTTTGCCTATAAATAGAGAGTCTTCACCACTGCAAAAGGCGTTCAAGAAAAGAAACAGAAATTGCTAAGCGAGAAACAGAACTCTTAGCAACATAGCGTTCTGAAACTCTGCCAAAATCTCCAGTTTTGTTTCATAACTTTGGGTTTCTCACTTTCAAACTTCATCAAATATCCAGTTTTCTCTGTGAACCAAAAACACCCTTTCCAAACTTCTGACCCTACATACGTATACGCCTTTACCAGCCCTTTCAAAGAAAATCTGTCCAGAACACCACCAGAGCCAAAAGCTAACTTTCACCCACCAACTTTTCCAACAGTCAGGTAAGCACCTGCTGACCCTCATCACGCTGTTAAGCATCATCAGCTGTGCATACTCAAATAAACATAATATAAATATCATGTTGTTGCTGTTTATGTTCTGAGGATTTTCATACCTCAGAACGTTCTGAGCCAGTATAGGACTTGCCTGTGACCTTGGTGGTTCTGACCTCTGAAACATTTTTGTATTTGCTGGATCTGTTCCAAATATGTTTCCTGTTTTGTGGAGTAACAACAGAATTGCAGATGTTCTGATTAGTACAGGGAAAAGCCAAGTGCAGACTTTGACGTTAGCACATCTGAAGCCTGTTTTGCTGTCAATGATATCAGAACCTCTGAGAGTTATTGCCTTTTCAACAGAATCAGAACTTCTGGTTTCTCCACTAACAAACTTCTGTCTTGCAGCGCAGGGGAATCAGAACTTCTGATTTCCCCACTAACAAGGTTCTGTTTTGCAGGTGCCAGAGTCAGAAGTTCTGACTCATACAGTTTAACCAAGAGGTTGATCATCTGGCAGCGGATCCGAGTCAGAACTTCTGATGACCTCCCAGCAGCGCGCGGGCTCCCTCTCTCTCTCTATATCTTGTTTTTTGCTATTTTCTTTTTTGTCTATTTTTCTCGTTGAACCCCCCATGTACAAATGTGTATCCCCCTCCCCTAATTGTTGTAATAGCGTAGGATTTTATATTTCCGCTTCTTATTACTAGTAATTAGGACATGTATGGCAAGATAAAATCAATGAAATAGAAAAACCTAATTCAAAGAAAAAACTCTTGTATGCAATAAAACACACTCGCACACTAACACCCCTAGGGTTACATCCACTTGTTGCCTTTCAAAATTAGGCCATATTGCATGTTAGGTCTCTTTGGGCAAAGCAAACAATCGAATGATCATAGTCCCTCGATGACGCTTTCGAAAGTTGCCTAAAATGATCAAAGTCCCTTTCAAAGAAAAAATTGCCCAAGGATACTTAGCACTATTGCAATTATGGTCTAAACGATGACCCGCGCCCGTCCCTTTCACATCCTGATACAAGATTGTCCACCAAATTCAATGGTGGAACAAAATTGTTAAAAGAGTTAAAACATAACAAAAATCTTTGAGAACTTTAGGGTAGATCGCTCTTAAGTACTTGTCAACTTGCAAAACAAAAACACTTGCCTATTTTTCAAACCACACTTCACAAACACTTTCAAAACAAACTTTCAAAAAACCTTGAAACATCTTTTCAAAAAGACAAACACCTTTTGTAAAACATTCGAGTAAAGAATTGTTACAAGGGTAGCCTATACAAGGCATCTTTTTCAAAACCTTTTCAAAAACCACACATAAAGCACCATTTCAAACAATTGAAAACCAAGGAAAGTTGATCTAAGCAAGTACCTAAGAGCCCATGGATAACCATGGATAGAAAGGGTGCTAATACCTTCCCTTTCTATAATCTACTCCCCGAACCCAAGAAAAATCTCAAAGGTTTTTGCTGTGCTTTTTGAACCTTTCCTTAGGATAAAATAAAAAGTCGGTGGCGACTCTTGCTCAACCGAAACATTTGCGAAAACAAACGCAAAACCATAGTCAGTTCTCCCACCGTATCACAGAACTGGCGACTCTGCTGGGGAGAATTTCAAAAGTGGAGTAACCTTAGGGTTTAGATCACCCTCTTGCATGACTAATTGTTTGATTTGATTGCTTTATATTTTTGGCTCTCTTGTTTGGGTTTGCAATCCTACACCCGGATTTTGGGAAACATTCATAGATAGCAATACGTTGTGGAAACTGTGCGGGGTATACCGACACGGTCGAAGCAATAGCTATATTAGTGCGACATATTTGTGAGTACCGGTAACCCTTGAGTTCAATCAAGGAGAGTACGGGGCCGCTGAGTGATGTCACTAAGCACTAATGACCTAGAACCTTACTTGACCATCTTGGCCTTTTATTAGGGGTAGTGAGATGACCGGCTTTGGTGCAGTCCGAAGTTGGTAGATACTCGATACTACACTCATTGAGGGTTGTTTTCTTGGAATATTTTGGTCGCTAGTTAAGTGGCTAAACCAAAACAATGAACAATGAAAACAATCCAATGATATTGAGCTCCTTAGAACCCGGTTACTATTTATAGGACAGGTTTTAAAGCCAACCACACTCAAGAGGGTACTTACCTATGAAACCCCATGCAAGCCTGAAACTAGGGTTTGGTGTGAATTGCTTGTACATATGTTTTGTGCATACATCATAAACATCATAAAGCATCATATGCATTCACTAACCATTTCAAGGGTTTGGATCTTCATCTTTGTTCTTGTTTTGTAGGTCATGGAAATTCCTCGCAGAAAAACCATCCAAGTCAACCTTGTGAGAATCTCTCCTCAACTCAAGGAGCTCACCTCAAGAATTCCGGAAAACTCATCCTTCAGTGAAAGACATGGTAGACTGCTCAGCTTAGTCAACACCAACATTGAAGAAGACATGATGAAAGTGCTATTCTAGTTCTTTGACCCCCTTCACCACTGTTTTACTTTCCCTGATTACCAGTTGGTGCCCACTTTGGAGGAGTTTTCTCAACTCCTAAGAATTCCTATCCTTAATCAACTACCCTTCAACGGTATGGAAAAGGAACCAAAGCCGGAAGATGTTGCTCGAGCATTACATCTACAACCATCCGACATCAAGGGGCATTGGGAAACCAGAAGCGGCGTCAAAGGATTCTTAGCAAAATTCTTGTTTGAGAAAGCACAAGAATGTTGGAATTCATTGGACCTTCAAGCCTTTGAAGAAATTGTGGCACTCCTTGTCTATGGATTGGTCTTGTTCCCAAATTTTGACCAATTGGTAGATGTCAACGCCGTCAAAATCTTCTTGTCCAGAAATCCAATACCAACATTGCTTGGGGACATTCTTCACTCATTTTACACACGAACAATGAGAAAGAGGGGTGTTCTCATGTGCTGTACTCCTCTCCTTGCAAGGTGGTTTATTTCGCACCTTCCACAATCTGTCTTGAAAAATGACCAAGGCTCAAAGTGGTCCCAACGGTTGATGACTCTTACTCACTCTGATGTACATTGGTGTTCTCGGTCCAGAGAAAATGTCATCATCGTCAATCGTTGTGGAGAGTTTCCCAATGTTCCTTTACTTGGAATCAGAGGAGGTATCACCTACAACCCTTGCCTAGCTTTAAGGCAATTTGGATATGCACGGAGGGATGGCCCTCATGACATGTTGATTCCTGACCTAGTTTTTGACTTCGACAACAATGCGCAAGGACTTCGCCAAAGATTCATCAGAGCTTGGGGAAGACCCAACAAGGTTGATAGCAAGACTCTGGGACACAAGAACTCCATCCCCCTTGAGCCTTATCTCAAGTGGGTACGAGCCCGAGCCCAAAGTCTGATGATGCCTTATCCTCATGTACTCCCTGTGATTAAAGAGCCCGTCAGTGAAGGAGAGGTTCCCTACACCATCCTACATCCTGACATGCCTACATCGTGGGAGGAAATGCAGAAAAGTTAGATTCAGCTCAAGGAAGAACGGAATACTTTTGAAGCTAGCTTCTACGCCAGTGAGAAGAAGGTTCTAGAGCTTACCCGCCGACTCCATGAGCAAGAGGCCCTCAACACCTACATTGCACCAAAGAGGATGCGCAATGTCTTTTTACCTTAAGAAGTTTTTGTAATATTTGGCCCATGGGGCATTTATGTACTAACAAATTTCTTATTATTAATATGACGTGCGTTCTTCTTTGTCTGAAACAATTTTGAATGTCCTAAATCCTTGAATACGTTGCATACATAAGCATACCATTCATCACGTGCATAAGCAGGTCTCACTCCAGGTTTCCTTATCTGTCTGCTGTTTATGTCAGTAGGATGGATCTTGAGCAAACAGTCAAAGACCTACAAGCTCAAAATGCACAGTTTCAGCAACTCCTGATGACCTTGGCTAAGGGTCAGGAGGATATCAAGACTCAATTGGGGAACAAAGACCCAGTGAAAAAGAAGAAAAAGAGACTCGGGGTGGATACTTTGGGGAGAAGATTTGACGGAGAAGCTCGGAGAGTGCTGGAATTTCCTCCTATCTCTGATGAAGGAACCAGCAAAGGAGGTGGAGCTGCGGTACCTTCCGAGTCTGATGCGGAAGAAGAGGAGGTCGAAGAGGATGAAGATTACTCTGATCAGCAATATCCTCCAGCTGATGACAAATACAAAGGGCTAGAAGACAGATTGGCCGCCATGGAATTACAAAGAGTACCGGGTTTGGATTTTGAATACTTGGGTTTGGTTGCCGGGATTGTGATTCCCCCAAAATTCAAAGTGCCAGTGTTTGTGAGGTATGATGGGCTGTCTTGTCCAAAAATGCATCTCAGATCCTACGTGAGAAAGATTCAACCCTATACGGCAGATACAAATCTTTGGATTCATTTCTTTCAAGACAGCCTTTCTGGAGCTCAATTGGAGTGGTTTTATCAGCTAGAGGGAACCAGCGTCCGCAATTGGGAAGACTTGGCCACCGCTTTTTACAAACAATATCAGTACAATTCTGACCTTACCCCTACTCGTACCCAACTTCAGGGTATGTCATTGGGAACAGGCGAAGGATTCAAAGAATATGCACAAAAATGGAGGGATTTGACTGGCAGGGTGCAGCCTCCTTTAACCGATCGTGAGCTCGTTGATATGTTTTTAGGGACCCTATCTGGGCCATTTTTCAATCATCTAATTGGTAACTCTTCCGCGGGGTTTACCGATTTGATCTTAACAGGCAAAAGAATAGAAGCTGGCATCAAGTCAGGGAAGATTCAAAAGGGTGTTGCTGCAAGTGTTGAGAAGAAGCCTTTTAAGAAGGAGACGGATGTGGTATATTCTCAGAGAAGAGCAGGGAAGACGGAGCGTCGGCCAACTGTGGGGGCCGTAATGATTCAAAATACTCCAAGTGAGCAACCTCGCTACAACCAGTCCAGACCAAATCAACAACGGGTGGAACGGCCACAACGGCAGTTCACCCGCATTAATATGACTCCAGCGCAAGTGCTTCCCCATCTATTGAGGTTGAATCTCGCCACCATCAAGGAGGCACCAAAGAATGTGAATACGTCCTCTCCGCATTATCATGCTAATGCTAAATGCGCCTACGATTCAGACAGTGTTGGACACGACACCAATGATTGTTGGGCACTCAAGCACAAAATCCAAGACCTGATAGAGGCAAAGGAAGTGGAGTTTGACGCTCCGGAGAAGCCTAATGTGATATCTGCACCCATGCCGAAGCACGACCGAAATATCAACGCCTTGGAAGATGAAGACAAAGAGAGCAACATCGAAGAGTGGATTTACCCAACTGTCAAAGGAGGATTGAGCAACTGGGAGGCAAAAGACTTTGTCCCCATCACTTTTATTCATCAGTAATTTATCTGTTAAACATTTCCTATTTGGTCTGTAATATTTACTTTCAAACAATCCGTACACTATCTTTTCACCTCATGCCTTGCCCGGGGCATGTAGGTCCATTTGTAAGGGTTTTGATTATTTTTCATATCCATATGCCATGTTTAATGATTCATTGGATGTTTTTCATTTGATAAACTGCTTGTGTTCATTTTCTTTCCTTTTGCATTTTTAAGGATGGCTATCCCTTACACACACCCACACTCACCAATGCAGGTACCCATCCACTCCGGATTCCATGGGTGACTATTCTGCTGTATCTTTCAATAACTCTGAAGATCTGGTCAATCAAGCCGAGTATGAAGATGACGAAGGTTGTGAAGTACCAGGGGAACTAGCCAGACTTCTACAACAAGAGGAAAGAGCCATCTTACCTCACGAAGAGTCATTGGAAACTGTCAATTTGGGAACCGAGGAAGACCGGAAGGAGGTGCAAGTGGGTGCCAATCTGGAATCAAGAGTCAAGGAGCGCCTGGTACAGTTGTTGAATGAGTATGTTGAAATCTTCGCTTGGTCTTATGAAGACATGCCGAGTTTAGACACAGACACGTGGTTCACCGTCTCCCCACAAGAGAGGATTGTCCACTGATCAAGCAAAAAGTCCGCCGAATGAGGCCTGACATGTCTGAAAAGATCAAGGCAGAAGTAATGAAGCAATTCGACGCTGGCTTTCTGGCTGTTACATCCTATCCTCAATGGGTCGCTAACATCGTGCCGTTACCTAAGAAAGATGGCAAAGTCAGGATGTGTGTGGACTACCGGGATTTGAATAGGGCCAGCCCCAAGGATGATTTTCCGCTGCCACACATCGACATTTTGATCGACAATACAACTCAGCATAAAGTGTTTTCCTTCATGGATGGATTCTCGGGCTACAATCAAATCAAAATGGCCCCCGAGGACATGGAAAAAACAACTTTTGTCACACAATGAGGCACTTTTTGTTACAAGGTGATGCCGTTCGGGCTGAAGAACGCGGGGGCAACTTATCAACGCGCCATGGTAGCTTTATTTCATGATATGATACATCATGAGATTGAAGTTTACGTAGACGATATGATAGCTCGGTCACAAACAGAGGAAGAGCACCTTGAACATCTAGAAAAGCTGTTTGCCAGGTTGAAAGAATACAAACTCAGGCTGAATCCAAGCAAGTGCACTTTTGGAATTAGGTCTGGTAAACTTCTGGGATTCATTGTAAGCAACAAAGGCATTGAAGTCGATCCAGCAAAAGTAAAAGCAATACAAGAGATGCCTGTTCCCCGTACCGAAAAGGAGGTTAGAGGATTCTTGGGGCGCTTGAATTATATTGCCAGATTCATCTCTCATATGACTTCTACCTGCGAGCCCATTTTCAAACTCTTGAAGAAAGATCAAGTAGTCAAATGGAACAACGATTGCCAAGCTGCTTTTGATAAAATCAAGGAGTATTTGCTAGAACCTCCTATTCTGATACCACCCGTCGAAGGAAGACCACTAATAACGTATTTGACCGTTTTGAATAACTCAATAGGGTGTGTTTTGGGCCAGCATGACGAGTCTGGTCGAAAAGAGCATGCCATTTATTACCTTAGCAAAAAGTTTACCGACTGTGAGACTCGCTACTCACTGCTCGAGAAAACTTGTTGCGCTTTGGTATGGGCTGCTCGCCGACTAAGACAGTATATGTTGACTCATACTACCTTGTTGATTTCCAAAATGGATCCTATCAAGTATATCTTCGAAAAGCCCGCTTTATCTGGAAGGATAGCCAGATGGCAAATGATCCTAACTGAGTATGACATTCAGTACACCACCCAAAAAGTTATAAAAGGGAGTGTACTAGCTGACCATCTGGCTCATCAAGCTATCGAAGACTATCAACCCATGAGATTTGACTTCCCAGACGAGGACATCATGAATATGGACAACATTGAAAGTGACGGACCGTATGACGGACCTGAAAAGGGATCCCGATGGACCCTGTACTTCGATGGTGCTTCAAATGCACTTGGAAACGGTATCGGCGCGGTACTCATTTCTCCGGAAGGCTGTCACACACCTTTCACGGCCCGACTTTGCTTCAGCTGCACAAACAACATGGCTTAGTACGAAGCTTGCATCTTTGGTCTCAAGGCTGCTATAGACCTGGGGATCAAATCTTTGATCGTATTTGGAGACTCAGCTTTGGTTATCAGTCAAATCAAAGGAGAGTGGGATACCAAGCATCCTAATCTTATCCCATACAAAGAACATGTCTTGACGTTGTTGCCTCATTTCGAGCAAATTACCTTCGAGCATTTCCCGCGAGAAGAGAATCAGCTAGCAGATGCTCTAGCCACAATGTCCTCCATGTTTAAACTCAACTGGGATAACGAGGCTCCCCAAATCACCATCAAGCGAATGGATGAACCTGCGCATTGTCACGAGATTAATACCGAAGAAGTAGTGGAACAACCCTGGTTCCATGAAATAAAAATGTATCTCGAGACTAGAGATTATCCCGAATGAGCTTCCGTAAACGACAAGAAGTTCTTAAGGAAATTCGTTGCTAAATTCTTCCTGAGCAACGGCATCCTTTACAAACGAAGCCATGATTGTGTATTACTCCGATGCATAGACAAAGCTGAAGCAGAGTTGATCATGACTGATATACACAGTGGCACATTTGGCACTCACTTGAGCGGGCATACAATGGCTAAGAAAATCCTAAGGGCAGGCTATTACTGGTCTACCATGGAAGCTGACTGCCATCAATATTCCCGTACTTGCCACAAATGCCAAGTTTATGCTGATAAAGTTCATATCCCTCCGGTTCCCCTCAATGTTCTGACTGCTCCGTGACCCTTTGCAATGTGGGGCATTGATATGATTGGAGAGATCAAGCCCACGGCTTCCAACGGACATCGCTTTATCCTGGTTGCCATTGACTATTTCACCAAATGGGTCGAAGAAGCTTCCTTCGCCTCTGTTACTAAAAATGTGGTTGCCCGCTTTATCAAGCAAAATCTCATATGTCGGTATGGTGTTCCGGACAGGATCATCACAGACAACGATACAAATCTAAATAACACGATGATCACCGCATTGTGCGAACAGTTCAAGATTTATCATCACAATTCATCTCCCTATCGGCCGAAGATGAACGGTGCTGTTGAAGCTGCGAACAAAAACATTAAGAAGATCATTCAGAAAATGACGGTCACTTACAAAGACTGGCATGAGATGTTACCGTTTGCTCTGCATGGATACCGTACGACGACGCGTACTTCAACTGGGGCAACCCCATTTTCTTTGGTGTATGGCATGGAAGCTGTTTTGCCTATGGAGGTCCAGATTCCTTCTCTAAGGATTATGACGGATGCAGGTTTGAATGAAGATGATTGGATGCAGACCCGACTTGATCAACTCAATCTGATCGACGAAAAGCGACTCACTACTATATGCCATGGTCAAGCGTATCAAAAACGGATGATCAAGGCCTTCAATAAGAAAATCAGACGTCAAGTGTATCAAGTTGGAGATCTCGTAATCAAGCGGATTATCTTACCGCAAAGTGATCCCAGGAGCAAATGGACTCCTACATATGAAGGACCATTTGTGATCAAGAGCATATTTTCTGGTGGTGCAATGATTCTGACCACCATGGACGGCGACGATTTGTCGCACCCTGCGAACGCAGACATAGTCAAAAGATACTACGCATAAAATAACCCGACAAGTCGAAAACCCGAAAGGGCGGCTTGGGCAAAAATGGGCATCCCGGTGAACCGAAAACCCGAAAGGGCGGTTCAGGCAAAAATTAGGGATAAAAACAAAAAAAATCTTTACACCCGGCAAGTCGAAAACCCGAAAGGGCGGCTTGGGCAAAAAGGGGTTTTCCGGTGGATTGAAAACCCGAAAGGGAGATTCAGGCAAAAGTTAGGGAATTAAAGCGTATGACTATGTCTCGTCGGATCACTTCAAAGACAATCTCTTCATCAACCAGTTCCAGGCTTCTGATCAATCCAGTCATCGGCAAACGAAGCATTGAATGGACAGATACTCAGAGTTGTGAAAGCTATAGCGGAATGGAATCCCATGGAATTATTTCACATAGCCATCCTTTATTTTGTATAAAATCTTTCCATATTTACGACAAAATCCTCTTACTAGGATGATTGTCTCCTTTGTACAAATGTACTCATAGAAAGTCAATACAAATACTTTTCTCAGAAATTTGTGTCTTTTCCTTTCATTTTTTCTCTTGCACTATCTGTTTTATTTTGAGAAACGTCCAATGTTTTGTTAAATAGGCATATGCATTTGAACATGATCATTTCCTTATGAATCAAGAAAGAGGATTACTGATAGGTTGAAGATACAGTTGGATATCCTGATACCCTTTCAAAGGAAGCCCCCAGGAGATTTGGAATCCATATCCCCAGCAAGGCTTAAAGCTTATCCCCAGTAGATTCTAGAGGCTTATCCCCTGCAGAGTTCCGACGTCTCACCCGAGTTTTATTCAAAATTGTTCCTCACAAGGGCTTATAACTGGGTTATCCTCAGCTTAGTGCCACGGAAGATCGCACTCGCCAAATTTATTCCTATCCCCAGCGGAGTTCATCAAAATTCCCCAGCATAACTTACCAATACAATCCCCAGCCAGAGAATCCTCCGGAATTCAATTCCCCTCAGAGTTTAAGTTTCAGTATCCCCAGCTGAGCTAAGGCTTCAAAATTATCAATCCCCAGCGGAGCCAGACTAATGAACCTTCTCCCCACGGAGTTTTGGGAGGGCAAATTTTGAGTTCCCCAGTGAAGTCGCCAGAAATGCTTCCCGCCAAACTGAAGATTCTCAGTCTTGCATCCCCAACATGAGTCTATTGGATCGAAGCTCCCCAGTAGAAGTCATCAGGAACTCTCTTCCCCAGCAACAGCCAAGGAATTATTCTTCCCGGCAGCAGTCAAGATACTTTTATCTTCAACCATCTCGGATTCATCTATCCTTTGCAAGACAGCCCTCCAGCTTACATGCACGTCCATTTACATTCATATCATATAACATACATTGCATCATGCATCATGACATTGCATATAACTAACCCTTTACCTTTTCAGGTAAGATCAGCCGACAGACCAAAAATCATTATCTCCCGAAATTCTTTCCAGGAATATTTCAGATCTGACCTAGACATGGCAACATTCTAATGCTTATCCCAGATGCAGTTCTACGCGAGCTCATCATCAGGGAACCCTACACCGGTTCTTCTTCCAAATTCAAGACTTCTGAAAACAATTTATGGATTCTTCCCAACAACGGATGCTAATCTACCAACTTGTTCAGATGCAACCTTTGAAAACAGTTTACGGACGCTTCCCAACAACGGATGCTGCTCTATTGCTTATTCAACCTCAAGATTTCTGAAAACAGTTTATGGATTCTTCCCAACAACGGATGCTAATCTACCAACTTGTTCAGATGCAACCTTTGAAAACAGTTTATGGATTCTTCCCAACAACAGATGCTAATCTACCAACTTGTTCAGATGCAACCTTTGAAAACAGTTTACGGACGCTTCCCAACAACGGATGCTGCTCTATTGCTTATTCAACCTCAAGACTTCTGAAAACAGTTTATGGATTCTTCCCAACAATGGATGTTAATCTATCACTTGTTTAGATGCAACTTTTGAAAACAGTTTACGGACGCTTCCCAACAACGGATGTTGCTCTATTGCTTATTCAACCTCAAGACTTCTGAAAACAGTTTATGGATTCTTCCCAACAACGGATGTTAATCCATCGCTTGTTCAAATGCAACTTTTGAGAACAGTTTACGGATTCTTCCCAACAACAGATGTCAATCTATTGCTTATTCAAGCCCCAGTCCAGAGATGGTTCAAAACATGGACACCTTTCTGATCTTCATTCTAGATGACATCTTTAAGCCCATCCCCGACGAGACCCTGTCACCCTTCCAGATGGCATCTTTAAGCCCATCTCCAAATGGCATCTTTAAGCCCATTTCTGCATCCATTGCTTTGACGAGTGCAAATTTAAGGGCACTCTAGTGTCCAATCTCCTTTTACCTTCGAGTCACGAGAGGCAAGATTGCCAATCTAACTCTTCAGGTTCAAGAAGATTGAACAGGGGCAACTGTTGTACCCCAAAATTTGCCCTCCCTTTCTTCAGGAAACCATCTTGGATTTTCAAGGTCCCTCTGAAACAAATCCAAGTCCTGAGTTATCCTTTTGCCCAAGCAAGCCACTTACAAGAGCAAGATGATATCACGAACTCCAAAAACAACGCTTTTATCTTGAGAAAAATCAAATTCTAAGTACTTAGAACGTTTCTCTAAAATGAGTGTTTAAGAAAAAATCAGCGCTTCAGAACTTCTGGACCCATTCCAAATAAAAACGGTCAGAAGTTACAAGCTTGGCTCAGCGTGGTCAGAAGTTGGCTTTTCAGCAGCTACATCAGTTCAATCAGAAGTTGTAAACATGGTTCAGTATATAAGCCTCAAACAGAACATGCCCCTTCAGCAGTTACACAAGCTCAGTCAGAATTTGCTAAAGGAATGCAAGAGAAGCAGGGAAGTCTGAAGGCTCCTTCAGAACAGGTTGAAATCAGAAGATGAAAGATCAGAAGAATGGGTGTTACACTGATACAGAATCTCTAAACCCAGGAGGTCCAGAAGTAAATCCAGGGAACGTACCAGAAAACCAGGAGAATCTCCAGAGCTTACTAAGACAACAGGAAGCCAAGGCCAGAGCATGGTTTACGCTGCTGATTCAACGTTGGTTTCTATTACCAGAATATTGATGTTGATAGGTCTTGTCACCATTTAATGCCCATTAATGCTTCCAACCACTCTTGAACATTCACGTGTGGCTTGGAAAACGCTTTTGTGCAGATTCTGGCATGGGTCTACGCGCCACCGCCCACTTCAGAGGTCACTTCTCCCCAATCTACGCCTGCTGCTGCAGCCTAGGCTGAAAGCTATCTGTTATCACAACTTCCCAGGAATTTCTGTCAAAGAATAAATTCAAACTCTGTTGGCGCTTTAAATGTTCAAGGCATCCACAAGAACTTTGCCTATAAATAGAGAGTCTTCACCACTGCAAAAGGCGTTCAAGAAAAGAAACAGAAATTGCTAAGCGAGAAACAGAACTCTTAGCAACATAGCGTTCTGAAACTCTGCCAAAATCTCCAGTTTTGTTTCATAACTTTGGGTTTCTCACTTTCAAACTTCATCAAATATCCAGTTTTCTCTGTGAACCAAAAACACCCTTTCCAAACTTCTGACCCTACATACGTATACGCCTTTACCAGCCCTTTCAAAGAAAATCTGTCCAGAACACCACCAGAGCCAAAAGCTAACTTTTCACCCACCAACTTTTCCAACAGTCAGGTAAGCACCTGCTGACCCTCATCACGCTGTTAAGCATCATCAGCTGTGCATACTCAAATAAACATAATGTAAATATCATGTTGTTGCTGTTTATGTTCTGAGGATTTTCATACCTCAGAACGTTCTGAGCCAGTATAGGACTTGCCTGTGACCTTGGTGGTTCTGACCTCTGAAACATTTTTGTATTTGTTGGATCTGTTCCAAATATGTTTCCTGTTTTGTGGAGTAACAACAGAATTGCAGATGTTCTGATTAGTACAGGGAAAAGCTAAGTGCTGACTTTGACGTTAGCACATCTGAAGCCTATTTTGCTGTCAATGATATCAGAACCTCTGAGAGTTATTGCCTTTTCAGCAGAATCAGAACTTCTGGTTTCTCCACTAACAAACTTCTGTCTTGCAGCGCAGGGGAATCAGAACTTCTGATTTCCCCACTAACAAGGTTCTGTTTTGCAGGTGCCAGAGTCAGAAGTTCTGACTCATACAGTTTAACCAAGAGGTTGATCATCTGGCAGCGGATCCGAGTCAGAACTTCTGATGACCTCCCAGCAGCGCGCGGGCTCCCTCTCTCTCTCTCTATATCTTGTTTTTTGCTATTTTCTTTTTTGTCTATTTTTCTCGTTGAACCCCCCATGTACAAATGTGTATCCCCCTCCCCTAATTGTTGTAATAGCGTAGGATTTTATATTTCCGCTTCTTATTACTAGTAATTAGGACATGTATGGCAAGATAAAATCAATGAAATAGAAAAACCTAATTCAAAGAAAAAACTCTTGTATGCAATAAAACACACTCGCACACTAACACCCCTAGGGTTACATCCACTTGTTGCCTTTCAAAATTAGGCCATATTGCATGTTAGGTCTCTTTGGGCAAAGCAAACAATCGAATGATCATAGTCCCTCGATGACGCTTTCGAAAGTTGCCTAAAATGATCAAAGTCCCTTTCAAAGAAAAAATTGCCCAAGGATACTTAGCACTATTGCAATTATGGTCTAAACGATGACCCGCGCCCGTCCCTTTCACATCCTGATACAAGATTGTCCACCAAATTCAATGGTGGAACAAAATTGTTAAAAGAGTTAAAACATAACAAAAATCTTTGAGAACTTTAGGGTAGATCGCTCTTAAGTACTTGTCAACTTGCAAAACAAAAACACTTGCCTATTTTTCAAACCACACTTCACAAACACTTTCAAAACAAACTTTCAAAAAACCTTGAAACATCTTTTCAAAAAGACAAACACCTTTTGTAAAACATTCGAGTAAAGAATTGTTACAAGGGTAGCCTATACAAGGCATCTTTTTCAAAACCTTTTCAAAAACCACACATAAAGCACCATTTCAAACAATTGAAAACCAAGGAAAGTTGATCTAAGCAAGTACCTAAGAGCCCATGGATAACCATGGATAGAAAGGGTGCTAATACCTTCCCTTTCTATAATCTACTCCCCGAACCCAAGAAAAATCTCAAAGGTTTTTGCTGTGCTTTTTGAACCTTTCCTTAGGATAAAATAAAAAGTCGGTGGCGACTCTTGCTCAACCGAAACATTTGCGAAAACAAACGCAAAACCATAGTCAGTTCTCCCACCGTATCACAGACTGGGTATTTAAAGCGTTACTTTCGTAATGAAATTCATTACGTTCGTAACAGCTAGGATTTTTGTTACGTCCGTAACGCATTATGTTACGTTCGTAACGGTGTTCGCTAGATGTTGCGTTTGTAATGCTAGGCGTTGCGCTCGTAACACCCTTCTGGTGTGAACTTCTTAGCAGACTGCCCTTTTTCTTCTTTCTTCTTGCCATTTCCTAGCTTGTTTTGCTCGTTTCAGCTAATTTTCCATCTTATGCCTAGGAAAATATAGTTTACCTGAAACAAATAAAAATACCTTCGTGATGCATATTATTCGATAAAAAACGTACAAACAACTCGTGTAAATTAGGCCTAAAAAGCGATACGTTTTCCTGTTATCACCTATTTTTTAACCTCGTTTAGTCGATTCCTTCTAATTGTTTTATTGTTTTCATGACAAACAAACATAACAAGAATATTATTTCTAAAAGTATTAATTAGTTTTCTAATTAATTTTATTTTATATATTGTTTTAGTTTAAATGTTTTTTCATTTTTAATTCGATTGGGTTGTATTGATTGCTTATTTAGACCTTTATTCGCGTTGAAGATTCGATCCATCCCCATTTGTAAACTTGTATTCCCCATTCCCGAAAGCTCTGTAATAGCGTAGAATTCTAATTTCCGCAATTTACTATTTTCCTTATACTGTATAGTAATTAGGCGTGTATGGAAAGACATAAAAACAACCGCTAGATAACCTAATTCAAAGACAAAATAACTTGAAACAAACACACTTTTTCACATGCGCACCTCTAGGGTAACCTCGCTCGTTGCCTCGGAAATACAGTCATGTTACTCGAATATGGGACGCTTTAGCAAAGACCCTTCGATAAAAAATATCTTAGTCCCTCGATGTCCCTCGATGTTGCCTTCGATAAAACAATCTAGTCCCTTACGAAAAATTGCTAAAGCGTCTCATAAGTTGTCTTCTATGACTGTACAAACGTCCCGCGCCTGTCCCTTAACATCCAACGATGGGGCTTCTTACCAAACCAATGGTAAGGTAGCAACATCTAAAGGAGGAGGAAAAGAAACATTTAAGACCTTTTGAGTAGGTATATTTGCTCCTAGTTGCTCGCTTGCTCACAACCAAACATTTTACACCAACACTTTCATATCAAAACCTTTTTTCAAAAGAAAAAAGCTCTTTGTATACGTTCTTATAGAGACGAGAACCATTACAAAAACATCTTTCCAAATACTTTCAAAAAACACACTCCACAAACACATCTTTGAACTATTTTCGAAACAAACACTTTGTACGCGTTCTTATAGAAACGAGAACTATTACAAAGATATTTTCAAAATCCTTTCAAAAACCACACAAATCATATTTTCAAACAAAAGAAAGTGATCTAGCAAGTAACTAAGAGCCCATGGAAAACCATGGATGAAAAGGGTGTTAATACCATCCCTTTTCATAACCTACCCCCCAAACTCAAGAAAACATCTCAAAGGTCTTTCCTATTCGTTTCAGCCTTTCTTTTTGGATAAAAGAAAAGTCGGTGGAGACTCTTGCTATCCGCTCAATTGTGATGAAATGCAAACCAACCAAGTAGTTCTCCCACCGTGTTACAGAACTGGCGACTTGGCTGGGGAAAAATTAAAAGTGGGGTTACCTTAGGGTTAAATCATCTTTACTTGCTTTCTTTGTTTGACTTGTATGCTTTACATTTTGGGTCCTTGTTTGGGCTACTATTAAATATCCTACACTCGGATTTGGGGAACCTTTTAGGTAAGTAGCAATAAAATGTGAGGGAACTTTGCAGGGTATACCGACACGGTTGAAACACTAGCTTCGTTGATGCGATACTTTGGTGTGTACCAATAGCCCTTGAGTAACCAAGGAGAATACGGGCCGCTGCATGGTATCATAAAGCGTCAACTGACCTTAGAACCTTAATTGATCAACTTGGCTTTTAGGACGTAGTGAGATAGCCATCTTTGGTGTAAACCCAAATTCGGTTGATACTCGATACTACACTCATTGAGGTTCGACCCTTGGATTTTATTTGGTGGCAAGTTAATTGTCTATTAGAACGAGATTTGGGGGAAAGACCGGTGATATTGAGATCCCTTAGAACCCGGTTACTATATTTAGGACAGGTTGAACCAACTTAACTTCAAGAGGGTATTACCTTAAAATCCATGCAAGCATTAAACCAAAGATTTTTGTGTAACTATTTTGTGCCTGCTATATCTTCTATATCTGAGCATAATCATGACATCATAACATAGCATGTCATACTAACCATTTCAGGGATTCTTAGAGTTTATTTTTGTCTTGTTTTGTAGGACATAGCTCTCGCCCGCAGATTCACTATTCAAATTAGTCTGGTAAAAGTACCTCCTCAGCTTAAGGATTTGGCATCAAGGGTTCCCGAATGCTCTCCATTCACAGAAAGACATGGTAGGCTTCTAAGCTTGGTCAGTTCAAGCCTTGGTGAAGAAATGTTAAAAGTGCTCTTTCAGTTTTTTGACCCTCTACATCATTGCTTCAGTTTTCTGGATTACCAGTTAGTGCATACTATGGAGGAGTTTTCTATGCTGTTGGGGGTGCCTATCCTTAATGAGATACCTTTCAATGGTATGGAAAGAGACCCTAAACCTGAAGAGATTGCTAAAGCTTTATCCTTACAACGGTCTGACGTAGTATCCAATTGGGAAACCAGGAGAGGTGTCAAGGGTTTTTTGGCTAAGTTATTGTTCAAGAAAGCTCATCATTTCTGGGATACCTTGGACTTACAAGCTTTTGAAGAGGTTTTATCTCTTCTCATTTATGGGTTTGTACTGTTTCCTAATCCAGACCAACTCATAGACGTGAATGCAGTTAAGATTTTCCTGTCACATAATCCAGTACCTACTCTGGTTGGAGATATCCTACATTCGTTGCATACTCGTACTATAAAGAAGAGAGGAACCCTTCTGTGCTGCACACCTCTTTTGGCAAGGTGGTTTATTTCGCACCTACCCTGATCCGTCTTGAAGAATGAACAAGGTTTGAGATGGTCTCAAAGGTTAATGAATCTTACACATTCAGGCATTCATTGGTGTCCTCGATCCTCAGAGAATGTTACCATCATTGATCAATGCAGAGAATTTTCTAATGTCCCTCTTTTAGGCATTAGGGGAGGAATCACTTACAATCCTTGTTTGGCACTACGACAATTTGGATATGCAAGAAGGGATGGTCCTCATGATGCACTTGTTCAAGGAATCGTCTTCGACTACGAGAATGATGCTCAGGATTACCGCAAAAGGTTCATGCGAGCTTGGGGCATGGTATATAGAGTCGATAGCAAGACACTGGGGCACAAGAATTCCATCCCTCTTGAGCCTTATCTCAAATGGGTACGAGCTCGTGCTCAAAGTCTTATGATGCCTTATCCCTCTATTCTCCCAGTTCTTATAGAACCTGTTGTGGAAGGAGATGACCCGTACACTATCCTTCTACATAACATGCCCACCTCTCTCGAAGACTTGCAAAGGAATTAGATAAAGCTTAATGGGGAGCAAGACACTTTTGAGGCCCAATTCTACGCCAGCGAGAGGAAGGTTCTGGAACTCACCAAGCAGCTTCATGAGGAGCGGAGTTTGAACGCCTATATCGCACCAAAGAGGATGCGCTTAACTTTTTTGTCTTAGTTGTTTGTATTTTCATTTCTTTCATTGTAAGCCCAAAGAGGCATGTTGTACTCAAACTTTGATTTATTAATATAATGTGTATTCTTTTTTGGTCTAAAGCAAATTTAAATCTCTAATTTCCTTGAAATCATTACATATGCATCTTCATTCAACATAACATAAGCAGGTTTCTTACCACGTGTCTCCTTATCTTTCTACTGTTTATTTCAGTAAGATGGATCTTGAGCAGACAATGAAAGACCTCCAAGCGCAGAACACCCAGTTTCAACAAATGTTCTTGACTCTGGCAAAAGGACAAGATGAGTTGATAACCCTGCTGATCAAAGAAAAGAAGAAGAAAGCGAAGAAATCAATCAGTGTTTTGAATATGGGAAGAAGGTCCAAGGGACAAGCCAGACGGACTCTAGACTTCACAACATCGTCTGGTGAAAAAGACAATCAAGAAGGGAAAGGCAAGGAGGTGGCTGCCCAGCTAGAATCAGAAGAGGAAGAAGAAGAGTATTACTCTGAAGAACAGTATCCTATGGCCTACGACAAATACAAACATTTGGAAGAACGTCTAAATGCAATAGAGATTCAGAAAGTGCACGGGCTGGACTTTGAAGAGTTGGGTTTGGTGTCTGGGATTGTTATTCCACCAAAATTAAAGGCACCAGTGTTTTCTAAGTACGACAGGGTTTCGTGTCCCAAGATGCACCTCCGATCTTATGTGAGGAGGATACAGCCTCACACCGCCGACAGAGATTTGTGGGTCCACTTCTTTCAGGATAGTCTATCTGGGACTCAGCTAGATTGGTTCTATCAACTAGAAAGGTCCAATATCCATAAATGGGAAGACATTGCCGCTGCTTTTTATAAACAGTATCAGTACAACACAGACCTTGCTCCCACCCGTACTTAACTCCAAAGTATGACTATGGTTTCAAGCGAAGGTTTCAAACATTACGCTCAGAAATGGAGGGACTTAGCAGGAAGAGTCCAGCCTCCCCTGTCTGAAAGAGAGCTAGTAGACATGTTTGTGGGTACCCTATCCGGTCCTTTCTTCAATCATCTAATTAGAATCTCCTCAACAGGCTTCACTAAATTAATCTTGACCTAAGAAAGAGTGGAAGTCGGGATTAAGAGTGGGAAGATCCAAAGAGACGCATCCTCCAGTGCCGTGAAAAATCCATTTATTAGGAAGAAAGAGGTTGGTGCTATGTACCCTCAAAGGAATCAGGACAGAACTGAACGTCGTCCAACGGTAGGGGCCGTCATGATCCCTAAGCCTGCACCTATTCAACAAAGGAAGAACCAACCTAGAACAGAAAGACCGGTGAGACAATTTACCCGGATAAATATGATGATGTCTCAAGTCTTGCCACATTTGTTGAGATCTAACCTGGTAAACTTGCGGGAAACTCCGAAGAATCCCAACACTGCCTCTCCCCGTTACAACCTAAACGCCCGTTGTGCTTACCATTCAGACAGTCTAGGTCATGATACAAACGACTGTTGGGTTTTGAAAAACATGGTGCAAGACTTCCTCGAAGTTAGAGAAATTGAATTTGATGTTCCCGAGATCCCAAATGTTATCACCTCTCCTATGCCCAAGCACGACCGTGGTGTTAACGTTGTAGAAGATAATGTGTTTGTTGTTATCATTGATGAACTTGTTACTCCTCTCTTAACCGTCTAGAGGAACCTGTTGAAGGCCGGTTTATTTCTGGGTTGTGATGAAGGCTTCCACCTCTGTTTATCTCTACCGACTGGTTGTCATTTATTGAAGGCAGGTGTCTAGCGCCTGATGGATGATAAAGAGATTTTGTTTGAAAAGACTCCCGTTCCAACCATTACTTACAAGGATGTTTCAATAGTAACAATTTCTACCAATCCTTCCAGGATCTCCACCAAAAGACCCGTTAGGATTACATCAGTTCCTAAAGTGACTCCACTGATGATTACTATGTCAGGGCCGATCCCGTATTCATCAGATAAAACTGTCCCATGGAACTATGGGGGCGACGTCTACTATCATGGCGTCAAACAAGATTGGTTGGTTGATGAAGACTCGATTTTTGAGAAGGCTGACCCCGACATCGGCAACATTGTGGGAACCAGCAAGATAACCCGAAGTGGAAGAATGTTCTCCTCAGAGATTTCTCCTTCAAAGACTGTTAGCAGTCCTATAAATCATCCCTGCTTCTGTTCCTGTTGACACTACTACTACAATTCCTATGGTTATCCCTACTAACACCCCAACCACCGAGTCGACCGAGACTTGGGGCAAAGGCATTCTGGTTGAGCCTGTCCGGATGAAGGCGTAGTCAGTATCTATCCCGGAAGCCTCCCAAAAGGAGATGGAAGAAATTTTGAAAATTATAAAGAGAAGCGACTACAACATAGTCGAACAGCTAAGGCAGACTCCGTCAAAGATTTCCATGTTGGTTTTATTGTTGTGCTCCGAGGCTCATGCGAAGGCCTTGGTGAAATTTCTTAAAACTGCCCACGTGCCACAAGAAACCTCTGCTGATCAGTTCCAAGACTGTGTGGCCAATTTGACCGCTGACAATGGTTTGGGCTTTTCTAATGCTAACTTGACACCTAGAGGGAGGTAGCACAACGAGGCATTGCACGTCTCTATCGATTTCCGGGGCATAACTTTGGCCCATGTCTTGGTTGATATCGGTTCGTATTTGAATGTGCTTCCTAAGAAGGCTCTTGATAGACTCGATTGTGAAGGTTTGACCTTAAAACCCAGCAACATAGTGGTAAGGGCCTTCGACGGTTCAAAGAGAATGGTGCATGGGGAGGTGGACATCCCTATAAAAGTTGGAACTTAAACCTTTGATTCAACTTTTTACGTGATGGACATTCGCCCTTCCTATTCTTGCTTATTGGGCCGACCGTGGATTCACAATGCTGGTGCCGTCACCTCTACATTACATCATATGCTGAAATACCCAACCAAAGGGAAAATCATTACTGTCAATGGAGAAGAGGAATATATGGTCAGTCACTTGAACTCCTTCAGATACGTGGAAATGGATGGTGAATTCATCGAAACTCTGTTTCAGCATTTCGAGGAAGTCTCACAAACCGTGGCAGTAACCAAGGCTGTTTCCCAAGTCCCGAAGATTACAAGACCTCCGCTAAAGATGTCTTCATTGAAAGATGCCAAGGCAGTGGTCGAAGAAGGTGGGTGTACTATTTGGGGCCAACTCTCGGATATCCCTTACAAATCTGATAAATTTGGTTTGGGTTTCACTTCAGGAGCCCAGAAAGCTGTTCGTCGTGCTCGTGCCGGGGGACCACCTTTGAAGATTAGCAACCACGGAGTCAACACAGTGGAGGATGATGATGATGATAGTTGTGACCTAGAAGATTGGATTTTCCCAACCATCAATGGAGGACTCATCAACTAGGAAGCTAAATATTTTGTACCAATTACTTTCATCCAACAGTAATTGTCTTTAAATTTTTGTCAGACCTATAATAATTAAAGAATTCAGACTTTTAAAACCTTGTGTCTTACCCGAGGCACAACGATCCATTTGTAAGGGTTTGTTACCTCATTTTCATATGTCATCAATGAATCATGGATGTTTTTTCATACAAACTTTGTGCTCTTTGTCTTTCTTTTTCTACATTTTTATTTCTTTCAAAGATAACTATATTCTTACACACACTCACATTCAAAATGCAGATCTACATCCATTCGGGATCCCATGGGTAACAATTCTGCTATGGCCTTTTGTGACTCTGAAAATCTAATCTACCAAGCCTATGACGAAGGTGAGGAAGATTGTGAAGTTCCAGGGGAACTAGCCAAGTTACTACAACAAGAAGAAAGGACCATACAGCCCCACGAAGAACCAGTGGACACAATTAACCTAGGTATCGAAGAGGACAAGAAAGAAGTCAAGGTGGGTGTCAATCTGGAACCCAATGTCAAGAAGCATCTAACTCAATTGCTACATGATTATGTTGAAGTTTTTTCCTGGTCAAACAAAGACATGCCAGGACTTGATGCTGATATCGTGGTCCATTGTCTACCGACAAAAGAAGACTGCCCTTTGGTAAAACAAAAAGTCTGTCGCATGCGGCCAAACATGTCAGAGAAGATCAAGGCTGAAGTTATGAAGCAATTCAACCCCAAATTCTTAGATGTTACCTCCTATCCACAATGGGTCGCCAATGTTCCCTGTGCCTAAGAAGGACGGCAAAGTACACATGTGTGTGGATTACCGAGATTTAAATAGGGCAAGCCCTAAGGATAATTTCCCACTTCCCCATATCGATATTTTGGTTGACAACACCTCACATCATAAAGTGTTCTCACTCATGGATGGTTTCTCAGGCTACAATCAAATAAAAATGGAACCTGAGGACATGGAAAAAACGACTTTCGCCATACAGCGGGGCACATTTTATTACAAGGTTATGCCATTCGGGTTGAAGAACGCTGGGCAAACTTATCGACATGCCATGGTAGCTCTATTTCATGACATGATCATCACAAAATAGAGGTCTATGTAGACGACATGATAGCCATATCTCAATCTTAAGAGGAACATCTTGGCCATTTGTAGAAATTGTTTGAGAGACTAAAGAAATACAAGCTGAGGTTGAACCCGAATAAATGCACATTTGGGGTAGGGTCCGGTAAACTCCTAGGTTTCGTCGTCAGCAGTAAAGGTATCGAAGTGGATCCTACAAAAGTGAAAGTAATACAAGAAATGAATTATCCTTGCACCGAGAAGGAAGTCAGAGGATTCTTGGGACGGTTAAACTACATTGCCAGATTCATTTCTCACTTGACCGCTACTTGTGAACCAATCTTCAAATTACTGAAGAAAGATCAAGTAGTCAAATGGAATGATGAGTGCCAACATGCCTTCGACAATATCAAAGAGTACCTTCAAGAGCCTCCTATTTTGATACCTCCAGTCGAGGGAAGACCTCTGATCATGTATCTAACTATTTTATAAAATTCAATGGGGTGTTTGTTGGGGCATCATGACGAGTCTGGACGAAAAGAGCATGTTATTTATTACCTGAGCAAAATTTTTACCAACTGTGAAATAAGATATTCACTGCTCGAGGAAACTTACTGCGCTCTGGCATGGTCTGCTCGCCGGCTAAGACAATATATGCTGACCCATACTACTTTATTGATATCCAAGATGGATCCAATAAAATTCATATTCAAGAAGCTTGTCCTCTCTGGGAGAATAGCAAGATGGCAGATGATCATGACTGAATATGACATTCAGTACACTACCCAAAAGGCAATAAAGGGTAGTGTGATAGCCGATCACCTTGCTCATCAGGCTGTGGATGACTACTAGTCCATGAAATTCGAATTCCCAGATGAAGACATCATGATAGTGAACAACTGTGAAGAACTCAGACTATATGACAGACCTGAACAAGGATCCCGATGGACCTTGGTTTTTGATGGAGTGTCTAACGCACTCGGCAATGGCATAGGTGCTATAATCATATCCCCAGAAGGATGTCATACTCCCTTCACCGCAAGACTTTGCTTCAACTGTACAAATAACATGGCAGAATGCGAAGCGTGTATTTTTGGACTCAAAGTTGCCATAGATTTGGGAATCAAGTCTTTAAGTGTATTTGGAGATTCATCGTTGGTCATCAGTCAGATCAAAGGAGAATGGGACACTAAACACCCTAACCTCACCCCCTACAAAGAATATGTGTTGACATTAATCCCATATTTCGAGGAGATTACCTTTGAGCATTTTCCACGAGAGGAAAATCAACTAGCGGATGCGCTAGACCATGTTGTGATACGGTGGGAGAACTGACTTGAGGTTTTGCATTTTTTATTCGTAAATGTTTCGGTTGAGCAAGAGTCGCCACCGACTTTTTATTTTACCCTAAGGAAAGGTTTAAAAAGCACAGCAAAAACCTTTGAGATGTTTTCTTGGGTTCGGGGAGTAGATTATAGAAAGGGGAGGTATTAGCACCCTTTCTATCCATGGTTATCCATGGGCTCTTAGTTACTTGCTTAGATCAACTTGCATTGGTTTTCAATTGTTTGAAATGGTGCTTTGTGTGTGTGGGTTTGAAAATGTTTTGAAAAGAGGCCAATGTGGTGGCAACCTTTGTAATGATCCATGTTGGGATGTATACAAAGGTGTATGTCTTTTGAAAAGGTTTTCAATGTTTTTGAAAGTTGTTTTTGAAAGTGTAGTGATGTGTGGTTTGAAAAATAGGCAAGTGTTTTGTTTTGCAAGTTTGATTCAAGTAACTAAGAGTTTGTCTACTCCTAAATTTCTCAAAGATTCCTCATATGTTTTTAACCCTTTTAACAATTTTGTTCCACCATTGTATTTGGTGGACAATCTTGTGTTAGGATGTTAACGGGACGGGCGCGGGTCATCGTTTAGACCATAATTGCAATGGTGCCAAGTATCTTTGGGCAATTTTCCTTTAAGGGACTTGATCATTTTTAAGGCAACTTTCGAAAGCGTCATCGAGGGACTATGATCATTTGAATTATGTTGTTTTTGCCCAAAGAGACTTAACATGCAATATGGTCCATTATTGAAGGCAACAAGTGGAATACCCTAGGGGTGCAAGTGTGATTGGTGTTATATCTTTTCATGCTTGATTATCTTGAAGTTAGGTCAAACTATTTTGGTTAATTGATTTGCATACAACCCTAATTCTAGCATGGCATATTTAGAAAGCTTGTAAAATGCGAAAAATAAAGTTCCTAAGTTATTACAACACAATATATGGGATGGGGGTACAAATGTTCAAATGGGGGTATTTTGACAAGAAATTAAATCCTAAATTATTACAGTCCAAATGGAATTATACAAATTAATTAATGTGCAATAATTAAATAAAATAAGATAAATATGCAAGATGCAAAAAATGATTTTTTATGTGTATGTAAAAAGTGTTTTTTTTATATGTCAAATAAACAAAATAAAAAGTATTAATTTTTGGAGTTTTTATGTATTTAGGGCAAAACCCTAATTTTGCAAATAAAAGGTATTTATTATTTAATATATACAATGTTTATTAATTATGTACAAAAATAAAATAAAAATGAAGTATATTTGTAAAAAAGTAATTGTTGAGATCAAATATTAATAACAAAATAAAAATGTATTACTTTTATATTCTTTCCTAAATATACTAATAAATATATAAGTATTTATATTATTTACTAAATATATATTATATATACAAAAATAAACTATTTAATATTTATTAAAAAAAAGTATATTTTATGTAAAATGTTTTCAAGAGGTAATATAAAATAAAATCAGAAAATAAACATGTTTGCATTATTTTTAGTATTTTGAATAAGAGTATATCTATATATTTATTTATGTACAAATACCCATTTAAACAAATAAATGCCTAATAAATACAAAAATGGTTTAAAAAATAATTTTTATATTTTTGATATTATGAGAAAAAATAAATAAGTCAGAACAAAAAAGAAAAGGTCAAAAAATCATAAGAATAAGCATAATGGGCCAAGGGGGTGCAAAAGTAGAAATGAGGTGCAAATAGGAAAAACAACCAAGCCCAGCCCAAAAGGGTTGTCTTCAACCTCCAGACTGTTTGAACATGAACAAAAACGCGCGTTTTCTATCTCCAGATTCCTGGACTTTCAAGCAAAACTCACAACATGAAAAATGTAGAGCATTAAAAGATGAATCCAGACATATAAAGAACTTGACTTAACTCTCTAAGACGAGAGAGAATTTCTCCATCCCTAATTCTTGACCTAAGTTTCCATCAATGTTCAGACCTTAAATTCTCATAGCACATGCAAAATAAATGGAAAGTAAAGATATGTACAGCTTCAGGGGCATGAGTAGAACATTTTTCATTCACAAACCTAGAGCTAACAATGCCTGGATAGGGAGATAGAAGTCCATGAACTTACCTGTTCAGCTTGAATCGTATCTGGCAATGGAGGTACTTTCAGTGCAAGGTGATGATTGGAATAGCTTGCTTGAAGTTCAGGGATGCTTCTCCAACCTTTAGTTTGCTTTAAAACTAGCTGAATCGAGCTATAGAACTCCACCTGCAAAACAGAAAAATGAAAATGGTGATGTTGGTTAGAGGTGTTACAGTCTGCTTCCAATGCTTTGGACAGTTTGTATGGATGGTAGGGAAAGTGTTTGAAGTGGTTTGGATGGAAGTGCACGATGGAAATGAGTTGTGGGAATCCAACTGCAGCCTAAGCCCTGTTTTTGCAGTATTATGGTGATTCTATGTTTGAGAGGGTGTTGGAGATGGTTGGCTCGTGTTCTAGCTCAGTTAGGATGTATGGAATTTGTTTGCAATCTTTTCTTAAGCTTGCCTTGACAGGAATGTGAAGTTCTGTTTGTTATGCCAAGTTACTTCTAACTTAAGCAAGAAATGGCAAGTTGGTGTTTTAGGCTTGTACAGGCCCCTCTAGCATGCTGCATAATCTCTCCTTGATCAGTGGGATTAGTCTAATAACTTGTGCCTCAGAGATTTTCTTTGTACCTTCTTGATTTACAAATTGACATAAAGCACTTCTTTTCAAAACTGGCAAAAATGCTTTATCTAAAAATGGCTTAATCTTGCATATAATGTTTGAACACACAAAATAAGGTCTTGGCACAAGGGATATGCATTAAATTATTGAGTACAAATGAGATATAGGACCTGTAATCAAAGAATGCAAGCTGATTTCAAAATGGCCTAGATGTATGAACATGTAACTTGGCCATAAACAAAGTGACTTTTTCCCAACTTGCCAAATTCGATTCTCCCTAACCATGAGGTTGTTTGATGAGTTCTTGGACATTTTGGAAATCTAGGAATGTGTACTACAATCCATCTTTGAAATGAAAATTGAAATTCCAAGTGGAAGTATGTGAAAAATGGTCTTGAAGTTAGGAAAAAATCCTGCCTAAAATAGGTCAAATTTCTCTAAGTTAAGAATGGTTTGGTACCCTTGTTCCAAAAATTGTAACTTGAGCTACAAGCTTCTTTTGATGAAACTTTGTGAATCAAAGTTGTAGATTTTGCAATGGACTACAACTTTCATGTTTTGACTTTTCCTTGAATCCAAATGAATCTTGGTGAGAAAGTGGGACAAAGTTAGGAAAAAATTAGGGTTTTTCATAACTTAGAAAAATTCTAAGTTATGAAAAATCTTCATTTCAAACCCTAATTTGCAATTCTTGATTTCTTGATGAACAAGTTTCATGATTTGGCATGCTTTGATGAAAAATGAATCTTGACACTTGATTTTGACCAAAAAGTCAAAGTTTGACTTTTCAGTATACAATCAAAATTGATCAATTGACTGGGAAATTCAACTGCCAATCTTGTGCATTTGGGATCTTTTGAACTTGTTGAGTATGTCAAGACAATTCCATGGGGTCCTTGAGTCCATATGTGAGTTTGGTTTGCCATTGGCTAGGTCAAACAGTCAAAAATTGCCTTTGTGCAGTCAAAACCCTAAAAATGACCATTTTGCCCTTTTGGTGATCTGATCAAATTTCTTGTGGAATTGTGATCCAAACTTGACCAAATGGTCCATGTGAGTTCATAATGTTGATGTGGGTCAATTTTCATGAGATTTGACTGTCAATTGGCCACAGCTGACTTTTTCTCCAATACAGTTGATTTCTAGGTCAACTGTCCAATTGACTGGGCAAAATTTGGAATCAAGACTTAAAACTTGGTATGGATAAACTTGGGAGTCCAAAATGAAGCATGAAAGTCATCTTAGGCATTTTAGGTCAAAATATCTTTGTGCAAACACAAACCCTAATTTGGGTCAACAGTGCAAGGAGAAGTCTTGAGCAGAGGAAACCCTAACTAGATCTTGAGCTCCAAGGGTCTTGTGATGAGAAAATGTTTGAGAAAATGGGAGTGAAAATTTTGGGGTACAACAGTTGCCCCTGTTCAATCTTCTTGAACCTGAAGAGTTAGATTGGCAAGTTTGCCTTTCGTGACTCGAGGGTAAAAGGAGATTGGACACTAGAGTGCCCTGAAATTTGCACTCGCATGTTGGAGTATCAGCAGTGTGATGTCGGGAATGGGATTATAGATGCCATTTGGAGAGATGGTGGATAGGGAGATGTGATTATAGATGCCATCTGAAGGCGTGACAGAACCTTGTCGGGAACGGGCTTATAGATGCCATTTGGAAGTGTTGATCGCATAAGAGATTCCTTAGCGAGAACTTGCGTATTTTGAGAAAGACAGATGTTTTCCTGGCTTGTTACAGGTGTTGATCTTCAATCTCATCATGCAGACATGCCCTGGCTAGATACAGGTGTCGAGTCTACAATCGGTTGCTCACAGATGTGCCCTGGCTGGATACAGGTATCGAATCTGGAATTAGCCGTCAACAGATATGCCCTGGCTGGATACAGGAATCGAATCTTCAAACTCTTCAGATGTGCCCTGGCTAGATACAGGAATCGAATCTGGAATTAGTTGTCAGCAGATATGCCCTAGCTGGATACAGGAATCGAATCTTCAAACTCTTCAGATGTGCCCTGGCTGGATACAGGAATCGAATCTGGAAATAGTCGTCAACAGATATGCCCTGGCTGGATACAGGAATTGGATCTAGAAATAGTCGTCAACAGACATGCCCTGGCTGGATACAGGAATCGAATCTGGAAATAGTCGTCTATAGATATGCCCTGGCTGGATACAGGAATCGGATCTTCAAACTCTTCAGATGTGCCCTGGCTAGATACAGAAATCGAATCTGGAATCTGATCACTCACAGATGTGCCCTGGCTAGATACAGGAATCGAATCTGGAATTGTGATAGTTGAAAGTAGTTGTCTTTTGGGTTGTCTTTTTCCCTGAAAAGGCAAAACATCAGTTGCATGCAATGTCATGATGTATGAAATGCATGATATCATGATGTTCAACATGAGATATCGTTATATGCACTTTATCATGTATGTAAGCAAGATGTATGAAATATGAAATGTTTATGAATGCATTTTCGTCTAGGAAGATAAATCCTTGACGACCGGCTGGGGAATTAAATCCTGGGCCGACGTTGAAGAGTAGAGCTCTTTGCTTCCACTGGGGATGATGGTTGCAAGAATACACCGGTAGGAGAAGATGACTCCGTTGGGGAATAAACTTGTTGGAGATATTACTCTGAGGGGAATTACTCTGTGGGAAGAGATACTTCGCTGAAGTTTTGAAGAGAGCTCCGCTGAGGGTTTCAATGATGGACTCCGCTGGGGATAACAATGTTAAACTCCGCTGGGGATTGTGTTGATAAGTTATGTTGGGGAACTTTGATGAACTCCGCTGGGGATTGAAAGAACTTCACCGAGGGCGATCTTCCGTGGCAATTAGCTGAGGATAACCCAGTTATAAGCCCTTGTGAGGAATAACTTTGAATAAAGCTCGAGAGAGACGTCCGTACTCTACATGGGACGAGCTTCCAGAATCTAGTGGGGATAAGCTTCAAGACCTGCTGGGGATATGAATTCCACTTTCCTGGGGAAACCTTCAGACTGTACTGGTAAATGGTTCCACTTGGGTGTCTGTATTCCGCCGGGGAACAATCTTAGATCAAGACTGTCGGGGATGCTTGCTGATGAATGCCTATACTCCGCTAGGGAATGTTGATATCTTTTAGGGCTACCCTACTTCCTTTAGGCTGACCGTAGACTAACTCTTCTGGAGGAGAGTATTGCTGACTTGCTAGGGGAACAGGGTGCCTATTGTAGGGCTGATGATAGACTAACTCTTCCTGGGGAGAGTATTGCTGAATCTTGTCCTACTCTGTGGGGAGTTGAGATAACTTGGTCACATTCTTCAGTTGAATCTACCTTGGTACCCTGGCGGACAAAGCAACTAGACTGCCTGGACAACTCTATATTGCCCCTACTTCTGATGTCACCTGTAATTAGTCTTTTGTTTCATATGCAAGTATTTATGAATTAGCAATTTAATGTCAAATGCATATATCAAAAATGAACATTGGACGTTCTTTGCAAGACAAAACAGAAAAAGGAAAAACGATTGGCAATTTGGAAAAGTGAACTTGTATTGATTTTGAAATTTGCCTGTAAATAGGCGTTTTTTGTACAAGAGGCCGACGTCCTTGTAAGAGAACGCCGCCGAATAACATTAAGTTTATACAATTTTGAAAAGGAAACAAAACAGCTATGTGCATAATATTCCCACTGGGTTCCAACTCTGCTATCGCCTTTATGTATTCAAGCGTCTCATCACTTTGCTGCTTAGTTGAAGATGAAGCTGATTGACCGATGCCGAAGTCTGAGCCAGATAGTTGATGTCGAATTCTGGATGCAAGGTGATCCAATGAGACATAGTGTTACGCTTTATCCCTAACTTTTGCCTGGACCGCCCTTTCGGGTTTTCAGTCCACCGGGATACCCATTTTTGCCCAAGCCGCCTTTTCAGGTTTTCGACTTGCCGGGTGTACAGATTTTTTTCATTTAATCCCTTATTTTTGCCCGAACCCTTTTGGTTTGCCGGGAAGCCCTTATTTTTGCCTAGGTATGTCAACCTAGCGGGTCTTTGATTCATGCGTAGTATCTTTTTACTATGTCTGCATTGGCGGGGTGAGGAAGGTCGTCACCATCCATGGTGGTTAGAATCATGGCTCCTCCTGAGAACACATGTTTAACCACAAATGGCCCTTCGTATGTAGGGTTCCATTTGCCCCTGGGATCACTTTGAGGAAGGATGATGCGTTTGATTACCAGGTCCCCAACTTGATACTCTTGTCGTCTGACTTTCTTGTTAAATGCCCTGATCATCCGTTTTTGGTACGTCTGACCATGACAGATAGCGGTGAGTCTCTTTTCGTCAATTAGGTTTAATTGATCAAGTCGAGTCTGGATCCAGTCATCTTCACTCAAGTCTGCATCCTTCATTATTCGGAGAGAGGGTATCTGGACTTCAATCGGCAAGACTGCCTCCATGCCATAGACCAAAGAAAAAAGAGTTGCCCCGGTTGACGTCCTTGCTGAGGTACGGTACCCATGAAGAGCAAATGGTAACATTTCGTGCCAATCTTTGTAGGTCACCGTCATCTTCTGCACAATTTTCTTGATGTTCTTATTTGCTGCTTCTACAGCCCCATTCATCTTCGGGCGATAAGGAGAAGAGTTGTGGTGCTGTATCTTGAATTGCTCGCAGAGCTCAGTGATCATCTTGTTGTTAAGATTGGTACCATTGTCCGTAATGATCCTTTCTGGGACGCCGTACCGACAGATCAGGTTATGCCAAATGAAACGTGCCACGACGCTCTTGGTTACCGTGGCGTAGGAAGCTGCTTCTACCCACTTCGTGAAGTAATCAATCGCTACCAAGATGAAGCGATGCCCGTTGGATTCCGTCGGTCGGATCTCGCCAATCATATCAATGCCCCACATTGCAAAAGGCCAAGGTGCCGTCAGGACGTTCAGAGGAACCGGAGGGATATGCACCTTATCAGCATAGATCTGGCATTTATGACAAGTTCGAGAATGTTGGTAACAGTCGGCTTCCATTGTGGACCATAAATATCCTGCCCTAAGGATTTTCTTTGCCATGGTATGTCCACTGGAATGTGTTCCAAATGTACCTTCATGCAGCTCTGCCGTGATCTTTTCTGCTTCAGTGTTATCCACACAACGCAGTAGAGTTGAATCATGATTTCGTTTGTAGAGAATGCCGTTGCTGAGGAAGAATTTCACCGCAAACCTTCTCAGAAACTTCTTATCGTTGACAGACGCACCTTCAGGGTATTCCTGAGCTTCCAAGTATCTCTTCACCTCATGATACCAGGGTTTTTCAATTACCTCTTCGGCCTTAAGATCGCAGCAGTATGTGGGTTCGTCCAACTTCCAGATAATGATCCGGGGAGCCTCGTTGTCCCATTTGACCTTGAACATTGAAGACATCGTAGCTAGCGCGTCTGCTAACTGATTCTCCTCTCTTGGAAAGTGTTCAAAAGTTATCTCTTCGAAGTGGGGAAGCAAAGTCAACACATACTCCTTGTAAGGAATAAGATTTGGATGTTTCGTATCCCACTCACCTTTGATCTGATTGATCACGAGAGAGAAATCTCCGAAGACACTCAGAAACTTGATCCTTAAGTCGATTGCAGCTTGAAGACCCATGATACATGCCTCATATTCAGCCATGTTGTTGGTGCAATTGAAACACAGCCGGGCGGTGAGTGGAGTATGAGTACCTTTAGGGGATATGATCACGGCGCCGATGCCGTTACCCAAAGCGTTCAAGGCTCCGTCAAAATGCATAGACCATCGGGATCCTTCCTCAGGTCCTTCATCCGGTCCAGGTACTTCACAATCAGTTACTACCATGATATCTTCGTCTGGAAATTCAAAGTTCAATGATTGGTAATCGTCCACAGGTTGGTGTGCCAAGTGGTCTGCCAATACACTTCCTTTGATTTCTTTTTGAGTTGTGTACTGGATGTCATATTCTGTCAAGATCATTTGCCATCTCGCTATTCTTCCAGACAGAGCAGGCTTTTCGAATATGTACTTGATTGGATCCATCTTTGAAATCAATAGAGTAATGTGAGTCAGCATATACTGTCTCAACCGGCGAGCAGCCCATACCAGAGCGTAGCAAGTTTTCTCGAGCAGTGAGTACCGAGACTCACAGTCGGTAAACTTTTTGCTCAGGTAATAAATAGCGTGCTCTTTTCGGCCAGACTCGTCATGCTGCCCCAGCACACACCCCATCGAGTTGTCAAGTACTGTCAGGTATAGTATCAGAGGTCTCCCTTCTACTGGTGGCATAAGAATGGGTGGTTCTTGGAGATACTCTTTTATTTTTTCGAAAGCGGCCTGACATTCATCGTTCCAACGTACTACTTGATCTTTCTTCAGCAATTTGAAGATTGGCTCACAGGTAGCAGTTAGATGTGAGATGAATCGGGCAATGTAATTCAGTCGTCCTAGAAAGCCTCTGACTTCTTTCTCTGTCTTGGGAGTCGGCATCTCTTGTATGGCTTTTACCTTGACAGGGTCCACTTGAATACCTTTGTCGCTTACAATGAAACCTAGCAATTTTCCAGACCTCACCCCAAAGGTGCATTTGTTTGGGTTCAACCTCAGCTTGTACAACTTCAGTCGGTCAAACAGCTTCCGCAGATGGTCAAGGTGTTCCTCCTCAGTTTGGGACCTTGCAATCATATCATCGACGTACACTTCAATCTCATGGTGGATCATGTCATGAAATAAAGCAACCATGGCACGTTGATAGGTTGCCCCAGCATTTTTCAACCCGAATGGCATGACCTTGTAGCAGAAGGTGCCCCACTGAGTCACAAAGGTAGTCTTTTCCATATCTTCAGGAGCCATCTTGATCTGATTATACCCTGAAAAACCATCCATGAAGGAGAACACCTTGTGTTGAGCAGTATTGTCAACAAGAACGTCGATGTGAGGTAGGGGAAGTCATCCTTGGGGCTTGCCCTGTTTAGATCCCTGTAATCGACACACATTTTGACCTTACCGTCCTTCTTCGGCACTGGCACCACGTTGGCAACCCACTGAGGGTAAGAAGTCACTGCTAGAAACCCGACATCGAATTGCTTCATAACCTCAGCTTTGATCTTTTCGGACATCTCTGGACGCATACGGCGGACCTTTTGCTTTACCGGAGGGCAGTCTTCCTTGGTAGGCAGGTGATGAACCACAATGTCGGCATCCAAACCAGGCATGTCTTCATAAGACCAAGCAAAGATCTCCATGTAATCATGTAACATCTGGATCAATCGTTGCTTCACGCTGAGCTCTAGATTGGCACCAATCTTGACTTCTTTTTTATCTGTCTCAGTACCCAGGTTCACTGTTTCCACCGGCTCTTCATGCAGCTGAATGGCTCTCTCTTCCTGGAGTAGCAGTCTTGCGAGTTCACCAGGCACTTCGCAATCATCTTCACCTTCGTCTTTGGCCAAGTTGATCGGATTTTCGAAGTCATAACTGGCAGTAGCAGAGCTGTTACCAGTGAGATCCAAAGTGGATTGGAACCTGTATAAGTGAGTGTGTGTAAATATAGCTGTTTTGCAATATATAACACAGAAAGAAAAAGAGCACAAGATTTGAAATGCAACAAACGTCCAATGTTTTGATTAATGATATATGGAAATTTCATACAAAAAGCCCTCACAAATGGAGCTACGGTGCCCCAGGTAGGACACCGAGCCAATAAAAGTTTCAACATATTGTTTGTTACAAATTGAAAATCAAAAGAGTTCATTACTGCGTGACAAATGTAATAGGTGTAAAATCTTTTGCCGTCCAGTTGCTTGGTCCGTTGTCGGTTGTTGGATAGATCCAACTGTCAAATTCTGCTTCCTCTATGTCCTCCTCGATAGCATTCACTCTTGGGTTGGTGATGAACACCGGAGACTTTCTGATCCTTTCTTTGCGAACAGCCCCCTGAGCCTCTGCAGTGAAGCCAAGCCCAAATTTGTCGGTCTTTTGAGTGAAGTCAGGAAGTTGACCCCAGTTTGCACACTTGCCTTTCTCGATCACAGCCCGGGCATCCTTCAAGGAAGCCATCTTCAAAGGAAAGTCTTCTTCAACCACTGTCTCAGTTGACGCCAACGTTGGAGGTACCTCCTCAAAATGTTGAAAGGGGGTTTCAATAAACTCCCCGTCCATCTCAATATACCGGAATGAATTCAAGTGACTTACCATGTATTCCTCCTCACCCTGCACACTAACAATCTTCCCTTTGACAGGGTATTTGAGCTTCTGGTGTAGAGTGGATGTTACCGCCCCAGCCTTGTGAATCCAAGGTCGACCCAACAAGCAGGAATAAGAAGGACGAATATCCATTACATAGAACGTCGAGTCAAATACTTGGGAACCCACACGGATAGGAATGTCTACCTCACCGTGCACCATCCTCTTAGAACCGTCGAAGGCTCTAACAATGATGTTACTAGGTTTCAATTCCAGGCCATCACAATCCAACCGATCTAAGGCCTTCTTGGGCAATACATTCAGGGAAGAACCGGTGTCCACCAACACGTGTGCGAGAGTAGTTCCCCTGCATTCTATGGAAACATGCAGGGCATCATTGTGGTTTTTTCCCTTGGCGGTAAGGTCTGCATCCGAGAAACCCAAACCATTGTAAGCTGTCAAATTAGCCACACAGTCAGTGAACTGGCCTGCAGATGTCTCTTGCGGCACATGGGCCGTTTTTAGAAATGAAATCAGGGCCTTGGCGTGGGCCTCTGAGCACATCAGCAATGATAGCATAGAGATTTTGGAGGGGGTATGCCCCAGCTGTTCAACGACATTGAAGTCACTCTTTTTAATGATTTTAAGGATTTCCTCCATCTCTTGCTTGGAGGCTTCAACAGCGGTCTTTTTTGGTGCCTCCGTCCGGGCAGGCAAATCGGTAGTAACTTCTTTGCCCCGAGCATTAGAGGACTCGGCGGCAGTAGTAGACACAGGAACTTGATTTGAAACATGCACACTTGCGGGTGTGATGATAAGAGGTTTTAGGATAACTGGTGGTGCAATGTCAGGCGAGAAAAGCCTGCCACTGCGAGTAATCTTGGCGGGACCAGTGATGTTACTGATACTGGTATCGGTGTTGAACTCCTGCTTTACTCCAAGCACATACACGTCTGCCCCATAGTGCCATGGGACAGCCTTGTCAGATTCATAGGGGAGGGGCCCCGGAACAGTAATGGTAATGGGTGTAACAGACATAATTTTGACTGGCTTCCTTGAGAGAGCCTTGGTAGGATTGTTGAAAATTGTGACGACAGATACTTCTTCAGCGGAAATAAACGGAACAGCAGTTTTCTTGAACAAAATTTCTTTGCTATCCATCAGGCTTTGGATGCCTAATTTCAGCAGCGGACAACCGGTAGGGATAACAGCACACAGGGGGCAACCCTTGCTACAACCCGGAAATAAACCGGCTAGCAGTAGGTTCCTCTTAACAGTCAATAGAGGGGTAGCAACATCATTCACCGAAACAGCATACAAATCTTCCTCAATGGCATTTACCCTATGCTGGGGCATAGGAGCAGTTACAACATTTGGCCTCTCAGGCGCCTCAAACTGAATTTCCTTCGCATCAATAAGGTCTTGGACCTTATTTCTCAGAGCCCAGCAATCATCAGTAGTATGCCCGGGGCTATCAGAATGATAAGCACAACGAGCATTTGGGTTATACTTAGGAGATGCAGTATTCACGACCTTCGGAGCCTCTTTGATGGTCACCAAGTTGGTTGATAGCAGTTGCGGTAAGATTTGTGACAAGGTCATACTCAGCCGAGTGTATTGCCTCTTGGGCCTCTCACCCCTTTGTTGATTGTACTGCTGAGGAGCAGCAACAGGTTTTGAAATTACCAAGGCATTGACGGCTTGGCGGTGTTCGGGCTTAACTTGTCTTCTAGGACCATAGATGGCACTAGCCTCCTTCTTGGAAGGCTTCTTCTCAGTACTTGTGGAGGCACCCTTCTGTATCTTTCCTGACCTGATGCCAGCTTCTATCCTTTCACCCGTCAGGATCAAATACGTAAACCAGGCGGAGGAATTACCAACCAGATGATTGAAGAATGGACCAGACAAGGTCCCTAGAAACATGTCAACCAGTTCACGGTCAGTCAAAGGAGGCTGCACCCTGCCAGCCAAATCTCTCCATTTTTGTGCATATTCTTTGAACCCTTCGCTCGTTCCTAGAGACATACCCTGAAGTTGGGTACGCGTAGGAGCGAGGTCAGAATTGTATTGATATTGTCTATAAAATGCGGTAGCCAAATCTTCCCAATGTCGGATACTGGTTCCATCTAGCTGATAGAACCACTCAAGCTGTGACCCCGAAAGGCTATCTTGGAAGAAGTGGATCCAAAGGTTTTTGTCTGCCGTGTAAGGTTGGATCTTCCTTACGTACGATCTGAGATGCAGCTTTGGACAGGAAGCCCCGTCGTATTTGGCAAAGGCAGACGCCTTGAACTTGTGTGGGATTACCACCCTAGAAGATAACCCTAAATCTCCGAAATCCAGCCCCGACACATTTTGAATCTCCATGGCACTCAAGCGGTCCTCTAATTGCTTGTATCTGTCAGCAGCAGGAGGGTATTGTTTGTCATTGTAATCTGTCTCGTTGTCAGAGACTGCAGGACTAGGAGCCCCTCCCCCTTGGGGACTGTCTTTCTCTGCAGAGGAAGTAGTTGGATCAGCCTCGTTATGGAGTGTGTTCCCAAACCTGCGTCCAGTGTTGAACAACGCAGTCCTCTTCTTCTTCTTCTTCTTTAGGAGCAGAGCCTTCAACTCTTGTTGACCTTGGGCCAAGCTCATGACCATCTCTTGAAACTGGGCATTCTGGGCCTGGAGGGCCTTGATTGCTTGCTCACTGGATGATTCTGGATTCATGATGACTGTTCAAAATAAACAGCAAAGAAGATTAAGCAACCTGTAGAAAAAGGGGTACCTGTTATGCACATGATGCATGAGATGCTATCTATGCAATGCATTCAAGGATTTTTAGAAATTCACAATTGTTGCAGACAAAAAGAACGCACGTCATATTAATAAGAAGAAATTTGTTAGTACATAAGTGCCCCATGGTCCAAATATTACAAAAACAACTTCTCAAGGTAAAAAGATGTTGCGCATCCTCTTTGGAGCAATGTAGGTGTTGAGGGCCTCTTGCTCATGGAGTCGGCATGTGAGCTCTAGAACCTTCTTCTCGCTGGCGTAGAAGTTGGCTTCAAAAATGTTCCGTTCCTCCTTGAGTTGGATCCAACTCTTCTGCATCTCCTCCCACGATGTAGGCATGTCAGGATGTAGGATGGTGTAGGGAACCTCTCCTTCCTTGACGGGCTCTTTAATCACAGGGAGAACATGAGGATAAGGCATCATTAGACTCTGGGCTCTGGTTCGTACCCACTTGAGATAAGGCTCAAGAGGGATGGAATTCTTGTGCCCCAGTGTCTTGCTATCAACTTTGTTGGGCATTCTCCAAGCTCTGATGAATCTTTGGCGAAGTCCTTGCGCATCGTTGTCGAAGTAAAAAACTAGGTCAGGAATCAACATGTCGTGAGCGCCATCCCTCCGTGCATATCCAAATTGCCTCAAAGCTAGGCAAGGGTTGTAGGTAATGCCCCCTCTAATGCCAAGTAATGGAACATTAGGGAACTCTCCACAACGATCGACGATGATGACATTTTCTCTGGACCGAGAACACCAATGTACATCAGAGTGAGTAAGAGTCATCAACCGTTGGGACCACCTTGAGCCTTGGTCATTCTTCAAGACAGATTGCGGAAGGTGCAAAATAAACCACCTCGCAAGGAGAGGAGTACAGCACATGAGAACACCCCTCTTTCTCATTGTTCGTGTGTAAAATGAGTGAAGAATGTCCCCAAGCAATGTTGGTATTGGATTTCTGGATAAGAAGATTTTGACGGCATTGACATCTACCAGCTGGTCAGGATTTGGGAACAAGACCAACCCATAGATAAGGAGTGCCACAATCTCTTCAAAGGCTTGTAGGTCCAATGAATTCCAACATTCTTGTGCCTTCTCAAACAAGAATTTTGCTAGGAAACCTTTGACGCCGCTTCTAGTTTCCCAATGCCCCTTGATGTCAGAAGGCTGTAGATGTAATGCTCGAGCAACATCTTCCGGCTTTGGTTCCTTTTCCGTACCGTTGAAAGGTAGTTGATTAAGGATAGGAATTCTCAGGAGTTGAGAAAACTCCTCCAAAGTGGGCACCAACTGGTAGTCGGGGAAAGTGAAACAGTGATGAAGAGGGTCAAAGAACTGGAATAGCACTTTCATCATATCCTCTTTGTGATACGGTGGGAGAACTGACTATGGTTTTGCGTTTGTTTTCGCAAATGTTTCGGTTGAGCAAGAGTCGCCACCGACTTTTTATTTTATCCTAAGGAAAGGTTTAAAAAGCACAGCAAAAAACCTTTGAGATTTTTCTTGGGTTCGGGGAGTAGATTATAGAAGGGGAAGGTATTAGCACCCCTTCTATCCATGGTTATCCATGGGCTCTTAGGTACTTGCCTTGGTTTTCAATTGTTTGAAATGGTGCTTTGTGTGTGGTTTTGAAAAGGTTTTGAAAAAGATGCCTTGTATATGTTACCCTTATAACAATTCTTTACTCGAATGTTTTACAAAAGGTGTTTGTCTTTTTGAAAAGATGTTTCAAGGTTTTTTTTGAAAGTTTGTTTTGAAAGTGTTTGTGAAGTGGGTTTTGAAATAAGGCAAGTGTTTTCTTGGAAAGTTGACAAGTACTTAAGAGTTCATCTACCCTAAAATTTTCTCAAAGATTTTTGTTATGTTTTAAACCTTTTGACAATTTTGTTCCACCATTGCATTTGGTGGACAATCTTGTTTTAGGAGATGAAAGGGACGGGCGCGGGTCATCGTTTAGACCATAGTTGCAATAGTGTTAAATGTCTTTGGGCAATTTTTCTTTAAAAGGGACTTGATCATTCATTTAAGTAACATTTTGAGGGACTATGATCATTTGATTGTTTGTTTTACCCAAAGAAGTTCAACATGCAATATGGCCCTATTATTTGAAGGCAACAAAGTGGAATACCCTAGGGGTACAAGTGTGAAATGTGTTGTCCACTTTTCATGCTCATTTATCTTGTATTAGGTCCAACTACTTTGTTCATTTTTATTCGCATACAAAATCCTAATTCTAGCATAATATGTTTAGAAAGCGATAAAAGTGCGAAATTTAAAATCCTACGCTATTACAACATAATAATATGGGGATGGGGGTACAATGTTTCAAATGGGGATATTTAGACAAAAAATTGAATCTAAGCTATTACATCATTTTCTATGAATATTTACAAGATAAATAAATGTATAATTTAAATGGTAAATAAAACAAATATGCAAGAATGCAAAAGGAATTTTTATATGTATGAAAAAAGTATTATTTATGTAAAATAAGAAAGAAAAATAAAAATATTATAAAATATTATTTTTGGAGTATTTTTGAATTTAGGGCAAAAACCCTAATTCTATTAAATAAAAGATATCATTTATTAATATATACAATATTTATCATTTATACACAAAAATAAAATAAGAAAAGAAATATATTTGTAAAAAAAATGATTTTTGTAGTTTTTAATATTAATAAAATAAAATATGTATATTTTAGTATTTTATTCTAAGTATATTAATAAATATATATATTTATATATTAAGTTCTAAATAGGTATTATATATAAAAATGATAATATTTAATATAAAAATAAAAAAGGGATTTTTATACAAAATATTTTCAGGAAGTAAAAATAAAATAAAAGTGTATAAAAAGTATTTTTTTGTATTATCTCAATATTTTAAACAAAAAGTATATATATATATATTTATTTATTTATGTACAAACAAAAGAAATAATCAAATAAATATTCAATAAATTCAAAAAATGAGGAGAAAAATATTTTTATGTTTTTAATATGCTGAGAAAAAATAAATGAACCAATCAAAAAAAGGCAAAAGTCAAAAATATTAAAAATGAAGCAAATGGGCTCAGGGGTGCAAAACCAAAAAGGGTGGTGTGAAAAGTAACTCAGAAGCAAGCCCAGCCCAAAGTCACCTTTCTTCAACCTCTGAACAAAAATTATTCAGAAAACGCGCGCCAAGAGCTCCACTTGAACATCCTGATTCTTTGATTTTTTGAACAAACTTCCAACACAAAAAATGTTAAGCATGAAGAGACGATTCTAACCATATGCATAACTTGATCTAACTCTCTAAGATGAGGGAGAATTTCTCCTCCCCCAAATCCTAACCTAGTTTTTCTGCCATTTTCAAACTCCAAATTCTCACAACTCAAGCAAAAGAAATGAAAAGTAAAAACATGTACATGTTCAGTGACATGAGTAGAACCTTGTTTATTCACAAACTTAAAGCTAATGATGCCTAATAAGAGAGATACGAATTCAAAAAACTACCTGTTCAGTTGAAGTTCTATCTGGAGATGTAAGAACTTTCAGGGCAAGGTGATGATTGGAAAAGCTTCCTTGAGGTCCAGGGATGCTATTCCAATGTTTACTTTGTCTTGAAAGCTTCTGAATCGAGCTAGAGAACTTCACCTGCAAATCAGAAATGTGAAAATGGTGGAAGTGGTTAGAGTGATTACAGGTCGTGCCTTTGCTTTTGGTTAGCTTGCATAGATGGTATGGAAGGTATGTGAACTGGTTTTGGCAAGAATGCTTGAGAGGAATAGAAGTTGGCACTCAAACTGCAGAGGCAACTCTGTTTTTGCAGTTTGATGGTGTTTTTTGGTTTGATGATGTTTGGGAGGTAAATGGCTCGTGCAATAGCTTGGTTATGATGTGTGTAATGTGTTTGATCACTTTGTTCTTGTGTATGTAAGCTGAGATGGATGTTGGTCTTAGTTATGCAATGTTTCTTAACCTTTAAGCAACAAAATGCAAGTTGGTGTTTTAGGTCAGTAAGGGACCTCTAATCCTGCTGCAAAGCTTCTCTTGATCAGAGTAATTTGTTCATAATCTTGTGCCAAATAGATTTGGTTTGTACTTGCTTGATTTACCAATTGGACATAAAGTGGACTTTTGCAAAAATGGATAGTTTACTTTATCTAAAAATGGATTAAACTTGTATACAATACTTGAACTCATAGAATAACACTTTGACACAATGAACAAGCATTAAATTATTGAGTGTAACTTGGTTTAAGGACCTGTAATCAAGGGCATGCTGGTTTTGAGAAGTTTGCATAACTTATGAACATGAAAAAATGGCCAATTCAAAAGTGAGTTTTTGCTATATTGTGAAATTCGATTCTCCCTAACCATGAGGTTGTTTGAGAAGTTCTTGGACATTTTGGAAAGCTTGGAATGTGTAATACAATCCATCTTTGAAATGCAATTTGAAATTCCAAGTGGAAGTGTATGGAAAATGGCCTTGAAGTGGGGTAGAAAAACTTGTCAAAATAGGTCAAAAATTCACTAAGTTAAGAATGGTTTAGTGCCCTTATTCAAAAATTTGTAACTTGAGATACAAGATTCAAATGAGAAAACTTTGTGAATCAAAGTTGTAGATTATGCAACAAGCTACAACTTTCATGTTTTGACTTTTGTTTGAATCCAAATGAATCATGGTGAAAAAGTAGGGCAAAGTTGGGAAAAAATTAGGGTTTTCCATAACTTAGAAAAATTCTAAGTTATGAAAAATTCCATTTTAAACCCTAATTTGCATTTCTTGGTTTCTTGGTGAACAAGTTTCATGATTTGGCAAGTTTTGATGAAAAATGAATCTTGACTCTTGATTTTGACCAAAAAGTCAAAGTTTGACTTTTCAGTATACAATCAAAATTGATCAATAGACTGGGAAATTCAACTGTTAATCCTGTGTACTTGGGATCTTTTGAGTTTGTTGATCATGTCAAGATAATTACATGGGGTCCTTGAGTCCATGTGTGAGCTTGGTTTGCCATTGGCCAGGTCAAACAGTCAAAAATTGCCTTTGTGCAGTCAAAACCCTAAAAATGACCATTTTGCCCTTTTGGTGATCTGATCAAATTTCTTGGAGAATTGTGATTCAAACTTGATCAAATGGTCCATATGAGTTCATAATGTTGATGTGGGTCAAATTTCATGAGGTTTGACTGTCAATTGGCCACAGTTGACTTTTTACCCAATACAATTGATTTCTGGGTCAACTGTCCAATTGACTGGGCAAAACTTGGAATCAAGACTTGAAACTTGATATGGGTAAACTTGGGAGTCCAATATGAAGCATGAAAGTCATCTTGGGCATTTTAGGTCAAAACATCTTTGTGCAAACACAAACCCTAATTTGAGTCATAAGTGCAAGGGGGGGCCTTGAGCAGATGAAACCCTAACTGGATCTTGAGCTTCAAAGGCTTTGTGGTGAGAAATCAATGAGAAATGGGAGGGCAAATTTTTGGGGTACAACAGTTGCCCCTGTTCAATCTTCTTGAATCCGAAGAGTTAGATTGACAAGTTTTCCTTTCGTGACTCGAGGGTAAAAGGAGATTGGACACTAGAGTGCCCGGAAATTTGCACTTGTCAAAGCAATGGATGTGGGAATGGGCTTAGAGATGCCATTTGGAGATGGGCTTAATGATGCCATCTGGGAGAGTGACAGAAATCTTGTCGGGGATGGGCTTAGAGATGCCATCTGGAAGGGAATATCAGGAAGATATCCAGGCTTGGGACCATCTCTGAACTGGGGGGTCTGAACAAGCAATAGATTGACATCCGTTGTTGGGAGGAATCTGTAGACTGTTTTCAGTGGTTTGGAGAAGAAACTGAACAAGCGATAGGTTAACATCCGTTACTTGGAGAACCCGTAAACTGTTTTTAGAAGTCTTGAAGTTGAATAAGCAATAGAGCAGCATCCGTTGTTGGGAAGCGTCCGTAAACTGTTTTCAGAAGTTGCATCTGAACAAGTCGATAGATTAACATCCGTTGTTGGGAAGAATCCATAAACTGTTTTCAGAAGTCTTGAAGAAGAATCTGAACAAGTGACAGGTTAACATCCGTTTACTTGGAGAACCCGTAAACTGTTTTCAGAAGTCTTGAAGTTGAATAAGCAATAAAGCAGCATCCGTTGTTGGGAAGCGTCCGTAAACTGCTTTCAGAAGTTGCATCTGAACAAGTCGATAGATTAACATCCGTTGTTGGGAAGAATCCATAAACTGTTTTCAGAAGTCTTGAAGAAGAATCTGAACAAGTGACAGGTTAACATCCGTTTACTTGGAGAACCCGTAAACTGTTTTCAGAAATCTTGAAGTTGAATAAGCAATAGAGCAGCATCTGTTGTTGGGAAGCGTCCGTAAACTGCTTTCAGAAGTTGCATCTGAACAAGTCGATAGATTAACATCCGTTGTTGGGAAGAATCCGTAAACTGTTTTCAGAAGTCTTGAAGTTGAATAAGCAATAGAGCAACATCCGTTGTTGGGAAGCATCCGTAAACTGCTTTCAGAAGTTGCATCTGAACAAGTCGATAGATTAACATTCGTTGTTGGGAAGAATCCGTAAACTGTTTTCAGAAGTCTTGAAAAAGAATCTGAACAAATGACAGGTTAACATCCGTTTACTTGGAGAACCCGTGAACTGTTTTCAGAAATCTTGAAGTTGAATAATTTTAGTCTGTCGACTGATCTTTCCTGAAAAGGTAAAGAATTAGTTGTATGCAACGTTATGATGCATGATGCAATATACGTGACATCAATGTTTATGACATGAATGCGATGAATGCGCATGTAAGCTGACGAGCTATCTTGCTGAGGATAGATGAATCTGAGGTGGCTGAAGATAAAAGCATCTTGACTGCTTCCGGGGAAAATAAATCCTTGGCTGCTGCTGGGGGAAGAGAATTCCTGAAGACCTCTACTGGGGAGTATCAATCTAGTAGACTCATGCTGGGGAGGTAAGACTGAGAATCTTCAACTTGATGGGAAGTAATTCTGGCGATCTCACTGGGGAACTCAAGATTTCTCTTCCTAAAACTCTGTGGGGAGAAGGCTCATTAGTCTGGCTCCGCTGGGGATATTGAAAATTTGCACTCTGAGGAAAAATGAGTTCTGGAGGATCCTCTGGCTGGGGATAACAAGGATAAGCTCCTCTGGGGATATATTGATAAATTGTGTTGGGAAACTCTTGATGAACTCTGCTGGGGACAGGAAGAATTCTGGCGAGTGCGATCTTCTGTGGCTGTTAGCTGAGGATAACCCAGTTATAAGTCTTTGTGGGGAATAACTTTGAATAAAACTCGGGAGAGACGTTCGTGCTCTGCGGGGAAATACCTTCCAGAACCTTACTGGGGATAAGCTTCGAGAGTCTGCTAGAGATAAGCCTCAGGGTTTGCTAGAGATGTGGGTTCCAAATCTCTTGGGGGATTTCCTTCGAAAGGGTGTCAAGATATCCATCTGTACCTTCATCCTATCAGTAATCCTTTTTCTTAGGTTCATTTAGGAAGTGATTATGTTTCAAATGCATATGCCTATTTAACAAAACATTGTACGTTTCTCAAAATAAAACAAATAGTGCAAGAGAAAAAGAAAAGGGAAATGACACAAATTTTGGGAAGAGTATTTGTATTGATTTTCTTTGAGTATATTTGTACAAAGGAGACAATCATCCTAGTAAGAGGACTTTGTCGTAAATATTGAAAGATTTTATACAAAATAAAGGATGGCTATGTGAAATAGTTCCATGGGACTCCGTTCTGCTATAGCTTTCACAACTCTGAATATCTGTCCATTCAATGCTTTGTTTGACGATGACTGGATTGATCAGAAGTCTGGAACCGGTTGATGAAGAGATTGTCTTTGAAGTGATCCGAAGAGACATAGTCATACGCTTTAATTCCCTAATTTTTGCCTGAATCGCCCTTTCGGGTTTTCGATCCACCGGGAAACCCCTTTTTGCCCAAGCCGCCCTTTCGGGTTTTTGACTTGCCGGGTGTACAGATTTTTTCGTTTTTATCCCTAATTTTTGCCTGAACCGCCCCTTCGGGTTTTCGGTTCACCGGGATGCCCATTTTTGCCCAAGCCGCCCTTTCGGGTTTTTGACTTGTCGGGTTATTTTATGCGTAGTATCTTTTGACTATGTCTGCGTTCGCAGGGTGCGGCAAATCGTCACCGTCCATGGTGGTCAGAATCATTGCACCACCAGAAAATATGCTCTTGATCACAAATGGTCCTTCATATGTAGGAGTCCATTTGCCCCTGGGATCACTTTGCGGCAAGATAATCCGCTTGATTACGAGATCCCCGACTCGATACACTTGACGTCTGACTTTCTTATTGAAGGCCCTGATCATCCGCTTCTGATACGTCTGACCATGGCATATAGCAGCAAGTCGCTTCTTGTTGATCAGATTGAGTTGATCAAGTCGGGTCTGCATCCAATCATCTTCATTCAAACCTGCATCCTTCATAATCCTTAGAGAAGGGATCTGGACTTCCATAGGCAAAACAGCTTCCATGCCATAAACCAAAGAAAATGGGGTTGCCCCAGTTGAAGTACGTGTCGTCGTACGGTATCCATGCAGAGCAAACGGTAACATCTCATACCAGTCTTTGTAAGTGACTGTCATTTTCTGAATGATCTTCTTAATGTTTTTGTTCGCAGCTTCAACAACACCGTTTATCTTCGGCCGATAGGGAGATGAATTGTGATGATAAATCTTGAACTGTTCGCATAATGCAGTGATCATTGTGTTATTCAGATTTGTACTGTTGTCCGTAATGATCCTGTCTGGAACACCATACCGACATATGAGATTTTGCTTGATAAAGCGGGCAACCACATTTTTGGTGACAGAGGCGAAGGAAGCTGCTTCGACCCATTTAGTGAAGTAGTCAATGGCAACTAGGATGAAGCGATGTCCATTGGAAGCCGTGGGCTTGATCTCTCCAATCATATCAATGCCCCACATTGCAAAGGGCCACGGAGCCGTCAGGACGTTAAGGGGAACCGGAGGAATATGAACTTTGTCAGCGTAGACTTGACACTTGTGGCACGTACGGGAATGTTGATGGCAGTCAGCCTCCATGGTAGACCAATAATAGCCTGCCCTTAGGATCTTCTTAGCCATTGTATGCCCGCTCAAGTGAGTGCCAAATGTGCCACTGTGTATATCAGTCATGATCAACTCTGCTTCAGCTTTATCCACACATCGGAGTAATACACAATCATGGCTTCGTTTGTAAAGGATGTCGTTGCTCAGGAAGAACTTAGCAGCGAATTTCCTTAAGAACTTCTTGTCATTTACGGAAGCTCCTTCAGGATAGTCTTTAGTCTCGAGATACCTTTTGATTTCATGGAACCAAGGTTGTTCCACTACTTCTTCGGTATTAATCTCGTGGCAATGTGCCGGTTCATCCATTCGCTTGATGGTGATTTGGGGAGCCTCGTTATCCCAGTTGAGTTTAAACATGGAGGACATTGTGGCTAGAGCATCGGCTAGCTGATTCTCTTCTCGCGGGAAATGCTCGAAGGTAATTTGCTCGAAATGAGGCAACAATGTCAGGACATGTTCTTTGTATGGGATAAGATTAGGATGCTTGGTATCACAGTCTCCTTTGATTTGGCTGATGACCAAAGCCGAGTCCCCAAATACGATCAAAGATTTGATCCCCAAGTCTATAGCAGCCTCGAGACCAAAGATGCAAGCTTCATACTCAGCCATGTTGTTTGTGCAGCTGAAGCAAAGTCGGGCCGTGAAAGGAGTGTGACAACCTTCCGGAGAAATGAGTACTGCGCCAATACCGTTTCCAAGTGCATTTGAAGCACCATCAAAGTACAGGGTCCATCGGGATCCCTTTTCGGGTCCGTCATACGGTCCGTTACTTTCAACATTGTCCAAATTCATGATGTCCTCGTCTGGGAAGTCAAATCTCATGGGTTGATAGTCTTCGATAGCCTGATGAGCCAGATGGTCAGCTAGTACACTCCCTTTTATAGCTTTTTGGGTGGTGTACTGGATGTCATACTCGGTTAAGATCATTTGCCATCTAGCTATCCTTCCAGATAAAGCGGGCTTCTCGAAGATATACTTGATAGGATCCATCTTGGAAATCAACAAGGTAGTATGAGTCAACATATATTGTCTTAGTCGGCGAGCAACCCATACCAAAGCGCAGCAAGTTTTCTCGAGCAGTGAGTAGCGAGTCTCACAGTCGGTAAACTTTTTACTAAGGTAATAAATAGCATGCTCTTTTCGACCAGACTCGTCATGCTGGCCCAAAACACACCCATTGAGTTATCCAAGACGGTCAAATACATGATCAATGGTCTTCCTTCGACGGGTGGCATCAGAATAGGAGGTTCTAGCAAATACTCCTTGATTCTATCAAAAGCAGCTTGACAATCGTCGTTCCATTCAACTACCTGATCTTTTTTCAAGAGTTTGAAAATTGGCTCACAGGTAGAAGTCAGATGTGAGATGAATCTGGCAATATAGTTTATGCGCCCCAAGAATCCTCTAACCTCCTTTTCAGTACGGGGAGCAGGCATCTCTTGTATTGCTTTCTCTTTTGCCGGATCGACTTCAATGCCTTTGTTGCTTACAATGAATCCCAGGAGTTTACCAGACCTAACTCCAAAAGTGCATTTACTTGGATTCAGCCTGAGCTTGTATTCTTTTAACCTGGCAAACAGCTTCTCCAAATGCTCAAGGTGATCTTCCTCCGTTTGTGATCGAGCTATCATATCGTCTACGTAAACTTCAATCTCATGATGTATCATGTCATGAAATAAAGCTACCATGGCGCGCTGATAAGTTGCTCCTGCGTTCTTTAGCCCGAACGACATCACTTTGTAACAGAAAGTGCCCCATTGTGTAACAAAAGTTGTTTTCTCCATATCCTCGGGAGCCATTTTAATTTGGTTGTAGCCCGAGAATTCGTCCATGAAGGAAAACACTTTATGCTGAGCTGTATTGTCGATTAAAATGTCAATATGAGGTAGCGGGAAATCATCTTTAGGGCTGGCCCTATTCAAATCCCGGTAGTCCACACACATTCTGACTTTGCCATCTTTCTTTGGTACCGGTACAATGTTAGCGACCCATTGAGGATAGGACGTAACAGCCAGGAAGCCAGCATCGAATTGCTTCATTACTTCTGCTTTGATCTTTTCGGACATGTCAGGCCTCATTCGGCGAACTTTTTGTTTGATTGGTGGACAGTCTTCTCTTGTGGGGAGACGGTGAACCATGATGTCGGTGTCTAGACCCGGCATGTCTTTATAGGACCAAGCGAAGATTTCAACATACTCATTCAGCAGCTGTACCAAGCGCTCCTTGACTTTTGGTTCCAGGTTGGCACCCACTTACACCTCCTTCCGATTCTCCTCTGTTCCCAAGTTAATAGCTTCCAATGGCTCTTCATGCGGTAAGATGGCCCTTTCCTCTTGTTGCAGAAGTCTGGCTAGTTCCCCGGGTACTTCACAACCTTCGTCATCTTCATACTCGGCTAGATTGACCAGATCTTCAGAGTTATTGAAAGATACAGCAGAATAGTCACCCATGGAATCCGGAGTGGATGGGTACCTGCATTGGTGAGTGTGGGTGTGTGTAAGGGATAGCCATCCTTAAACAAAAAATGCAAAAGGAAAGAAAATGAACATAAGCAGTTTATCAAATGAAAAACGTCCAATGAATCATTAAACATGGCATATGAATATGAAAAATAGTCAAAACCCTTACAAGTGGACCTACATGCCCCGGGCAAGGCAGGAGGTGAAAAGATAGTGTACGGATTGTTTGAAAGTAAAATATTACAGACCAAATAAGAAATGTTTAACAGATAAATTACTGATGAATAAAAGTGATGGGGACAAAGTATTTAGCCTCCCAATTGCTCAATCCTCCTCTAACAGTTGGATAAATCCACTCTTCAATGTCGCTTTCCTTGTCTTCATCTTCCAGGGCGTTGATTCTGTAAGGAGAAATTTTGACTGGCGCTCTTTCAATCTTTGACTGGCGCATAGCTTTCTGGCCAGCGGCTATGAAACCTAATCCAAACTTGTCAGTCTTATGCGGAAAGTCGGGTAACTTCCCCCATGCTGAATTCTTCCCTTCTTTGATTGCGGCTCTTGCATCCTCCAGAGATGCCATCCTGGCCATCTGTCTTGGTGCCTCAGCTGTCAACTTTATTACTGCTATTTCAGGAAGAACTTCTTCGAAATGTTGAAATGGCGTCTCAATGAACTCTCCTTCAACCTCCACATACCGGAAAGAATTTAAGTGGCTAATCATGTACTCTTCTTCGCCGTGGACAGTGATGATCTTTCCCTTGACAGGATACTTCAGCATCTGATGCAAGGAGGAGGTGACTGCCCCAGCATGGTGTATCCAAGGTCTACCCAGCAGGCAGGAGTATGATGGACGGATGTCCATTACATAGAAAGTGGATTTAAACACCTCAGCACCTATCTTGATGGGAATTTCAACCTCTCCATGGACCATTCTCTTCGACCCATCGAAAGCTCTGACGACAATATCACTCGGCTTCAAATCCAACCCTTTGCAATCTAGCCGGTCCAAGGCCTTCTTAGGCAAAACATTCAGCGACAACCCGGTATCAACCAAAACATGTGCAAGGGTGGTTCCGCGACACTCGATTGAAATATGCAAAGCATCATTGTGGTTTCGGCCTTTAGGGGTCAGGTCGGCATCAGAAAAACCTAATCCATTGTCCGCAGTCAGGCTAGCCACGCAATGTTGAAATTGATCCGCAGAGGTTTCCTGGGGCATATGAGCTGCCTTCAGAAACTTAATCAAAGCTTGAGCGTGCGCTTCTGAGCAAAGCAATAGTGCCAGCATGGAGATCTTGGAGGGGGTTTACCCCAACTGTTCCACCACATCGTAATCACTTCTCTTGATTATCCTCAAAATCTCGTCCATTTCTTTCTTGGATGCTTCCGGGATTACCAAGGGTTGAGCCCTCGTCCTGACGGGCTCATCCTGTATTCCCTTTCCTTTATCAGCAATGGTAGGAGAGACAGCACTAGGAACAACAACTTCTTCAATCAAAGGAGTTCTAGCGGAGAGTTTTACTGGTGCAAGGATGACTTCTTTAGCTGATGAGGGTCCAAAGACTGCTCTTTGAGGGGCAATCTCTGGAGAAAATATTCTCCCGCTCCTGGTGATTTTGCTGGTGCCCGCAATGTTACTAATGCTGGCTTCCTCATCATCCGAACTTTCTTCAATTACTTCGACTTGCTTGATACCATGGTAGTAGATGTCACCACCATAGTTCCAAGGTATCGACTTCTCAGAAACATAGGGAACAGGCCCTGGCATTGTTATCTTTAAAGGAACAGATTTTGCAGCTGGTGTAATCTTAACTGGCTTTTTGACGGCCTTGGAAAGATTGGCGTGAATGGTTATGATTGAGATATTTTCAACATGAACTGGAACAGCAGAGACTTTTTCGAACAAAATTTGTCGGCTATCCATAAGGCCTTGGATGCCTTTCTTCAATAGCGGACAATCAAACGGCAGAGAGTGGCAACAGTAGCAGTCTTCTTTACATCCCGGGAAGATCCCGGCCCTTAACAAATTCAACTTAATGGTTAGCAGTGGAGTAGTCAGATTACTGACGTCAACAACATACAAATCCTCCTCAATGGCATTGATATTTCGGCCGTGCTTCGGCATAGGTGTAGATATCACATTAGGCTTCTCGGGAGCGTCAAACTCTACCTCCTTAGCCTCTATCAGGTCTTGGATTTTATGCTTGAGTGCCCAACAATCATTGGTGTCGTGTCCAACACTGTCTGAATGATAGGCGCATTTAGCATTGGCATGATAATGCGGGGAGGACGTATTCACATTCTTTGGCGCCTCCTTGATGGTGGCAAGATTCAAATTCAATAGATGGGGAAGCACTTGCGCTGGAGTCATATTAATACGGGTGAACTGCCGTTGTGGCCTTTCCACCCGTTGCTGATTTGGTCTGGACTGGTTATAGCGAGGCTGCTCACTCGGAGTGTTTTGAATCATTACGGCCCCCACAGTTGGCCGACGCTCCATCTTCCCTGCTCTTCTCTGAGAATATACCATGGCTGTCTCCTTCTTAAAAGGCTTCTTCTCAACACTTGCAGCAACACCCTTCTGAATCTTTCCTGACTTGATGCCAGCTTCTATACTTTCGCCGGTTAAGATCAAATCGGTAAACCCTGTGGAAGAGTTACCAATTAGATGATTGAAAAATGGCCCAGATAGGGTCCCAAGAAACATATCAACGAGCTCACGATCGGTTAAAGGAGGCTGCACCCTGCCAGCCAAATCCCTCCATTTTTGTGCATATTCCTTGAATCCCTCACTTGTTCCTAGTGACATACCCTGAAGTTGGGTACGAGTAGGAGCAAGATCAGAATTATACTGGTATTGTTTATAGAAAGCGGTGGCCAAATCTTCCCAATTTCTGACACTGGTTCCTTCTAGCTGATAGAACCACTCCAACTGGGCTCCCGATAGGCTGTCTTGGAAGAAATGAATCCAGAGATTTTTATCTGCCGTATAGGGTTGAATTTTTCTCACGTAGGACCTGAGATGCATTTTGGGACAGGACAGCCCATCATACCTCACAAACACTGGCACTTTGAATTTTGGGGGAATCACAATTCCGGCAACCAAGCCCATGTCTTCAAAATCCAAACCCGGTACCCTTTGCAATTCCATGGCAGCCAATCTGTCTTCCAAACCCTTGTACTTATCATCAGCTGGAGGGTATTGCTGGTCAGAATAATCTTCATCCTCTTCAACCTCTTCCTCCTCCGCATCAGACTCGGAAGGCACCGCAACTCGATCCCTTTTACTAGTCCCTTCATCAGAAGTAGGAGGAAATTCAAGCACTCTCCGAGCTTCTCTGTCAAATCTTCTCCCCAGAGTAGCCACTCCGACCCTCTTCTTCTTCTTTATTGGGTCCTTATTCTCCAAATGAGTCTTGATGTCCTCTTGACTCTTAACCAGAGTCATCAAGAGTTGCTGGAACTGTGCATTCTGGGCTTGTAGGTCTTTGACTGTTTGCTCGAGATCCATCCTACTGAAATAAACAACAGATAGATAAGGAAACCTGGAGTGAGACCTGCTTATGCACATGATGAATGGTATGCTGATGTATGCAATGCATTCAAGGATTTAGGACATTCAAAATTGTTTCAGACAAAGAAGAACGCACGTCATATTAATAAGAAGAAATTTGTTAGTAAATAAATGCCCCATGGGCCAAATGTTACAAAATAAACTTCTCAAGGCAGAAAGACATTGCGCATCCTCTTTGGTGCGATGTAGGTGTTGAGGGCCTCTTGCTCGTGGAGTCGGCGGGTAAGCTCTAGAACCTTCTTTTCACTGGCGTAGTAGCTAGCTTCAAAAGTGTTCCGTTCCTCCTTGAGCTGAATCCAACTTTTCTGCATTTCCTGCCACGATGTAGGCATGTCTGGATGCAGGATGGTGTAGGGAACCTCTCCTTCATTGACGGGCTCTTTAATCATAGGGAGAACATGAGGATAAGGCATCATTAGAATTTGGGCTCGGGCTCGTACCCACTTGAGATAGGGCTCAAGAGGGATGGAGTTCTTGTGTCCCAGAGTCTTGCTATCAACTTTGTTGAGTTTTCCCCAAGCTCTGATGAATCTTTGGCGGAGTCCTTGCGCATCGTTGTCGAAGTCAAAAACTAGGCTAGGAATCAACATATCATGAGGGCCATCCCTCCGTGCATATCCAAATTGCCTCAAAGCTAGGCAAGGGTTGTAGGTAATGCCTCCCCTGATTCCAAGTAAAGGAACATTAGGGAACTCTCCGCAACGATCGACGATGATGACATTTTCTCTGGACCGAGAACACCAATGCACATCAGAATGAGTAAGAGTCATCAACCGTTGGGACCACCTTGTACCCTGGTCATTCTTCAAGACAGATTGTGGAAGGTGCGAAATAAACCACCTTGCGAGGATAGGAGTGCAGCACATGAGAACACCCCTCTTTCTCATTGTTCGTGTGTAAAATGAGTGAAGGATGTCCCCAAGCAATGTTGGTATTGGATTTCTGGACAAAAAGATCTTGACGGCGTTGATATCTACCAATTGGTCAGGATTTGGGAACAAGACCAACCCGTAGATAAGGAGTGCCACAATCTCTTCAAAGGCTTGTAGGTCCAATGAGTTCCAACATTCTTGTGCCTTCTCAAACAAGAATTTTGCTAAGAAACCTTTGACGCCACTTCTGGTTTCCCAATGCCCCTTGATGTCGGATGGTTGAAGATGTAATGCTCGAGCAACATCTTCCGGCTTTGGTTCCTTTTCCGTACCGTTGAAGGGTAGTTGATTAAGGATAGGGATTCTTAGGAGTTGAGAAAACTCCTCCAAAGTGGGTACCAACTGATAATCAGGGAAAGTGAAGCAGTGGTGAAGAGGGTCAAAGAACTGGAATAGCACTTTCATCATGTCTTCTTCAATGTTGGCGCTGACTAGGCTGAGCAGTCTACCATGTCTTTCACTGAAGGATGAACTTTCCGGAATTCTTGAGGTGATCTCCTTGAGTTGAGGAGAGATTCTCACAAGGTTGACTTGAATAGTATTTCTGCGAGGGATTTCCATGTCCTACAAAACAAGAACAAAGATGAAGATCCAAAACCCTTGAAATGGTTAGCGAATGCATATGATGTTTTATGATGTTTATGATGTATGCACAATACATATGTACAAGCAAATCACACCAAACCCTAATTTTAGGCTTGCATGGGGTTTCATAGGTAAGTACCCTCTTGAGTGTAGTTGGCTTAAAAACCTGTCCTATAAATAGTAACCGGGTTCTAAGGAGCTCAATATCACTGGATTGTTTTCAATGTTCATTGTTTTGGTTTAGCCACTTAACTAGCGACCAAAATATTCCAAGAAAACAACCCTCAATGAGTGTAGTATCGAGTATCTACCAACTTCGGACTGCACCAAAGCCGGTCATCTCACTACCCCTAATAAAAGGCCAAGATGGTCAAATAAGGTTCTAGGTCATTAGTGCTTAGTGACATCACTCAGCGGCCCCGTACTCTCCTTGATTGAACTCAAGGGTTACCGGTACTCACAAATATGTCACACTAATATAGCTATTGCTTAGACCGTGTCGGTATACCCCGCACAGTTTCCACAATGTATTGCTATCTATGAATGTTTCCCAAAATCCGGGTGGAGGATTGTAAACCCAAACAATAGAGCCAAAGTATAAAGCAAGCAAATCAAACAATTAGTCATGCAAATGGGGTGATCTAAGCCCTAAGGTTACTCCACTTTAAAAAAAATTATCCCCAGCAGAGTCGCCAGTTCTGTGATACGGTGGGAGAACTGACTATGGTTTTGCGTTTGTTTTCGCAAATGTTTCGGTTGAGCAAGAGTCGCCACCGACTTTTTATTTTATCCTAAGGAAAGGTTTAAAAAGCACAACAAAAAACTTTTGAGATTTTTCTTGGGTTCGGGGAGTAGATTATAGAAGGGGAAGGTATTAGCACCCCTTCTATCCATGGTTATCCATGGGCTCTTAGGTACTTGCTTAGATTAACTTGCCTTGGTTTTCAATTGTTTGAAATGGTGCTTTGTGTGTGGTTTTGAAAAGGTTTTGAAAAAGATGCCTTGTATAGGCTACCCTTATAACAATTCTTTACTCGAATGTGTTTACAAAAGGTGTTTGTCTTTTTGAAAAGATGTTTCAAGGTTTTTTTTGAAAGTTTGTTTTGAAAGTGTTTGTGAAGTGGGTTTTGAAATAAGGCAAGTGTATTCTTGGAAAGTTGACAAGTACTTAAGAGTTCATCTACCCTAAAATTTTCTCAAAGATTTTTGTTATGTTTTAAACCTTTTGACAATTTTGTTCCACCATTGCATTTGGTGGACAATCTTATTTTAGGAGATGAAAGGGACGGGCGCGGGTCATCGTTTAGACCATAGTTGCAATAGTGTTAAATGTCTCTGGGCAATTTTTCTTTAAAAGGGACTTGATCATTCATTTAAGTAACATTTTGAGGGACTATGATCATTTGATTGTTTGTTTTACCCAAAGAAGTTCAACATGCAATATGGCCCAATTATTTGAAGGCAACAAAGTGGAATACCCTAGGGGTGCAAGTGTGAAATGTGTTGTCCATTTTTCATGCTCATTTATCTTGTATTAGGTCCAACTACTTTGTTCATTTTTATTCGCATACAAAATCCTAATTCTAGCATAATATGTTTAGAAAGCGATAAAAGTGCGAAATTTAAAATCCTACGCTATTACAACATAATAATATGGGGAGGGGGGTACAATGTTTCAAATGGGGATATTTAGACAAAAAATTGAATCTAAGCTATTACATCATTTTCTATGAATATTTACAAGATAAATAAATGTATAATTTAAATGGTAAATAAAACAAATATGCAAGAATGCAAAAGGAATTTTTATATGTATGAAAAAAGTATTATTTATGTAAAATAAGAAAGAAAAATAAAAATATTATAAAATATTATTTTTGGAGTATTTTTGAATTTAGGGCAAAAACCCTAATTTTATTAAATAAAAGATATCATTTATTAATATATACAATATTTATCATTTATACACAAAAATAAAATAAGAAAAGAAATATATTTGTAAAAAAAATGATTTTTGTAGTTTTTAATATTAATAAAATAAAATATGTATATTTTAGTATTTTATTCTAAGTATATTAATAAATATATATATATTTATATATTAAGTTCTAAATAGGTATTATATATAAAAATGATAATATTTAATATAAAAATAAAAAAGGGATTTTTATACAAAATATTTTCAGGAAGTAAAAATAAAATAAAAGTGTATAAAAAGTATTTTTTTGTATTATCTCAATATTTTAAACAAAAAGTATATATATATATATATATTTATTTATGTACAAACAAAAGAAATAATCAAATAAATATTCAATAAATTCAAAAAATGAGGAGAAAAATATTTTTATGTTTTTAATATGCTGAGAAAAAATAAATGAACCAATCAAAAAAAGGCAAAAGTCAAAAATATTAAAAATGAAGCAAATGGGCTCAGGGGTGCAAAACCAAAAAGGGTGGTGTGAAAAGTAACTCAGAAGCAAGCCCAGCCCAAAGTCACCTTTCTTCAACCTCTGAACAAAAATTATTCAGAAAACGCGCGCCAAGAGCTCAACTTGAACATCCCGATTCTTTGATTTTTTGAACAAACTTCCAACACAAAAAATGTTAAGCATGAAGAGACGATTCTAACTATATGCATAACTTGATCTAACTCTCTAAGATGAGGGAGAATTTCTCCTCCCCCAAATCCTAACCTAGTTTTTCTGCCATTTTCAAACTCCAAATTCTCACAACTCAAGCAAAAGAAATGAAAAGTAAAAACATGTACATGTTCAGTGGCATGAGTAGAACCTTGTTTATTCACAAACTTAAAGCTAATGATGCCTAATAAGAGAGATACGAATTCAAAAAACTACCTGTTCAGTTGAAGTTCTATCTGGAGATGTAAGAACTTTCAGGGCAAGGTGATGATTGGAAAAGCTTCCTTGAGGTCCAGGGATGCTATTCCAATGTTTACTTTGTCTTGAAAGCTTCTGAATCGAGCTAGAGAACTTCACCTGCAAATCAGAAATGTGAAAATGGTGGAAGTGGTTAGAGTGATTACAGGTCGTGCCTTTGCTTTTGGTTAGCTTGCATAGATGGTATGGAAGGTATGTGAACTGGTTTTGGCAAGAATGCTTGAGAGGAATAGAAGTTGGCACTCAAACTGCAGAGGCAACTCTGTTTTTGCAGTTTGATGGTGTTTTTTGGTTTGATGATGTTTGGGAGGTAAATGGCTCGTGCAATAGCTTGGTTATGATGTGTGTAATGTGTTTGATCACTTTTTTCTTGTGTATGTAAGCTGAGATGGATGTTGGTCTTAGTTATGCAATGTTTCTTAACCTTTAAGCAACAAAATGCAAGTTGGTGTTTTAGGTCAGTAGGGGACCTCTAATCCTGCTGCAAAGCTTCTCTTGATCAGAGTAATTTGTTCATAATCTTGTGCCAAAGAGATTTGGTTTGTACTTGCTTGATTTACCAATTGGACATAAAGTGGACTTTTGCAAAAATGGATAGTTTACTTTATCTAAAAATGGATTAAACTTGTATACAATACTTGAACTCATAGAATAACACTTTGACACAATGAACAAGCATTAAATTATTGAGTGTAACTTGGTTTAAGGACCTGTAATCAAGGGCATGCTGGTTTTGAGAAGTGTGCATAACTTATGAACATGAAAAAATGGCCAATTCAAAAGTGAGTTTTTGCTATATTGTGAAATTCGATTCTCCCTAACCATGAGGTTGTTTGAGAAGTTCTTGGACATTTTGGAAAGCTTGGAATGTGTACTACAATACATATTTGAAATGCAATTTGAAATTCCAAGTGGAAGTGTATGGAAAATGGCCTTGAAGTGGGGTAGAAAAACTTGTCAAAATAGGTCAAAAATTCACTAAGTTAAGAATGGTTTAGTGCCCTTATTCAAAAATTTGTAACTTGAGATACAAGCTTCAAATGAGAAAACTTTGTGAATCAAAGTTGTAGATAATGCAACAAGCTACAACTTTCATGTTTTGACTTTTGTTTGAATCCAAATGAATCATGGTGAAAAAGTGGGGCAAAGTTGGGAAAAATTAGGGTTTTCCATAACTTAGAAAAATTCTAAGTTATGAAAAATTCCATTTTAAACCCTAATTTGCATTTCTTGGTTTCTTGGTGAACAAGTTTCATGATTTGGCAAGTTTTGATGAAAAATGAATCTTGACTCTTGATTTTGACCAAAAAGTCAAAGTTTGACTTTTCAGTATACAGTCAAAATTGATCAATAGACTGGGAAATTCAACTGTTAATCCTGTGTACTTGGGATCTTTTGAGTTTGTTGATCATGTCAAGATAATTCCATGGGGTCCTTGAGTCCATGTGTGAGCTTGGTTTGCCATTGGCCAGGTCAAACAGTCAAAAATTGCCTTTGTGCAGTCAAAACCCTAAAAATGACCATTTTGCCCTTTTGGTGATCTGATCAAATTTCTTGGGGAATTGTGATTCAAACTTGATCAAATGGTCCATATGAGTTCATAATGTTGATGTGGGTCAAATTTCATGAGGTTTGACTGTCAATTGGCCACAGTTGACTTTTTCCCCAATATGGTTGATTTCTAGGTCAACTGTCCAATTGACTGGGCAAAACTTGGAATCAAGACTTGAAACTTGATATGGGTAAACTTGGGAGTCCAATATGAAGCATGAAAGTCATCTTGGGCATTTTAGGTCAAAACATCTTTGTGCAAACACAAACCCTAATTTGAGTCATCAGTGCAAGGGGGGGCCTTGAGCAGATGAAACCCTAACTGGATCTTGAGCTTCAAAGGCTTTGTGGTGAGAAATCAATGAGAAATGGGAGGGCAAATTTTGGGGTACAACACTCTTCAATGTTGGTGTTGACTAAGCTGAACAATCTACCATGTCTTTCACTGAAGGATGAGCTTTCCGGAATTCTTGAGGTGAGCTCCTTGAGTTGAGGAGAGATTCTCACAAGGTTGACTTGGATGGTTTTTCTGCGAGGAATTTCCATGACCTACAAAACAAGAACAAAGATGAAGATCTAAACCCTTGAAGTGGTTAGTAAATGCATATGATGTTTTATGATGTTCATGATGTATGCACAAGCATATGTACAAGCAAATCACACCAAACCCTAGTTTCAGGCTTGCATGGGGTTTCATAGGTAAGTACCCTCTTGAGTGTAGTTGGCTTAAAAACCTGCCCTATAAATAGTAACCGGGTTCTAAGGAGCTCAATATCATTGGATTGTTTTAATTGTTCATTGTTTTGGTTTAGCCACTTAACTAGCGACCAAAATATTCCAAAAAAACAACCCTCAATGAGTGTAGTATCGAGTATCTACCAACTTCGGACTGCACCAAAGCCGGTCATCTCACTACCCCTAATGTAAGGCCAAGATGGTCAACTAAGGTTCTAGGTCATTAGTGCTTAGTGACATCACTCAGCGGCCCCGTACTCTCCTTGATTGAACTCAAGGGTTACCGGTACTCACAAATATGTCGCATTAATATAGCTATTGCTTCGACCGTGTCGGTATACCCCGCACAGTTTCCACAACGTATTGCTATCTATGAATGTTTCCCAAAATCCGGGTGTAGGATTACAAACCCAAACAAGAGAGCCAAGATATAAAGCAATCAAGACAAACAAATAGTCATGCAAGAGGGTGATCTAAGCGCTAAGGTTATTCCACTTTTAAAATGTCCCCAGCAGAGTCGCCAGTTCTGTGATACGGTGGGAGAACTGACTTGAGGTTTTACGTTTTTTATTCACAAATGTTTCGGTTGAGCAAGAGTCGCCACCGACTTTTTATTTTATCCTAAGGAAAGGTTTAAAAAGCACAGCAAAAACCTTTGAGATGTTTTCTTGGGTTCGGGGAGTAGATTATAGAAAGGGAAGGTATTAGCACCCTTTCTATCCATGGTTATCCATGGGCTCTTAGTTACTTGCTTAGATCAACTTGCCTTGGTTTTCAATTGTTTGAAATGGTGCTTTGTGTGTGTGGGTTTGAAAATGTTTTGAAAATAGGCCAATGTGGTGGCAACCTTTGTAATGATCCATGTTGGGATGTATACAAAGGTGTATGTCTTTTGAAAAGGTTTTCAATGTTTTTGAAAGTTGTTTTTGAAAGTGTAGTGATGTGTGGTTTGAAAAATAGGCAAGTGTTTTGTTTTGCAAGTTTGATTCAAGTAACTAAGAGTTTGTCTACTCCTAAATTTCTCAAAGATTCCTCCTATGTTTTTAACCCTTTTAACAATTTTGTTCCACCATTGTATTTGGTGGACAATCTTGTGTTAGGATGTTAACGGGACGGGCGCGGGTCATCGTTTAGACCATAATTGCAATGGTGCCAAGTATCTTTGGGCAATTTTCCTTTAAGGGACTTGATCATTTTTAAGGCAACTTTCGAAAGCGTCATCGAGGGACTATGATCATTTGAATTGTGTTGTTTTTGCCCAAAGAGACTTAACATGCAATATGGCCCATTATTGAAGGCAACAAGTGGAATACCCTAGGGGTGCAAGTGTGATTGGTGTTATATCTTTTCATGCTTGATTATCTTGAAGTTAGGTCAAACTATTTTGGTTAATTGATTTGCATACAACCCTAATTCTAGCATGGCATATTTAGAAAGCTTGTAAAATGCGAAAAATAAAGTTCCTAAGTTATTACAACACAATATATGGGATGGGGGGTACAAATGTTCAAATGGGGGTATTTTGACAAGAAATTAAATCCTAAATTATTACAATCCAAATGGAATTATACAAATTAATTAATGTGCAATAATTAAATAAAATAAGATAAATATGCAAGATGCAAAAAATGATTTTTTATGTGTATGTAAAAAGTGTTTTTTTTATATGTCAAATAAACAAAATAAAAAGTATTAATTTTTGGAGTTTTTATGTATTTAGGGCAAAACCCTAATTTTGCAAATAAAAGGTATTTATTATTTAATATATACAATGTTTATTAATTATGTACAAAAATAAAATAAAAATGAAGTATATTTGTAAAAAAGTAATTTTTGAGATCAAATATTAATAACAAAATAAAAATGTATTACTTTTATATTCTTTCCTAAATATACTAATAAATATATAAGTATTTATATTATTTACTAAATATATATTATATATACAAAAATAAACTATTTAATATTTATTAAAAAAAAAGTATATTTTATGTAAAATGTTTTCAAGAGGTAATATAAAATAAAATCAGAAAATAAACATGTTTGCATTATTTTTAGTATTTTGAATAAGAGTATATCTATATATTTATTTATGTACAAATACCCATTTAAACAAATAAATGCCTAATAAATACAAAAATGGTTTAAAAAATAATTTTTATATTTTTGATATTATGAGAAAAAATAAATAAGTCAGAACAAAAAAGAAAAGGTCAAAAAATCATAAGAATAAGCATAATGGGCCAAGGGGTGCAAAAGTAGAAATGAGGTGCAAATAGGAAAAACAACCAAGCCCAGCCCAAAAGGGTTGTCTTCAACCTCCAGACTGTTTGAACATGAACAAAAACGCGCGTTTTCTATCTCCAGATTCCTGGACTTTCAAGCAAAACTCACAACATGAAAAATGTAGAGCATTAAAAGACGAATCCAGACATATAAAGAACTTGACTTAACTCTCTAAGACGAGAGAGAATTTCTCCATCCCTAATTCTTGACCTAAGTTTCCATCAATGTTCAGACCTTAAATTCTCATAGCACATGCAAAATAAATGGAAAGTAAAGATATGTACAGCTTCAGGGGCATGAGTAGAACATTTTTCATTCACAAACCTAGAGCTAACAATGCCTGGATAGGGAGATAGAAGTCCATGAACTTACCTGTTCAACTTGAATCGTATCTGGCAATGGAGGTACTTTCGGTGCAAGGTGATGATTGGAATAGCTTGCTTGAAGTTCAGGGATGCTTTTCCAACCTTTAGTTTGCTTTGAAACTAGCTGAATCGAGCTATAAAACTCCACCTGCAAAACAGAAAAATGAAAATGGTGATGTTGGTTAGAGGTGTTACAGTCTGCTTCCAATGCTTTGGACAGTTTGTATGGATGGTAGGGAAAGTGTTTGAAGTGGTTTGGATGGAAGTGCACGATGGAAATGAGTTGTGGGAATCCAACTGCAGCCTAAGCCCTGTTTTTGCAGTTTTATGGTGATTCTGTGTTTGAGAGGATGTTGGAGATGGTTGGCTCGTGTTCTAGCTCAGTTAGGATGTATGGAATTTGTTTGCAATCTTTTCTTAAGCTTGCCTTGACAGGAATGTGAAGTTCTGTTTGTTATGCCAAGTTACTTCTAACTTAAGCAAGAAATGGCAAGTTGGTGTTTTAGGCTTGTACAGGCCCCTCTAGCATGCTGCATAATCTCTCCTTGATCAGTGGGATTAGTCTAATAACTTGTGCCTCAGAGATTTTCTTTGTACCATCTTGATTTACAAATTGACATAAAGCACTTCTTTTCAAAAATGGCAAAAATGCTTTATCTAAAAATGGCTTAATCTTGTATATAATGTTTGAACACACAAAATAAGGTCTTGGCACAAGGGATATGAATTAAATTATTGAGTGCAAATGAGATATAGGACATGTAATCAAAGAATGTAAGCTGATTTCAAAATGGCCTAGATGTATGAACATGTAACTTGGCCATAAACAAAGTGACTTTTTCCCAACTTGCCAAATTTGATTCTCCCTAACCATGAGGTTGTTTGATGAGTTCTTGGATATTTTGGAAAGCTTGGAATGCGTACTACAATCCATCTTTGAAATGAAAATTGAAATTCCAAGTGGAAGTATGTGAAAAATGGTCTTGAAGTTAGGCAAAAATCCTGCCTAAAATAGGTCAAATTTCTCTAAGTTAAGAATGGTTTGGTACCCTTGTTCCAAAAATTGTAACTTCAGCTACAAGCTTATTTTGAGGAAACTTTGTGAATCAAAGTTGTATATTTTGCAATGGACTACAACTTTAATGTTTTGACTTTTCCTTGAATCCAAATGAATCTTGGTGAGAAAGTGGGACAAAGTTAGGAAAAAATTAGGGTTTTTCATAACTTAGAAAAATTCTAAGTTATGAAAAATCTTCATTTCAAACCCTAATTTGCAATTCTTGATTTCTTGATGAACAGGTTTCATGATTTGGCATGTTTTGATGAAAAATGAATCTTGACACTTGATTTTGACCAAAAAGTCAAAGTTTGACTTTTCAGTATACAGTCAAAATTGATCAATTGACTGGGAAATTCAACTGTCAATCTTGTACATTTGGGATCTTTTAAACTTGTTGAGTATGTCAAGACAATTCCATGGGGTCCTTGAGTCCATATGTGAGTTTGTTTTGCCATTGTCTAGGTCAAACAGTCAAAAATTGCCTTTGTGCAGTCAAAACCCTAAAAATGACCATTTTGCCCTTTTGGTGATCTGATCAAATTTCTTGTGGAATTGTGATCCAAACTTGAACAAATGGTCCATGTGAGTTCATAATGTTGATGTGGGTCAATTTTCATGAGATTTGACTGTCAATTGGCCACAGCTGACTTTTTCCCCAATACAGTTGATTTCTAGGTCAACTGTCCAATTGACTGGGCAAAATTTGGAATCAAGACTTAAAACTTGGTATGGATAAACTTGGGAGTCCAACATGAAGCATGAAAGTCATCTTAGGCATTTTAGGTCAAAATATCTTTGTGCAAACACAAACCCTAATTTGGGTCAACAGTGCAAGGAGAAGTCTTAAGCAGAGGAAACCCTAATTGGATCTTGAGCTCCAAGGGTCTTGTGATGAGAAAATGTTTGAGAAAATGGGAGGGCAAATTTTGGGGTACAACACATGTCATCCATGTTTAAACTCAAGTGGGGTAACGAGGCTCCCCAGATCACCATTGAACTGATGGACGAACCAACTTACTGTCACGAGATCGATACTGAAGAAATAGTGGACCAACCTTGGTTCCATGAAGTTAAGAGGTATCTTGAGGCTCAAGAGTATCCGGAAGGAGCTTCAGTCAATGATAAGAAGTTCTTAAGAAGATTCTCTGCTAAGTTCTTCCTCAGTAATGGAATTCTTTACAAATGCAACCATGACTCTGTTTTGCTTCGTTGCGTAGACAAGGTTGAGGCCGGAATGATCATGGCTGATCTACATGAGGGTACTTTTGGCACCCATTCTAGTGGGCATACGATGGCAAAGAAGATCCTGCGGGCAGGGTATTACTGGTCTACCATGGAGGCAGATTGCTATCAGCATTCGCGAACCTGCTACAAATGTCAGATCTATGCTGACAAATTGCATGTGCCTCCAGTTCCTTTAAACTTCATGACTGCTCCCTGGCCATTCACGATGTGGGGCATCGATATGATTGGAGAAATCAAAACTACAGCTTCTAATGGGCACCGCTTCATCTTGGTAGCCATTGACTACTTCACAAAGTGGGTTGAGGCAACTTCTTTCGCTTCTGTTACCAAGAATGTTGTCTCCCAGTTCATCAAACAGAATCTCATCTATTGTTACAGTATCTCGGAGAGGATCATCACAGATAATGGTACGAATCTCAACAACACTATGATCATCGCACTATGCGTGCAATTCAAAATACAGCACCATAATTCATCTCCTTACCATTCGAAGATGAATGGTGTTGTCGAAGCCGCAAATAAGAACATCAAAAAGATCATACAAAAATGACAGTAACCTACAAGGACTGGCATGAGATGCTACCATTCGCTCTCCACGGTTACTGTACCATGGAGCGCACATCAACATGGGAAACTCCCTTCTCCTTGGTATACGACATGGAAGTTGTTCTACCAATCGAAGTGCAAATACCTTCTCTAAGAATCATAAAGGATGCAGGGCTGAGTGAAGACGATTGGATCCAAACTCGACTTGATCAATTGAACTTGATTGATGAGAAAAGGCTTACTAATGTCTGTCATGGTCAAATGTATCAAAAACAGATGATCAAAGCTTTCAACAAAAGATCAGACGCCAAGTGTATCAGGTCGGGGATCTAGTGATCAAGCACATCATACTGCCGCAAGGTGATCCCAGGGGAAAATGGACTCCTACATACGAAGGACGATTTGGGATCAAAAGCATATTCTCTGGTGGAGCAATGATCTTAACCACTATGGATGGTGACGACCTCCCACACCCTGTGAACGTAGACATAGTCAAAAGATACTACACATAAAAGACCCGCTAGGTTGACACACCTAGGAAAAACAGGGGCATCCCGGCAAACCACAAAGGTTCGGGCAAAAATTAGGGATAAAATACAAAAATATTGTACACCCGGCAAGCTGAAAAACTCGAAAGGGCAGCTTGGGCAAAAAAGGGTATTCCGGTGGACTGAAAACCCGAAAGGGAGATCAAGGCAAAAGTTAGGGAATTAAAGCGTATGCTATGTCTCGTTGGGTCACCCTACAGACAACCTTTAGCATCTACTGACAAACTCGACGGTTCTGATCAATCTAATCAACTTCGAACGAGGCAGCAAGTGGACAAGACGCTTAGAGAACAGAGGCTATAGCAGAATGGGAACCCCATGGGATTATTTCACATAGTTATCTTTTCTTTGTATCAAGTTTTCATTTTTACGACGACATTATCTTACTAGGATGTTCGTCTCATTGTACAAAATACTTGTTCAAGTTAATACAAGATATTCCTTTGAAAGTGCAAAATATATGTTTTTTTTTCTATTTATGTGTTTTCTTTACAAAAACGTCCAATGATTTATTTTTGAACATATGCATTTGAACGTAACTACTGTTTACGAATGAACAAAAAAAAGAGAGGAACAAAAAAATAGAAATACAATCACTAATGGTTTTAAGAAATAGGATAATATATTTAGACTATTCCATGAAGTCCCTCGCAGATACTTCTCCAGCAAGAGCGGAAGCAAAGACATCCCACTACAAGATCACTAATTTATATCCAGTATACAACCTAATGGTATCAATTACTCTCACATCCCCGACGGAGTAAAACTTCCAGTTACTGCTCCGAAGATTCCCCGGTGAAGGTCGCCCAGTTTCTCAGGATTCCCCAGCAGGTTTTCACGAGATCGACAAGAAATGCACGGAGTTTCCCTTCCAAAACAGAGTTTATTTCTCTAAGCAAATGGAAACTCGTCAACTTTAAAACATGAAGACTTGCACTCCTTATTCCCAGCAGTACTCATGGATTTATTTCCCCCAATTCTAGCAACAATGTGGCATAACAATTAATGTGTCCATACATTACATCCATACACCATAGAATTGACAACACATATGCATACAATGCGATCTCATTTATTTTGAGAAACATCATTATACCATGCATTTGATACATCATGGCATTGCATTGCAACTAACTTTTCATCTTTTCAGGAAAGATCAATCAACATAAAATTACCGTCAAATTTTCAACAAGTCAATTACAGATCAATTCCCAAGAAAGGATTGGTCAAACATCTAAATAGAAGATGCTTTTTTTGGGTCAGATAAATCTCTCAACAATTTGTTCTGATTCTTCTCCAGATCCCTGTCGGTTCAGTTTAAATCTTTCAACAGTTTATTCTGATTCTTTCCTGCAAACATCATTTCTAGTTCAGATAAGTTTCTTCAAGATTTATTCTGATTCTTCTCCAGACCTCTACTGGTTCAGTTTAAATCCCTAAACGGTTTATCCTGATTCTTTCCCATATACATCTTCTCTGGTTCAGATAAATCTCTCAACAATTTGTTCTGATTCTTCTCCAGATCCCTGCTGGTTCAGTTTAAATCTCTCAATGGTTTATTCTAATTTTTCCCCGCAAACGTCATTTCTGGTTCAGATAAGTCGCTTTAGGATTTATTCTGATTCTTCTCCAGACCTCTACTGGTTCGATTTAAATCTCTCAATGATTTATCCTAATTCTTTCCCATGGACATCTTTCTATGGTTCAGATAAATCTCTCAAAGATTAACTCTGATTCTCTCCAATTAAAGAATATTCAAGACCTCTATTGGTTCAGTTTAAATCTCTCAATGGTTTATTAGACATATTCTCTGGTTCAGATAAATCTCTCAATGATTTATTCTGATTCTTCTCCAGATCCCTGTTGGTTCAGTTTAAATCTCTCAATGGTTTATCCTGATTCTTTCCCGCAGACATCTTTCTCTGGTTCAGTTAAATCGCTCAAAGATTTACTCTAATTCTCTCCAGTTAAAGAATATTCAAGACCTCTATTGGTTTAGTTTAAAAATCTAAATGGTTTATCCTGATTCTTTCCATTAGACATCTTATCTAGTTCAGATAAATCTCTCAACGATTTGTTTTGATGCTTCTCCAGATCCCTGCTGGTTCAGTTTAAATCTCAACGGTTTACTCCGATTATTCCCCGCAAATGTATTCTCGCGTTCAGATAAATCTCTCAACGATTTATTTTATTCTTCCCCAGACCCCTGTTGGTTCAGTTTAAATCTCTCAACGGCTTATCCTGATTCTTTCCCGTAGACATCTTTCTCTGGTTCAGTTAAATCACTCAAAGATTTACTCTGATTCTCTCGAGTTAAAGAATATTCAAGACCTCTATTGGTTCAATTTAAAAATCTCAACAATTTGTTATGATTCTTCTCCAGATCTCTGGTAATTTCAGTTTAAATCTCTCAACGGTTTATTCTGATTCTTCCCCGTAAACGTCATTTCTTGTTCAGATAAATTGATCCATAATTTATTCTGATTCTTTCTAGTCAAATAACATGCAAGACTTCTGCTAGTTTCAGTTTAAATCGACCAAAGGTTTATTCTGATTCTTTTCCAGTTGAAGTCAAGTTCAGACTTAGTCCAATTTCTGTCAACAATCACCTTTGGATGGCATTTATAAGCCCATCTCCGACAACTCTCCATCATATCTCCAAATGGCATCTTTAAGCCCATTCCGTACACAATCAGCCAACACGTCATCAAGTGCAAATTTCTGGGCACTCTAGTGTTCAATCATCTTCCACTTTCAAGCTACGAACGACAAGTGTACCGATCTCGCTTTTCAAGTTTAAGAGGATTGAACAGGGGCAGCTGTCGTACCCCAAAATTCACCCTCCCGTTTTTCATATTCTAGGGTTTTTCGAATACTTAATTTGGCTCAGAAGTTGGTCAGGAAGATTCTCTCTCTACGCAGTAAATCAACAATTAGGGTTTGGTATTTCTCAGAGAAAATTGAGTCTTCAAGGCCTCAAATGGTCTTAATAGATCTTCATGTCTCCTCAAGGATGTTTGTGCCAGTTTTAAAACTTTGCATTGCAAATTTGCTCAGCCGATGGCTCAGATAACTGAAAACGACTACATTAACCCAAAAATTGACCTTTTGCGAGAGCAAATTCAAGCGATTGTAACTTCTTTATTATTCGATATTTTTGAGAGTTTCTTCTTGCGTATGACTTTACTTGATGTCATCTCCAATTTCTCTTCACAAGTCAAGAGCTGATTACGTGTAGAAGATCACTAAAATTCGAATACGTTAGAAGTCGCATCATGAACTTTGACCTAATTTTAAGTAATTGTCGTCTGATTTCTAAGAATTGTGATTTCCTCAAATTACAAGATCTTGGGACGATTATTTCTGCATATGGTCATAAGCGATGTCGCTCACGAGTTTATCTTCAAAGATCGAAAGAAAATTGTGTTTGGAAGACTTTGAAAGTTATCGAATCGTCGCAAGTCATTTGTTTGATTTCAAGTGTTCTTAATCACAATTGTATTTGAAATTTGTTAACTCTATATGGTTGATGATTGTTCTCAAAGCATGTTTGTTTCACAATGAAGTTCCATTTTTATCGAGCATGGCGTGCGAGTTCATTTTGAATGCAAATTTTATTTGGACAACATGTGAATATTAAGACTTTCATTTAAATAACCATGGTTTTGGGTTCGAGTTAAACAAGTGGAATTGAATTCTTAAACACTTATTTTGTTTAGGAATTTGATTGGAATACAAGGCGCATGGTTTATTTGAAATACAAGTTAGAAAATTCATTTGTGATTGCTTGAAGTTCAAGTTACCAAACCAATGTGTATCTTTCAAACCATTCAAATTGAGAAATTCAAAATCCAAGCAAAGTTCAAGATTCGTACAATAAATTTCATCATTTACAATCTTTCTCAAGGTTTTGTGTTCATTACACTACAAATGAAATAAATTACAAATGTTTGTCTTGTTTACAAAGAATTACAAATTTCTTGTTTACAAAGAAAGAAATTTTGTTCTATTTTCTTCAAGTCTTTGCTTCATCTTCAAGAAATCCATTCACTCCTCGTGTTCATGTAACAAAAAAGAAAGAGTTAGCAATGATCAACATGAGAAAAGATTTCAAACAAGAAGTATTTGTTAAAAGAGGAAGGCTCATCATTAGGATTTGCATTTGGAATCAGAACTAAAAGGTTTTGTTTTCATGGTCTATCTCCTACTTTTGCAAATCACAAAAATTTGATCTTCTTGTTTCACAAAAGGGAAAAATAAATTTGCAAATATTTTTCTATTAAGCAAGGTCAAACAGCAGCAACATAGCAAGCAAGCTGCCCAAATGATGCCAAACGCACAAGCCAACAAATCTGCAACAAACAGAACAACATGGCAAACCTGCAACATGGAAGCATCAACATAGTAACAACAACATAGCAAAGGCAGCATCACAAAAAAACAACAAAGCATTATAAAAACAGCAGGCTAGCGCAGCAGCTAAGCTGCAAGACAAAGCAATTAACAGCAAAACAGTAGGCTAGCACAACAGCTAGGCTTCCAAACAGCATCTAACAAAAACAAATATAAGCAAGCAAAATTGTTAAGGCTATCAAAATAGCACAACAACAATTCAAAACAATACAAGCTAACATTGATTCCCGGCCCTTATGTCATCATCTTCCAAAAAGTGCAAATCCTTCATAAAATTGTGTGAAAAGCAAATGGCTTTATATTTCATTGAAAGATAAAAGAGGAAAAGATATCACCTAGTCTTCACAATAACCATGTCAATATAGCCCTAAAATCTGTCCAAAAACCTGTCCAATAAATTGCACACAAATAGCAAATTTGAAACCTGCATCTCAAAAGACCAAGGTCAGCATACAAAAATTGTTCAACCCTAAAATCCCCCCCCCCCCCACCCCCCCCCCCCCCATTTTTCACCCTTATTCTAATATAATAATGCCATTATTTCATTGAACAAAGGGAGATGAAAAAAAACACAAAAGCACAACAGAACGATAAACTCTCTTTTTTCTCTCAAAAGCCCCTCTACCCTATAACATACTTCCTTCTTCTCTCCATTTCCACTGTTAACGTTTTCCACCCTTCATCACACCATCAACTTCTAATCTCATAACTACTCCCTCTCTCCATACAACAAACAATATCAACAAGCATAATCACCAACCATCCGATACATACTATACTCCCTTCATTTACAGCCATCACACCCAATACTCTCCGCCTATTACTCCCAACAAACCTCTGCACACATCACCGTAATTCCTCCGTCTGAATCACTTCTCAATAACAACTCCCTACAAACAGCTTCTGTCACCATTCAACTTGCTTCATCAACCATCATCATCATAAGCAGTAGAAAAGAAATGGGCAACAACAACAATTCTCGAATCCACATACCTGCAAGCAGTAGCAACAATACTGATTCTAATTGATAGCAACAAACTCGAGGATTCCAGAAGAAGAAGGAGGTAGAGGTTGGAATCAAATCACAAAGGGAAAAGGAAGAACTATACCTGAAACTATTCCCGAAGAAAGTCTCCTCTCCGAAGGTAATCCGATTCACTTCTGATTATTTTTTCCCCTCAATTGACACCGCTTCTTGTCTGGCATGCATTTCTTCTGTTTAAATCAATTGATGTTGAACTTTTAATTACTTGTTGTTATAGCTATGTTATTTTCCTTTTGTTTTGAAAGCTTTGTGAAGTTGAAAGAGATATTAGAAGTCAATTTTTTAGTGAGATTTATAGAAACAGAGAGATTAAAAGGAGCAGAAAATAAAAGAGAAGTGTTGTTATTATTGTTTTTCGTTTTTGAGCGTTGAAGAAGATGGAACAAGGAGTAAGCATGAGAGGAAGCAGAGAGAGTTTGAGTCGTGAGAAAATAGAGTGAGAGAGTTGAGCGGCTAGCCCTTAGGGTTTTTGTGTGGGATTTTTGTTTTCATCCTGGGCCTAACAACATCATCCTCAAGCCCAGCAGTGCCCCATTAAGTTCTTTCTGTTTATTATTTTTTTTTTTGTGTTATTTTATCGATATGATAAATATTGGGCTGCAATCTTAAATCCATTTCGAAACTGCTACCTTCCACTCTTTTAATTCTATTTTCACCCCTCATCTTTGTTTTAATTTTTAGTTTAATTAATTCTATTAGTAACATAACTTTTTCTTCCTAATTAAATATTTTCTTAATTAGTTTACTTAAAAAAAATTAGTTTAAGATTTTTTTGAATAAATCAATTTTGTTAGTTAACATTCTATCCTATTTTTTAACCTCGTTTAGTCGATTCCTTCTAATTGTTTTATTATTTTCATGACAAACAAAAATATCAAGAATATTATTTCTAAAAGTATTAATTAGTTTGCTAATTAATTTTATTTTATAGATTATTTTAGTTTAAATGTTTGTTCATTTTTAATTCGATTGGGTTGTATTGATTGCTTATTTAGACCTTTATTCGCGTTGACGATTCGATCCATCCCCATTTGTAAACTTGTATTCCCCATTCCCGAAAGCTCTGTAATAGCGTAGAATTCTAATTTCCGTAATTTACTATTTTCCTTATACTGTATAGTAATTAGGCGTGTATGGCAAGACATAAAAACAACCGCTAGATAACCTAATTTCAAAGACAAAATAACTTGAAACAAACACACTTTTTCACACGCGCACCTCTAGGATAACCTCGCTCGTTGCCTCGGAAATACAGTCATGTTACTCGAATATGGGACGCTTTAGCAAAGACCCTTTGATAAAAAAGATCTTAGTCCCTCGATGTCCCTCGATGTTGCCTTCGATAAAACGATCTAGTCCCTTACGAAAAATTGCTAAAGCGTCTCATAAGTTGTCTTCTATGACTATACAAATGTCCCGCGCCTGTCCCTTCACATCCAACGATGGGGCTTCTTACCAAATCAATGGTAAAATAGCAACATCTAAAGGAGGAGGAAAAGAAACATTTAAGACCTTTTGAGTAGGTATATTTGCTCCTAGTTGCTCGCTTGCTCACAACCAAACATTTTACACCAACACTTTCACATCAAAACCTTTTTTCAAAAGACAAAATCTTTTTGTATACGTTCTTATAGAGACAAGAACCATTACAAAAACATCTTTCTAAATACTTAAAAAAAACACACTCCACAAACACATCTTTGAACTATTTTTGAAACAAACACTTTGTACGCATTCTTATAGAAACAAGAACTATTACAAAGATATTTTCAAAATCCTTTCAAAAACCACACAAAGCAAATTTTCAAACAAAAGCAAGTGATCTAGAAAGTAACTAAGAGCCCATGGAAAAACATGGATGAAAAGGATGCTAATACCTTCCCTTTTCATAATCTACCCCCCGAACTCAAGAAAACATCTTAAAGGTCTTTCCTGTTCTTTTCAGCCTTTCCTTTTGGATAAAAGAAAAGTCGATGGTGACTCTTGCTATCCGCACGCGTTGCACGGTGACATAATGCTTCACCCATCGACGACTTATATATATTTGGCCCAGACTGCGCCACGTCCTCAACAGGTCAAAAATATCCTCCACCACCCGATGATAGAAAGCTTCACTCGGAGACACCTTTATTCCTCGCCTGGCGAAGCATCAGCGAAGCAAGGCAGGAGGCAACATCAAAATTGGTCCATTCTCACCCATTGTCGCCCGACGACAGAAATTTATCCGGACAACGCATGACAGTTCAACAAATTTTGTTGCTTCCACTGCATAACTTCATATGGCCTATAATTTTGGCCTTCTTCCTTTATTAATCCAAAAATGCATCTAGGAGCTTTATTCATCTTGCTCCACGAATGCTTGAATACCTACAAAATATATATAAAACTTTATCAAACGATACAATATGTACACAAAATGCAACTAAACATATTTACAACAAAAAGCGGGGTTATTCAACTGATATTAACAACAAAGAATCGATAAGTGCAACAAAAAGTATATACAAAATAACTACACTTTGCATTTATCAAACTCTCCCCAACATGAATCATTGGTTATCCTCAAACAAAATCCAATAATCCAAAAACAAAGAATGATAAATCAAAGAATAACGATTCAACAGGTTTTGAAAACAGAAAACAAATGTAATGGTTTAAATGAAAAACAGTACACACAAAGTAAACACTTACCACTAAACTACAACTATAACATAAACATGAAACAAATGCTAAATACAAAAATTATGCCAATCATTATAAAATAATACTAGTTCACAAATGAATTACACCTAGCAAACACAATCATCGGTAGATGAAAAACACACAAAAATTGAGTATTTTCACTCATCCAATAATCTTGCAAATAATAGACTAAATCATGTATTCATCCAAAAATTTACATTGAAAATATAAAAGAAAGAATCTCAAGGGCTTTTCAAGGTTGTAATGTGACTTGGTTAACAAACAAGTGATAAGTCCTAAAGTTAATCGAAACAAAAACTTGCCTAAACCTATGGGAGTAATTACTTCCATAGAGTTTCAAAAAATATAATTTACATCAACTTCTTCTTTACCACAAGTTTCACACCAACACACATCACTTATTAACACAACATTATTTCATACTCTTTTTGTTTTTCTTTTTTAAAGCTTTTTCAATTTTTTTCTTTTTTTTCTATCTCTTCTTTTTGACATTTTTTTCTTTTTAATTTTCTTTCATAACCTCATAGAAATTAACCAATAAGTACACGGTCATTTTTTCCCCAACTTTAATTCAACCATACATTAAAGTGTATACTCCCTACTTTCTAAGGCAAGGTAAAAATTCAAACCAAAACAATGGTTGAAGGTTCAGGAAAACAACGAATCAACATTCATGCAAAAAGGGAAACTAAACACTCATAGACAAGCATTTAGCAAATACAATATGGATATAAAAAAAAAGTTCAAAGGGGTTACTAATGATCACACACTCACAAGGTGAATTGAATATTTGGCTAGGTAGTTGTGTTCAAAATGAAACAAAAATGCCTTGATCTTTTTCTTGCATTCATAAAATCAACACAAATAAAATATTAAGCATGATAAAATCCAGTTAAAACAAGAATTGTGGCCTCCAACATATGAACAATGGAAAGCTACCTCACAAAAAGGGTGGAAACTAAAGTGATTTATAAATGAACAAGTATACAAAAGAATGAATGGCATAAAAGTTGTAAAAAGTCTAAGTATCATGAATATGCTAAAGTATAGAAAGCGATAAACACATAACTCGAACGTGTACAAAACTTTAATAAAATTATTACCATGCATTCACAAGTCGAAACGATAAAACTTGAAAAATCACTTCAAAATTCTACAAGTTATCGGACAAAAACTTGAGTTCAAACAACAACAAAAGAATTGGAAAAATAATACTCATACAAAATTTAAAATATTTACAACGAACAAAACTCCTCAAGCTAAACACGACAAGCTTTCGGAAAACACAAATTGACATAACAAAACAAATACAAATAACAATATGAAAACTAGGTGAAAATGAATTAACAAGTTGAAATGTGAAGATTTTAAATTCAAAACATTTCCTTGTTTCAACTTGTTAAAATAAAAGTCACCGCGCACATAAACAAATACAAACAAACATGCTTGTTTTACATCGTAAGATCGACACCTTTATTGTGCAAGCTAGTAATCTCCTCTTGTCACGCCATAGTATTGTCACACCGCACAAGCCTAAAGAAAGTGTCATAACCATTACACAATAAACGTTACAAAAACGAGACAATTCACAACAATACGTGAAAACACATATATTCACAAATATCATATACAAGTTAATGTACAATTTCTATACAACATATACATTAATTAAAAAACTAAAAAAAAAACAGAAGAATTATCACAATGCGAAAAAATAGAACCAATCCCCAACAACGGAGCCATTTTGTTGCAGTGGTATAACGACAAGAAAAAGTAAGTTAATTATATTACCGGGTGATATATTGTATATGATATCGTATCCACAGAGATTGGTTATTGAATCGCCGTTCGACAAATCTCTCGTTAATGAGTTTGAGGTTAAATGGGTTGAAAAGAAAAGTATCAATAGAAAATAAATGTAAACAAAAGAAAAAACTAAAGAAGAACTTATCAAGCCGGCATATAATCTACTCATCACAGACTTAAATATATCAACCAATTACATTCAACCTAACAATACTCATTAATGTCACTACCTATCACTCACAACCTAAGTCATTTCTAACCCAAATTGAGAGACCGACTGTATCACCGAGGAAATGATCTCTCTACCTCCTCAATAACGCAAAAGACAACTATGTAATTGCACTGACGATCTCTCAGCACAACACAACCACACAGAGGTATTAAGCTCTGATACCCAAGTAAATGTCAGCTCTAAATCTATCTCTAGAGTTCATAAACTAACAAATAATCATCCTAGATAAGAATCTAAGTAGTATATATCTATAAAACCTCAAATCTCTAGCACAGAGAAAAAACCCAAGACAACAATCGATAGAGATTAATAAAGCAAGTTTTATATAACGCTATGGGCGACAAATATACATGAGTTCAAAGTAAAATACATACAAAAACCAAAAAAAGAAAAATACATAGAAATGAGAAGAGATAAACAACAAATCTTCTGGTTTGTCAGTGCCAGTCAATGAGAAATTCACCTCCATTCATCCATAAGCAAAGCCCTAGTGTTGTTATCTAAGTTAATCTACTACAAAAATGAGGTTGATGGAGTTGGGAGAACAAAAATTCACCCCAAAACCATAACCCTCCAAATTAAAAGAAAAGGAAAAATATAAAGAAATTATGTTCCGCACGCGTCGCCCGATAATGACTTTTATATACTTGGCCCAGACTGCGCCATGTCCTCAGCAGGTAAAAGATATCCTCCATCACCCAGTGACAGAAAGCTTCTCCCGAAGACACCTTTATTTCTCTCCTGGCAACGTTGCAACAAAGAAAGGTAGGAGGAAACATCAAAATTGGTCCATTCTCGTCCATTCTCGCCCTTCGACAGGAATTTTTCCTGGCGATGCATGACTGTTCAACAACTTTTTTTGCTTCCACTGCATAACTTCATCTGGCCTCAAATCTTGGCCTTCTTCCTTTATTGATCCCAAAATGTATCTTGGAGCTTTATTCCTCTTGCTCCACAAATTCTCAAATACCTATAAAACATATACAAAACTTAATCAAGCGATACAATATGTACACAAAAATGCAACTAAACGTATTTACAACAAAAAGCGGGGTTATTCATTCCATATTAACAACAAAGATTCGATAAGTGAAATAAAAAGTATATACAAAATAGCTACACTTTGCACTTATCTGTTTTTAACTTTTTCTATTCATCTTAATAGTCATGGTCGATTCAACAAGAACCTCCCACATAACATCTACTGCAAACTCTGTTAATACACAAAGTCGTAAAAGAAAAACTAGAGGTGCCACAATGTACACAAATGTGAAAAAAGCCAACGAATCTGGTATTCGCCACCCGGTTAGAGTTGACACAGAAACTCACAAGGTTGAACGTGAAAAAGCTGATGATTTTTTAGGTTACATTGCGTTACAAGTTGAAGTAAAGTGAGTATTTTGATAAATAGTTGGCATGACATTGGCGACGAATTAAAAACCGAAATATGGTCTGATATTGCGGTATTGATCTTGTATCCTATCATTTTTTTACAAGTATATTTTTGTATAATACTAATAACATCTCTATTGTGTAAATATAGGATCACTTCATTGTTACTCCCGATAATGACTATGTGAAAAAGAAAATGATTACTTATTGTGGTGAGCGTTGGAGGGGGTTTAAAACACAGCTCACCCATGATTATATTAAACATGGATAAGATAAAGAAAAACCTACATACATGGTATATTCATTTATTAATAAAGCTACTTGGGAAAAATTTGTAAAGTCTCACAAAACTCCCGAATTCTTAGCAAAGAGTCAAAAAGGAAAGGAAAATCGAGCTAAAAATATTTATCCACATAGGTTGTCTCGTGGAGGATATCGATGAATTGAAAAAATTTTGATGGCCAAAAAAAGAAAAAAATGGAAGAAGAGCTGGGAGATTCTATAAGTCTTGATCGAAATCCATCTCCACCATCACGCCACGATAAATGGAAGAGGGCACGCCAAAGAAAAACGACGACTACACGTCAGAAGCTACGCGTTAAGTGGCTCAAAGGATTGTAAGTAGATACTTTTTTAAGAATATTTATTTTAGTTAAATCAATTTGGTAAGGATAAAATTTAATGTGTTGTAGGATGATCTTGTTAAATAAACCAAAGCCGGCCTCTTCACTTCACAAGGTCGTCATGAAATCTTGGTAGAAGCGATTGGAATGGAGGAGCATCGCGGACGTGTCTGTTGTCTTGATAGAGGCATTGGCTTCAAGGCATATTTTGGACGCTGTCAATCATCTACAGAGAAAATGAGTAAGAGAGAGGTTGAAGAGATTGTTGCTGTTAAGTTGGGGTAGCAAAGGGATAAGCTACGACAGACTGTGCGGGAGAATTTCATTGAGGAGGAGAGGGAAAAGTTGTTGCAAAAGGTGTAGGAGAATTTTTTGGAGGTGGAGAGGGAGAAGTTGTTGTAGGAGGTGCGAGAGAGTGTCCAGAAGGAGAAAGAGGAGCAAGAGATCCCGAATGAGAAGAAGAGGACTGAGAAATGTACCCGCAATGTTCTTGAGGTATAAGTTGTATTTTGTTGTTATTATTGTATGCGTATTTCAGTTTTGAATTGTATTTATGTTATTTTTATGATTCAGACATTGAGTTTGTTGGGTATACTCAGCCTTATAAATTCAAATTAGATGTAAATTTGAGAGAATGTAGTTGAGAAAGTTACAGTTGTTACAAGTGCGACACATAGTTTTTCTGCCAACCAGGGTAGTGTTAAACCCTCACCACTAAATTAAGATAGCCTTCAGAGACTAGAGATGATGATGTCGAGTATTGAACCCATTACTATGGGGTTTCAAATTAAGTCATGATCCACTTTGTCTATTGTTTCTTAACAAGATACTTTTAAATGAATTTTTGAAGAGAGATGACGAACTAGACGAGTCCATAATGCAATTTTGGTGCTCGTAAGTAGTGTTATGTTGATTTATATTTATATACATACGTTCTTGTACTTTAACAAAAAGATTTGACCTTCCAGGTACTTCCATTACTTCTGTTTAGAAAAGAATCTTCTAAATAAGTATTGTATCTTAGATGTTGTGAAGATTGCTCTTACTCGCGATTCTCCAGGTCACAAAGTCAGCAATTACGTACAAGATAAGTTGACGGAGAGATGGAGCATCAAAGATTGTTATTTGGCCTAGTTTTACCGCGAGTAAGTCTATATTAATTTGTATTTTCATTTATAAATTAATTTTATCCATATTATTAATTATTTTGAATGTTTATGCAGCCGACATTGGCAACTACTTGTCATATATCCCAAGAAAAATAGTATATTTGTGTTTTTCTCGATTCACTCGACACTGCCCGAAGTTAAGATCACCGTTTTGAATGGGTAAGTTGTATTATTTCTTATACTCAAATTTAACTTTAGAATTGAATAGTTTTTATTCATGTTTAATTTTAACCTACACGGGTAAAGCAATGGAGGAATATAATGCGCGAAAAAATAATCTTATCGGTAGAAAGCCAAACTTTCATACCCAAGAGTAAGTATAGTAATTATGTTATTTGACATTATATTAACTGTGTGTGTTAGTGTGACATTGATAAATGAAAATTATTTGTAGTGGCGTAAACAAACCGATTCTCATTCTTGTGGATATTATGTCATGAGATATATGCTCCATATTATCTCTGGTGACATTACACAAGGATTTATGACGAATAAAGTATTAGCTTAATCCATGTTATGTATACTTCTTAAACTAATTTTGTTGTTTTTAGCTTAAATTTTGTTCTAATTGTAGGAGCTCAGCAACCAAAAACCGTATGCAACAGAGAAAATTGATGACATCCGATCTCGTTGGGTCAGTGTCTTTATATCTCTTTATGAAGCTCGAGAACATGTTTTATCCCGAATATGTTAGGCTTTTTACTTTGGCCACTGGTGGAGAAGATAGATCAGAGCGGGTGACTTAGAGGTTGGCTAGGATGTCGAAAGTTAAACGCCTTTTAAAGTCGGGGCGTTCTCCTAAAAGTTGTTTAATAATAAGTTTTCGACTATGTAAAACTCCTTATACATCATATTATAAAAGAAATAATTTATAATATAATATAAACTCCCTCTCTCTATTTAAAATTGATTAATTTCATTAGAAGAAAAAAAATACAAATTATAGGAATTTGTTCTCCTCAAATAAAATCTTAAGTTAAATTTATGCATGAAATTCTCATATTATAAATCGTTTTATAATATTATATGTGGGATTCGTCAACTCAAACTAGTCTATTATAAGATGGGATATCTAGATTAAAAATATAAAAATCTCTCTTTTTGATATGAAAGAATAAATAATACCTTCTCTATTTTTTATTATAAATCATTTTAAAAAAAATATTTGTACCACAATATAAATTATTTTATAATTCTAATTAATGATATTTTTCTATTATATTTTTAAATATTTATTATTCTCTCTTTTCAATTATGTAATAAAAGACAATTTTATAAAAACTTTTATAATTATAATAATCATTATTTTTCGTAATATAAATGAAAAGTCTAAAACGACTTTACTATAATAAAAAACGAAAATAGTAGTTAGTAATACATTATTGACCTAACAAATCCTTAATCAATTCGAACAAAATATTAAAATCATAATCTTTATTTCTTTGTAGTATTTTTTTCTTCTTTTCTTAAAGCAAGATAACATTGAAATGTAGTAGAAGGGGTATCAATGGGAATGTAAGGTCTCGATCAAAGTCATTTATTATATAAAAAAATTTGTTGTTGAATATTCAATGATGTTACACTCTTAAGTCCCATGTATTTGGAAAACTAGAACTGTACCTTTCCTTTAATTTTAAACACAGGATCCGTTAAAACTATCTTAGTATTATTAACTCTCTTTAATTCATTTTTTCCTAATCCTATCATATCTTCCCATCTATATAATATATTAAATCAAATGCATCAAATATTATAAAAATATATCATCAATTATAAATTTAATACATAATCAAGTATAATTATAAATTTTTCACATCATTCTATAATTCTACGTGAAACATCACAAAATTCATTTCATCCTTTCCTTCTATAAATTGAAAATTACAAGTTCAAACTTTCATAAAGACGGAATAGAATATCATTTTAAACAAATTGATCTAATAAATCAATTATTAATCCAACGCGAATATTCTCTTAAATTAAAAAAAAATCTTTCATATTTCAAATATAAAAGAGATGTGAAAATTCAAATACAATAAAATATTTTTTGTTTTCTTGAAATTATAACAATAAAAGTAACATTTGAAATAAATATTTTTAATCTTAGAGTATTACTTGCATAATTTAAGTCACTTTAAACTTATTTAAAATATAATATAGTATCTAATAATTTTTTACGGTGTCTATATAATTTATTATTATATTTTTTTATATAATATCAAATAATAAATTATTGAAAATTAGAAAAATACTACACAAAAGAGATAAGAGAATTCAAACACAATAAAACATTTTTATCTTATTTTACACAAAATGGTCTAACAAGCCAATCATTACTCCAACTATGTATATTCCTTTATATTAAGAATATTTCTTTCAAATTTAAAAAATAAAAGAGATGTCAAAATCCAAATACAATAATATATATTTTTTATTTTCCTGAAGTTATAGCAATAAAAGTAACATTTGAAATATATTTTTTAAATTTTAAAGTAGTTCCTACACAATTTTCAAATATAAATCACCTTAAGTTAATCTTAAAAATAATATAGTATGCAACAATCTTATAAAATTAGACTAAATAGACATAAATTTTATAAATTTATTAAAAATTTTATTTGATAATAATTATAAATAAACTTTTATTTTTATTTAACAAATTAAAATAAAATATATAAATAAAAGATAGATGCAAAAAAAATGAGAATCAAAAGAAAACAAAAAAAAAATATTTTATAGGTATGTAAGTTTACAAACCTAAATTGTGGATATCAGGCTTAATTTATTTGTATGTATTTTTTTTTATAAATCAAATGTATATTTGTTTATGTGATTAATTTATATTATTGTTTCTATTATAATTCACAAAAAAAATATTTATAATATAAATTTTATAATCATATTTTATCAAAACTAACTTTTAATATATTTAAATTTAAATAAAAAAATTAACAACCTTTGATTTTAAGCATTCATCATTAAATAGTTACTTCTTAACCAACTATTTAAAGCCCATCGTTTTTTAGAATGATATAGTTTTTTTTTTCTTCTTTCTGATGCATCAACAAATGTGATGGATGTGGAAGAAAATAGTATTTCTCTAAGTAGGAAATGAAATATTGGTAGATATGAAGTTAATTCTTGTACTTTTTATGTTTGTCTGGAGAATAATGTCATTTATTTTAGCCAATAGTAGTGTTAAAGTCTTGGATATAGGACCAGTGCTGGAGATTTGGTGATTTTTATAGAGGACTCTGGTTTTTTATGGTGGTTTATATGAGGTGAGATCAAGCTTTTCTTCCTTACAGGTGGAGGGTTTTTACAATGTCTTTTGACTTATTTGGCTTTGATGTATCTTTCCTTTGGACTGTTTTATTATTTTAATGTGTTATCTGTTCAGTAGTTTTTGTACTAACTGATTACACTTTCTTTATATTTTAGTGGGGTGTTTTGTCTTATTATTTATATTATTACAAAATAAATTTTTTACTTTAACTGAAATAAAGCATTTATTTATGTTTGGTGGATGAGATAACAAAAGATGTAATAGAAAGTTTTTCACTTTTTCTTTTACTTGGTCTTTTCATCGAGGTGAAGTCAACAATTTTTCTCCTCTATAGGTCTTTTCACCGAGATGAATTTAAAATACAAAATCATTCTCTAGGATGGATTATAAGAGAAACATTTTGATCAAACACTACTAGAAATATAATATTTAACGTCAGCCATAATTTGACGCTAAAGGGCTAAAGCCGACGCTACTTGTTGTTTAGCATCGAATTAGCGTCGGTATAGACACGCTAAATGATTTGAAGTAAACATGTTTGCGTTGGCCATTTAAGGTCGTGTCTACCATAATGTCGGTTAAACCGAGTCTACGCCGAGACTACACTTAAGGTAACACACAAAAAAATTGAAAAGTCAACCAAAACATTAGTGTCGGCTTGGCCGAGGCTAAAGTCAATTTTTCAGAAGTCAAAAAACTATTAGCGCCTGCTAGGCTAAGGCTAAAGTCAACCTTTCAAAAGTCATAAAACAGTTAGCGTCGGCTTGACTGAGGCAAAAGTCAACCTTCCAAAAGTCAATAAAACGCTTAGCTTCGGCAAAACCGAGGTTAAAGTCAACTTTTTAAAAGTCAATAAACTCGTAGAGTCGAGGTAGTCGTTGCTAAAGTCAATTTTCAAAAGTCAATAATATACTTAGCTTCGGCTAATAGCAGTTCATTTTGGTTCAAAGTTAAGAATCGGTTCAACAAACTACTAATTCAGTTTACTTCGGTTAATAGTAGTCCAATTTGGTTCAAAGTTAAGAATCGGTTCAACGAACTACTAATTCAGTTTGGTTCGTTAAAACTATAACAGTCTGGTTCAGTTCTTCTGAGCTCTTCTTATGGTTCATTTCAGTTTTCTTATTTTTACAAAATAAATGCAAATCTCTACCTTATACACATGGATATTTTAGTAAACAATGAATCATAAACTGATTTTAATGGGGAATCAACAAAGAACTAGAGGTTAATTCAAACTAGCACAAAAGAATTTCAATATATACTTCAGGCTTTATTATTTCTTGAATAGTCTGTAAAGAAAAACTCTCAGGAGGACCAGGTTGAATAGCCCTTTTGAATACCTCATGCAAATACAAATAACCAAACAAAATATAAGTAATTAAGTTTATCAAGGGGAAATAAGCTTTATCTAGTTATGGAGTCCAGAAACCACGAATATGACACCGACACTAACAATGACACGACACCGACACCACGAATATGATGTGGAAAAATCACCTGTAAAAGAGGTTGTCAATAACCTCCCACACTAAAAGAAATATAGAAAATCCAATGTGAAAGAGTTCTTACTGATGATGAAGAAAACGATGGAAGATATTTTAGACGAAAACAATTGGATGGTGAAAAAACCGATCTTGTTGGTGCACACGATCTTGTTGGTGCTAACGATCAAAGGGCTTCATCGTGAAACCTATCTAAATTTCATATTCACTGCAACTGGGCTCGATGATGGTTTTTTTCTCTAAGGTTTCGAGTATGAGGGTAAAGTTGAAACGGGTATGAGAAGCCTTTCCTTTTCTTATTTGGCTTTAGTGAGGAGGGTGAAGCACAAAACAAACTTTCTTATTTTTACTATTATAATATATTATTATATTAGTAATTATTAGAAAAGGGATAATTTTAACTGATATAAATATGATCTAAAATAAGAAATAAATATTAATCATAATTTATTTCAATCAATTAAAATAATTATTGATCAATAAATAAATGAAAAAGATATTAATTCTTATTTATTTTTATCAGTTAAGATTATTATTAATCAATATATATATATATATAAATAAATAACTAAATTGAAAATAAAAAACAATAACTAAACAAATTAATTATTTAATTACTAAATTAATTAACTTAAAAGTAATAAATTAATTATTAATAAATAACTAATTTAATTTCTATTTTGAAAAAATAACTATTAAATTGATTTAATAATATGAAATGAAATAGAAAAATGGACTTTAATCATTATCTATTTTATCATATAAGATAACAAGATAATTATTAATCAATAAATATTAAAATAAATAATTTAAAACTAAATAAATTAATAACAAAGAAAACAAGAAAATAATTTAAATAAAAAATAAATACTGAATTGACTTAATAATATGAAATGAATTATTTTAAAAAAAATTATAATTATTTTTTTACAATTAAGAATTATTGACTTAATAAATTACTCAATCAAATTATTTATTATAAAACTATATTTATTACTGAATTGTTTTCTTAATAAAAACTAATTTAAGACTAAATTAATAAATAAAGTAATTAAATTACTAATTTATTTAATAATTGTTGACTAAAATGAAAATATTAATTAATCATAGCGTCGGCCAAGCCGACACTAAATCTAAAATTCCAACCAAAAAAGAGGGGAAAAATAAATAATAAATAGTCAAATAAATAAATAAATTAAACATTAGCGTCGATTTGTCGACACTAAGTAAAAAAATAAGTACCAAAACCAAAAAAAGAGGAAAAATAAATAAATAAAAAATTAAATGAACCTTAACGCCGGTCAAGCTGACACTAAATTGAAAAATAAAAAATAAAATATATTGCACGGCAAACGAAAAAAATAGTGGAAAAAAAATAAAACATAAATTCTTAATGAATTAGCGTCAGAGGGGGCTACACTTCCGTTTAATAAATTAAAAAAATCATTTGAAAAATGAACCAATATAAATATAGCGACGACTAGACCTTCACTAAAAAGTCAAGTAAAAATAAATAAATAATTTTGTATATAGCGTCAGATTAGTTGTGACTATGCATTAAAAAACAATATTATATTAAAACCGTTATAGGTAGCCTTATAGCTTGGGTATAGCGTGGGCTTGGCTGACGCTACTAAAGTAGATTAGCGGCAATGTCGGTGGTCGACGCTAAATCTCGGCAGCTATTTCATGTTTTTCTAGTAGTGAAAGTTGGTTCCTTAATATAATATATTCTCTTGTAATTATCAATATTATTTTCTTCAATGAATGTTTGTGAAAATGGTTTAATGTTGTTAGGAAAGCATGCATGTGTTTATTTGTATTTTTATTAAATTAAATCACAACTTTTATTTCATTTAATGGATTAAATTTCGAAAAAAATCTTAAGGATAAGTTGTGTAGAAAAGTGTACCGAAAATTGTTTGTGATTGGAACTTAGATGCTCGAGCGTTCAGAGAATGAACATAAACTATAATCGAAACAAAATAGAATTCCTTTGAAAGAAGAAAATAAACTAAAATCATAATAAATTAAATGTCATTAAAATAAATGTTTCAATTAAAAAGACTTAATGACTTTAAAAAAAAGGACGCAGGCTCATACATTTTCTCACGAACATCTGTTCTATATGGCTCATATACTTTAGTTCTATAGAGAATACTTGATGAATATTGTAACCCCTAATCACAATAATTAGATTAACTTATATATTAATACAATGTTAACCGTCGACAATAGTTATTTTCACGGAACCCGACACATATCATCTTATGTGGGTTTCAGTCTTCTAGTTTTCTTCCACGCGTCTTCAATGTTTAAAACTGCTAAAAACAAACCATCATGCTGATAAATTCCTTTGAACCCCTTAATTACCTCTATCGAGAGTCTCTGGTCGACTCCTATAATACAATCGAAACATCTCTAGTTTGGATGACACCCCAACCTCTGATTGGATGTGTCGAAGTCGACACTTGTCGAAGAGATGATTTGTGAAAATATTTTCGAGATTCTAGACATGTTTTAAAGAGAGAGTGATCCTACTCTTGTGGATCTGTTCCTAAGACTCTTCCAAATCAGGCTTCTTGAGCATTAAAATACACTATGCATAAATATTCAGATAAGTTGATTGAACCATCTTAATCGGCATAATTAGTATCTCGAAACAATGGTTGAGTCTCTTTACGCTTAGCATTTTTCAGCATGATCTCTTTGTTGAATTATTTAGCTAAAATGTATAGGCTAAGAAATGAGCCCACAAAAATGATATTTTCGATCATATGTATGTGATGGAAGAAAGGTGGCATTTTTTTGTAACTTCTCGACACTATTCAAGATAGTCTACATACGTTATAGTCATCATGATCATTTTTCACTAAACTATCACACCAAAGACGTGTGGGTGAAACGTCATCATCACTTTGATTTCATAGGACAATCATGAGCCATAAAATTAAGTCATATTAAAAGAGATCATTTAATTTAATTTTTTTCTCAAAAAATTAAATGTCAATTGTCCATTTTGAGATGTCACATGTCCAGCTTCTTTATAGGGGAAACTAATTTTTTTCTCCTTGTACCTATATATATATATATATATATATATATATATATATATATATATATATATATATATATATATATATATATATATATATATATGTGTGTGTGTGTGTGTATATTCCTCTTCTGCATTTAATTTTCCTTTTCATTATCTCCTTCTTCTTCAGAGCCCTAGAAACCCTTCAAACTTTCCGCAACATTCATTATCGCTCCTTCAACAAGCATTTTCTGCTTAACATTTCTCAAGAAAAATAATCACTTTTGCTGCAATAGGTTCCTTCTACTACCAAGAACTCCAACAAACTTTCTCCAGCTTTAGGATAACACCTGAATAATTGGTTATCCTGGCGCCAGTTGATGCCAGTTCGTGCCCTTTGTATCCTCTCGAAGTTTGCAGCAATTCTCTGGTTGCAGATGATGCTGCACCTAGGGCATAATATCATTTCTGCATCTCCTTTGTGGCACAACATGAGGTAATCTTTAAGACTGGCATCCCCAGCATAATTATCCTCCATTTTGTATTTTTCCTTTTCTAAGTATCTCTCCATCTCCTCCATTTCAGAACGAGGTCTCTCCATATCCACCATGTTTACATCTATATCCTCCCCCTTTATGTCATCATCTCCCCATCCTGTAGGTTTTATATCTTCAATTTGGATTTTTGAACTCTCTGGGGCAGAATACTTCACCAAGTAGTCAAACTTTCCACTGGGCTCTCCTAAAGTATCCCATATTTCTTTCTGAGGGGAGGGTGGCTTCGTGATCTGGACTTTCTCCAATTTTAGCCTCAGACCTTCAGTAACCTGTGTCAACTCTTGCTTTTGGTTTTCCTGGCCTTCAGTAGCCTGGATCTCTTTCGAAACAGCCAAAGGTACTGCTTCGATCGAAGCCTCTGGTTGCTTGTGGACGTCCTCAGTGACCCCCTTGTTGACTTCGACTAACACCCAGTTTTCATTCTCAGTGCCTTTCTCTCCTAATGGAGTGTCATCTTGATCTGCTTCCACCATATTGATTCCTCCAATGCATACAGGCTCGGAGTAATTGGTGTCTGCGACATCCAAAGGATCTTCATCTACTTTCATTTTTGGTTTGTCAGCGAATTTCAGTCTGCCATCCTTAATTGAATTTTGAATTAGATCCCTGAAAAGAAAACACTGTGAGGTTTTGTGGCCTAGGAAACTATGATACTTGCAAAATCCTCTTTTCTTCCTTTGATCTAAAGGATGTATTTTGACGTTCGATGGCACAATGAGTTGACCATCTTTGACAAGCAAATCAAAAATCTCGTCACACTTTGTTATGTCAAAAGTGTAAACCTTCTTTGGGAATTTGTCACTTTTCTCATTTTCAATAATTTCTTTCCCTTTTGTGGGAACTAATAACTTACAAGAGTAAGGTGGAGCCTGTTTCAATTCAGCGAGATCAATTTCGACCTCTTCGAATTCAGGGTAATCTTCTGCTTCCTCAGCCCCAACATAGGAGACCCTTTCTTTCTTGTTATTTTTAAAAACTCGGGCCTTTTCAGCCTTTAGCCTTTCGACTTGTCGAACCCTATCGGCTAATTGAGCCATGTCCCTCAAGTATTGTGTATCTAATTTCTTTCGAATAGAGTAATCCAGGCCTCCAGCAGCCATTTCGACCAACTCGTGTTCAGGGACTACTGTGAAACATCTAGATTTCAAGAGTCTAAACCTATTCAGATAGTCATCTATGGGTTCAGTAAATTTCCTCTTAACACTGGCTAGTTCCTTCAGACTTATTTTAGATTGTCCCATGTAGAACTGTTCATGGAATAATCTTTCCAACAGAGCCCAAGTATCTATGGACCCAGGAGGCAAAGTGGTGAACCATGTGAAAGCGTTCTTAGTTAGGGAACTTGGGAAATATTTGATCCTAAGGTCTTCATTATTTGCTATATCTCCTGCTTCGGTTAGATGCCTGGCTATGTGTTCGACTGTTGATTCATTGGTATCTCCAGCAAACTTTGTAAACTTAGGGACTTTATATCCCCTTGGTAAATCAGTATGCATTATGTAATCTGATATAGGAGAGGCATAATTTGGCCTTCTAATTCCTGTATTGAGGCCATTTTGGGCCATGATTCTCTCTATCATGGTGGTTAAATTATTTTCTGCCAAGATGTTATCGTTTCGAATTCTGTGAACGACTGCATCAGCATCTTGATTTCGAACCACCATGACAACTCCTCTAGGTTGTTCTTCTCGAAACTCTGGGACTTCTAACCTTTCGATCCTTGCCCCTGGTTCTATAATTTCCCTTTGTGGGCCCTGAATCATTGGGGCTTCTAACCTTTGTGCCCTTGCCCCCACATTAACCCCCTCTCTGGCTGGTCTATAAGGTGGGTCATCAACAACTTGTTCTATGATAGGTACGTTTGCGCGAACTCCCACCTGATTCTGTCTACGCCTTTCTGGGGGAGCGAAAAAATCTGCTATTCGACTTATGTTATCCGCGTTTTCTCTGTTTGTCACAGTTACATTTTGTACTATTGGGGCAAAGATCTCTTGCATAGTTTGCGCTAACACTCCTATCATATTATGGTTACTATCATCCATTAATTGCCTAAAGGCCAACTGATTTTCTGTGGTTAAGATAGGCATTGCACTATAACCTACTGACCCTTGGTTATTTGTCATAAATTGATTTGCCCCAGACCCAGACCCTAATTGTGGTGACGTATTCGATGTCGAAGTGTGCAGACCCGCCATAAAAGATGTTGGCATCCCATAAGAGGAATTTCTGTGTCTGTTAGCATCGAACCCGGGTGGTCTAGTTAGTGGGGTGGCGAAATGGGTTTGTGTCCCTGATGGTGGGACGAATCCCCCAGGATAACCAATGGTTCCTGTATTTCCTAGGATCGAACTGTTAGTCGACATGCCACTTGTTCCATTAGTGGCTACACTACTGGTAGAAGATGCAACAGACTGTGCATTCGAAGGGATCGCATTAGATGTTCCCGTCGAAGCGGACATATTAGTGCCTGTTGCATGTGGGATATTTTTCTCCCCCTGTTGATTGTCTGGATTAGACATCTTGCTCAAATGTTTTCTTCTGGGTAAGGGTTGATTGCTATTGGTTATTCTACCACTTCTAAGGTTCATATAACAACGAACTTATCACTCAGAAAGTACTTTTACAATGGTTATGTCCCAACAATCTTTACTTTGTTCTAAATTCCGTAACGACCAATGACGGTCCCACTGGGCGTGCCAATTTGTTTACAGTGATTTCTGGTAAACAACCGCTAGTCCTCCAAACTATCAAATAATCTTAATGACTGTTATTTAATCTCTCTGGTAACTTGCAGGATCGACTAGATTGATCCTATGGGGTATTGGTCGTTTGGATAGTTCTAATTGTAAAACTGATATTCATAGTTAGGATTTGTGTTTGGAATGTTTTATAGACGTTCAACTGACTTCGATTACCATATTAAAAGGATCTAATGACATGATCAAGTAAAGACGTGCGAAACTAAATTGCATGAATAAAGATTCGATTGCAAAGAAACATAAAACTGCAAGAAACAAGTAAATAACTTTGAAGTATAAAAGCATGAAATGTAACAAAATTTCTGAAATGTAAAGGATTCGAAATAGAAAGAAAGCGTTTAAATGCAAGAAATCAGTAAATGACTTTGAATGAAAAGGTATTCGAATGAAAAAAGCATGAAGATAAAAACATGAAATGTAAAAGAATTTCTGAAATGTAAAGGATTCGAAATAGAAAGAAAGCGTTTAAATGCAAGAAATCAGTAAATGACTTTGAATGAAAATACTTTAATGTAAAGGCTTTTGAATGATATTGACATGAAGATAGAAGATAAACTGGAAATGATAAAGAGTTTTACTGAATCATAAATATTTGGTGTTATCATACGTACATTGTTCGAGCATTCGTTTCCCTAGCCATGTGGTATTTTGAATGTTTACTGAATTTTGTACAATAGATATGACACACACGAAATCCTAACGCTAAGACTCTTATTTATTCTACTTCGACCATAACGGTCTTGCCTATAAGATTCTGCCACGTTCAGAACATGCAGAACACTGCTCCTCTCTAGCTTCCACGCGTCTTCGAACGCTCCAGCGCATATATTTTTAAATTTCGAACATCCCGCTTGCGTTTGAATTTCAAATGTTTTGGCACTCTTTGCTTCGAACTCATTTCTTAAACACAGTATCATTACCACTTCGAGGCTTCTTTTAAATATATCTTCACAACTGTCACTCGAAGCTCCGAGCTTTGACATGTTCGTTCGAAGAACTGCTTCTACCATTCCGAACCATAACATCTTGCTTTTCCCAACGAAAAATCCAACTTGCTTCATTTCGAACTGTGTCATCAAAATCTTCAGCCAACAAAATGCCCCTTTAAAATATGTATTTCGATCCTTTGAGAAACACTTATTTTAAATATATATGCAAGATTTTGATGTGACCTTTGAGTAATCGTAACATTTATTGTGTATGACTCCAGTCACGTCAATCACGACGCCTCTTGGATTCCTTAACCGTCTTGAATCAGTATTTCACAGCGTGGTGCAGTTACAAAACAATGATTATTATTAATCACGCCTATTACCAATATCAGCCTTTACGCCACCTCCTTCTCAATCCAACCCACGACTCCCACGTATCCTAGTCTCACTTAGTGGATGTTTAAACTTCCACACTATAAAAACCAATCAACTTAGTCTTTTATTCTTTTCCACATTCTGAAACTTTTCTTCCTCTCTTCTCACCGAAAACCCTAAAAACTTCCAACAATCTTCAACAATGTCTTCCACAACATCATCCCAACTGAAGAAAACTTCCAAAAAGAAAGGAAAGAACACAGGAACAATAATGGAAAGCAAGGTTGGTACTTATCAAGGTCAATCTGTGCTTATCCCCCAAATGATCTCCAAAGAGAAGGAAATGCTTTACGCCTCTCAGGTACTAATTCCAACTAACGTTGCTGGAAAGAGGTTTGCTCTAATGGGTCCTCTTACAGTCTTTGAAATCTTAAAAGATACTAGAAAAATCTTCCATGTTTGCTATAACTTTAAACCTTTGTTTAATAAGATGGATATCCCTAAGATAGGTGAGTCTTCTGATTCGACAACCATGGAAACTCCAATCGTTCCCCCAAAAGATCCCTTTGTGCTAGACTATGTGAAGAGCAACTTTAAGCCATTTCGATCCTGCCCTACCTCTGACATAGCTTACCAAAACTGGCTTACCAAAGTAGAAGCCAAGAAATCCCAGCAATGGGAGGAATTAGGAATCTACAATTTGATTAAGTTATCGAAACCAGGGTTCACCTATAGTCATCCATTATTATTTGCGTCCTTATATTTCTGGGACAACACCTACAACACCTTTCATCTCCCTGGGGGAATGATTACACCCACATTTTTCGATATAGCAGCCATTACTGGTTTGTCACCAATAGCAGAAACCTACATCCCTGACAATGAAGAGCACTCCAGCATTATTGACTTCGAAGTCAAATTAGCCAGCTTTTCAAAATTCATTAGCCATTACCACACTGAAGGAGATAGTGTGTCAGATGTGGAACATATTGCTTTCCTCACCTTATGGTTATCAAGGTATGTATTCTGCAGCAGGTCCTTATAGGTAGCAAGCAGGTTCATCCCTCTAGCTAGATACTTACATGAGAATAGGAGGGTGTGTTTAAGCGAACGGTTACTTGTTGATCTTTACGAAAGCTTAAGATCAGCCGTTTCGAGTTTGAAATCCCACACTCCCAAAAACATCCTTCTAGCTGGCCCCTTCTGGTTACTCCAATTATGGCTTAATGCCATGTTTGAACCCTCACTATCAACTGCTAACACCATTGTTGAACAAGATCCGAAGATAGCGGATAGAATCATTGAAGGTACGAGGCTGCGAAAACTTACCCCAAACGATGACAAAGATGACTTCAAGGTCCTTTTCTCAAACTATATCATGATTTTTTCCAAAAGACACAAATTTGAAGAGACCATGGCGCCCTTTGCTTCAAGGACTCATGGACCATCATGGTTCACCATGCCTCTTTCAGAAGCAGTTAAAAGCAAAGAAATTCAAGATATTTGGAAAGCCTTTTTGCTTCCCAGATTAATTTCCTCACGAATCACTCCTTCCAAGAATCAAATCTTCCTCTTTGCCTATCAACCCAATTTTGTTTCTAGACAATTTGGCCTGTGCCAACTAATCCTTGAACCTCTGTTCCAAACAGAGAGTGCCATCACTTCTGGTCGAACCTTTAAAGCCAGAGAAGCCAAACTGCAACAGGAACAATATCAAGGCTTTGCCCACTTTGAACTAATACCTTTTGAACCCACACACTTCACAGCAAAGGGTTTTCTGGAATGGTGGACAAAGTTCTACCAATCTTATATGTTCGATACCCTCTCCATTCAACAGAAACTAACTGATGCGTTTGATGTGCAGGTACACTCCAAGAAAGGTATGTTCACTCACGCCAAAGAGATTAGGGATTTTCAAACTTATTTCGAAACCACTTATTATCCCACACACTTGGAAACCACTGTGCATCAAGCAGCTGAGACCTTGAAGGAAAAATTTAAAGAAAAAATTTCTAAGCTCAAACTTCCTTCAGGGTTGTCACCTGAGGATAGGTATAGGTTGGCACTCGAAATGCATCCACCTAAATTCCCTAGATTGCCTACCTCAGAACTGGCTCTGGCTTGGTTTCCTCTATACCCTTGGTGGTTCACTTGCAAAGAAATGTTCAAATACCTTCAAAAGAAACCAAAGCCATCTGAGACTGTGACATGGGCTCGTCATTGGCTCCATGATTTCCCAGGACATCTTCGCTATGACCTTTCTGCCATGTCGATTATATCTAATCAAGGCGCAGGTGCGAATGCTTGGGAAAATCCCAAATGTTTCTTACTTTCTACATTTTTAACTTTTACCTTAATTGTTTCGATTTTCAGCCATCAGGATAAAGACCGCTGCTTCGAAGTCTAAAGAAGGAAGTTCTTCCCAAACATCTGTCGAAACCAATGATGATGTGACCTTATCCAAACCAACAACAACTACTGCAACAACAACAACAACAGTAATAACAACTGTTCCAACTCCACAGGTAATCAATTAGCCCTGATGTTTCAAATAAACTGAATTTCATGATTTGGATCTAACTCATGTTTAAATCTTTTCAGACTAACAAACTCCCACCAACCACTCCAAAGAAAAGAAAAACAAACACTATTGGGAAGAATCCCAACGCTGGAGGGAATTCACCGACCGCTTCGAAGAAGAAGCAGAAGAAAGAAACTTCCAAAGGCGCTGCACCAACTGGCACTTCTGGACTCGATTCCAGAGATGCTGCTCCCTCAACTAAATCCAAAAATCCATCCTCGACCTCCAACGTAATGTTGGAACATATAGATAGCAACCTCTCTTCTGAGAATCCACAGGTAAATTGAACTCGAATTTTTAACAAAAATAGTTATTCATTACCTTGGTGCATGCTCTTAATATTCTTTGTCTCTGTAGGACATTTTGAACCCAACTCTTACCACTTCGACTTCTCCATCAAAGACTGCTGCTCCCATCAATTCTTCTCCTCATGGGGACTCCAGTAACCTGGTGCAAAACAAAGGATCCTCCAACATGGCGGTTCTGACTGGGGCTTCAGAGCAGCAAGATGACCAAAGTAATTCTCCTCCTTTGAAAGAAACGAATGAAGCAACGCTTCATGCATCTGCAGAGATTTTACCAAAAACTTCTCTTCAAAAGTCCCCAACCCTTCAAGAGAACCCAAAGGACATTCATGCTGAAGAAGAGAAGGCTGATTCTGATCAAGAGAACGAAGAATCTGCAGAGGAAGGATCCGAGGAAGAAGATGCCCACAATGGTTCGACTGCTGGAACAGAGTCAGATGCCAATAGCAGTGAGCACAATGCTATCGAAGTGGTGGATATGGTTGATAATGAAGAAGGCAATGAGCAGGAAACGAGTGAAGGTGACGGTGACCGGACCAATGAGCCTATGGAAGTCGAAATGGATGTGACTCCCTTGCGTATGGAACTTCCTCAATCGTCTCAATCTCAAATGACTGGAGAGGAGCTAGCTCTCCTAAGACGAAATGACCCAATTGGGTACATGAAGGCAAAACTTGCTCAAAGGGATATTCCTCTTGCTAGGGCTGGTACTAGTTCGACTAGAAATCCGTTGCCCTCAGATGATAGAGTTGTACTCCTTAACAGAATTAGGAGAACAATCCTTGATGTGGACTTGTTCGAAGTGCTCAAACAGGATAGTACAGCTTGCTATACCATGAAGGAGCTACTTACGCAAGTTAACCTCACCACCTGCTCTTTGCCAGTCAGCACCATATTATTCGATCTTCAATCTTTGTTAGATAACGTGACTGGGTGTCTTCTTCAAGACGAATTTTCTACCAGAAAGGTCCAAGAGAAACGAACTGCCATGGACGCTGCTTATGAGCATGCCTCGAAGCTCTCTAAAGAAGCTGAAGACCAAGTCATACACATAAAGCAAGCCAAAACTGACTATGAAGCTCGAGCTGAGTCTATTCTTCTCTGGGAAAAGCAAATTCAAGAACTTCAACAAAAGGTTAAGGAGGCTCAACAACAACAATTAGCCTACGAAACCAATACTGTTGGTGATCAGTTCGAAGAGCTCCTCAACAAAGGACTTGCAGAAATGGAGGCAGCAGAGCAACTTAAAGGAGAAGTAGCTACCCTAGAAGGAGCAAGGCATTTCACTCAACAAAGGCTTGAGTCCTTTCGGAGTACCTTTAATAGATTGAGGAACAATGCCTATTTTTGAATCTCAATTTATTTAATTAGTTTTGAAACTTGGTTTTGGTCTGTAATATCCGAACAACGCCATTTTGGCAATCCTATATTACAATTTTGGCATTCCTTTATGATGTTTCGATTATGTTGTTATTATTCGAATCTCCTGCAGGCGTGGCTTATATTTCTTTAAATATTTCCCATTAACCTTTAGGATTCGCTTATCATCAGCCAACTCTTCGATTTCATATGCATTGTTTGAAAATATATTTATTATTTGAAAAGGTCCTTCCCAATGAGGTGACCATTTACCTAATGTTTTATTTTCTTGTCCATGGGCAATATGACTTTCCAAACTAAGTCATTAATAGTGAATGCTTTCCCTTTCACCCTTTTGTTATATGCCCTGGCTACCCTTTCCTTTTGTCTCATTAGGATTTCCAATGCATGCAATCTAACTTCATCTAACTCAACTAACTCATTCATCATCATCTCCCAATATAATGCATATGGCATTTCGTTTTGTCTTTGAATTCGAACTGATTGTAGATGAATTTCTACTGGCAAAACCACATCATGACCAAATGTTAGTTGGAAAGGTGTGGTGTTAGTAGCTTCTTTAGGAGATGTTCTACAGGCCCATAGTATTTGGTCCAAAGTCTTGTGCCAGTTCCTTGGCTTTTTACCAACATGTTTCTTAATTAACCCTATTATCACTTTATTGGCTGCTTCGACCTGACCATTTGCTTGAGCATAATATGGTGTTGATGTTAGTAATCTAAACCCCATCTCTTGAGCAAATTCTTGCATCTTCCTACCAGTAAACACAGAACCTTGATCTGTGGTTATGCTTTCTGGAAATCCGAACCTATAGATAATTTGTTTCTGTATGAACTCAATAATAGCCTCTTGATCAACAGCTACTAATGGTATTGCTTCTATCCACTTGGTAAAATAATCTATTCCTACCAAGATATATTTTTGTCCTTTAGACGAAGCAGGATTTATTTCTCATATTAAATCCAATGCCCATCCTCTGAAGGGCCATGGTTTAATGATCGAATGCAACTCGCTTGCAGGAGCATGTTGAATCCCTGCATGTTTCTGGCATTCTTCACACCCTTTAGCAAAGTCTATACAATCTTTGAGCATGCTGGGCCAATACATTCCATATCGAAATAACAACCATTTCATTTTATGACCTGCTTGGTGTGCCCCACATGCCCCATTGTGGACTTCTGACAATGCTAAGTATGCCTCACTTTCTCCTAGGCATTTCAGTAATACGCCTTCTTGGGTCTTTTTGAACAATTCATTTCCCATGAGGACATATGATAATGCTCTATATTTTATCTTCCTATCAACATTCAAAGTTGGATTTGTTAAATAACTCACAAGTGGACTTCGCCAATCTGCATCTGATAGGGTGTCTATGGCTAGTACTTCGAATCCCTGTTCCTCAGCATAACCTAATTTTATACTCTCTAGATCTGATGGCATGAATCTAGTAGCCATAACTCTACCTCTTAATTCGACCAAATCCTCAAAGTTTTTGGCAGAAACTTTATAACCTGAAGCCAACTGTGCTAAGTCATTTGCTTCTTGGTTTTCTATTCTTGGTATATGTTGAATATCCATGTATTTGAATTTTCTAAGTAGCATGTTAACTATAACGAAATATGTCATCAGATTTTCCTTTATGCATTTGTACTCCTTTGTTATTTGCTTGACCACTAACTCTGAGTCTCCTTTAATTTCGACTCTAGTTGCCCCCAATTCCAACAAAGCTTCAAGTCCAACAATAAGCGCTTCGTACTCAGCTTCGTTGTTCGAGCAACGAGGACCATCTAACTTATACTTGAATTTTGTTGAAATTCCTTCAGGAGAAATTATGAGAACTCCAACACCACTACCATCCCTATGGGTCGAACCATCAAAGTATAATTTCCAAGGTTGCATTTCAACGTAAGCCATGACAGTCTTTTCAACCAGTGAATGGTCCACAATAAAATCAGAAATTACTTGGCCTTTCACAGCTCTTAAAGGCATGAAAGTCAAAGAATATTCTGTTAAGGCTAAAGCCCATTTACCAACTCTGCTATGCATTATTGGTTTCGAAAGCATGTGTTTAATAACATCGAAGTGAGATGAAACATAAACATCAACAGGCTTTATATAATACTTAAGTTTCATACAAGAAAAGTACGAACAGAGACATAGCTTTTCTATATTGCTATATCTAGTCTCTGCATCATTCAATACCCTACTTAAATAGTATATGGCTCTTTCGATGCCATTGCTATCTTCTTGTGCTAACATACTACCTATACTAACTTCAGAAGCAGATATGTACAATCTCACGGGCTTTCCCCATGAAGGTGGAGACAAGATGGGAGGCTGAGAGAGATATCTTTTTATCTTGTCAAATGCCTCCTGATGGATTTCGTTCCACTCGAAGGCTTGGCCTTGCTTCAAACGGAGCAACGGAGAGAAAGCTTGGGTTCTTCCACTTAGATTCGAAATGAACCTTCTGAGAAAGTTAATCTTCCCTAGCAAAGATTGCAGCTCCCTTTTTGACGTAGGTGCTTTCGTCTCCATTATGGCTTTGGTCTTATTTTGGTTGATCTCGATTCCTTTTTTATGAACCACAAAGCCAAGGAAATCTCCAGCCAGCACAAAAAATGCACATTTAAGGGGGTTCATTTTTAAGCCATGTTTTCTCATTCGTTCGAACGATTGGCTCAAATGATGCAAATGGGTTTCTGCAGATATAGATTTGATGACTATATCATCAATGTACACCTGCATAATGGTTTCAATGAAATCATGGAAAATCAAATTCATTGCCCTTTGATAAGTTGCCCCAGCATTCTTTAAACCAAAAGGCATCACTACCCATTCGTAGGTGCCTAAGGCTCCTGAGCAATGAAATGTTGTCTTGGCAACATCTTCAGCAATAAAAATCTGATTGTACCCAGAGTATCCATCTAACATACTTAAATATTCGAATCCTGCAGCAGAGTCTACTAACATTTCTGCCACAGGCATGGAGTACTCATCTTTAGGGGTTGCAGTATTTAAATCCCTAAAATCTATGCAAATTCTCAGAGAGCCATTTTTCTTAATAACAGGCACTATATTTGCTAACCATTCGACATACCTTGTGGTTCTGATGAATCTGCAGCGCAGCAACCTTTCGATCTCAACTTTGATCTTTGTGAGGACCGCTGGTGCGAATCTTCTAGGAGTTTGCTTGATGGGCTTCTTGCCATCCTTGATTGGAAGTCTATGCTCCACTAACTCCCTCTTCAAACCAGGAATTTCATCATAGTCCTACGCGAAGCAATCTTTGTTTCTCTTGAGGACTTAGATCACTTCCTGCTTGAGGCCTGGATTAAGTTTTGCGCTTATGTAGGTTATTCTTTTCGTGTTCTCATCCCCCAGATTCACTTCTTCGAGCGGATCCTGCGCCAACATTTTGGCGCCTGAGTCTATGGGGTCCTTCTCGAAGCCTAAGGGTTCTTTATCATAGATGGCATCCAGCCTTTGATCTATTTCGTGTTCTTCAAAGGGTGAGCCTTTCGATCCATCCCCATTTACTTCGTTCACTTCTACAGCCAATTTATTTATTTTAGCCTCTAAGGCCGCTTCCGATTCGTTCTCAGCCATATAGGCCGAAATCCTTTCAAAGAAGGAGGACTCAATCATGAGCAAGGTTGTCGAATTCCCAGCCTGCTGGCCGTCTTTGCATAGTACCTTCGACTCCTTCATCTTCACTGACTATTCTTCTATCCTAATATATGCCATCATGGCGAAGGGTCATATAATAGTGTGCGTTCCTAGTTTCGTTGATTTCATCATTAGGGACATAAGGAGCAATCTTGGCCAAATGTTTGTCATAATTCCTCTTGTCAACTAAGTTGACTGTTGTCATGAAGTAACTCTGGTCCGCTTCAATGTTCTCCACGATCCCATCTTCTCTCCATAAAACCAACCTCTGATGCATTGACGAAGGAACTGCTCCTACGCCATGGATCCACTCTCTTCCCAACAACAAGTTGTAGTTGGCTTTGGCTTCGATCACCATGAACATGGTGGGCCTGCAGCTTGATCCTATCGTCAAGTCCAATTGAACTACTCCCAATGTTTGGCCTACTTTCCCTTCATAATTGGATAGAACCATGTTGTGTGGTTTGATGTCACCCTCGCGTATTTCTAACTTTTTCAGCATGAAATGGGGTATTAAGTTAACTGCAGCGCCCCCATCCACTAAAACCTTGTTTACGCCATGGGCACCAACTTTTGCCCGAATGAATAATGGCTTCAGATGATTTTTCATAGCTGGCTCTGGGCGCTCGAAGAAAGCATTCTGCTCCTCGACGGCTCCGTTATCCATCACGTAGTAACACACAGGCCTATGCTTCATCAGATCTATTGTATCATCCTCCTCAAACTCTTCGATTTCAGTTTCCTGTCCAAACTCACAAGGTAGTACAGATACCACGTTGCAATTGATATTGAGCGAAGACTCCCCCTCTGATTCGAAGTTGTCTGTTAGCATATCCTCGTCTTCTTCTGGACCTGGTGTGTATTCCTTCGATTCATTTGGTTGTGCTTCATAGAAAAGTCTCCTACTAACTGGGGGTTTGTCCTCAGCTTGATTATTTGGTGTGGGTTTGTTGGTGCTTGATTCTCCTTGGTGTTTTATCGAAGTTGCTCCTTTATTTGCCACAGCTTCCCTTTCAGCCTTTCGAATTCTCTGTTGCCTTCGCCATTGTGATCTTGACATGGGGTTTATTCCTTTGTAGTTTTCTAACCTCATTTCTTCCCTCTTCGCCATGTTGAACTGCCTTCTATATGTCATATCGTGGCGTGCGTTTCGTTCATTGTTTCTCCATTTGTCTTTTCCCTTGTCCGTTCTGACTTGCAGCCACTTGTCTGTTGGTATTTCAGCATGAATTTTGAATGTTACCCTTCGTGCGCCTTTGGGATGAGGGCTATCAGGCCTTCGTTGAGTGTATTTGCTATCGAAACGTTGGCCCATCTGACCAGTCTCTTGGTGGTTCCAGCATGGGGCGAAAGGGATTGTTTCGAAGGCTTTGGCCATACTTTGATCGTACACAGCAGAACACCTTAGGCATACTAGGCATTTTGTTGCTCCTTTGTAACAGCGAACCAAGAACTCCAACAAACTTTCTCCAGCTTTAGGATAACACCTGAATAACTGGTTATCCTAGCCCCAGTTGATGCCAGTTCGTGCCCTTTGTATCCTCTCGAAGTTTGCAGCAATTCTCTGGTTGCAGATGATGCTGCCCCTAGGGCATAATATCATTTCCGCATCTCCTTTGTGGCACAACACGAGGTAATCTTTAAGACTGGCATCCCCAGCATAATTATCCTCCATTTTGTATTTTTCCTTTTCTAAGTATCTCTCCATCTCCTCCATTTCAGAACGAGGTCTCTCCATATCCACCATGTTTACATCTATATCCTCCCCCTTTATGTCATCATCTCCCCATCCTGTAGGTTTTATATCTTCAATTTGGATTTTTGAACTCTCTGGGGCAGAATACTTCACCAAGTAGTCAAACTTTCCACTGGGCTCTCCTAAAGTATCCCATATTTCTTTCTGAGGGGAGGGTGGCTTCGTGATCTGGACTTTCTCCAATTTTAGCCTCAGACTTTCAGTAACCTGTGTCAACTCTTGCTTTTGGTTTTCCTGGCCTTCAGTAGCCTGGATCTCTTTCGAAACAGCCAAAGGTACTGCTTCGATCGAAGCCTCTGGTTGCTTGTGGACGTCCTCAGTGACCCCCTTGTTGACTTCGACTAACACCCAATTTTCATTCTCAGTGCCTTTCTCTTCTAATGGAGTGTCATCTTGATATGCTTCCACCATATTGATTCCTCCAATGCATACAGGCTCGGAGTAATTGGTGTCTGCGACATCCAAAGGATCTTCATCTACTTTCATTTTTGGTTTGTCAGCGAATTTCAGTCTGCCATCCTTAATTGCATTTTGAATTAGATCCCTGAAAAGAAAACACTGTGAGGTTTTGTGGCCTAGGAAACTATGATACTTGCAAAATCCTCTTTTCTTCCTTTGATCTAAAGGAGGTATTTTGACGTTCGATGGCACAATGAGTTGTCCATCTTTGACAAGCAAATCAAAAATCTCGTCACACTTTGTTATGTAAAAAGTGTAAACCTTCTTTGGGAATTTGTCACTTTTCTCATTTTCAACAATTTCTTTCCCTTTTGTGGGAACTAATAACTTACAAGAGTAAGGTGGAGCCTGTTTCAATTCAGCGAGATCAATTTCGACCTCTTCGAATTCAGGGTAATCTTATGCTTCCTCAGCCCCAACATAGGAGACCCTTTCTTTCTTGTTATTTTTAAAAACTCGGGCCTTTTCAGCCTTTAGCCTTTCGACTTGTCGAACCCTATCGGCTAATTGAGCCATGTCCCTCAAGTATTGTGTATCTAATTTCTTTCGAATAGAGTAATCCAGGCCGCCAGCAGCCATTTCGACCAACTCGTGTTCAGGGACTACTGTGAAACATCTAGATTTCAAGAGTCTAAACCTATTCAGATAATCATCTATGGGTTCAGTAAATTTCCTCTTAACACTGGCTAGTTCCTTCAGACTTATTTTAGATTGTCCCATGTAGAACTGTTCATGGAATAATCTTTCCAACAGAGCCCAAGTATCTATGGACCCAGGAGGCAAAGTGGTGAACCATGTGAAAGCGTTCTTAGTTAGGGAACTTGGGAAATATTTGATCCTAAGGTCTTCATTATTTCCTATATCTCCTGCTTCGGTTAGATACCTGGCTATGTGTTCGACTGTTGATTCATTGGTATCTCCAGCAAACTTTGTAAACTTAGGGACTTTATATCCCCTTGGTAAATCAGTATGCATTATGTAATATGATATAGGAGAGGCATAATTTGGCCTTCTAATTCCTGTATTGAGGCCATTTTGGGCCATGATTCTCTCTATCATGGTGGTTAAATTATTTTCTGCCAAGATGTTATCGTTTCGAATTCTGTGAATGACTGCACCAGCATCTTGATTTCGACCCACCATGACAACTCCTCTAGGTTGTTCTTCTCGAAACTCTGGGACTTCTAACCTTTCGATCCTTGCCCCTGGTTCTATAATTTCCCTTTGTGGGCCCTGAATCATTGGGGCTTCTAACCTTTGTGCCCTTGCCCCCACATTAACCCCCTCTCTGGCTGGTCTATAAGGTGGGTCATCAACAACTTGTTCTACGATAGGTACGTTTGCGCGAACTCCCACCTGATTCTGTCTACGCCTTTCTGGGGGAGCGAAAAAATCTGCTATTCGACTCATGTTATCCGCGTTTTCTCTGTGTGTCACAGTTACATTTTGTACTATTGGGGCAAAGATCTCTTGCAAAGTTTGCGCTAACACTCCTATCATATTATGGTTACTATCATCCATTAATTGCCTAAAGGCCAACTGATTTTCTATGGTTAAGATAGGCATTGCACTATAACGTACTGACCCTTGGTTATTTGTCATAAATTGATTTGCCCCAGACCCAGACCCTAATTGTGGTGACGTATTCGATGTCGAAGTGTGCAGACCCGCCATAAAAGATGTTGGCATCCCATAAGAGGAATTTGTGTCTGTTAGCATCGAACCCGGATGGTCTAGTTAGTGGGGTGGCGAAATGGGTTTGTGTTCCTGATGGTGGGACGAATCCCCCAGGATAACCAATGGTTCCTGTATTTCCTAGGATCGAACTGTTAGTCGACATGCCACTTGTTCCATTAGTGGCTACACTACTAGTAGAAGATGCAACAGACTGTGCGTTCGAAGGGATCGCATTAGATGTTCCCGTCGAAGCGGACATATTAGTGCCTGTTGCATGTGGGATATTTTGCTCCCCCTGTTGATTGTTTGGATTAGACATCTTGCTCAAACGTTTTCTTCTGGGTAAGGGTTGATTGCTATTGGTTATTCTACCACTTCTAAGGTTCATATAACAACGAACTTATCACTCAGAAAGTACTTTTACAATGGTTATGTCCCAACAATCTTTACTTTGTTCTAAATTTCGTAACGACCAATGACGGTCCCACTGGGCGTGCCAATTTGTTTACAGTGATTTCTGGTAAACAACCGCTAGTCCTCCAAACTATCAAATAATCTTAATGATTGTTATTTAATCTCTCTGGTAACTTGCAGGATCGACTAGATTGATCCTATGGGGTATTGGTCGTTTGGATAGTTCTAATTGTAAAACTGATATTCATAGTTAGGATTTGTGTTTGGAATGTTTTATAGACGTTCAACTGACTTCGATTACCATATTAAAAGGATCTAATGACATGATCAAGTAAAGACGTGCGAAACTAAATTGCATGAATAAAGATTCGATTGCAAAGAAACATAAAACTGCAAGAAACAAGTAAATAACTTTGAAGTATAAAAGCATGAAATGTAACAGAATTTCTGAAATGTAAAGGATTTGAAATAGAAAGAAAGCGTTTAAATGCAAGAAATCAGTAAATGACTTTGAATGAAAAGGTATTCGAATGACAAAAGCATGAAGATAAAAACATGAAATGTAAAAGAATTTCTGAAATGTAAAGGATTCGAAATAGAAAGAAAGCGTTTAAATGCAAGAAATCAGTAAATGGCTTTGAATGAAAATACTTTAATGTAAAGGCTTTTGAATGATATTGATATGAAGATAGAAGATAAACTGGAAATGATAAAGAGTTTTACTGAATCATAAATATTTGGTGTTATCATACGTACATTGTTCGAGCATTCGTTTCCCTAGCCATGTGGTATTTTGAATGTTTACTGAATTTTGTACAATAGATATGACACACACGAAATCCTAACGCTAAGACTCTTATTTATACTACTTCGACCATAACGGTCTTGCCTATAAGATTCTGCCACGTTCAGAACATGCAAAACACTGCTCCTCTCTAGCTTCCACGCGTCTTCGAACGCTCCAGCGCATATATTTTTAAATTTCGAACATCCCGCTTGCGTTTGAATTTCAAATGTTTTGGCACTCTTTGCTTCGAACTCATTTCTTAAACACAGTCTCATTACCACTTCGAGGCTTCTTTTAAATATATCTTCACAACTGTCACTCGAAGCTCCGAGCTTTGACATGTTCGTTCGAAGAACTGCTTCTACCATTCCGAACCATAACATCTTGCTTTTTCCCAACGAAACATCCAACTTGCTTCGTTTCGAACTGTGTCATCAAAATCTTCAGCCAACAAGAAGCATGGGGTGAGTTGACATGACTAAAAATGGAACTAATATGGATTGTAGTATTAGGTATAGATGATGGAATTAGGGTGATACCTGATGCAGTTATTGTTGTATGAACAAGAGAAGAATTTTGCGATTCCTTTTGAGCTTCTAATTTGGTGAGCAGTCCCATTATGTTTTCATATCTAGAGTCAGAAACATGCTTTTCATTGTCTATTCTGGTTTGGATATGCTCTAGATCTGCATTTGTTTTATCAAATCTCTCATCTATTTGTTGTTGGGTTTGGTTGATATCATTATCAAGGTGTATGTGGGTAGTTTGCACAAATTTTTCTACAATTTCTCTAGAAGAAGGGTTGGGGGTTTGGGGGGATCCATGAATCCAAGAAATAAAAGAACTAATGATAGATTTAACTAGGTTAATAATCAAATCTAAGCTAAAGGAAGATAAATATAAAACAACTTGAACAATTTTCATTGAAGACTTCAACCAAAATTATTATAACTTAAATAGTAGGGTTTTTCTAAGTTAATGAGCCTTGCCCACTTTTGTAAAGACATCAATAGATATGTGGTTAAAATTAAGAAAATTACTAAGACACCTCCATTTAATATTGAATGCAGTCTTCAAGCCATTTGGGTTGTCTTTTGTTTCTTTTGGGCTTTTATGTGGGCATCCTAACATTTGCTCTATTTGATACGCTGTTCTACAAGGAACTTGATTCACCTATGACCTGAAGGGGTAAGAGAACACTTAGAAGGGGGGGGGGGTGAATAAGTGACTCTTTTCTTTTTCAATACAAAGCTCAAAACAATAATGGAATAACACAGTTATTTTTATCCTGGTTCGTTTGAACTCAAACTACTTTAGTCCACCCACCAAGGTGATTTCGCCTTTCTCAACAAGGACTTAATCCAATATAATCAACTGATTACAATCACACAACTGTTGTGACTAACAATGCACAAGTGACTAACAACACTAAGACTTAAATGTAGTCCTAGTCTGCTTGAGAAATCTGACCAAACTTGGTCTCTCAAGGAACAAATACAGTAGTATAATCTTTACAGATAATTGAAATAGAGTTTGCTTCTAATCAAGCTATATCACAACTGTGATTTTTCACTTAGAATATAATACACAAAATGTATGAACTATGAGTTTGTTTGCTTTTGAATCTTTCACATAGTTTCTTGTCCTTCTACTTATCGTAGTAAAAATAAGACCGTTGCTGCCTTCAGAGGAAATGGAGAGCATTAAATGCTTTGCGTGTATCCTAGCAAAATTCCATTCTCCAAGAAACTAGTTGTAGGCACTTGAGTGCTTACAGCCGTCTTTGCATTAATTAGCAAACGTCCGAATGTAAGAACGTGTTTCCTTCGCTTTGACAAGACACGTTGATTTAGACGTTGTTTCAGTATTTGCTTTAAGTCAGAACATGCTTCATTCAACTTCTGGTCAGAGCGTTGCTTGCTAAGAACTTTGAACAGCGCTTGCTTTCAAGTTATCTTCAGAATCAAGAAGCCTGCTAGAAGTTAGAAGATACATTTAAAAAGTAAAGGTTCTTACCAGAGTCAGCAGATGCGTTTTGAATAAAAGATTCTTTTATCAAAGAACTTCTTCATAATCTTTGCTTAGTACTTTAGAATGTTTCTTGTCAGAATATTAACTAAGACATTCAAAACACATTCATTAGAGCATAAATTATCTTAAATATAATTTAGTTATCATCAAAACACTTGGGATAGGTCAGAACTAATATTGTTCTTTCATGACCTTCCTTTAGTGTTGTCAAATTGTTAACAATTGGCCCGACATACTTGATGCACCATTTGAATCCTCAACTTTTCACCAATATCAAAGATCACTAGTTTCATCGCGGCCACAAGGCTTTGCTCCACTACCTGAAAATTTAAAACTGACAAAACTTACAATTATCTTGTTTCGTCATAAAATTTTGTGAAAAGGGAATTAAGAGAGAAAATCTTAATTTTTGTCACTACTTTTCATTTCTAATTTGAATGTATTTTATTTATGGCCCTTTAGAGTCGTTTCCTCACCTTTTTGTGACATGTAAGATTGTTACTACGTTGTGGTATAGGATTTGTAGGTGCTTTGGGGTGGTCTTTTGTCCTTCATAGAGTTCTCTTGGATTTGAGATTTTTACTTTGTTGGAGTTTGCATAGTATTAGAGGCGGGATAACTTTGATTTGGCATTTAGTGGTATGGTTTATAATTTTTTTTGAAACAATAAGATTTTTCAAACACGTCTAAAAATGTGAAGCATTTGGAAGACAAGAGTATTTCACTCCTTATAAATGGTATATTTGTATGTCTCTCTCTGACTTACTCGTGTGTTTTCTCGGTGTGGTTGAAAAATCATATTTTCTTCTTAATTTAATAGTGATTTAAAAGTTTCAGTTCCTTTTTCTGAGAGAAGTGTTCTTGTTGTTTTTCTAAATCTGACTCTGCCAATGTTGATTTCATGATGTTGGGTTATAGCATGTTATCCTTTTCGAGGGGAAATACTCATGGGGAAATAACCAAACAAAATAGCCCTGTAAAGAAAAACTCTCAGAAGGACCAGGTTGAATAGCCCTTTTGAATACCTCATGCAAATACAAATAACCAAACAAAATATAAGCAATTAAGTTTATCAAGGGTAAATAAGCTTTATCTAGTTATGGAGTCCAAAAACCACGAATATGACACCGACACTAACACTGACACGACACCGACACCATGAATATGATGTGGAAAAATCACCTGTAAAAGAGGTTGTCAATAACCTCCCACACTAAAAGAAATATAGAAAATCCAATGTGAAAGAGTTCTTACTGATGATGAAGAAAACAATGGAAGATATTTTAGACGAAAACAATTGGATGGTGAAAAAACTGATCTTGTTGGTGCACACGATCTTGTTGGTGCTAACGATCAGAGGGCTTCATCGTGAAACCTATCTAAATTTCATATTCACTGCAACTGGGCTCGATGATGGGTTTTTTCTCTAAGGTTTCGAGTATGAGGGTAAAGTTGAAACGGGTATGAGAAGCCTTTCCTTTTCTTATTTGGCTTTAGTGAGGAGGGTGAAGCACAAAACAAACTTTCTTATTTTTACTATTATAATATATTATTATATTAGTAATTATTGGAAAAGGGATAATTTTAACTGATATAAATATGATCTAAAATAAGAAATAAATATTAATCATAATTTATTTCAATCAATTAAAATAATTATTGATCAATAAATAAATGAAAAAGATATTAATTCTTATTTATTTTCATCAGTTAAGATTATTATTAATCAATATATAAATAAATAACTAAATTGAAAATAAAAAACAATAACTAAACAAATTAATTATTTAATTACTAAATTAATTAACTTAAAAGTAATAAATCAATTATTAATAAATAACCAATTTAATTTCTATTTTGAAAAAATAACTATTAAATTGATTTAATAATATGAAATGAAATAGAAAAATGGACTTTAATCATTATCTATTTTATCATATAAGATAACAAGATAATTATTAATCAATAAATATTAAAATAAATAATTTAAAACTAAATAAATTAATAACAAAGAAAACAAGAAAATAATTTAAATAAAAAATAAATACTGAATTGACTTAATAATATGAAATGAATTATTTTAGAAAAAATTATAATTATTTTTTTACAATTAAGAATTATTGACTTAATAAATTACTCAATAAAATTATTTATTATAAAACTATATTTATTACTGAATTGTTTTCTTAATAAAAACTAATTTAAGACTAAATTAATAAATAAAGTAATTAAATTACTAATTTATTTAATAATTGTTGACTAAAATGAAAATATTAATTAATCATAGCGTCGGCCAAGCCGACACTAAATCTAAAATAATATGAACTGCCAACCAAAAAAGAGGGAAAAAATAAATAATAAATAATCAAATAAATAAATAAATTAAACATTAGCGTCGATTTGTCGACACTAAGTTAAAAAAATAAGTACCAAAACCAAAAAAAGAGGGAAAATAAATAAATAAAAAATTAAATGAACCTTAACGTCGATCAAGCTGACACTAAATTGAAAAATAAAAAATAAAATATATTGCACGGAAAACGAAAAAAATAGTGGGAAAAAAATAAAACATAAATTTTTAATGAATTAGCGTTAGAGGGGGCTACGCTTCCGTTTAATAAATTAAAAAAATCATTTGAAAAATGAACCAATATAAATATAGCGACGACTAGACCTTCACTAAAAAGTCAAGTAAAAATAAATAAATAATTTTGTATATAGCGTCAGATTAGTTGTGACTATGCATTAAAAAACAATATTATATTAAAACCGTTATAGGTAGCCTTATAGCTTGGGTATAGCGTGGGCTTGGCTGGCGCTACTAAAGTAGATTAGCGGCGATATTGGTGGTCGACGCTAAATCTCGGCAGCTATTTCATGATTTTCTAGTAGTGAAAGTTGGTTCCTTAATATAATATATTCTCTTGTAATTATCAACATTATTTTCTTCAATGAATGTTTGTGAAAATGGTTTAATGTTGTTAGGAAATCATGCATGTGTTTATTTGTATTTTTATTAAATTAAATCACAACTTTTATTTCATTTAATGGATTAAATTTCGAAAAAAATCTTAAGGATAAGTTGTGTAGAAAAGTGTACCGAAAATTGTTTGTGATTGGAACTTAGATGCTTGAGCGTTGAGAGAATAAACATAAACTATAATCGAAACAAAATAGAATTCCTTTGAAAGAAAAAAATAAACTAAAATCATAATAAATTAAATGTCATTAAAATAAATGTTTCAATTAAAAAGACTTAATGACTTTAAAGAAAAGGACGCAGGCTCATACATTTTCTCACAAACATCTTTTCTATATGACTCATATACTTTAGTTCTATAGAGAATACTTGATGAATATTGTAACCCCTAATCACAATAATTAGATTAACTTATATATTAATACAATGTTAACCGTCGACAATAGTTATTTTCACGGAACCCGACACATATCATCTTATGTGGGTTTCAGTCTTCTAGTTTTCTTCCACGCGTCTTCAATGTTTAAAACTGCTAAAAACAAACCATCATTCTGATAAATTCCTTTGAACCCCTTAATTACCTCTATCGAGAGTCTCTGGTCGACTCCTATAATGCAATCGAAACATCTCTAGTTTGGCTTACACCCCAACCTCTGATTAGATGTGTCGAAGTCGACACTTGTCGAAGAGATGATTTGTGAAAATCTTTTCGAGATTCTAGACATGTTTTAAAGAGAGAGTGATCCTACTCTTGTGGATCTGTTCCTAAGACTCTTCCAAATCAGGCTTCTTGAGCATTAAAATACACTATGCATAAATATTCAGATAAGTTGATTGAACCATCTTAATCGGCATAATTAGTATCTCGAAACAATGGTTGAGTCTTGTGATACGGTGGGAGAACTGACTATGGTTTTGCGTTTGTATTCGCAAATGTTGCGGTTAGCAAGAGTCGCCACCGACTTTTTATTTTATCCTAAGGAAAGGTTAAAAAGCACAGCAAAAAACCTTTTGAGATGTTTTCTTGGGTTCGGGGAGTAGATTATAGAAAGGGAAGGTATTAGCACCCTTTCTATCCATGGTTATCCATGGGCTCTTAGTTACTTGCTTAGATCACTTGCCTTTTGTTTTCAATTGTTTTAAATGGTGCTTGAGTGTGTGGGTTTGAAAATGTTTTGAAAAGAGGCCAATGTGGTGGCAACCTTTGTAATGATCCATGTTGGGATGTATACAAAGGTGTACGTCTTTTGAAAAGGTTTTTATTTGTTTTTGAAAGTTGTTTTGAAAGTGTTGTGGATTGTGGTTTTGAAATTAGGCAAGTGTTTTGTTTTGCAAGTTAATTCAAGTAACTAAGAGGTTATCTACTCCTAAATTTCTCAAAAGATCATTGCTATACTTTAACCCTTTTAACAAGTTTGCTCCACCATTGTATTTGGTGGGAAACCTTGTGTTAGGATGTGAAAGGGACAGGCGCGGGTCATCGTTTTAGACCATAATTGCAACGGCGTTAAATGTCTTTGGGCAACTTTCTTTAAGGGACTTGATCATTTGTTTTTGTTTGTTTTGAAAAGTTTTGTCGAGGGACTATGATCATTCAAATTGTTTGCTTTGCCCAAAGAAGTTCAACATGCAATATGGCCCATTTATTTGAAGGCAACAAGTGGAATACCCTAGGGGGTGCAAGTGTGATTTGTGTGTCCATTTTCATGCTTGTTTATCTTGTATTAGGTCAAACTATTTTTTATCGTTTTTTCGCATACAAACCCTAATTCTAACATGTTATCATTAGAAAGCAATAAAGTGCGGAATTAAAATTACTAAGCTATTACAAAACCAAATATGGGAAGGGGGGTACAAATGTTCAAATGGGGGATATTGACAAGAATTTAAATCTAAATTATTACATCATTTTGAATATTTGCAAGATAGATAATGTACAAAAATTAAATGAAAATGCAAGATGCACAAAAATGTTTTGTATATGTATGAAAAAATATTATTTAGGTAAAAGAGAAAAGAAAATAAAAAATATATTATTTTTTGGAGTATTTTGAACTTAGGGTAAAAACCCTAATTTTGAAGAAAAAGGTATTATTTTCTAATTTAATACAACTATTTATTTATTATTTATAAAAATAAAATAAAATGAAGTGTATTGTGAAAAAAGGTATTTTTATATCAAATATTAAAAAATAAGAAAAATCAAGTATTTTTATATTTTTGTCTAAATATATTAATAATCACATATATATATATATATATATATATATATATATATATATATATATTAAACCCTAAATATGTATTAAACACAAAATAAATATTTATTTAATATTTTAATAAAATAAATAAAAGAGTATTTTTTTGTGTGAAATATTTTCAGAAAGTAAATAAAAATAAAAATGTATTTACACCTTTTTTCTATTTTATTCTAATAATGGTATATATATATATTTATGTACAAACAAAGAAAATAAACAAATAAATATGCAATAAATGCAAAAAAAGATGGAAAAAATATTTTTAATTTTTAAATGTCATGAGAAAAAATAAACAAAGCTAATCAAAAAAAGAAAAAGTCAAAAATGTTAAGAAATGAACAAATGGGCTCAGGGGGGTGTGAATAAAAAAAAAAGTGGTGTGAAAAGTGAAATAACACAGGCCCAGCCCACTGACCATTGTCTTCAACCTCCAGCTTCAAACATTTGAAAAACGCGCGCCCCTGTTCCTCAATGTCTAACTCCTGATTCTTGGCTTTTCAGCAAAAACTCATAACACAAGAAATGTTCAGCATGAAGAGACGGTTTCAACCATATAAATAACTTGACCTATCTCTCTAAGATGAGGGAGAATTTCTCCTCCCCCAATTTCTGACCTAACTTTTCATCAATGTTCAGACATGAAATTCTCTAAGCACACGAAACATAAATGAAATCTAATCATATGAGCATGTTCAGGGCTATGATTGTGACATGTTTTCTTCAAAAACCTAAAGCTAACAATGCCTAATAAGAGAGATGGAACTCCATGAATATACCTGTTCAGTTGGAATCGAGCTTGGCAATGGAGGATGTTTCAGAGTGAAATGATGACTTGTACAGCTTCCTTGAAGTGTAAGGAAGCTTTTCCAATTCCTACTTTGTCTTGAAACTCCCTGAATCGAGCTAATGAACTCCAACTGCAAAACAGAAAATTAAAAATGGTGAAGTGGCTTGGAGGTGTTACAGGTCTGATTTCAGGACATGGTTAGCTTGCATATGTTGTAGGGAAGGTAGAGGAAAAGGTTTGGATCAAAATGCTCGAAGGGATTGGGAGTTTGCACTCAAACTGCAGGGGCTCCCCTGTTTGTGCAGTTTTGAGGTGATTAGAGCAATGGGAGTGTTTCAGATGGCAAGGGCTCGTGTGTTAGCTTGGATTTTGTCTATGGAATGTGTTTGATAGCTTTTGTGTTGTGTGTCTAAGCTGAGATGAGAGATGGCATAAGTTATGGACTTTTCTTCTATCTTAAGCAACAAAAGCAAGCTAGTGGTTTTAGGTTAGTAGGGGGCCTCCTAATGTGCTGCATAAACATCTCTTGATCAGTGTGTTATGCACATAATCTTGTGCAAAGCAGATCTTTCATGTACTTGTTGGATTACAAACTTGACATAAAGCTAAACTTTTCAAAAATGGAAATTTCACTTTATCTAGTTTAGGATTAAACCAATATGCAATGTTAGAACACAAAGAACATGACCTTAACACATTGAATATGCATTAAATTATTGAGTATGGAATGGTTCAAGGACCTGTAATCAAGCATAAAGCAAACTGAATTCAAATTTGCAAGTTTGTGAACATGTTTGGATGAAGAACAAAAGTGAATTTTTGCCAACTTGTGAAATTCGAATCTCTCAAGTTATGAGGTTGTTTGATGAGTTCTTGGACATTTTGGAAAGCTTGGAATGTGTACTACAATCCATCTTTGAAATGCAAATCAAAATTCCAAGTGGAAGGGTATGAAAAGTGGCCTTGAAGTAGGGTAGAAAACCTTGTCAAAATAGGTCAAATTTCACTAAGTTAAAAGATGGTTTAGTGCCCTTATTCAAAAAATTATAACTTGAGATACAAGCTTCAAATGAGAAAACTTTGTGAATCAAAGTTGTAGATTATGCAACAAGCTACAACTTTCATGTTTTGACTTTTGTTTGAATCCAAATGGATCATGGTGAAAAGATGGGGTAAAGTTGGGAAAAAATTAGGGTTTTTCATAACTTAGAAAAATTCTAAGTTATGAAAAATTCCATTTTCAAACCCTAATTTGCATTTTGAGATTTCTTGGTGAACAAGTTTCATGATTTGGCATGTTTTGATGAAAAATGAATCTTGACCCTTGATTTTGACCAAAAAGTCAAAGTTTGACTTTTCAGTATACAGTCAAAATTGATCAATTGACTGGGAAATTCAACTGTCAATCTTGTGTATTTGGGATCTTTTGAGCTTGATGAACATGTCAAGATAATTCCATTGAGTCCTTGAGGCCATATGTGAGCTTGGTTTACCATTGGCTAGGTCAAACAGTCAAAAATTGCCTTTGTGCAGTCAAAACCCTAAAAATGACCATTTTGCCCTTTTGATGATCTGATCAAATTTCTTGTGGAATTGTGATTCAAACTTGATCAAATGGTCCATATAAGTTCATAATGTTGATGTGGATCAAATTTCATGAGGTTTGACTGTCAATTGGCCACAGTTGACTTTTTCCCCAATACAGCTGATTTTTAGGTCAACTGTCCAATTGACTGGGTAAAACTTGGAATTAAGTCTTGAAACTTGGTATAGGTAAACTTGGGAGTCCAACATGAAGCATGAAAGTCATCTTAGGCATTTCAGGTCAAAACATCCTTGGGCAAACACAAACCCTAATTTGAGTCCACAGTGCAAGGAGAAGTCTTGAGCAGAGGAAACCATAACTGTATCTTGATCTTCAAAGGTCTTGTGATGAGAAAATGTTGAGGAAATGGGAGGGCAAATTTTGGGGTACAACAGTTGCCCCTGTTCAATCTTCTTGGACCTGAAGAGTTAGATTGGCAAGTTTGCCTTTCGTGACTCGAGGGTAAAAGGAGATTGGACACTAGAGTGCCCGGAAATTTGCACTCGCATGCTGGAGTCTCAACAATGTGGTGTCGGGAATGGGCTTATAGATGCCATTTGGAGAGATGGTGGATAGGGAGATGGGCTTATAGATGCCATCTGGAGAAGTGACGGAACCTTGTCGGGAATGGGCTTATAGATGCCATTTGGAAGTATCGGTCGCATAAGAGATTCCTTTGCGAGAAACTTGTATATTTGAGGAAGGAGGATGTTTTCCTGGCTTGTTACAGGTGTTTGATCTTCAGTCTCCTTATGCAGATATGCCCTGGCTAGATACAAGTATCGAATCTACAATCGGTTGCTCACAGATGTACCCTGGCTGGATACAGGAGTCGAATCTGGAAATAGTCGTTTAATAGATGTGCCCTGGCTGGATACAGGAATCGAATCTTCGAACTCTTCAAACGTGCCCTGGCTAGATACAGGAGTCGAGTCTGGAAACGTGGTCAACAGATATGCCCTAGCTGGATACAGATATCGAATCTGGAGCTGTTGTAGTTGATAGATGTGCCCTGGCTGGATACAGGAATCGAATCTTCGAACTCTTCAGACGTGCCCTGGCTAGATACAGGAGTCGAGTCTGGAAATAGTGGTCAACAGATATGCCCTGGCTGGATACAGGAATCGAATCTGGAGCTGTTGTAGTTGATAGATGTGCCCTGGCTGGATACAGGAATCGAATCTTCGAACTCTTCAGACGTGCCCTGGCTAGATACAGGAGTCGAGTCTGGAAATAGTGGTCAACAGATATGCCCTGGCTGGATACAGGAATCGAATCTTCAAACTCTTCAGACGTGCCCTGGCTAGATACAGGAATCGAGTCTGGGAATGTGGTCAACAGATATGCCCTGGCTGGATACAGGAATCGAATCTGGAAAGGTGATAGTTGAAGGTAGTCGTTTTTTGAGATTGTCTTTTTCCTGAAAAGGCAAAAACGTAAGTTGTATGCAATGTCATGATGTGTGATATGCATGATATCATGATGTTCAACATGAGATGTTGTATGCGTTTCATCATGTATGTAAGCAAGATGTATGAAAATGTGAAATGTTTATGAGTGTAATTTTATCTTAGGAAAATAAATCCTTGACGAACGGCCGGGAAGCTGCTCTGTGGAAGAGATACTTGGCCGAAGTTTTGATGAGAGGCCTGCTGAGGACTTCAATGACGGATTCCGCTGGGGATAATGATGATAAAATCCACTGGGGAACTCCAAAGATAAACTCTGCTTGGGAATACCAAAGATAGACTCCGCTGGGGACTGAAGGAACTTTGCCGAGAGCGATCTTCCGTGGCTTTTAGCTGAGGATAACCCAGTTATAAGTCCTTGTGAGGAAATAACTCTAAATAAAACTCGGGTGAGACGTCCGTGCTTCGCAGGGGATAAGCTTGCAGAATCTACTGGGGATGAGCTTTAAGACCTGCCGGGGAATGTTGTGCCTTTTCAGGATCGACGGGGAACCAACTCCGCTTGGGGAAAGTATTGTCGCATCCTGTCTTATTCTGCGGGGAATTGAGATGATTTGGCCACATTCTTCAGTTGAACCTACCTTGGTGCCTTGGCGGACAAAACAACCAGACTGCATTAGACAAACTCCACATTGCCCCTGTCTTTGATGTCACCTGTAATTAATCTCTTGTTTTATATGCAAATATTTATGAATCAGCAATTTAATGTCAAATGCATATATCAACAATGAACATTGGACGTTCTTCGCAAAAAGAAAACAATGGTAATTTGTATGGACAAGTGAATCTGTATTGATTTAAACTTTGCCTGTGAATAGGCGTTTTTGTACAAGAGGCTGACATCCTAGTAAGAGGGCATCGCCAAATAGTATAGGGTTTACAATTTGAAAAAGGAAACAAAACAGCTATGTGAACAATCCCACTGGGTTCCAACTCTGCTATCGCCTTTATGTCTTCGAACATCTCATCGCTTTGCTGCCTAATGTGAAGATGAAGCTGATTGGTCAATGCCGAAATCTGGAGCCAGATAGTTGATGCCGAATTCCGGATGCGAAGTGATCCAATGAGACATAGTGTTACGCTTTTATCCCTAACTTTTTCCTGGACCGCCCTTTCGGGTTTTCAGTCCACCGGGATACCCATTTTTGCCCAAGCCGCCCTTTCAGGTTTTCGACTTGCCGGGTGTACAGATTTTTATTCATTTCATCCCTTATTTTTGCCCGAACCCTTTTGGTTCACCGGGAAGCCCTTATTTTTGCCTAGGCATGTCAACCTAGCGGGTCTTTTATTTATGCGTAGTATTTTTTCACTATGTCTGCATTGGCGGGGTGAGGAAGGTCGTCACCATCCATGGTGGTTAGGATCATGGCTCCTCCTGAGAACGCACGTTTAACCACAAACGGCCCTTCGTATGTAGGGGTCCATTTGCCCCGGGGATCACTTTGAGGAAGGATGATGCGTTTGATTACCAGGTCCCCAACTTGATACTCTTGCGGTCTGACTTTCTTGTTAAATGCCCTGATCATCCGTTTTTGATACGTTTGACCATGACAGATAGCAGTGAGCCTCTTTTCGTCAATCAGATTTAATTGATCAAGTCGAGTCTGGATCCAATCATCTTCATCTAAGTCTGCATCCTTCATTATCCGGAGAGAGGGTATCTGGATTTCAATTGGCAAGACTGCCTCCATGCCATAGACCAAGGAGAAGGGAGTTGCCCCGGTTGATGTCCTTGCTGAGGTGCGGTACCCGTGAAGAGCGAACGGTAACATCTCGTGCCAATCTTTATATGTCACTGTCATCTTCTGCACAATTTTCTTGATATTTTTATTGGCTGCCTCTACAGCCCCATTCATCTTCGGCCGGTAGGGAGAAGAATTGTGGTGCTGTATCTTGAATTGTTCACAGAGTTCAGTGATCATTTTGTTATTGAGATTGGTACCATTGTCCGTAATGATTCTTTCTGGGACGCCGTACCGACAGATCAGATTATGCCGGATGAAACGCGCCACGACGCTCTTGGTTATTGTGGCATAGGAAGCTGCCTCAACCCATTTCGTGAAGTAATCGATCGCCACCAAGATGAAGCGATGCCCATTGAATGCCGTTGGTCGGATCTCACCGATCATATCGATGCCCCACATTGCAAACGGCCAAGGTGCCGTCAGGACATTCAAAGGAACCAGAGGGATATGCACCTTGTCAGCATAGATCTGGCATTTATGACAAGTTCGGGAGTGCTGGTAACAATCGGCTTCCATTGTGGACCAGAAATATCCTGCCCGAAGGATTTTCTTAGCCATGGTGTGTCCACTGGAATGTGTTCCAAATGTACCTTCATGCAGTTCCATCATGATTTTCTCCGCTTCGGCCTTATCCACACAACGCAGCAGAGTCGAATCATGATTCCGTTTGTAGAGAATGCCGTTGCTGAGGAAGAATTTTGCAGCAAACCTTCTCATGAACTTCTTATCATTGACGGATGCACCTTCAGGGTATTCCTGAGCTTCCAAGTACCTCTTTACCTCGTGATACCAGGGTTTTTCAGCCACCTTCTCAGCCTCGAGCTCACAGCAGTATGCCGGTTCATCCAACTTCCAGATTATGATTCGGGGAGCCTCATTGTCCCATTTAACTTTGAACATTGAAGACATCATGGCTAGTGCGTCCGCTAGCTGATTCTCCTCTCTGGGGAAATGCTCAAAAGTTATCTCTTCAAAGTGAGGGAGCAAGGTCGACACATACTCCTTGTAAGGAATAAGATTCGGGTGTTTCATATCCCACTCGCCTTTGATCTGATTGATCACGAGGGCGGAATCTCCGAAGACACTTAGAAATTTTATCCTTAAGTCGATTGCAGCTTGTAAACCCATGATACATGCCTCATATTCTGCCATATTGTTGGTGCAGCTGAAACATAATCGGGCGGTGAGGGGAGTATGAGTTCCTTTGGGAGATATGATTACAGCGCCGACGCCGTTACCCAAAGCATTGGAGGCTCCATCAAAATGCATAGACCATCGGGATCCTTCCTCAGGTCCTTCATCCGGTCCAGGTACTTCACAGTCAGTTACCACCATGATGTCTTCATCCGGAAAATCAAAGTTTAATGATTGGTAATCGTCCATAGGTTGGTGTGCCAAATGATCTGCCAGTACACTTCCCTTAATTGCTTTCTGAGTTGTATACTGGATATCATATTCTGTCAAGATCATTTGCCATCTCGCTATTCTCCCAGACAGAGCGGGCTTTTCAAATATGTACTTGATGGGATCCATTTTTGAAATCAATAAGGTAGTGTGAGTCAGCATATACTGTCTCAGCCGGCGAGCAGCCCATACAAGAGCGCAGCAAGTTTTCTCAAGCAGTGAGTAACGAGACTCACAGTCGGTAAACTTTTTGCTCAAGTAATAAATAGCGTGCTCTTTTCGGCCAGACTCGTCATGCTGCCCCAGCACACACCCCGTTGAATTATCAAGCACTGTCAAGTATAGTATCAGAGGTCTTCCTTCCACCGGTGGCATAAGAATGGGTGGCTCTTGGAGATATTCCTTTATCCTTTCAAAGGCGGCCTGACATTCATCATTCCAGCGTACTACTTGATCTTTCTTCAGCAATTTGAAGATTGGCTCACAAGTAGCAGTCAGATGTGAGATGAATCGGGCAATGTAATTCAGTCGTCCTAGGAAACCTCTGACTTCTTTCTCTGTTTTTGGAGTCGGCATCTCTTGAATAGCTTTAACCTTGGCAGGGTCCACTTGGATACCTTTATCACTTACAATGAAACCTAGCAATTTTCCGGACCTCACCCCAAAGGTGCATTTGTTGGGATTCAACCTCAGCTTGTATAACTTGAGTCGATCAAACAACTTCTTCAGATGGTCAAGGTGCTCCTCCTCAGTTTGAGACCTTGCAATCATGTCATCAACGTATACCTCAATCTCATGATGGATCATATCATGAAATAAAGCAACCATGGCACGTTGATAGGTTGCCCCAACATTTTTCAATCCGAATGGCATGACCTTATAACAGAAGGTGCCCCACTGAGTCACGAAGGTAGTCTTCTCCATATCCTCTGGAGCCATCTTAATCTGATTATATCCTGAAAAACCATCCATGAAGGAGAACACCTTGTGTTGAGCTGTATTGTCAACAAGGACATCGATGTGAGGTAGGGGGAAGTCATCCTTGGGGCTAGCCCTGTTCAAATCCCTGTAGTCGACACACATTCTGACTTTACCGTCCTTCTTCGGTACTGGCACCACATTGGCAACCCACTGGGGGTAGGAAGTCACTGCAAGGAACCCGGCATCAAACTGCTTCATAACCTCGGCCTTGATCTTTTCAGACATCTCTGGGCGCATTCGTCGGACTTTTTGCTTTACCGGAGGGCAATCTTCCTTGGTTGGCAGGTGATGAACTACAATGTCGGCATCCAAACCAGGCATATCATCATAGGACCAAGCAAAAATCTCCATGTAGTCTTGTAGCATCTGGATCAATCGTTGCTTCACGCTGAGCTCTAGATTGGCACCAATCTTAACCTCTTTCCTATCTGTCTCAGTACCCAAGTTAATTGTCTCCACAGGCTCTTCATGTGGTTGAATAGCCCTCTCTTCCTGAAGTAGCAGTCTTGCGAGTTCACCAGGCACTTCGCAATCATCTTCACCTTCGTCTTCGGCCAAGTTGATCGGATTTTCGAAGTCATAACTGGCGGTAGCAGAGCTGTTACCAGTGAGATCCAGAGTGGATTGAAACCTGTATAAGTGAGTGTGTGTAAATACAGCTGTTTTGCAATATATATAACACAGAAAGGAAAAGAGCAAAAGATTTGAAATGCAACAAACGTCCAATGTTTTGATTGATGATATATGAAAATGTCATACAAAAGCCCTCACAAATGGAGCTACGATGCCCCGGGTAGGACACCGAGCCAACAAAGTTTTAACATATTGTTTGTTACAAATTTGGAAATCAAAAGAAATTAATTACTGCGTGACAAATGTGATAGGGGTAAAATCCTTTGCCGTCCAGTTGCTCGGTCCGTCGCTGGCAGTCGGGTAGATCCAACTATCAAACTCTGCTTCCTCCACATCTTCCTCAATAGCGTTCACCTTTGAGCTGGAAATAAACACCGGAGCCTTTCCGATCTTCTCTTTGCGCACCGCCTTCTGAGCCTCTGCCGTAAAGCCTAGCCCAAACTTGTCGTTCTTCTGAGTGAAGTCAGGAAGCTGACCCCAGTGTGCACAATTGCCTTTCTGAACCACAGCCCGGGCATCCCTTAGGGAAGCCATCTTCAAGGAATCATTCTCTTCGGCCATTGTCTCTGCAGCTGCTGAAATTGGATGCACCTCCTCGAAATGCTGGAAGGGGGTTTCAATAAACTCTCCGTCCATCTCGATGTACCTGAAGGAATTCAAATGGCTCACCATATACTCCTCTTCTCCTTGCACAGTGACGATCTTCCCCCTGACGGGATACTTCAGCTTCTGGTGCAAGGTGGAGGTCACTGCCCCAGCTTTATGGATCCAAGGTCGACCCAACAGACAAGAGTACGATGGACGTATATCCATCACGTAAAAGGTAGAGTCAAACACTTGAGAGCCCACACGAATAGGGATGTTAACCTCTCCATGAACCATCCTTTTGGAACCGTCAAAGGCCCTGACGATGATGTTGCTGGGTTTCAACTCCAGGCCTTCATAATCCAGACGATCTAAAGCCTTTTTCGGAAGAACATTCAAGGAAGAACCAGTATCCACCAATACATGGGCCAGAGTAGTGCCCCTGCATTCAATAGAGACATGCAGGGCATCATTGTGGTCTCTCCCTTTCGCGGTCAGGTCAGCATCTGAAAAACCCAAGCCGTTATCCGCCGTTAGATTCGCTATGCAATCAGTGAACTGGACTGCAGACGTCTCCTGCGGCACATGGGCCGTCTTGAGAAATGAGATCAAGGCCTTAGCATGGGCCTCGGAGCATAGCAATAAGGAGAGCAGGGAGATCTTGGAGGGTGTATGCCCCAACTGCTCGACAACATTAAAATCACTTTTCTTTATTATTTTCAGAATCTCTTCCATTTCTTGTCGGGAGGCCTCAGCATTTATGGGTATTGGTGCCTCCATCCGGGCAGGCTCTTCTTCAATCTCCTTGCTCCGAGCATTTGATGACTCGGCAGCAGGGGACACAATTTGATCAGCAACAGTAACAGGTAAACTTGTAGGTTTTATGAGGAGGGGTTTTCGAATAGCGGGCGGTGCAATGTCAGGCGAGAAGAGCCTGCCACTGCGGGTGACCTTGGCTGGACCAGTGATATCGCAGATACTGGCACTAGCGTCGAATTCTTGTTTGATTCCATTTACATACACGTCTGCCCCATAATGCCAGGGGACAGCTTTATCAGACACGTAGGAGAGGGGCCCCGGAACAGTAATGATCACAGGCGCAACTGTCATGATTTGAATAGGCTTCTTCGGGGGAGCCTTGATTGGATTTTTGAAGATGGTAATCACGGAAACTTCTTTCATCGGAACCAATTGAACAGCAGTCTTTTTGAATAGAATCTCCTTGCTATCCATTAGGCCTTGGATGCCTAACCTCAGCAAGGGACAATCAGATAGGGAAACAGCACAGAATAGGCAACCTTCATCGCAACCCGGAAATAAACCGGCCCGCAGTAGGTTCTTCTTAACAGTCTTCAGAGGGGTGACAACTTCATCTACCGAAACAGCGTACATTTCTTCTTCGATGGCATTTACCCTATGCTGGGGCATAGGAGCCGTTACAACATTTGGTCTTTCTGGCACTTCAAACTGAATTTCCTTTGCGTCGATCAGATCTTGCACTTTGTTTCTCAAGGCCCAGCAATCATCAGTAGTGTGCCCGGGACTATCAGAATGATAAGCACACCGGGCATTTGGGTTATACTTAGGAGACGCAGTGTTGACGACCTTAGGAGCTTCTTTGAGGGTCACCAGGTTGGTGGATAACAGTTGGGGTAAAATTTGAGATAATGTCATACTTAGTCGGGTATACTACCTCTTGGGCCTTTCGCTTCTTTGTTGATTGTACTGCTGAGGAGCAGCAACAGGTTTGGAGATGACCAAAGCGTTGACGGCTTGGCGACTTTCGGGCTTGACTTGTCTTCTAGGACCATAGACGGCACTTGCTTCTTTCTTAAATGGCCTCTTCTCAGCACTTGTAGAGGCAGCCTTCTGTATCTTGCCTGACCTGATGCCAGCTTCAATTCTTTCTCCCGTTAATATCAAATCTGTAAACCCAGCGGAGGAGTTACCAACCAAATGATTGAAAAACGGACCAGACAACGTCCCCATAAACATATCAACCAGCTCTCGATCAGTTAATGGAGGCTGCACCCTGCCAGCCAAATCTCTCCATTTTTGAGCGTACTCTTTGAACCCTTCACCCGTCCCTAGAGACATATCCTGAAGTTGGGTACGCGTAGGAGCGAGATCAGAATTGTATTGGTATTGTCTGTAGAATGCGGTTGCCAAATCCTCCCAGTGTCGGATGCTAGCTCCATCCAATTGGTAGAACCATTCAAGCTGTGACCCCGAGAGGCTATCTTGGAAAAAGTGAATCCAGAGGTTCTTATCCGCCGTGTAAGGTTGAATTTTCCTTACGTACGACCTTAGATGTAGCTTTGGGCAGGAGACCCCATCATACTTGGCGAAGGCAGGCGCCTTGAACTTGTGTGGAATGACTACCCCAGAAGATAACCCCAAATCTCCGAAATCCAGTCCCGGCACATTCTGAATTTCCATGGCGCTCAAGCGGTCCTCCAATTGCTTGTACCTATCAGCAGCAGGTGGGTATTGTTCGTCGTTATAGTCCGTCTCGTTGTCGGAGACTGCGGGACTAGGAGCTCCTCCCCCTTGGGGACTGTTTTTCTCAGCAGAAGAAGTGGTTGGATCAGCTTCGTTGTGGAGTGTGTTCCCAAATCGGCGTCCGGTGTTGAACAATGCGGTCCTCTTTTTCTTCTTCTTCTTCATGAGTAGAGTCTTCAACTCTTGCTGACCTTGGGCTAGGCTTAGGACCATCTCTTGAAACTGTGCACTTTGGGCCTGAAGGGCCTTGATTGCCTGCTCACTGGATGAGTCTGGATTCATGATGACTGTTCAAAATAAACAGCGAAGGAGATTAAGCAACCTGTGAAATAGGGTACCTGCTATGCATATGGTGTAATGGAATGCGTATGTTTTATGTTTTCAAAGACAAACAAGATTCAACTTCGTAGACAAAAAGGGAAACACACTTCATTAGATTAAAAATTTCAATTGTTCAACAACTTGCCCTTAGGCATTACAGGAATGAAAAGGAAATAAAACTACAAAAGGAAACATCAAAGCTCATCAATGCTCCCATGGCCTCCTCTTTTCAATGCTGATGTAGTTGTTCAGGACCCGTTCTTCCTCCAATCGCTTAGTCAGCCTCTGGATCTTTCTTTCCTGCTCGTTAAATTTCTCCCGATAGAAATCCCGTTCTTCCTTTAGCTGTGCCCAAGATCTCTTCATGGTGTCAAAATCAGTAGGTATCTGAGGAGGGAGGACAATTGGAGGAACCCCATCTTCATCGGGAGATTCAAGGATGATTGGTCTGACAGCTTCGTAGGGCATACCTAACTTCTGAGCACGGATGCGGACCCATTTGCAATAGGGCTTCAATGGCAGAGAAGTCTTTGGTCCTAACTCATGTGGGTCAGCTTTGTGAATTCTGTCCCAAGCTCTAATGAATCCCTGGCGTAGTTTGTCACTGTCTGCCTGAAACTCAAAATAGAAGTGAGGAACCAGCATCTCATGAGGCCCATCTCCTCTGGCTCTTCCAAACTGACGGAGAGCTAAACACGGATTGTAAGAGATTCCTCCTTGGATACCAATCAACGGGACATTAGGGTATTCTCCGCAACGGTCGATAACAGCTACCTCATCCAAACCTCTGAGAGTCCAAGTGATGTCCTTATCAGTGAGAGACATTAACCTCCGAGCCCAACCTTTTCCTTCTTCATTCTTCAGCACGAACTTAGGAAGGTGCGAAATAAACCACCTTACTAGCAAAGGAATACAACACCACGGAGTTCCCCGTTTTCGAGCAGTACGAGCATAGAGTTGTTGTAGAATATCACCCAAAAGAGTGGGTATCGGATTCCGAGACATGAAGATCCTTATGACATGGATACTGATAAAGGTGTCAGGGTTGGGAAATAGCACCAGACCATAGATCAAAAGAGCTAGAACATCCTCATATGCCTTGAAGTCCAAGTCATTCCAGAAATCATTAGCCTTGCCAACCAGAAATTTGACCAAAAAGCCCTTGACCCCATTTCTAGTTTCCCAGTTGGACAATATCTCTTCTTTGGTCAAGGGGAGAATTGCAGCAATCTCTTCAGGCCTAGGAGTCTTTTCCAAACCAGTGAATGGAGTTTGTTCCAAGACAGGAATCCCAAGCAAATAAGAAAATTCTTCCATGGTAGGAACCAGCTGGAAGTCTTGAAAGGTGAAACAGTGATACAGAGGGTCATAAAACTGGGTCAGAACACTTATCAGTTGTTGGTCCCATTTTGCAGTGACTAAACTAAGAAGAGAACCATGCCTCTGAATGAAGGAAGTGGTATTTGGAATTCTGCTAACCAACTCATCAAGAAACTCAGGTGAACGAACAAAGTTGAACCGGATAGTATTCCTTCGCACAGGCATCGTAATGTCCTACAAAACAGAGCAAAGATGAAACCTCTTTTGTCTTTGAAATGGGTTAGCCTTTTATACAGGATGCATGCAATGGTATGATGGCATGATGCTATGATGAAGCACATCACAAGTATTCACATAGGCAAATAAGGCACACAAGTCACACAAGACACCCTTAGGTTTCAGGCCAGCATGAGTTTCAGGTATTACCCTCTTTTGGTTTTGTTGGTTAAAACCTGTCCTATCAAAAGTAACCGGGTTCTAGAGGATCTCAAATCATTGGCTACCCTCAATCGGTCATAATTCCAGCATCGCAATCTTTTCTCGCGGCCAGAACCATCTCGAGAGTTTAGCCTCAATGAGTGTAGCATACTGCTACTGTCCTAATAGCCAAGTTGGTCAATTTAGGGTTCTAAGGTTGGTTGGTGTTTAATGACCCCTTAGAAGACCTATATTCTCCCCGTTACAACACAAGGGATATAGGTACAGACTAAGATGCCACACCAACGTAGCCACTGCTTCACCCATGTCGGTCTACGCCGGACAGGTCCCTCATAGATTATGCTACCTAAAAAAGGGTATATCCCAGATCCGGGTTAGGATCTATGAAACTCCGATGCAAAGCCCACAAATATAAAAGCAAACAAAGTAAACAATTGAAGACAAAGGTGATCTAAACCCTAAGGTTACTCCACTTTTAGAATTTCCCCAGCAGAGTCGCCAGTTCTGTGATACGGTGGGAGAACTGACTATGGTTTTGCGTTTGTATTCGCAAATGTTGCGGTTAGCAAGAGTCGCCACCGACTTTTTATTTTATCCTAAGGAAAGGTTAAAAAGCACAGCAAAAAACCTTTTGAGATGTTTTCTTGGGTTCGGGGAGTAGATTATAGAAAGGGAAGGTATTAGCACCCTTTCTATCCATGGTTATCCATGGGCTCTTAGTTACTTGCTTAGATCACTTGCCTTTTGTTTTCAATTGTTTTAAATGGTGCTTGAGTGTGTGGGTTTGAAAATGTTTTGAAAAGAGGCCAATGTGGTGGCAACCTTTGTAATGATCCATGTTGGGATGTATACAAAGGTGTACGTCTTTTGAAAAGGTTTTTATTTGTTTTTGAAAGTTGTTTTGAAAGTTTTGTGGATTGTGGTTTTGAAATTAGGCAAGTGTTTTGTTTTGCAAGTTAATTCAAGTAACTAAGAGGTTATCTACTCCTAAATTTCTCAAAAGATCATTGCTATACTTTAACCCTTTTAACAAGTTTGCTCCACCATTGTATTTGGTGGGCAACCTTGTGTTAGGATGTGAAAGGGACAGGCGCGGGTCATCGTTTTAGACCATAATTGCAACGGCGTTAAATGTCTTTGGGCAACTTTCTTTAAGGGACTTGATCATTTGTTTTTGTTTGTTTTGAAAAGTTTTGTCGAGGGACTATGATCATTCAAATTGTTTGCTTTGCCCAAAGAAGTTCAACATGCAATATGGCCCATTTATTTGAAGGCAACAAGTGGAATACCCTAGGGGGTGCAAGTGTTGTGTGTCCATTTTCATGCTTGTTTATCTTGTATTAGGTCAAACTATTTTTTATCGTTTTTTCGCATACAAACCCTAATTCTAACATGTTATCATTAGAAAGCAATAAAGTGCGGAATTAAAATTACTAAGCTATTACAAAACCAAATATGGGAAGGGGGGTACAAATGTTCAAATGGGGGATATTGACAAGAATTTAAATCTAAATTATTACATCATTTTGAATATTTGCAAGATAGATAATGTACAAAAATTAAATGAAAATGCAAGATGCACAAAAATGTTTTGTATATGTATGAAAAAATATTATTTAGGTAAAAGAGAAAAGAAAATAAAAAATGTATTATTTTTTGGAGTATTTTGAACTTAGGGTAAAAACCCTAATTTTGAAGAAAAAGGTATTATTTTCTAATTTAATACAACTATTTATTTATTATTTATAAAAATAAAATAAAATGAAGTGTATTGTGAAAAAAGGTATTTTTATATCAAATATTAAAAAATAAGAAAAATCAAGTATTTTTATATTTTTGTCTTAAATATATTAATAATCACATATATATATATATATATATATATATATATATATATATATATATATATATATATATATATATATATATATATATATATATATATATATATATATATATATATATATATATATATATATATATATATATATATATATATATATATATATATATATATATATATATATATATATATATATATATATATATATATATATATATATATATATATATATATATATATATATATATATATATATATATATATATATATATATATATATATATATTAAACCCTAAATATGTATTAAACACAAAATAAATATTTATTTAATATTTTAATAAAATAAATAAAAGAGTATTTTTTTGTGTGAAATATTTTCAGAAAGTAAATAAAAATAAAAATGTATTTACACCTTTTTTCTATTTTATTCTAATAATGGTATATATATATATATTTATGTACAAACAAAGAAAATAAACAAATAAATATGCAATAAATGCAAAAAAAGATGGAAAAAATATTTTTAATTTTTAAATGTCATGAGAAAAAATAAACAAAGCTAATCAAAAAAAGAAAAAGTCAAAAATGTTAAGAAATGAACAAATGGGCTCAGGGGGGTGTGAATCAAAAAAAAGTGGTGTGAAAAGTGAAATAACACAGGCCCAGCCCACTGACCATTGTCTTCAACCTCCAGCTTCAAACATTTGAAAAACGCGCGCCCCTGTTCCTCAATGTCTAACTCCTGATTCTTGGCTTTTCAGCAAAAACTCATAACACAAGAAATGTTCAGCATGAAGAGACGGTTTCAACCATATAAATAACTTGACCTATCTCTCTAAGATGAGGGAGAATTTCTCCTCCCCCAATTTCTGACCTAACTTTTCATCAATGTTCAGACATGAAATTCTCTAAGCACACGAAACATAAATGAAATCTAATCATATGAGCATGTTCAGGGCTATGATTGTGACATGTTTTCTTCAAAAACCTAAAGCTAACAATGCCTAATAAGAGAGATGGAACTCCATGAATATACCTGTTCAGTTGGAATCGATCTTGGCAATGGAGGATGTTTCAAAGTGAAATGATGACTTGTACAGCTTCCTTGAAGTGCAAGGAAGCTTTTCCAATTCCTACTTTGTCTTGAAACTCCCTGAATCGAGCTAATGAACTCCAACTGCAAAACAGAAAATTAAAAATGGTGAAGTGGCTTGGAGGTGTTACAGGTCTGATTTCAGGACATGGTTAGCTTGCATATGTTGTAGGGAAGGTAGAGGAAAAGGTTTGGATCAAAATGCTCGAAGGGATTGGGAGTTTGCACTCAAACTGCAGGGGCTCCCCTGTTTGTGCAGTTTTGAGGTGATTAGAGCAATGGGAGTGTTTCAGATGGCAAGGGCTCGTGTGTTAGCTTGGATTTTGTCTATGGAATGTGTTTGATAGCTTTTGTGTTGTGTGTCTAAGCTGAGATGAGAGATGGCATAAGTTATGGACTTTTCTTCTATCTTAAGCAACAAAAGCAAGCTGGTGGTTTTAGGTTAGTAGGGGGCCTCCTAATGTGCTGCATAAACATCTCTTGATCATTGTGTTATGCACATAATCTTGTGCAAAGCAGATCTTTCATGTACTTGTTGGATTACAAACTTGACATAAAGCTAAACTTTTCAAAAATGGAAATTTCACTTTATCTAGTTTAGGATTAAACCAATATGCAATGTTAGAACACAAAGAACATGACCTTAACACATTGAATATGCATTAAATTATTGAGTATGGAATGGTTCAAGGACCTGTAATCAAGCATAAAGCAAACTGAATTCAAATTTGCAAGTTTGTGAACATGTTTGGATGAAGAACAAAAGTGAATTTTTGCCAACTTGTGAAATTCGAATCTCTCAAGTTATGAGGTTGTTTGATGAGTTCTTGGACATTTTGGAAAGCTTGGAATGTGTACTACAATCCATCTTTGAAATGCAAATCAAAATTCCAAGTGGAAGGGTATGAAAAGTGGCCTTGAAGTAGGATAGAAAACCTTGTCAAAATAGGTCAAATTTCACTAAGTTAAAAGATGGTTTAGTGCCCTTATTCAAAAAATTATAACTTGAGATACAAGCTTCAAATGAGAAAACTTTGTGAATCAAAGTTGTAGATTATGCAACAAGCTACAACTTTCATGTTTTGACTTTTGTTTGCATCCAAATGGATCATGGTGAAAAGATGGGGTAAAGTTGGGAAAAAATTAGGGTTTTTCATAACTTAGAAAAATTCTAAGTTATGAAAAATTCCATTTTCAAACCCTAATTTGCATTTTGAGATTTCTTGGTGAACAAGTTTCATGATTTGGCATGTTTTGATGAAAAATGAATCTTGACCCTTGATTTTGACCAAAAAGTCAAAGTTTGACTTTTCAGTATACAGTCAAAATTGATCAATTGACTGGGAAATTCAACTGTCAATCTTGTGTATTTGGGATCTTTTGAGCTTGATGAACATGTCAAGATAATTCCATTGAGTCCTTGAGGCCATATGTGAGCTTGGTTTACCATTGGCTAGGTCAAACAGTCAAAAATTGCCTTTGTGCAGTCAAAACCCTAAAAATGACCATTTTGCCCTTTTGATGATCTGATCAAATTTCTTGTGGAATTGTGATTCAAACTTGATCAAATGGTCCATATAAGTTCATAATGTTGATGTGGATCAAATTTCATGAGGTTTGACTGTCAATTGGCCACAGTTGACTTTTTCCCCAATACAGCTGATTTTTAGGTCAACTGTCCAATTGACTGGGTAAAACTTGGAATTAAGTCTTGAAACTTGGTATAGGTAAACTTGGGAGTCCAACATGAAGCATGAAAGTCATCTTAGGCATTTCAGGTCAAAACATCCTTGGGCAAACACAAACCCTAATTTGAGTCCACAGTGCAAGGAGAAGTCTTGAGCAGAGGAAACCATAACTGTATCTTGATCTTCAAAGGTCTTGTGATGAGAAAATGTTGAGGAAATGGGAGGGCAAATTTTGGGGTACAACAAGTCTCTTTACGCTTAGCATTTTTCAGCATGGTCTCTTTGTTGAATTATTTAGCTAAAATGTATAGGCTAAGAAATGAGCCCACAAAAATGATATTTTCGATCATATGTATGTGATGGAAGAAAGGTGGCATGTTTTGTAACTTCTCGACACTATTCAAGATAGTCTACATACATTATAGTCATCATGATCATTTTTCACTAAACTATCACACCAAAGACGTGTGGGTGAAACGTCATCATCACTTTGATTTCATAGGACAATCATGAGCCATAAAATTAAGTCATATTAAAATAAATCATTTAATTTAATTTTTTCTCAAAAAATTAAATGCCAATTGTCCATTTTGAGATGTCACATGTCCAGCTTGTTTATAGGGGAAACTAATTTTTTTTCTCCTTGTACCTATATATATATATATATATATATATTCCTCTTCCTCATTTAATTTTCCTTTTTATTATCTCTTTCTTCTTCTTCTTCAGAGCCCTAGAAACCCTTCAAACTTTCTGCAACATTCATTCTCGCTCCTTCAACAAGCATTTTCCGCTTAACATTTCTCAAGAAAAATAATCACTTCTGCTACAATAGGTTCCTTCTACTACCAACCTCAAAAGTCATTCTCAGAGATGGCCGCACTTATCTCCCAGAACCTCTAATGCAAGAAGAAAAATTGTTGTTTAGTTTTCTCAGGTACTAATCCCTTACTCCATTGCAGGTGTTGTTCATGCTTTCATGGATCCTTTACCCATACCAAATAAGAAACCACAAAATTTCGAGAGATTTTTTTCCTTGTTTCTCACTGTGCAAACCCCTTGTGTTTGAGGATAAACCTTTTGATTTCAGTCTCATGAGAAACCGTGTATTTTGTTCATCTCCTTCTATTAACAATGCTTCTTACATAAGAGGGCTTCACTTGAGGGGAACTTATGGCTAAGGGCATCAACAACTAAGTTCGACCGACCATGTTTGTAAAAAATATCAAAATTGAAACCTTGGAGTTTAGAAGCCCATTTTTGTTGTTCGGGTGTTTGAATCCTCTGTGATAATAAATCCTTAAGGCTCCTTGGATCTGTGTATATATGAAATTTCTGACCGATGAGATATTGACACCATTTCTTAAGTGTTTCTACTACAACAAATGTTTCTCAAACATAAACGGAAGCACCTTGCATGCGCGAACAAACTTTCTTACTGAAGAAAGACAAGGGGTGACCATTTTGGGAAATAACTGCACCAATGGAGACACCAGAGGCATTTGTTTAGATAATGAATGTTTTTCTAAAGTCTGGAAAAGTCAGCACTGTCATGTCGGTCATTTTCTGTTTTAATTTTGTAAATGCTAAACTAGCCTCAGTACTCCAAGAAAATTTAGTGGAACGTAATAAATTGGTGAAAGGAGCACCGAGAGTGATGTAATGGCTCACAAAGGGTTGGTAAAAGTTAGTGAGATTGATAAAACCCCTTAATATCGTGAGTGAACACATAACATACCTTTTCTAGATCAGTAGTAACACCATCATCTGATATAATATGACCTAAGTAGATAACTCTGTTCACTACAAAAACACACTTTGAAAATTTTGCAAGAAAAAGAATTTGACTTTAACTGGTTAAAAACAATATCTAAATGAACCAAGTGTTCACTTAAAGAAGAGTTGTAAATCATTATATCATCAAAGAACACTAAAACAAACCATCTAAGGTGAGGACGTAACAGTTTATTCATAGCTTCATGGAAAGTGGAAGGTTTGTTTGTTAGGCCGAATGGTATTACTAGGAACTCGTAATGGCCATCTAATGTTCGAAACACTGTTTTATGAGTGTCTTTCGATGAAACTCAAACTTTGATGGTATTTTGATCGTAAATTTATCTTGGTAAAAATCTTTGCATTTCCCGATTCATCTAAGAGTTCGTCATTTGTAGGAATATGGAAGGGGTCTTTGATTATGACTGCATTAAGTGAGCAATAATCTATACATAAACGCCAATTTCCATCATTTTTCTTGACTAGAAGGACAGAGAAAGAGAAATGATTGTTACTTGGGATAATTATACCTTCCCTTAACATGTCTTGAATGATGGAGGTCATAAGTTCCTTTTGTGAATGTGGGTAGCGATATGGCTTCACATTGTGGGGGAGGTGTGTGAGACTAGGGGAGTACGATGGTCATAAGGGCGAGATGGTGGGAGGCTAAGATGGCCTTCAAAAACAGTAGGATACTTATTAATGAAGTTGGATATATTGGGGTCTAGTAAGGAAGGGAGATGTATGTTAGGGGATTGAGTCTGTGGAAGTGTGTATTGGGTTTGGGAAGGTTGGAAAGCCGTGAGGTGGAAAGAGGCTATGGAATATGTGTGGATAAGTTGGCGCAATTGATGGAAGGTAGTAAGTGTAGGTATGGTTTTAGGGTCACGAGTAAGGGTAATTTAGGGGTTTTGTGGTTAAAAGTAATTGATGGAATGGAGAAATCAACATGAATCGGTCCCAATGTGCACAACCAAGCCATCCCAAGAACGACATCAGAACCTTCAATAGGTAAGAGGTAAAATGGGAGGGTTAAGTGTTTGTTTTGGAGGGTAAGTTGGACATTTTTACAAATACCTTCACATTGTATATGTGATCCATTTCCAACCATAACTGAAAATTATGGGATTGGGGTAGTTGGAAGGCTGAGATGGTGGGCAATTCTTGGTCGTAAAATATTATGAGTGTTGTCGGTATCAACTCGAACCATAACCGGTAGTCCTCTAATAAGGCCTTGAAACTTGAGTGTTTGGGGGAAAATTTGGCATGTCAAAGCTTAAGGGGATAATTGAAAATATGTGTCATTGGGTTCTACCTCAATAACCTCTTCACTAAGAGGTTCATTTAATTAAGCATTTTCGTGGATTTCATCTTCAACTAGAAGTAATAGAAATCTGCTTGAAGCACAATTGTGACCTGGTATAAATTTTTCATCATAATTAAAGCAAAGCCCTTGAGCACGACGTTCATTTAATTGGGTATTTGAAAGGAGATGGATAGGCAGTTTTGTAGGTTGGGATGTAGACGGTGTTTTGGGGTTAGGATTAGGATTTTGTGATGAGGAGAAAGGGCGCGTAAAGAGAAATTTAAGTTTTGCATCTTTTAGTTTGGATTCAATAATTTTAGCAAGCCCAATTGCTTCAGAAATGGAAACTGGTTTATGAATAGCTAATTCACTTTGAATATCAGTGCTAAACCAAAAGTAAAACAATTAAGAATGACTTCTTGAGGTAAACAAACAACTTGATTACTCAAATTTTCAAACTTGGCTTGATAATTAACAACAAAATCATCTTGTTTTAAGTTAGACAATTCAGCTTGATGGTTAGCATAAGTGGAAGTAACAAAACGGAATTCCAATGCTTTAGTGAAAGAGGTCCAATTGAGCAATTGTTGATTTTGATGCATCCCTTTGAACCAACATAAAGCATCACCTTTCATGTAAAATTATATCATGGATAATCTATTTTCAGGGGTAATTGGTTAAATTGAAAAATTGACCAGCTTGAAATAATAACTCAAGGGGGTTTGAACCATCAAACAATGCAAGTTCTAATTTGGGTGTTCGAAAATGGGGAAGTTAAGGTGGTTGTTGAAATTGTGTAAAGAGTACTTTATGCATAAAAGGGGTTGTTATAATGTTGTGTGGCTGGCTGCAAATGCACCACAGGAAGTTAGATAGGGTGGGTCTCGAAAGGTTTGGGTAGGGAAAAATCTGGTAATGGGAGCTGCTATATTTCTCATGGGTGCAATAACAAGAGGTGGTGGTGGGTTGTGAGAAAGGGGTGTTAGTAGCATGGGTAAAAGTAGGAGAACCATGGGGTGAGTTTACATGACTAAAAATGGAACTAATATGGATTGTAGTATTAGGTATAGATGATGGAATTAGGGTGATACCTGATGAAGTTATTGTTGTATGAACAAGAGAAGAATTTTGCGATTCCTTTTGAGCTTCTAATTTGGTGAGCAGTCCCATTATGTTTTCATATCTAGAGTCAGAAACATGCTTTTCATTGTCTATTCTGGTTTGGATATGCTCTAGATCTGCATTTGTTTTATCAAATCTCTCATCTATTTGTTGTTGAGTTTGGTTGATAGCATTATCAAGGTGTATGTGGGTAGTTTGCACAACTTTTTCTACAATTTCTCTAGAAGAAGGGTTGGGGTTTAGGGGGAGCCATGAATCCAAGAAATAAAAGAACTAATGATAGATTTAACTGGGTTAATAATCAAATCTAAGCTAAAGGAAGATAAACATAAAACAAATTGAACAATTTTCATTGAAGACTTCAACCAAAATTATTACAACTTAAATAGTAGGATTTTTCTAAGTTAATGAGCCTTGCCCAATTTTTTAAAGACATCATAACATATGTAAATAAAATTAAGACAATTACTAAGACACCCCCATTTAATATTGAATGCAGTCTTCAAGCCGTTTGGGTTGTCTTTTGTTTCTTTTAGGCTTTTATATGGGCATCCTAACATTTTCTCTATTTGATACGTTGTTCTACAAGGTACTTGATTCACCTATGACCTTCCTTTAGTGTTGTCAAGTTTTTACCAATTGGCCCGACATACTTGATGCACCATTTAAATCCTTAACTTGTCACCAATATCAAAGATCACTAGTTTCATTGCGGCCTTAAGGCTTTGCTCCACTACCTGAAAATTTAAAACTGGCAAAACTTACAATTATCTTGTTTCGTCACAAAATTTTGTGAAAAGGGAATTAAGAGGGAAACTCATAATTTCTGTCACTACTTTTAATTTCCAATTTGAATTAATTTTATTTATGGCCCTTTAGAGTCGCTTCCTCACCTTTTTGTGATATGTAAGATTGTTTATACGTTGTGGTGTAGGATTTTTAGGTGCTTTGGGGTGGTCTTTTGTTCTTCCTAAAGATCTCATGGGTTTGAGATTTTTACTTTGTTGGAGTTTGCATAGTGTTAGAGGTGGGCTAACTTTGATTTGGCATTTAGTTGTATGGTTTATAATTTTTTTTTGAAACAATAAGATTTTTCAAACACGTCTAAAAATGTGAAGCATTTGGAAGACAAGAGTATTTTCACTTCTTAAAAATGATATATTTGTATGTCTCTCTCTGACTTACTCGTGTGTTTTCTCTATGTGGTTGAAAAATCATATTTTCTACTTAAGTTAATAGTGATTTAATAGTTTCAATTCCTTTTTCTGAGAGAAGTGTTCTTGTTGTTTTTCAAAATTTGACTCTGCCAATGTTGATTTCATGATGTTGGGTTATAACACGTTATCCTTTTCGAGGTAGTGGTATTGACTTGTGTTAGAACATAAACACGAATACATATCACAATAGAGAGAAACACACAAAGCTTTGTTCACGCAGTTAGGCCAAATTACTCACATCTACGATTATAAAGTAGTTATAGGTCCATTTATTTAGGTTCTGTGAATTGCTTATAGATTATAATGTTACAAGCCATATATATAATACAAGATTTTAGTTTATCTAAAATCCTAATCTCTAATTTTCTTCAACAAACACTACAAAAATACGGTAAGTTTTGGCGGATTTATTACGTCGGTTAAACAAACCTCTGTAATTTACCTAAAATTATGTCGGTTTTATAAAACAACGTAGATTGAATCATTTTAACCGCCATATTTTACATAATTTACTCCAACTCACAATATGCCGTACATTCCCCTTTCCCTTTTTTTATTGTGCCTACTTTAACACTTATATTAACCTATTTACACTTTTTTCCATGTACCTATTTTTACTCTCATTAGTTGTATTAGTTTATTTACTTTTTTTATTCTAATAATTTTTTTATTTTTATCGTAGACCTTTTTTAATGGATTTTAAGTTTTTTTATAAGAAACACTGACATTTCACTTTGGACTCTTGGTATCTCTCACAAGAAACCCTATCTCTGATAGCTAAACAAATTGAAAAGAGTTTAACCTTTCCACCGCGAGATCCTTTCTGGTATTACCGAAACCACCATCTTCGTGAACATCCCCCAATTTTCATTTGTTAAACTCACCATCGTTGCAATCCTCATCATCGCAGCGAACCTCACCATCGGAATGAACCTCTCTCCGATCTATGAGTTTATCTTATGTGTTATTTTAGTAAAATGGGATCTTAAATGTATTTATGTGTCTATTGTTGAAAATATTTACATATGAGAAATCAGGATGGTATAATTGTGTAGTGATCCAAATTTGCCTCCTTGCACATGCATTTTCTTATTCTTTGATGCAAAGTTGAATTGAAACCTATAACCATTTCTAGACAGAAAATTTCAAAAAGATAATCTAGTTAAAACTACTTGTAAAATTTCCCTCCCCTTATGCCCTACATCGTTAGAATTTCACATATTTTTACTTCATCTTTCTTTACAATGGATAGAAAACAATTTCTAGAATGTTTTTGAATTTTAAATTAGTGCATAATAATTTACTTCTTTAACACACTGTTGTTAGTGCAAGGTGATGAATTTGAGGAAGAAGAAGGAAGGAATAAATGTGTAAAAGCTGACAGCAAATGATTGAAGGAATTGATTGATTTAAATGTAAATCTAGTACACCTATTTATACACAAATAAGAATGTCACATAGGCCCTAATCAAAACTTATCTACAAATAAAAAAAATACTAAATTACCCTCTAATACCATCCCATAATTTAGTAATTTATCAGAAGTTAACAACACCAATTTCATCTCTCAAGCGCAGAAATTGGTCTGTTTTTATTGCCTTCGTCAGAACATCTGTCAGCTGCTTCTGAGTGCTACAGTGCAGAACTTCTAACACTCCTTTCTACACTTGACTTCTGAGAAAGTGATACTTCGTCTCAATGTGCTTGCTTCTGCCATGTAGAACTGGATTCTTTGCAAGATTAATTGCAGACTTGTTATCAATCATCAGCTTCAGAGGTTCCTCAACTTCAACCTCCAGATCGTGCAGCAGATTCAGAAGCCAAACTGCTTGACAGGCAGCTACAGCACCGGCAATGTATTCAGCTTCACATGTTGACAGAGCCACAATAGGCTGTTTCTTGGAACACCAAGAAATTGGACCTCCTAGAAACTTGAATAAGTACCCAGAAGTGCTTCTTCTGTCAACTCTGTCTCCACACCAATCAGAATCAGAATAACTCAGAAGTTCTGATTTGATCTTTCCTCCAGAAGGAAATAACACTCCATATTTCAGAGTTCCTTTTATATACCTTAGAATCCTGACAGCAGCTTGGTAATGAGACCACTTTGGTTTGCTCATGTATCTGCTGACCATTCCAACTGCATAACAAATATCAGGTCTGGTATTACATAAATACCTCAGAGAACCAACCATCTGTTTGAAGGTTGTAGCGTCCACATCCTCTCCATCAGAATCAAAGTCCAACTTTTGATTCGTATCAGTAGGTGTGATAGCAACTTTGCAATTTGCTAGCTCAAATCTCTTCAGAAGCTCTAGTTCATACTTCTTCTGATGTAAAATGATTCCTTTCTCAGAGTATATAAGTTCCATTCCTAGAAAGAAACTCATTTTTCTAAGATCTGTCATCTCAAACTCATTCATCAGAACTTTCTTGAACTCAGCTGTTTCTTGTTCAGAACTTCCTGTGAGTAATATGTCATCAACATACAAACAGACCAGAATCATATTACCTTCTGAAGTGTGCTGAACATAAACACCATACTCCATCTCACACTTCTGAAACCCTTGTTCCTTGAAAAACGAATCAATCTTCAGATTCCAAGCTCTGGGCGCTTGCTTCAGTCCATACAGAGCTTTATTTAACCTGTATACCATCCCTTCCTGATTCTTTTTCACAAATCCAGGAGGTTGTGACACATAAACTTCTTCCTGTAATGGACCGTTCAGAAATGCAGACTTCACATTCAGATGTATCAAAGGCCAATTTCTGTTTGCAGCTAAAGCAATCACTAGTCTGATTGTTTCGTGTCTAGCTACAGGCGCAAATACCTCAAAATAATCTAGTCCAGGTTTCTGAAGAAAACCTCTGGCCACTAGTCTCGCTTTATGTTTGCCAATTGATCCATCTGGCTTTAGCTTCTGTTTGAAAACCCATCTGACGCTGATGGCTTTCTTGCCTTTTGGAAGTTCTGTCAGCTTCCAAGTCTTGTTTCTTTCAATAGCCTCAAGTTCTTCTTTCATGGCATTCAACCACATTTTCTTCCTGAGCGCTTCTTCAATACCCACTAGTTCAGAATCTACTAGCATGGCACACTGAACGATTTCTCCTTCAGAATCTACTTTAGTATCATGTAACATGCTAAAATCTGCAAACTTACTTGGTATTCGTCTGATTCTCTATGGCCTCTGATCTTGTTCCGAAGCTTCTCCAAAATTCGGAACAATACTAGCTTCTGAACCTTGTCCAGAACTACTTCCTTCAGAATTACCACCTTCAGAGTTACTTCTGGAAACTTGTTCTCCAGACCCCATGTCTTCAGATTTTTCTCTTCCAGAAATATAATCACCACCAGAATCTGGATCATCAGAATCTGGATTAGAATCAGATCCACTATCAGAATCTCCCTGAGATTCTGACTCATCTTCAGAGTCTTCTTCTTCTAACTCTGACTCGTCTTCAGAAACTAACCCTGGTGTTGGTACTACACCAGAATCTGATTGAAGCTTATTCCAATCCCATGTTTCTGACTCTTTCACAATGACGTCTCTGCTGATCTCAACTTTGTTGGTTTCTGGACAATAAAGCTTGTAGGCACCTGTACTGTGGTACCCCACCAGTAACATTGTTTTGCTTCTATCATCCAGTTTTCGTCTTCTAGCCTCTGGAACGTGTTTGTAGCATACAGAACCAAACACCTTTAGATGGCTAACACTTTGCTTGTCTCCAGTCCATTTTTCTAAAGGAACAGTTTCCTTCAGCTTCTTTGTTGGACACATATTCAGAACATATGGTGATGTGGCAACAGCTTCTCCCCATAACATATGAGGTAACTTTTTTTCTTTCAGCATACTTCTGGTCATATCAAGCAAAGTTTTGTTTCTTCTTTCAGCGAGACTGTTGTGCTGAGGAGTATATGGAGAAGTGACCTCATGTTCTATTCCATTCTCCTCATAGAACTTCTGGAACTCTGTAGAGTTATACTCACCTCCACCATTTGTTCTCAGAATTTTCAGCTTCTGACCACTCTGCTTCTCAGCCTTCACCTTGAACTTCTGGAACTCTGTAAACACTTCATGCTTGAACTTGATGAGTGTTACCCAAGTCATTCTTGTGAACTTATCCACAAAAGACACGAAATATTTGTTTCCTCCAAGTGAGAGTACTGGAAATGGTCCACACACATCAGAATGTACTACACCCAGAGCATGCTTTGCTCTGGGGGCTACTTCTGATGCAAATGACAATCTGGGTTGCTTGCCTTTCATGCATATCTCACATGACTTCTGAGGCTTCACAATCTTCGAAATGCCATGTACGAGCTTCTTGGAACTTAGATGCCCTAAGCTTCTATAGTTCAAGTGCCCCAACCTCTTGTGCCACAGCTTGTTGTCTGCTTCAGCGCCTTCTGCACTGAGACACTCCGCTTCAAAAGTTTCTACATTCACTTTGAATGTTCTGTTGCTTTCCTGCTCAGACTTCATAATCAACTTCTGATTAGAATCATACAACGTCAAGAGGTTGTCCTTCATAACCACTGAAAAACCTTTCTCAATAAGCTGACCCACACTCATCAGATTGCTTTTAATTCCAGGAACGTACCAGACATCTTTGATCAGAATGTTTCTTCCATTCTTCACTCTGACTCTGACATTTCCCATACCTTCTGCATTAAGGTACTTATCATCAACACATCTGATCTTTGTTCTCCTTCTAGAGTCAAAGTCTATCAGCCATTGTTTGTTCCCAGTCAAGTGGTTTGAACAGCCAGTGTCCATATACCACCAATCTCCTGAACAGTTTCCATCAGAATCAGAAGCCATCAATAACACAGGTTCATCATCAGAATCTTCTCTGGCTATATTTGCTTCTTCTGATTTCCTTCCTCTGTTTCTACAGTCTCTGGCAAAATGGCCAAACTGTTTACAGCAGTAACATTGAACCTTCTTCTTGTCATATCTTTCCTTTCCCTTCTGATATTTCTTTTCATCAGAAGTTGAGGTTTCTGACTTCTGGAATTTATCACCATGTCTATTCTGCTTCTGGTCCTTCTTGACAAAAGAAGCTTTCAGAGCTTGCTCCACTTCCCTCTCAGAAGTTCTTTCAGTCAGACGCAACTCTTGTGCTTCTAGACTGCTTTGCAACTCTTCTATTCTCATGGTTTCCAGATTTTTAGAATGTTCAATAGAAACAACAATGTAGTCAAACTGAGGCGTAAGTGACCTCAAAATCTTTTCTATGATTACCTGTTCAGAAAGTGTTTCTCCACAAGCCTTCATTTCATTAGTGATCAGAATCATTCTGGAGATGTATTCAGAAACTTTCTCACTGTTCTTCATGCTGAGATTTTCATATTGTTTTCGCAAGGACTGAAGCTTTACCTTCTTTACTGATACGTCGCCACCATAACATCTGGTCAGTATATCCCATGCCCCTTTCGACGTCGTCGAATCAACAATCTTCTCAAACACATTTTCATCCACACACTGATGGATGAAAAACAGTGCTTTCTGATCCCTCTTTCTTGTAGCTTTTTCTTCTGATTTCTGTTCTACAGTAGCATCTGCTGCAGCTGGAACATAACCTTCAGAGACAAGGTCCAGAACATCCTGAGCACCAAACAGCACACGCATTTGTATCTTCCATCTGTTCCAGTTTTTGCCATCAAAAACTGGAAGTTTAGTGTTCAAACTACTGCCTCCATTCATCTTAAACCTTTGCACAAAAAAACTCAGATCTCAGATTTCTCACTCAGTGTTTCCCAAACCCACAGAATCAGTGTGATTCTGTTTCAGATTTTTGTTCAAGATTCAAAAAATCAAACACACAGCTCACTATCACTCGTGTTTCCCAGAATTTCAGAACAAATCAAGAGCTCTAGATACCAATTTGTTAGTGCAAGGTGATGAATTTGAGGAAGAAGAAGGAAGGAATAAATGTGTAAAAGCTGACAGCAAATGATTGAAGGAATTGATTGATTTAAATGTAAACCTAGTACAACTATTTATACACAAATAAGAATGCCACATAGGCCCTAATCAAAACTTATCTACAAATAACAAAATACTAAATTACCCTCTAATAACTGTGAATTCACCCACACTAAGATATGGAGGATAACAAAGTATTTCTAAAAGTAGTATTATTGATAGTGCATAATTATTTCTGTGAAAATTGTGTAAGTTATGATTTTTAATGTTGTGTATGTGTTGTGAAGCTCAATTTCAATCTCTATTTTTATGATAGTCGGTACTCCTGGCAAGATTCTTCAACATATTGAGTAGAGAAATACGGTATACAGTAACACCCAATACTTGACCCAATACTTGATGAGTGCCCTTAAATTGACAATTTTGAATATATGATTATAAGTTGTAAGATGCACTTAGTGAGAGTAGATTTTTTTCTGCGGATATAAGGCGAAGGTACACAAAATGTTTGATCGGGGCTTTGGTCCTAATATTCACAAGTTCCTAACCCCACTATAACAATGTTTGAAATGACATTCAAACAGGTTATTACTTGCAATTTCTCTATTTTGATTTTTTAAATCTAATTTGAAATATGTTAATGTTAGAGCATAGCAGAACTATGTCATATAAATGGTGATATTGTTTTGGCAACTATACTAGTATTTCTACACTTGGCTTTATTTATGGCTGATTTATTATCATTTATATGCAGACGTGAAGGAAACCAAATAAATAGAGATTGAGCAATGTTACTTAGGTGTAGTTGGAGAATTTTGTGTTTGTATGATGATGATCTTTGGGGGCTGAAGTCTTATTGAGTTTAGTGACACTAAAGGGTTGGCTATTTTAAAACTAATGGTTTGCATATTCGTTGTCAGAGTAACTTTTGTAGAAGTTCTTTAATGATGTTTTTTTCAACCTTTACTTGTTCTTTAATGATGTTTTTTTCAACCTTTACTTGTGGTTGGGGTGTTGGTTTTTGTGTCACATTGTTTCCTTTGAACGATTTGTGTTTGACATATAGTAAATTGTGTTTGATATGTAGTAAATTAAGAATTTTAACTGATACTTTTAATCCCTTAGCATGTCTTGTGTTTGGGTGAGCTTTTTTTTAGTATATATTATTTTTATTTTCTTTTTATAAATTGAATGATACATGACGGACTTTCGTTATTATTATTTTTGTGAAAAAATTTGAAAATTGTGGCGGTTTTAAACGCCATAAAATCGAAGGTTAGGGCGGTTTAAACAAACGTTTACTAATTAAACAAAAGTTTACTAATTAAACAAAAGCCGCCGTTTTTATATTAGGGATATCACGACGGTTTGTGTGGCGGTTAATACAAAACCGCCATTGTTTATCCGCGGCAGTCAAATTTACGACGATATTTGAAAATGCCATTTTCTTTAATTACGGCGGTTGAAAGCGACGTAAGAGTACTTTTTAAACCGCCACTATTTCCTTGTTTTTTTTTTTGTAGTTCACAACTATCTTTATCCATAGTTTTTTTAATAATATAAACTACTCTTTCAACAGCCTATAATAATCTCAACAATTCATAATTATTTCAACAATATAAATTATATTCTTAACAATTTATAGTTGTCTCAATAATTTATAATTATCTCAACATATAAGTCGTATTCAACAAATTGTCTTCGTCCTATTGATGTTCCGTATGTATGGTATTTTCTCTACCTAATTAATTTTCTTTTGTACTTTATTTGAATTTTTTTTTTGGAAATACCTTAGTATCTTTGGGAATACTATTTTATATGAAGGTTTGTTATCGTTTATATTCTATTGGACTATTAACAAAAACCACAATCATTACCAACACAATCTTAAAATCATAAACTATTTATTTCTAAATTTAGATCACATATAACAAGATTCAATCTTGTTATTTGCATTGATACTACATATAACATGTTCATAACTTGGCCATACACGCGGTACACATTATACAAACACAAAGCATTGGTAACAAGGACATCTTATTTAGTAGATATTGATATGCATCTGTGCATTCATGCTTTAGAAATGGAGTTAATCTTCCGCGGGTGGGTGATGATTACCATAAGGTGGACCACGACCATAAAACGGCGAACACGGGCGAGTAGGGTCGGTTGTGCAAGAAGTTGATGTTTTCTCGTCAATTGGTTTCTTGTTGGATGGAGGAAGCTTGTAACCATCAGTGAAACCTTGAGGAGCAAGCATAAGAGCAGCAAGGAAGAACACTAATAAGGAAAAGAAAAAGGAATTAGCCATTTTAAATGCTGGTTTAAGTATTGGTTCATACCACCTAGGGAATATTGAGGTTTTATAGTAGTATTATGCTCAATGAGAGTGTAAAGTATCAAAGAAAGTCCTTTACTAAATGTTAAATTTTGGTGTTAAATATTCCACGAAGTTTCTATCTTAGGTCCCATGTATTTGGAAAATTAGATCAGTACCATTCTTTTAATTTTAAACAGAAGACCTGTAGTACTAGCCACTAGTATCATTGTATCTTAATGCATTTAGTTTGTTCCTTATCTTATCCTATCTTAATTTGTGCTTTAATTACAACCATTCATCTTATACTCTCAATTTTCCAATAATAAATTAACTTTGAAATTTACTTTAAAGTTTTGGAAAATGCTTATTATTAAAAAAAAAAGTGAAAAAAAAATTAAAAATAAATCTCAACAATTCCTTATCACAACCACTCCATGATTCCTATTAAACAGAAAAATTAATTTATAATAAATAAAAAATTATTTACTAAATTAATGACACATGCACATTCTTGTGTTTTTTGTTCAAATTACTTCGTATTAAATATCATTACTTTTAATTTTTTATCCTCGTGCTTGAACAATATATTTACATCCGAGTTTTATCAAATGAGATATAAATTTATTTGATTTAAATGTATATATGTAAATATTTACACCCGTTTCCTTATAAAAAAGATGTAAAATACCATCTATTTACACCCAATATTTATCAAATGAGGTGTAAATTCATTTGATTTAAATGTATATATGTAATAATTTACGTCTGTTTTCTCGTAAAAAAGATGTAAAATACCATCTTTTACGCCCATTATTAAATGGGTGTAAATTCGTCAGACATTTCACACTTGTATCTTTAGCCCCTCAGTTGACCAAATGACATGGAATTTTTATTTGTGATGGCGTGTCATGTCCACCTAACTTTTATTTTAATTTTAATTGATTTATAAAATTCTCGTGGAATATTTATTTATTTTTAAAATTTTAAAATTATTTTATATTTTTTTTATATTAATCCAGCTTATGATGTTCATAAAATTTGAATCACTTATAAATTCTTACATTTTTCAAATCACTTATTATAATTTTCATATGTATATATGGTTAGGAGTGGCAAAACGAGTTGGGTCCGTCGGGTTGGTCCGTTTGATTCACTATTTTTGCCGGGCTAGGTTGAGATTTTCGACTCGGTACCTTAAATTGGCCCGCCCCGTCTAACCTACTTAAAAAAGAGGGTCGAGGCGGGGCGGGACCAGTTTTTCCCGTGAGCTTTTTGTTAAAACTTTTACTCTTTTTATTAAGAATTAGAATAATTTTAATTATAAAAACAACACTTATCTCTTATGATTGTATTATATATTATTATACAGACAAATTGAAATATAATTGTAACGTTCTTTCTATAACTTTCTAATACATACGTTGATTGAAAATGATTGAAATTAAAGAACACATGTATGACATGCATAATTATTAAGTTTTCAATATATTAGCTCATATGTTTTCTTTAGAAATAAATGTTTATTTTATGAAAATGAATGATTTGATTAGTATATACGTGGGACAAATTTAGGATTTAACTATTAAAGAATCGGTCAATATAAGAGTCTATATAATGTAAATAGTGAGAAAATTCAGTGTTGATATTTTACGCATTACTATTATATGTATTGTGATGTTTCATGCAATGTTATTGTTATCATTATTTGTTTTGTGTAAATTTTAAATTGAATTCTTTTAGTAGTTAGTTTTTAAATAGGATTATGATGATATATATTGTTTATTTATTTTGATATTTTTTATTGTGTTTGAGTTTATTTTGTTTTATTGTTGTAATTGGTCTTTATTTATTAAATTTTTTGAATTGTTTGGACTTAAGACATCTTAAAATTCTATTATGCGTAGTTAAAAAAAATACTTTATCGACGACCTCTTTAGTAATAATTAAAAAATTTCTAAATTATATAATAAATCAAATTGTAAAATTAAAAAAATTAAAAATTGGCGGGCCGATCCACCAACCCGTCAACTCGTTAGTAAACTGGGCAGACTTGACTTTTGAGCTCGGACCTCTACGTCGGTCCGCCCCACCCCGCTCCACTTTTAAACGAGCCTAAATGGGACGAGCCTAAATGGAGTGGGCCGCCTGCTTTGCCACCCCCTATATATGGTGCATGTTGATCTTTGTAGATATATGTGACGAGCATTTCATATTTTTCTGCTCCATATGCTTGTCCACGTTGAGTGTCATCAAGTTCATATGCATATAGTTCAGAAGCTGAAATACCTTAATACCGGCTGAACTGATGACACGAGAAACCGAAACATGACCAATACTTGCAGGAACACGGGGAATGTCAGTTTTCCACAGAACTTATGGCTCTTAACGATGTCCTTGCACATATTCCTCCAAGACTGGAAAACAGAAGCACAGGTAAATTCATGATTTGCATAATAATATAGTAATTATGGGGTAAGCTCGCCCAACAACTATTTTGAGTTACAAGCGGTTGTTGTGATCAAGAAAATCATGTACAGAACCATGATATTTTCCTCTATGATGATGATCAGTAAGTTTGACATCAAAACTACGCCTAGGTAAGCTCCCAAAACTATCACGGACATCAAGAAGTATGATCCGCAATGACCTTCTACAGGAGGATCCCAAGAATAACTATATTATTATAGCTCTTCTGTGAGATTTCTCATGGACTATATACAACCAATTTGTTTGCATTCTTTGGTGAACTCGAGGCTTATAATCACAAGAGTGCTTGCTTTTTTTCTCAAACATCCTGCCATGGAAATTTCCCTGTCATGCAATGTTCTTTAGTGCTTATTTAATGGTTGTTTTTTTTTAGCAAGGCAACATAATTATAGGGCAGCAATGCTACCATTAATGCATAGAATATGGTGGTTATAATTTCGTACTATTGTTGAGGCATATAATATTGGGTTCTTTGGTTTGGACTAGTTGTGCCTTAGCTTTAGGTCTTTGGTCTATAACAGTTTTCCATAAGACTTGTCGAGAGAGGATTAGTTGGGAAAGTCTTAGAAGTCATGGTCGACCTCTAGAAATGATGTTCACTCTCGGTCAGAAGTGGAAACACCTTAAATAAGTTGTGAAAGTAGTGAGAGACAGACATATCAAATTCTTTCACATCAATGAAATACTCCACTACTCTTCCCTAATGTGTGGCTTGAGATGACAAATTTAGGGCAAGCACATTCCTATAGTGCATTTGAGTGCACTTAAATCTGTTTACACTTCCTAGAGAGAATCCAATCGTATACAAGGATTTTTTATTATTGAGGAAACTTTTTGCAATTTTTGAGAGTTAATTTGGCAATCTTTGTGGGATCTTATTTGGCCGAAATGACAAAAACATCAAGTCGGTTTATTATGAGGTAACATGTTCGATCCTCTTCAGTCTTAAAATTATATTTTTGTTACAATATAAATATGTATTTCTTCTAATTTTCTAAAAAATATATATATTTTGAAGAAAAAATCATAAAAAGTTCAAAGTAATTTAATTTATTTTCTTTTATTTTTTTATAAATACCATAATTTAAATGATTGTTAAAATAATAATAATTATAAATAATTAAATAAAAATACTAAAAGATAGCTTAGAAACGATTGTTGCAAATATGACAGTGACACATTATCATGTAGACTGTTTTGTGATTAAAATTTGACCTCAATTTATACACACTAGTAGATTGTTGCAATTATATATACTAGTGTGTATACCCGTGTGAGGCATCAGACAAAATTTCTTAAATTAAAAAAATATTTTATAATTATTTATCATTTATAAATGAAGTTATAGTAATATTAAAATTAGCTGAATGATTTAATATTTTTGTTAATTGAAAAAAATATTAAAAAATATTTGTATATTAACTTTTAATAAAAAAATTAAATAATAAAGGATTATTAATATACTAATAACATTTTATCTCATTTCAAATAATTTATAAGTAAAATGCACATAAATAATAAAAAATGAGTCCCGAACAAATTAAATAATATTTAAATATTGAGTACAAAACATTTCAAAAAAAATTATCAATAGGTATTCATCAATAGAAAAGAAAATACATATTTATAGTTGTTTTAATATAAAAAATCATAACCTTATCAGTAAACAAATTTTTTTAAATAAAAATAGTACATTTACATGAAATATAAAGGATAAGTGAATAATAATGTGGGTAATAAGTATGAAAATATAAAGCTATAAATTCAGCAAATCAAACATTCAAGATTATCTCAAATTTCCTCCAAATTGAATAAATCATCGTAACTCTTTTTTATGGATATTATCTTGATAATGACACTTAAATATATTTTTTGGTTTTTATTTTTATTTTATTCTGTTCCTATCTTAGAATAATACAAAACTTATTTTTCTACAATATTTTGCTTTTCAACTAAATTTTTCTACAATATTCTGTTCCTTCAAATATTTTTTAAAATATATTTTAACTAAAATTTTTAAAATTTTATTTAATAAAAACAATAAATAACCTAAAAATAATTTAACTTTTATTTTTTTTCCAAAATAATGAAAAACCAAGTTAACCAAAAACAAAGCAACAAAAGAAACTTCCATGGCGAAAAAGAATTATTATTTAATTAATTAATATTCATAACTATATAAAAATCAAATTAAAATTAAACAAAAAATAAAAATGTTAAAATTAAAATTAATATCCATTACTATTTTATGCAATGTGATGTTTTATGCAATGTTATTGTTATCATTATTTGTTTTGTGTAAATTCTAAATTGAGTTCTTTTAGTAGTTAGTTTTTAAATAGGATTATGATGATATATATTGTTTATTTATTTTGATATTTTTTATTTTGTATGTTTTTATTTTATTTTTTTGTTGTAATTGGTCTTTATTTATTAAATTTTTTGAATTGTTTGGACTTAAGATATCTTGAAGTTCTATTATGCGTTGTTAAAAAAATTTCTTTATCGACGATATCTTTGGTAATAATTAAAAAATTTCTTAATTATATATTAAATCAAATTATAAAATTTAAAAAATGAAATATTGGCGAGTTAGCCTGCCAACTTGTTAGTAAACAGAGCGAGCTTGACTTTTGAGCTCGGACCTCTACGTCGGTCCGCCCCACCCCGCTCCACTTTTAAACGAGCCTAAATGGGACGGGCCTAAATGGAGCGGGCCGCCTGCTTTGCCACCCCCTATATATGGTGCATGTTGATCTTTGTAGATATATGTGACGAGCATTTCATATTTTTCTGCTCCATATGCTTGTCCACGTTGAGTGTCATCAAGTTCATATGCATATAGTTCAGAAGCTGAAATACCTTAATATCGGCTGAACTGATGACACGAGAAACCGAAACATGACCAATACTTGCAGGAACACGGGGAATGTCAGTTTTCCACAGAACTTATGGCTCTTAACGATGTCCTTGCACATATTCCTCCAAGACTGGAAAACAGAAGCACAGGTAAATTCATGATTTGCATAATAATATAGTAATTATGGGGTAAGCTCGCCCAACAACTATTTTGAGTTACAAGCGGTTGTTGTGATCAAGAAAATCATGTACAGAACCATGAAATTTTCCTCTATGATGATGACCAGTAAGTTTGACATCAAAACTACGCCTAGGTAAGCTCCCAAAACTATCACGGACATCAAGAAGTATGATGCGCAATGACCTTCTACAGGAGGATCCCAAGAATAACTATATTATTATAGCTCTTCTGTGAGATTTCTCATGGACTATATACAACCAATTTGTTTGCATTCTTTGGTGAACTCGAGGCTTATAATCACAAGAGTGCTTGCTTTTTTTCTCAAACATCCTGCCATGGAAATTTCCCTGTCATGCAATGTTCTTTAGTGCTTATTTAATGGTTGTATTTTTTTTAGCAAGGCAACATAATTATAGGGCAGCAATGCTACCATTAATGCATAGAATATGGTGGTTATAATTTCGTACTATTGTTGAGGCATATAATATTGGGTTCTTTGGTTTGGACTAGTTGTGCCTTAGCTTTAGGTCTTTGGCTGGTCTATAACAGTTTTCCATAAGACTTGTCGAGAGAGGATTAGTTGGGAAAGTCTTAGAAGTCATGGTCGACCTCTAGAAATGATGTTCACTCTCGGTCAGAAGTGGAAACACCTTAAATAAGTTGTGAAAGTAGTGAGAGACAGACATATCAAATTCTTTCCCATCAATGAAATGCTCCACTACTCTTCCCTAATGTGTGGCTTAAGATGACAAATTTAGGGCAAGCACATTCCTATAGTGCATTTGAGTGCACTTAAATCTGTTTACACTTCCTAGAGAGAATCCAATCGTATACAAGGATTTTTTATTATTGAGGAAACTTTTTGCAATTTTTGAGAGTTAATTTGGCAATCTTTGTGGGATCTTATTTGGCCGAAATGACAAAAACATCAAGTCGGTTTATTATGAGGTAACATGTTCGATCCTCTTCAGTCTCAAAATTATATTTTTGTTACAATATAAATATGTATTTCTTCTAATTTTCTAAAAAATATATATATTTTGAAGAAAAAATCATAAAAAGTTCAAAGTAATTTAATTTATTTTCTTTTATTTTTTTATAAATACCATAATTTAAATGATTGTTAAAATAATAATAATTATAAATAATTAAATAAAAATACTAAAAGATAGCTTAGAAACGATTGTTGCAAATATGACAGTGACACATTATCATGTAGACTGTTATGTGAATAAAATTTGACCTCAATTTATACACACTAGTAGATTGTTGCAATTATATATACTAGTGTGTATACCCGTGTGAGGCATCAGACAAAATTTCTTAAATTAAAAAAATATTTTATAATTATTTATCGTTTATAAATGAAGTTATAGTAATATTAAAATTAGCTGAATGATTTAATATTTTTGTTAATTGAAAAAAATATTAAAAAATATTTGTATATTAACTTTTAATAAAAAAATTAAATAATAAAGGATTATTAATATACTAATAACATTTTATCTCATTTCAAATAATTTATAAGTAAAATGCACATAAATAATAAAAAATTAGTCCCGAACAAATTAAATAATATTTAAATATTGAGTACAAAACATTTCAAAAAAAATTATCAATAGGTATTCATCAATAGAAAAGAATATACATATTTATAGTTGTTTTAATATAAAAAATCATAACCTTATCAGTAAACAAATTTTTTTAAATAAAAATAGTACATTTACATGAAATATAAAGGATAAGTGAATAATAATGTGGGTAATAAGTATGAAAATATAAAGCTATAAATTCAGCAAATCAAACATTCAAGATTATCTCAAATTTCCTCCAAATTGAATAAATCATCGTAACTCTTTTTTTTGGATATTATCTTGATAATGACACTTAAATATATTTTTTGGTTTTTATTTTTATTTTATTCTGTTCCTGTCTTAGAATAATACAAAACTTATTTTTCTACAATATTTTGCTTTTCAACTAAATTTTTCTACAATATTCTGTTCCTTCAAATATTTTTTAAAATATATTTTAACTAAAATTTTTAAAATTTTATTTAATAAAAACAATAAATAACCTAAAAATAATTTAACTTTTTTTTTTCCAAAATAATGAAAAACCAAGTTAACCAAAAACAAAGCAACAAAAGAAACTTCCATGGCGAAAAAGAATTATTATTTAATTAATTAATATTCATAACTATATAAAAATCAAATTAAAATTAAATAAAAAATAAAAATGTTAAAATTAAAATTAATATCCATTACTATTTTATGCAATGTGATGTTTTATGCAATGTTATTGTTATCATTATTTGTTTTGTGTAAATTCTAAATTGAGTTCTTTTAGTAGTTAGTTTTTAAATAGGATTATGATGATATATATTGTTTATTTATTTCGATATTTTTTATTTTGTATGTTTTTTTTTTGTTTTTTTTTTGTTGTAATTGGTCTTTATTTATTAAATTTTTTGAATTGTTTGGACTTAAGATATCTTGAAGTTCTATTATGCGTTGTTAAAAAAATTTCTTTATCGACGATATCTTTGGTAATAATTAAAAAATTTCTTAATTATATATTAAATCAAATTATAAAATTTAAAAAATAAAATATTGGCGAGTCAGCCTGCCAACTTGTTAGTAAACAGAGCGAGCTTGACTTTTGAGCTCGGACCTCTACGTCGGTCCGCCCCACCCCGCTTTACTTTTAGACGAGCCTAAATGGGACGGGCCTAAATGGGGCGGGCCGCCTGCTTTGCCACCCCCTATATATGGTGCATGTTGATCTTTGTAGATATATGTGACGAGCATTTCATATTTTCTGCTCCATATACTTGTCCACATTGAGTGTCATCAAGTTTATATGCATATAGTTCAGAAGCTGAAATACCTTAATACCGGCTGAACTGATGACACGAGAAACCAAAACATGACCAATACTTGCAGGAACACGGGGAATGTCAGTTTTCGACAGAACTTATGGCTCTTAACGATGTCCTTGCACATATTCCTCCAAGACTGGAAAACAGAAGCACAGGTAAATTCATGATTTGCATAATAATATAGTAATTATGGGGTAAGCTCGCCCAACAACTATTTTGAGTTACAAGCGGCTGTTGTGATCAAGAAAATCATGTACAGAACCATGAAATTTTCCCCTATGATGATGACCAGTAAGTTTGACATCAAAACTACGCCTAGATAAGCTCCCAAAACTATCACGGACATCAAGAAGTATGATGCGCAATGACCTTCTACAGGAGGATCCCAAGAATAACTATATTATTATAGCTCTTCTGTGAGATTTCTCATGGACTATATACAACCAATTTGTTTGCATTCTTTGGTGAACTCGAGGCTTATAATCACAAGAGTGCTTGCTTTTTTTCTCAAACATCCTGCCATGGAAATTTCCCTGTCATGCAATATTCTTTAGTGCTTATTTAATGGTTGTATTTTTTTTAGCAAGGCAACATAATTATAGGGCAGCAATGCTACCATTAATGCATAGAATATGGTGGTTATAATTTCGTACTATTGTTGAGGCATATAATATTGGGTTCTTTGGTTTGGACTAGTTGTGCCTTAGCTTTAGGTCTTTGGCTGGTCTATAATAGTTTTCCATAAGACTTGTCGAGAGAGGATTAGTTGGGAAAGTCTTAGAAGTCATGGTCGACCTCTAGAAATGATGTTCACTCTCGGTCAGAAGTGGAAACACCTTAAATAAGTTGTGAAAGTAGTGAGAGACAGACATATCAAATTCTTTCCCATCAATGAAATGCTCCACTACTCTTCCCTAATGTGTGGCTTGAGATGACAAATTTAGGGCAAGCACATTCCTATAGTGCATTTGAGTGCACTTAAATCTGTTTACACTTCCTAGAGAGAATCCAATCGTATACAAGGATTTTTTATTATTGAGGAAACTTTTTGCAATTTTTGAGAGTTAATTTGGCAATCTTTGTGGGATCTTATTTGGCCGAAATGACAAAAACATCAAGTCGGTTTATTATGAGGTAACATGTTCGATCCTCTTCAGTCTCAAAATTATATTTTTGTTACAATATAAATATGTATTTCTTCTAATTTTCTAAAAAATATATATATTTTGAAGAAAAAATCATAAAAAGTTCAAACTAATTTAATTTATTTTCTTTTATTTTTTTATAAATACGATAATTTAAATGATTGTTAAAATAATAATAATTATAAATAATTAAATAAAAATACTAAAAGATAGCTTAGAAACGATTGTTGCAAATATGACAGTGACACATTATCATGTAGACTGTTAATGATTAAAATTTGACCTCAATTTATACACACTAGTAGATTGTTGCAATTATATATACTAGTGTGTATACCCGTGTGAGGCATCAGACAAAATTTCTTAAATTAAAAAAATATTTTATAATTATTTATCGTTTATAAATGAAGTTATAGTAATATTAAAATTAGCTGAATGATTTAATATTTTTTGTTAATTGAAAAAAATATTAAAAAATATTTGTATATTAACTTTTAATAAAAAAATTAAATAATAAAGGATTATTAATATACTAATAACATTTTATCTCATTTCAAATAATTTATAAGTAAAATGCACATAAATAATAAAAAATGAGTCCCGAACAAATTAAATAATATTTAAATATTGAGTATAAAACTTTTCAAAAAAAATTATCAATAGGTATTCATCAATAGAAAAGAAAATACATATTTATAGTTGTTTTAATATAAAAAATCATAACCTTATCAGTAAACAAAATTTTTTAAATAGAAATAGTACATTTACATGAAATATAAAGGATAAGTGAATAATAATGTGGGTAGTAAGTATGAAAATATAAAGCTATAAATTCAGCAAATCAAACATTCAAGATTATCTCAAATTTCCTCCAAATTGAATAAATCATCGTAACTCCTTTTTATGGATATTATCTTGATAATGACACTTAAATATATTTTTTGGTTTTTATTTTTATTTTATTCTGTTCCTATCTTAGAATAATAAACTTATGTTTCTACAATATTTTGCTTTTCAACTAAATTTTTCTACAATATTCTGTTCCTTCAAATATTTTTTAAAATATATTTTAACTAAATTTATTAAAATTTTATTTAATAAAAACAATAAATAACCTATAAATAATTTAACTTTTATTATTTTCCAAAATAATGAAAAACCAAGTTAACCAAAAACAAAGCAACAAAAGAAACTTCCATGGCGAAAAAGAATTATTATTTAATTAATTAATATTCACAACTATATAAAAATCAAATTAAAATTAAACAAAAAATAAAAATGTTAAAATTAAAATTAATATCCATTACTATTTTTTGCAATGTGATGTTTTATGCAATGTTATTGTTATCATTATTTGTTTTGTGTAAATTCTAAATTGAGTTCTTTTAGTAGTTAGTTTTTAAATAGGATTATGATGATATGTATTGTTTATTTATTTTGATATTTTTTATTTTGTATGTGTTTATTTTGTTTTTTTGTTGTAATTGGTCTTTATTTATTAAATTTTTTGAATTGTTTGGACTTAAGATATCTTGAAGTTTTATTATGCGTTGTTAAAAAAATTTCTTTATCGACGATCTCTTTGGTAATAATTAAAAATTTTCTTAATTATATATTAAATCAAATTATAAAATTTTAAAAATAAAATATTGGCGAGTCAGCCTGCCAACTCGTTAGTAAATGGAGCGAACTTGACTTTTGAGCTCGGACCTCTACGTCTGTCCGCCCCATCCCGCTTTACTTTTAGACGAGCCTAAATGGGACGGGCCTAAATGGGGCGGGCCGCCTGCTTTGCCACCCCCTATATATGATGCATGTTGATCTTTGTAGATATATGTGACGAGCATTTCATATTTTATGCTCCATATACCTGTCCACATTGAGTGTCATCAAGTTTATATGCATATAGTCCAGAAGCTGAAATACCTTAATACCGGCTGAACTGATGACACGAGAAATCGAAACATGACCAATACTTGCAGGAACACGGGGAATGTCAGTTTTCGACAGAACTTATGGCTCTTAACGATGTCCTTGCATATATTCCTCAAAGACTGGAAAACAGAAGCACAGGTAAATTCATGATTTGCATAATAATATAGTAATTATGGGGTAAGCTCGCCCAACAACTATTTTGAGTTACAAGCGGTTGTTGTGATCAGGAAAATCATGTACAGAACCATGAAATTTTCCTCTATGATGATGACCAGTAAGTTTGACATCAAAACTACGCCTAGATAAGCTCCCAAAACTATCACGGACATCAAGAAGTATGATGCGCAATGACCTTCTGCAGGAGGATCCCAAGAATAACTATATTATTATAACTCTTCTGTGAGATTTTTCATGGACTATATACAACCAATTTGTTTGCATTCTATGGTGAACTCGAGGCTTATAATCACAAGAGTGCTTGCTTTTTTTCTCAAACATCCTGCCATGGAAATTTCCCTGTCATGCAATGTTCTTTAGTGCTTACTTTAATGGTTGTATTTTTTTTAGCAAGGCAACATAATTATAGGGCATCAATGCTACCATTAATGCATAGAATATGGTGGTTATAATTTCGTACTATTGTTGAGGCATATAATATTGGTTTCTTTGGTTTGGACTAGTTATGGCTTAGCTTTAGGTCTTTGGTTGGTCTATAACAGTTTTCCATAAGACTTATCGAGAGAGGATTAGTTGGGAAAGTCTTAAAAGTCATGGTCGACCTCTAGAAATGATATTCACTCTCGGTCAGAAGTGGAAACACCTTAAATAAGTTGTGAAAGTAGTGAGAGACAGACATATCAAATTCTTTCCCATCAATGAAATGTTCCACTACTCTTCCCTAATGTGTGGCTTGAGATGACAAATTTAAGGCAAGCACATTCCTAAAGTGCATTTGAGTGCACTTAAATTTGTTTACACTTCCTAGGGAGAATTCAATCGTATACAAGGATTTTTTATTATTGAGGAAACTTTTTGCAATTTTTCAGAGTTAATTTGGCAATCTTTGTGGGATTTTATTTGGCCGAAATGGCAAAAACATCAAGTCGATTTATTATGAGGTAACATGTTCGATCCTTTTCACTCTCAAAATTATATTTTTGTTACATTATAAATATTTATTTCTTCTAATTTTCTAAAAAAAAATATATTTTGAAGAAAAAATCATAAAAAGTTCATAGTAATTTAATTTATTTTCTTTAATTTATTTTTTTATAAATATCATAATTTAAATGATTGTTAAAATAATAATAATTATAAATAAATAAATAAAAATACTAAAAAATAGCTTAGAATCGATTGTTGCAAATATGACAATGACACATTATCATGTAGACTGTTATGTGATTAAAATTTGACCTCAATTTATACACACTAGTAGATTGTTACAATTATATATACTAGTGTGTATACCCGTGTGAGGCATCAGACAAAATTTTTTAATTAAAAAAGATTTTATAATTATTTACTGTTTATAAATGAAGTTATAGTAACACTAAAATTACCTGGATGATTTAATATTTTTGTTAATTGAAAAAAATATTAAAAAATATTTGCATATTAACTTTTAATAACAAAATTAAATAATAAAGGATTATTAAGATACTAATAACATTTTATCTCATTTCAAATAATTTATAAGTAAAAAGCACATAAATAATAAAAAATGAGTCCCAACAAATTAAATAATATTTAAGTATTGAGTACAAAACATTTCAAAAAAATTATCAATAGGTATTCATCAATAGAAAAGAATATACATATTTATAGTTGTTTTAATATAAAAAATCATAACCTAAATACATATTTATAGTTGTTTTAATATAAAAAATCATAACCTAAATACATATTTATAGTTGTTTTAATATAAAAAATCATAACCTTATCGGTAAACAAATTTTTTTAAATAGAAATAGTACATTTACGTGAAATATAAACGATAAGTGAATAATAATGTGGGTAATAAGTATGAAAATATAAAGCTATAAATTCAGCAATTCAAACATTCAAGATTATCTCAAATTTCCTCCAAATTGAATAAATCATCAAAACTATTTTTTATGGATATTATCTTGATAATGACACTTAAATAGTATACTTTTTGGTTTTTAATTTTCTTTTATTCTGTTCCTATCTTAGAATAATACAAAACTTATTTTTCTACAATATTTTGCTTTTCCACTAAATTTTTCTACAATATTCTGTTCCTTCAAATCTTTTTTTAAATATATTTTAACTAAATTTTTGAAAATTTTATTTAATAAAAACAATAAATAACCTAAAAATAATTTAACTTTTATTTTTTTCCAAAATAATGAAAAACCAACTTAACCAAAAACAAAGGAATAAAAGAAACTTCCATGGCGAAAAAAAAATATTTTGACGGATTATTATTTAATTAATTAATATTCACAACTAAATAAAAATCAAATTAAAATTAAACCAAAAATAAAAATATTAAAATTAAAATTAAGATCCATTACTATTTTATTCAATGTGATATTTTATGCAATATTATTGTTATCATTATTTGTTTTGTGTAAATTTTAAATTGAGTTCTTTTAGTAGTTAGTTTTTAAATAGAATTATGATGATATGTATTGTTTATTTATTTTGATATTTTTTTATTGTGTTTGTGTTTTTTTTTTGTTGTAATTGGTCTTTATTTATTAAAATTTTGAATTGTTTCGAGTTAAGATATCTTGAAGTTCTATTATGCATTGTTCAAAAAATTTCTTTATCGACGACCTCTTTGGTAATAATTAAAATTTTTCTAAATTATATATTAAATCAAATTATAAAATTTAAAAAATAAAAAATTGGCGAGTCGGCCCGCCAACTCGTTAGTAAATGGAGCGAGCTTGACTTTTGAACTCAGACCTCTACGTCGGTCTGTACCACCCCGCTCCACCTTTAGACGAGCCTAAATGGGACGGGCCGCCTGCTTTGCCACCCCCTATATATGGTGCATGTTGATCTTTGTAGATATATGTGACGAGCATTTCATATTTTTCTGCTCCATATGCTTGTCCACGTTAAGTGGCATCAAGTTCATATGCATATAGTTCAGAAGCTGAAATACTTTAATACCAGCTGAACTGATGACACGAGAAATCGAAACTTGACAAATACTTGCAGGAACACGGGGAATGTCATTTTTCCGCAGAACTTATGACTCTTAACGATGTCCTTGCACATATTCCTCCAAGACTGGAAAACACAAGCACGGGCAACTTCATGATTTGCATGATAATATAGTAATTATGGGGTAAGCTCGCCCAACAACTATTTTGAGTTACAAGCGGTTGTTGTGATCAGGAAAATCATGTACCGAACCATGAAATTTTCCTCTATGATGATGACCAGTAAGTTTGACATCAAAACTACGCTAAGATAAGCTCTCAAAACTATCACGAAATCAAGAAGTATGTTGCGCAATGACCTTCTGCAGGAGGATCCCAAGAATAACTATATTATTATAGCTCTTCTGTGATATTTCTCATGGTCTATATACAACCAATTTGTTTGTATTCTTTGGTTTTTTCTATCTCTGGTTTTTTCGATTAGTTCTCTTAATACCTAATGCTTATGATTACAACTCCTTATCTATTTCCATCCGTTTCACGTTTTTTTAGTAACAACAATGACACGGTTATGGTAGAAACGACATCAAAAATAAAAAACTTAGTACGAAAATATGAGCAGCAAATCAGTCATGAAGAACAAAAAAAGATGCAAGCATAAGTAACAGTAGAGCATGAGTTAGGATTCGAAAGCAGTACCGAATCACAGACTCTCCGATGGAGTTCTTCAAGCGCAGGTATGATACCGTTTATGTTTTTTGAACTATTCTAAACTGAATTTGAAGTTGTGACGAGATGTTTGGAATATATGAATGTGAAATTTCTGGTTTTTGTGTATCGAGCATAAATTTTTGTGGTATTTGATGTGTATGATTCTTGGTGTTTCTTATGTTTTCTTGAAAAAAATTCTCTTCTTTTTTATTGAGATGAAGCATCAATTTATAGGGAAAGAACTGGTGGAATTTGGGGGGGGGGGGGGGGGGGGGGATTGTGAGATTTGAACAAATTTAGACTCTGCTTTTTGTCTTTGTTATTTTGGTGCAATATTTGACCTGTTTTGGTGCAGGCTATGCAGAATTTGGATTGTTATGTTTTGCTTTGTCATGGACTGGTTTAGAGCAGGAGCAACAACATGAATAGCAAGATACCAAGATAATAGCATTTTGTTTGGACATGTTCTATGGAATGAAGGGTTGAAACTAGGTTTAAAACAAGAGTCTTGTGTAATTTTTTTTATGCAAAGTTTTCTTATGTAACTTGTAACACTTGTAAATAGCTTGTGACATTGCCATGATTAAAATGATGAACAAATTTGATTCTTGTACTATTGTTAGAAAATATAAATAATGAAAACCTTGGATGAATATTGGATGACATCTTGATCTTGAATATGATATGAATTTTGACACAATGATGGTAGACATGGATGAATATAAATGATGGTGATGAATGATGCTTAGAAAACGAATAAAACTTGCTCTTTAAATTCATGATGGACTTGAATACGGAATGAGCTCTTATTTAAATACAACCTTGAATGAATCTTGATGAAAGTTCAAATCTCAAAGATAAAATTCAAATCTCTTTGGGTGTGGATTTTGGATCTCAAACATATCCATGGACTTATTCAAGACATTTAAATCTATTATTTTATTTTTATGAGATTTATTTTTATTTATTTGAATTTTAATTCACTTAAATATTAATAAATCAAATAAAATAGTAAAATGATGAATTAAATCCAAAAGATTTGTTTTATGATCATATCATGAGCCTAAAATCAGAAGATTAAGTCAAGAATTCGTGTGAAGGCTAATTGGAGAGAAAGGAGCAAGTTTTGGCCAAAATTAAAAACATAAAATTCCAAGATGCAAATCAAATCTTTTCCATCCAATCTTTAAGATTCAATCCATATTTGTTGACCTAATATGATATACTATATATGCATAAACATTCCAGACCTAAAGCAGGTGCAGCTGCTGCAAAAAAGACCCTGTTCACAAGCTTGAAAATTCAAAGAAATGTGACAATCGGATTTGGAGTTGCAGAGGGATTCAAGAGGTTCTGAGGGTTGCAATCTATTCCTGGAGGCATCCTGAAGCTAACTAAATCGTTTCCAAGCATCAAAGCTCCCAGAATCGCGATCAATACAATCACGGTTTGAGTTTTATTCTTCAAAAACGATTATGGCCATACATGCGTATTTGAATCATTAATTGCAAGTTTTGATGAATGTATGATGATCTGCCATTATTAGGATTTGGACCTTTGTTTTAGGGTTTTCAGGTACAAGAAAAATTGGGCCCAAAGATGAGTACCATCATGCTTAGGGGATCAAGCCTAATTGATCGATGGCTTTAGATTGAATTTATATTGCGTGCTATGGATTTTGGAAGTTACAGGTGTTGTAGTGACGGACAACATCCGTAGGTAAAAATACATAAGCTAACACGACGGATGAGTGGAGAAGATGACTGCATGGCGCAGCCCCACTAGCCAGTTCAAATTTGTGCGTGTTTTCTTTTTGCTTAAATAATTTCCATGTTTTCACATTATATTATTTTGTTTGATTTATATTCACGAATTAACAGTTGGCACGAATAGAAAAGGCAACGCGTTATGAAGGGGAGGACCTGGGTTCGATACCCAGGTCTGGAATTTTATTTTTCTAACAATTTTCTTGTAGATTCAGTGCAGCAGTCTACCCACGCGTATCATAGGCCATCGAGTCAATACCATCTGATCTCAGTTGACTTGGATCCAGCGCCTCCAACGTGTGACCCCACCATGGACCCTCAATCACACTCTCCACTGGATCTCACGCAAGGACATTGGGCTCCTTTGAGCTGGGCCTAACAAATTGCCACTCACACCCCCAGACTGAAAACAATAACAGACCCATTCTCTCCTTTTTTTTTTGTTTTTTTTTTCAATTTCTTTATTTTATTTTATTTGTTCTAAAATCAGTTTTTTTTATTTTAATCATAAAATTATTTAAAAAATCACAAAAAATAGACTTAGGGTTTTTTCTAATTAATTTTATTTTTGGCAATTAATTTAATTATTTTACTTATTTCCTTAATTAAAATTAACTAGAATTAGGTTTATTCACATATTTAATTTAATTTCTTTTATATCAAAAACACAAAAAATATGTTTTAATTAATTTTTCTTCTAAATAAATCATCAATTAATTTTATTTCTTGTAATTAAAGATAATTAGATTTAAATATATTTTTTGTAATTAACATTAATTAGGTTTAGATATTTTTGCCAATTAAAATTAACTAGACTTAGGATAATTTAATCAAATTTTTTTTCTTAAATTAATTCAATGAAATTCCTTTTTTCTTAAATTAATCAATTTCGAATCTTTTGCCATTAATTTTTAAATATTTCCTTTTTCTACTAACCCTAATCCTCCCAACCTCCTGTTGGCTCCTAAATTCGACACCCTTGTTTTTATAGACCATTAATTATGAGGGATGGTTTCGACCAGCTGATTCTGTCGAAATGCTCATCAGAAGGTGGCAAGGTACTTAGAGAATTTCTTCTAAGTAGGAATCTTGTTGCCTTCGATGTCGAAGGAGCTTCTCGACAAAGGTATTCGATGCTCAGAGTGGAACGGTTTGAGATTCGAATGTTTGGAGGGAAAACGGTTCCCAGCAGTTACCAAGTGCAACGTGCCAAGATCAGGAGCGTTGAATGCTGTGAGCATGCCAAGTGGTGTCATCTCGAAGCAGCGTAACTGCCCAACGGTTACTTGAGATGTATTTAGTATAAATACTAGTTGTTCACGTAGTTTTCGCGTGTGTTCACAATTATATACAAGTTACTCATTTAGATTCAAGTACCCAGTGTGAGCGAAAGAATTGTTGAGAATGTATGTGTGAAACACCACTTAAATTAATCAAAGTCATTTATTTTCCAGAACTTTATTGCCTTTCATTTACTTTTCCCAGTCGAAGCCTTTATTTAAAGCTTTCTTTTATTCTACCAAGTTTTCCTTCATGCAATTTTCATAAAGTGTCTTTACTTTACTAGCATTAACCATCATTAAACTTAGTCAAAAGCCCAAAAATCAACCATGTCTTAGGATCAATCTGATCGATCCTGCGAGTCACCAAATAAGTAACCTTTTGGAGGATCAGCGGTTGTTTACCAATTTCCACGGTAAACAAATTGGCACACCTGGTGGGACCTTGTGTTGATTTTGAAGGTTAACCGTATTTATACAGAATATCATCTTTTTCGAGAAGTATTGCATGTTATTGAGAAGTGGTAGAATATACGCTAACAATACCAATACTGCCAGAAGAAGAGAAGCGATGGCGAATCCGCCAAACAATAGTGAAATCCCACAAACAAATGTGGGGACAATGGTTATCCCAACCGTAAGTGAAGCGATAACCGCTGGTTCAACACCAGCAGTAACGGTCACACAAACGGGGCCATTGCCTCCGTTCACTGGCCCCAGAGTGCCTTTGGGAACTCCCCCACCAAGGGGAAATCCAGGAACTAGGCCTTATGTTCCCCCTGGATTTTTGACAGGCGGTCCAAATCGAGAACCACTCTATGGCATGCCAACTTCTGAATTGGCTAGCCTGACGAACGCTGCGTCCACTTTTTCAGACCCTTTAGTGAGTGCCTCTTCGCCACTCCAAGGTTCTGGAGTTGGTATGGCGAACAGAAATAGGACCCAACTCTTAGGAGGAACGTCCCAAGTAGCGCATGGCCTTACGAATGCCTCGACAGCAGTCTTGAGGTAGCAAATGGACGAAAGTAATCATGATATGGTTCAAATGTTGGCACAAACTTTAAGTACGGTGTTGAACCCTCTAATACAAAATACCACCCAGTCGAATCAGCAGATGACAGTGCAAATGGGGCGTCTGGCTGATTTCTTTGGGGTACCCCAACCTACTCGACAGCCCCAAAGGGCGCAAATAAGGGGAAACCAAGGTATACTTTTAGAGGAAGAAACCACTATTAACCAAGTCCATCAGCCTGTCGAAGAAAACCTTAGGGCGCGATTGGAGCAACCCGGGGTCGAAGAACCTAAGGTCATAGCCCCGGAGGTGAGGATAGTCAACAGAAACCAGAATGCTGACGAAGTTGTTCAGCACATCCAATACTAGAACATGGGTTTGGAAAATAACCTGGCAGCCATGATCGAAAGAATCATGACCCAAAATGGGATGAATATGGGCTTTCGTAGGCCCAAATTTACATCCCCACTGTCAGAATATGTGTTACAAACAGACTTACCTCCCAGATGTAAAGTCCCTAAGTTCACTAAATTTTCAGGGGACACGACAGAATCCACTGTCGAACACGTGGCGAGATACTTGATTGAAGCAGGAGATATTTCAAACAACGAAAACCTGAGGATTAAGTATTTCCCAAGTTCTTTAACAAAGAACGCGTTTACTTGGTTCACAACTCTCCCCCCCAATTCCATCCACCATTGGACCTAGTTGGAGAGATTGTTCCATGAACAATTCTACATGGGACAAACCAAGATAAGCCTGAAAGAATTGACCACTGTAAAGAGACGTTTCACTGAACCTATAGACGAATACCTAAATAGGTTTAGGTTGCTCAAAGCAAGATGCTTTACGCAAGTGCCAGAACATGAGTTAGTCGAAATAGCCGCAGGGGGCTTAGATTATTCCATTAGGAAGAAATTAGACACTCAATACCTGAGAGACATGGCCCAATTGGCCGATAGAGTTCGACAGGTAGAACGCCTTAAAGCTGAGAAAGCCAAGGAGACAAAAACTCATAAAAGAGAAAGGATAGCATATGTCAAAATGGACGACGAAGATCCAGAAACCTTCGACGAAGCTATAACCGTCGAAGAAAGCGAGGTCGATCTAGCAGAACTAAAACAAGGGCCACCATACTCTTGCAAACTGCTAGTCCCCTCAAGTGGGAAAAATCCCACTGGTCCGGAAAGGGCCAACGATAGGTTCCCCAAAAAGACTTACAGTTTTGATATTACAAAATGTGATGAAATTTTTGACTTACTTGTAAAAGATGGCCAAATGATAGTACCCCCAGGGGTAAAAGTGCCTCCTCTTGATCAAAGAAAGAAAAGAGGCTTTTGTAAATATCATAATTTTTTGGGCCATAAAACATCTCAATGTTTTCTTTTCAGGAATCTCGTGCAAGACGTTATCGAAGAAGGGAGGTTGAAATTTGCTGACAAGACCCCCATGACTGTGGACTCTAACCCTTTGCAGGCTGAAGCCCATTATGCTGAACCTTCAGAGGTGAATGTGATCGAGGCATCCAGAAGCAAGGCGAAGAGGCCAGGAATAACTATGGTCGAAGTCACCAAGGATCATGTTAACATGCCAATCTTTGGCAGTTTTTCTGGGAGTCTATCTAGAAAAACAATTGAAGCGGTCCAAAAAGAGGTTGAAAGCCAAAGCTGGAGACAGTTGGAGCCCAAAAATCTGGAGCAAAACCCAGTTCCTACTTGGCTGCAGTTCAAGGCCAGACAGAGGACTTGGAGACTCAGATGAAGCAAATGAGTCTTGCCACCAAAGACACCATGAATGTCAACATGGTCGAAATCTATGAACCAAAAGCATCAGAGGAGGCCACTAGGCAAGAACAGGCTAACAAAACGGCTTTCCCTCGGGAAAATGAAAATCTGGCAGATTTCTTGCAAAGATGCCAGAAGATGAAGTCAGAAGTGATGCTGTGTCCTCGATGTAGCTCAATCTTCGACAAAAAAGCTGCTGAACACATCCAAGGTGTAAGAGCAGCAAACAGAAGAAGGGAAGGTGTTGATACTCGACATGACCTCAGAAGAACCTACCAAAAGGGTTCAAATCAAGAGAAGAGGCCACTGACATTCAGGCCTCCAACCAATGTGCCAGTTGATACGTGGTATAAAACATCTGGTCGAAAGAGACCAAGCGAGGAAAGGTGGCACTCCTTCGAAGTGCCAAGAGGTTCATCTTTGGCACATAAGAAAGAACCTCCGGTTGTTACCCCTAAAGTGACCCAGGTATCAAGTAACTACAAAGGAAAGAATCCCATGTCTCGATCCCAATGGAGAAGATACCAGAGGCGGCGAAAGGCTGAGAGGGAAGCTGCTAATGAACCAAAGCCAGAATCAAGTTCAAATGTCCCTCAGAGAAAGCAGAGGAAGCCTCTGGAAAGACAACCAGTGACCAATAGGCTAGTCTGGCCTAACCAGGGTGAAGTTGATAACAAAGATGGCTCTGAGTCTGATGACACCCTAGATATCATGGTGAACATAGTCTCAGTTTTGCCAAGAGAGGTCAACCGCCAGGTGGAGGTCGAAGCAAGCGATTGGGAAGTTGAACAAGAAATGGCCAAGCATAGGCCAGTATGCTACTTCGTCATGGATAATGGCGCTACTGAAGAGCAAAATGGTTTCTTCGAACCTCCTACAGAGGCGATGAAAAATCACCTCAAGCCTTTATTTATAAGGGCTAAACTCGAAGAAACCACAGTAAATAAGATCTTGGTGGACTGTGGGGCAACCATCAACATCATCCCTCACTTTATGCTGAGAAAAATAGGCAAGAGCGATGAAAACATCAAGCCTCACATAATGGTCCTGTCGAATTATGAAGGCGGGATAGGGACCACTATGGGTGTGATCCAACTGGACATCAAGGTGGGATCCATCCTTCGACCAACTATGTTTATGGTCATATCGGCCAAACCAAATTATAATCTTTTGTTGGGCCGAGAATGGATACATGGTGTTGGAGTTGTACCATCATCAATGCACCAAAGGTTGATACTATGGCGTCCTGATGGAATGGTCGAAAACATAGAAGCGGATCAAAGCTATTACTTGGGAGAAGTAAATCACCTAGGGATGGTAGACTTCGACAAAAATTTGGCTCACATTGGGCCATGCCCAGCACCTGACTTCGACTTGGCGCCAGCGCCAAATGCTTTTTGTTCCTTATACCTGCACCCTGAGCATGGTTTTCAATGGGACAGAGAAGACTTGTCCCACATTGATTTTAGTGGGCTAACTGACATCCAGCCAACTGGTTGGGGAAGCGAAATCAGTGACAATGACTGAGTCATAATCACTGCAGCGAATTTCGGCTTACGTAGCCGAAACAAGGATGATAACGGCTCTCGAAGCCGAAGTAAAATATATGGCCACACAGGCCAATGATCAAGAGTTACCTTCTGCAGGTCCTGGAAAGGATTTCGACCCAGAACCTCCTGATATCATGCCAGAAGGAATGCAGGAACAAAGGCTCGACGCCATCTACGACGATGAGCCTTTGGGATTCGAAAAGGACCCCTTAACGAACAACATCAAAATGTTAGCGCAGGATCCTTTAGAAGAAATCAACTTGGGCAAAGGGTTAGAGAAAAAGCCAACTTACATTAGCGCAAAAATAGACCCAGAACTCAGGTTGGAAGTGATCCATTTGTTAAAGGAGTTCAAGGACTGCTTTGCATGGGATTACGACGAGATGCCCGGTCTCGACAGAGGATTGGTAGAACTTCAGTTGCCAATCAAACCTGGGAAGAAGCCAGTCAAGCAAAGTCCAAGACGCTTCGCTCCAAAAATACTATCGAAGATCAAAACGGAAGTCGAAAGACTGCTGAGGTGCAAATTCATACGAGCTACGAGGTATGTCGAATGGATTGCAAACATTGTGCCAGTGATTAAGAAAAACGGTACATTGAGGGTGTGCATAGATTTCAGAGATTTGAATGCTGCTACACCCAAAGATGAATATCCTATGCCTGTGGCGGAAATGCTAGTCGATTCTGCCGCTGGCTATGAGTACCTGAGTATGCTCGATGGTTATTCAGGATATAATCAAATATTCATTGCTGAAGAAGATGTGTCGAAAACAGCTTTTCGATGCCCCGGGGCTTTAGGCACTTACGAGTGGGTAGTGATGCCTTTTGGCCTAAAGAACGCTGGGGCAACATATCAGCGAGCGATGAACTCTATCTTCCATGATTTTATTAACACTTTTATGCAAGTATATATTGATGACATTGTTGTAAAATCTGTTTCCAGGAAGAACCATATAGACCACCTTCGACAATCATTTGAAAGAATGAGAGAACATGGTCTGAAAATGAACCCTTTGAAGTGTGCATTCTGTGTAAAAGCTGGAGATTTCTTGGGCTTCGTTGTCCACAAGAAAGGAATCAAAATCAACCAGAACAAGACGAAAGCAATCCTGGAAGCGAAAGCGCCAGCGAACAAAAAGGAACTGCAATCTCTGCTGGGTAAGATAAATTTCCTAAGGAGATTCATATCTAACCTAAGTGGAAAAGCTCAAGCCTTCTCACCCTTACTTCGATTGAATAAGGAAAGATTCGAATGGGGGCAAGAGCAACAAGAAGCTTTCGACAAAATTAAAGGGTATCTCACCAAGCCACCTGTTTTGGTGCCTCCTTGCAGCAACAGGAGTATGAGATTGTACATAGCTGCATCCGACAAAACTTTGGGAAGCATGTTAGCCCAAGAAAATGAAAATGGAGTCGAAAGACCCATTTACTATCTTAGTAGAGTTTTGAACGATGCAGAAACTAGATATAGCGAAGTTGAAAAATTATGTCTATGTCTTTATTTCTCTTGTACAAAGCTCAAACAATATATAAAGCCAGTTGATGTGTATGTTTCGTCTCATTTTGATGTTTTCAAGTACATGTTGTCGAAACCCATCCTGCACAGCCGAATTGGCAAGTGGGCGCTAGCGTTAACTGAGTACTCCTTGACCTTTATGCCTCTTAAGGCAGTGAAAGGGCAAGTGGTGGCAGACTTTATAGTCGATCACTCAATTCAGGTTGAGAATATAAATTATGTGGAGATAGAGTCTTGGAAATTCTACTTCGATGGTTCCAACCATAAAGATGGAACAAGAGTAGGGGTCTTGATTATTTCTCCAGAAAAAATTCCAACAACATTCAAGTACAAGATATCAGGTACTTGTTCGAACAATGAGGCTGAGTACGAAGCTCTAATTACTGGCCTTGAGATATTGTTGGAATTGGGGGCAACTCGAGTCGAAATAATGGGAGACTCAGAGTTAGTCATTAAGCAAGTCACAAAAGAATATAAGTGCATAAGAGAAAATCTTATTATGTACTTTGTGATAGCAAATCGTTTATTGAAAAAATTCGAAATGGTCAACATTCGACACATACCCAGATTGGAAAATCAAATAGCCAACGATTTGGCACAAATTGCATCTGGGTACAAAATTTCAAAAATGAGATTACAAAGAGCAATCGAAGTCCGGGAAAAAATAAAAGCAACTAGTCTGTCACCAACAGATTTGAAATCGACAAGACTAGGGTATGCTGATCAAAGGAACTTTGAAATATCGTTCATAGACAGTTTGTCAGAGCAAGATTGGAGGAAACCCATTGTAGATTATCTACAAAATCCAGCAGCTTTGACAGAACAAAAAATAAAATATAGGGCGTTGAGTTACGTACTCATGGGTAATGAGTTATTTAAAAAGACGCCTGAAGGGGTACTGCTAAAATGCTTAAGTGAAACTGAAGCATACATAGCCCTTTCGACTACGCACGCTGGAGCATGTGGGGCTCACCAAGTAGGCCATAAGATGAAATGGTTGTTGTTTCGACAAGGACTATACTGGCCCACCATCTTGAAAGATTGTGTCGAGTTCGCGAAGGGGTGCCAGGAATGTCAAGTCCATACAGGCATCCAGCATGTACCAGCAAGCGAACTTCACTCAATAGTGAAACCTTGGCCCTTTAGAGGATGGGTGTTGGACCTTATTGGAGAGACTCGACCAGCATCATCAAAGAGCCAGAAGTATATATTGGTAGGCATTGATTATTTCACTAAGTGGATCGAAGCTATTCCTTTAGTCAATGTAGACCAAGAAAATGTCATTGAATTTATTCAAAAGAACATTATCTTTAGATTTGGAATCCCTGAAACTATAACGACTGATCAAGGATCAGTTTTCACCGGTCGAAAGATGCAGAAATTCGCTCAAGAAACAGGCTTTAGACTCCTAACATCAACACCTTATTATGCACAGGCAAACGGTCAAGTTGAAGCAGCGAATAAAATAGTGATTGGCCTGATAAAAAAGCATGTAGGGAAGAAGCCAAAAAATTGGCATAAGACGTTAGACCAGATCTTGTGGGCCTGTCGAACGTCCCCAAAAGAAGCCATAGGTACAACACCATATCAGATAACTTTTGGTCATGACGCAGTGTTGCCAGCGGAAATTTGTCTTCAATCTGCAAGGGATCAGAGACATCATGATATCCCCTCTGAGGTTTATTGGGATATGATGTTAGACGAACTAGTAGATTTAGACGAAGAAAGACTACGCGCTCTCGACCTACTAAGGATTCAGAAGAAAAGAGTGGAAGACTCTTACAATAAAAAAGTAAAACCTAAGGCATTCTCGCCTGGAGAATTAGTTTGGAAGGTGATTCTCCCCATGGATCGAAGGGATCGAAGCATGGGAAAATGGTCACCCAAATGGGAAGGACCATTCAGAATTATCCAAACTTTTTCTGGTGGAGCTTATGAAGTCGAAGAGTTAGGTGAAGATAAAAGACTCTTGAGAGTAAACGGAAAATATTTGAAAAAATATAAACCTATGCTCCAAGAGATCAAAATAAATAGCAAGTAATGACCAAATTAACCATAAATAGCCAAAATGGAAAATTTTATAAGAATTAGCCAAAATGGTTACATTGTCAAACAAATATTACAATACATGGTTAATAAATGGCTGATTAAATTAGAAGGGGATAGAATCTCTAAGTCGAAGGTACTTGGCCTGCTGCAACTCCAGTCTTTTGTTACACAAGGCAGTCGCCTGGGAAAGTTTGGCAATTTGGTCATCGAAGGCTTGGGCCTTCTCAGCAAACTCTAGGCCTCGTGTAACTTCAGCTTGGCTCTCTGTGTCTGAAACAGTCGAGAGAAGCTCCTCCTTGCGCTTGGTATTAGCATTTATCTTGGCCTCCAGCTCTTCGATTTGCGCCTTTATAGAGGCATTGTCTCGATCTATGGCGTCAATTTCTTCTTGCTTGGATGCCTTCTGCTTCGACAACTTTGCAATTCGAGAAGTCATCTCAGCTACCTCAGTCCAGGAAGAAGAACTCTTGCCATGTAGCGCTTCGAGCTGGCTGTTGAAGCCCCTCTGACGTCGATAGTCCGCAGAGACTTGGTCAACAATGTAGTATAACTCCAAGATAAAGCTTGAAACCTCTGGAGTCACAATAAGCAAATCGATTGCATTCAAAACAGCTCCCAGACAAGACGGAGCAGTAGGATCCCCCTCCAAAGCCTTCATCAGATCTTTCTTGAAGAACTGAGCCTTGACCTTCATTAAAGCCTCATCAAGAGGAGAAGTCGAAGTGGACTTCCCCGATGCAGTAGAAGCATCATGACTAAGGTCAGATGAACTTCCCCTACTCTCGATGATGGCATTTAGGTAGCCAATGGGATCAGTTTGCTTCAAGAGTGCCAAGTCTTCTTTAGACTTAGGCTTTGTCGAGGTGGTAACCCTTACAGCAGCGTTGGCTTGGGGTTGAAGTTGTTGAGTAGCATTTGCATCGACATGAATCTCTTCGACATGTAGTTCTGTAGTGCCAGCATCAACATGATCCCCTTCATCATGTTGCTCCTCTGACAGATCGACCACTTGAGTTTCCTTTGGTTGTTGTTCCTCTGCTTCGGCAATGGCTTCATCGTTTGCCAATTCCTCCTCTTGTTGCCTACTGTGTTCAGCAGAGTCTTGTGTCTCTGAAGTCTTTGGTGCCGAACTTTCGGTGGTCTCCTGAAAATAGAAGAGGAAGAATCTTCTAGTTTAGAAAGAGACACAATCGAACGTGAGCATCGACACCTGAGTTAAAAATGGTCAGAGAAGCTACCTGTAGAGGAATTTCAGCCCCAGGGCTGGAATTATCACTTTCGACGGGTTTATTGAGCAAAACGTTTAGCTCCTCCTCCGTGGGCTCTTCGATGATCACGGGAGGTGGCCTGGGTCTTCTCCCTGCAACCTTTATTCTGATCATGGGTCGAGACTCAGGAGAAGGAGCATATTTCTTTAGTTTTCTCCGTTTAAGAGGAGCTGGGGGAGATTCGTCCTCGTCGTCACTCCCAGATTCGACCGTTAGTGCAGGTAGTTTCTTGGGTGAAGGTGCCTGAAAGCCAATTGGAGTTCGATTTAGAACGCCACATCGAAAATCAGGATGTTAAAACCAGAAGGAAATAATAAAAGTTTGGTTACCGGTGCTGAAGGTTTTGTCGAGGGACCTCCTCCCTGATGGCTTTCTGTGGTTTTAGCCGGTGCTGAAGGTTTTGTTGAAGGAACTCCTCCCTGATGGCCTTCTGTGGTTTTCTTTGCTGCAGACTTTCGAACAATTGAAAGAAGACGCATTCACAAGTTATAATTAACAAGTTACAAGTCGAAATGGAAAGACAAATATAATTGGGAGAGTGAACGTACATTTCTTTATTTTGTCAAGGACTAGAACGAAGGACTTCTGGAGTTCGTCCACAAAATCTTTTTCGTCGAAGAACTCTTCAGCATAATAACTCTTCCACCAGTCTTCGAAAGATGGTGAATAGAGGAAGTTAAGTTGATAGTCAAACAGTGAAAGTATTGTTCGACCAGCGTACCTGCCAATATGCTTGGTGGCAGCATCCTCAGTATAATCATTGCAAAAATATAACATTGATTTCTCCCTAGGAAAAATGGGAGAAGGAAGTGATTGGATGATACCAAACTGTCGAGAGACCAAGTTTGGCTGATAAGCGATCAAGCTCAGGTGATTCTTGGAACTTTTAAAGCGCAGTGGCATTATTTTGGGTGTGAGAAATGCTTCCCACATTATTGTGTGTTCTTCGACATGAGGGTCACCTGACGACTTGGGATGGGGCCTGGTGAACCATTCTGGACCAAACTTTCGACGGGCGAAAGGAGCCATGGTCGAGGTGAATTCTTTTCTTCTTGCAAACATCAAGACGAAGTTTGCAAAAGTCTGTTGGAGTTCCAGCCCATCCTCAGTCGGAGTCAGTAAAGCCAGTCTGGTGCCTTCGATACGCCTTTTGGCTATCTCAGGAGCTTGTTCGTTTATTTGAGTTTTCTGAGGTAAGAACGACTCAAAAGTGGCATTTAGCCATAGTTGAAGTAGCCAGAAGGGTCCTGCAAGCAACAAACTGGCTCTATTTTCGATGACCTTTAACAGAGTCGCTCCACTGCTGATCGACTCATACAGGTTCGCCAGGATTAATTCGGCCAAACAAATGTTTTGACCATGGTGAAGCTGGGTAGCAAGGGTGACCATTTTCTTCGTCACCTGTAGAGACTTCGTGCAGAACACAAAGCGTGACAACCAAAGGGCTAAAAACGCAATGTGCTCCACATCCGTCACATTGGCTGTCGACCTGTCATGGTAGTGGTTGATGTAGGTGGTATAGGTGGGTTTGGTAGCTGAAAACCCAATCTGGTCTTCCGACATTTCCTCTGGGTCGAAATAATCCCCAGTTGGTCGAAGACCGGTGATGGCAGCCACGTCGAAAAGAGTGGGTGTTAGCATTCCACAAGGCAGGTGGAAAGTGAAGTGAGTATAATCCCAGAAAAGCAAAGAGGCTATCAGCATCTCAGGGGAGTAGTTGAGACCAGTCTTCGACAGCATGACTAGGTCATAAATCCCCAGGTTCTTCCAAATCGAAGCCTGGCTTTTTTCCATCTTCTCTAGCCAAGCGATGTAGTCTGGTGTAAGGCTAGGGCTAGACCTAAAAGCCCTAACACCTCTATTGAAGAAACGAAGATCTATCTTTTCCTTAGCAGGATCTTCATTGTTATCTGCAGCCTTTTTGGAGCACCCAACGGGTTTGAGTGCCTCAAGCACCGGGAAGAAGTTCTTGATCTTCATGGAGTCATCAATGCATGTAGATAAAGGGCCAGACATGGCGAAAATCTGGTTGGAGTATCCAACCAGAATCAGTAGTTGAGAAGAATAAGCTTCACGCTCAGCAGTTCCCAGGGGTTCAGGAACCCTTCGCATGCCTGTAGAGTTAACTGTTGGAACAGTTGAGAAGATTTTTGGTTTGGCAGTTCTAGAAGGAATGTTAGAACTGGGAGCATTAGAAGAACCGGAAGCCATTTTTGGGTTAAGATGAAGGTGAGTGAAGAACAAAGGGTTTGCAGATATTTTTGTGTTCAATAATATGGCTTGGATGCAGAATGGCGTGAAAAAGTCCCACAAGGGGTACCTAGCGTTATTTATAGTGGTTGGGAAATCACAAAATTCGAGGCCATTTAATGTTACAGATGATAGTGGGGCACGTGGCGCTCCTTCGCTGACATAGCCGTTCTGCAGAAAGGAAACGGTGCAGCGTGCACCCTCGTTTTTGGGAAATTGTCATGATGACAATCTGTGAAAAGACATTGGGCACGCTAAACGCCTTACTGAGGTGACGTCTTAGGTACAGGTGGAATGATGGCTTTTTTCTTGGGATTGTCAGTTGGTTGGTAGACGATAAAAAGCACACAGGTTAATCTGTGGCTAAGAATGAAGGACAGGTGTCGAGTGAAATCTCAAAGAATGCCTTTTTCTTTTCAGCGTCGAAATAAGGCATTCTTGGGGGGCAATTTGTTGGCTCCTAAATTCGACACCCTTGTTTTTATAGACCATTAATCATGAGGGATGGTTTCGACCAGCTGATTCTGTCGAAATGCTCATCAGAAGGTGGAAAGGTACTTAGAGAATTTCTTCTAAGTAGGAATCTTGTTGCCTTCGACGTCGAAGGAGCTTCTCGACAAAGGTATTCGATGCTCAGAGTGGAACGGTTTGAGATTCGAATGTTTGGAGGGAAAACGGTTCCCAGCAGTTACCAAGTGCAACGTGCCAAGATCAGGAGCGTCGAATGTTGTGAGCATGCCAAGTGGTGTCATCTCGAAGCAGCGTAACTGCCCAACGGTTACTTGAGATGTATTTAGTATAAATACTAGTTGTTCACGTAGTTTTCGCGTGTGTTCACAATTATATACAAGTTACTCATTTAGATTCAAGTACCCAGTGTGAGCGAAAGAATTGTTGAGAATGTATGTGTGAAACACCATTTAAATTAATCAAAGTCATTTATTTTCCAGAACTTTATTGCCTTTCATTTACTTTTCCCAGTCGAAGCCTTTATTTAAAGCTTTCTTTTATTCTACCAAGTTTTCCTTCATGCAATTTTCATAAAGTGTCTTTACTTTACTAGCATTAACCATCATTAAACTTAGTCAAAAGCCCAAAAATCAACCATGTCTTAGGATCAATCTGATCGATCCTGCGAGTCACCAAATAAGTAACCTTTTGGAGGATCAGCGGTTGTTTACCAATTTCCACGGTAAACACCTCCATTCTCCTAATTCTAACATTTTCTTGCCTCTTTATTTTGTTAAGTTACTTTCTCATATTGTTTAATTATGTAACTGTTCCCCGGTTTGTAATAATTTTAATTAGGTTTAAATTTCCGCATCTAATTATGTAACTGCCCAAGGCCTTGTAATAACTTAGGAATTTTATTTCCTACAATTTATTTTCCGCACTGTTAACTGTTTAGATTAATAGGATTGTATGGAAAGATAACGACTAATTGAATATAGCATAACCTAATTCAAAGATAATATATCTGAATCAACCACAATTGCACAAACTCACCCCTAGGGTATCTCCCACTTCGATTGCCTTCGAAAATGGTCACAATTCTCGAAACGTGAGAATTTTTAGTGACTGTCCTTGAGTTCAAGAGATCACAAGTCCCTCGATGACCCTTTCGACAATTGTCTCGGTTAAAAAAGTGATCTTAGAACTTTAGGATAATTACTAAGAGTTCTTGCCCAATTGCCTTAGTGACCGTAAACGTCCCTTTAGATAGTTCCTCAACATCCAACGATAAGGCTACCTACTCACTAATAGTAGGATAGCACTATCAAAAGGAAAGGAGGAAAATAACACCTTTTTTGAGTATGTAGATAGTTGTTAAGTACTTGCTCAAAACAATCTTTTTCACACCACACTTTCAAATATTTTTAAAAACTCTTTATCAACACTCTTGAGGACTGATACAAGAATTATCATAAAGTAAGCAAACTTTTCAAAACACACAAACACGAAAGCAGTTTTCAAAATGAGCAAGTACCTAAGAGCCCGTGGAAAACCACAGATGGAAAGGGTGTTAACACCTTCCCTTTTCATAATCTACCCCCCTTACTCAGAAAATATCGAAAAAGGACTTTTTTTGTTCTTTTCACCCTTTCCTTTGTTGGATAAAAGAAAAGTAGGTGGCGACTCTTGCTTACCGCACATTTGCCAATACAAAATGCAAACCATTATAAACAGTCGGTTCTGCCACCATATCACACCTTAACTCAAGTTACCATGCTTTGGTATTTGACGATGTTTGATTAGATGAGAATAAATCCTCTTGACCCTTGATAGACGTCTGGTTCGACATGATCCTGTATCAACAGGCCCTTGAGATCCTTGAAATGGTTATTGAAAATGTTATGGTATGATGTCATGATGTTATGTACAAATATGCAAATCAAGCAAGTTGTTATGTACAAATAGTCATATACACACAAAGCAGACAAGTCCTTAGGTTTAGGCTTGCATGGAGTTTGTAGGTAATTACCCTCTTAAAGTTTAGTTGGCTTAACCTGTCCTAGAAAGTAATCGGATTCTAGGGGATCACAATATCACTGATTTTGTTCATCGGGCATTATTTCAGCGCAATATTCTTTATTGGCGACTGAAATATCTCGAAATTCCGATCTCAATGAGCGTAGCATCGAGTATCAACCAATCTTCGGTCAGAACCAAAGTCGGCTATCTCACTACTTCCTAATGGCCAAGTTATTCAATTAAGGTTCTAAGGTCAGTTAGTGCTTCATGACACCACACAGCGGCCCCGTATTCTCCTTGACTGACTCAAGGGCTACTGGTACCAACAAATGTGTCACACTAAGGTAGCTATTGCTTCAACCATTTCGGTATACGCCGCACAGAACCTCATAATTTATTGCTACTTATCTAAAAGGTGCCTCAGATTCGGGCGGATGATCAAAATAAACCCAAACAAGGAACCATAATGTAAAGCAAACAAGTCAAATAAGGAAAGTAAGTAAAGGTGATCTAGCCCTAAGGTAACCCCACTTTTATGTAGTTTCCCCAGCAGAGTCGCCGGTTCTGTAACACGGTGGGAGAACTGACTTGGGTGTTTTGCGTTTGATTTCAATTGTTGCGGATAGCAAGAGTCGTCACCGACTTTTCTTTTATCCAATAAGGAAAGGGTGAAAAGAACAGGAAAGAACTTTTGAGATAATTTCTTGAGTTCGGGGGGTAGGTTATGAAAAGGGAAGGTGTTAGCACCCTTTTCATCCGTAGTTATCTACAGGCTCTTAGTTGCTTGCTAGATCACTTGCTTTTGTTTGAAAAATGTGCTTTGTGGTGTGGGTTTGAAAGTATTTAGAAAAAACGTATTTGTAATGGTTCTCGTCTCTATAAGAACGCGTACAAAATGTTGATTTTTGAAAATAGTTCAAAAAGGTGTTTGTGGAATGTGTTTTTGAAAGTGATTTTTAAAAGTGTCTTTGTAATGATTCTTGTTTCTATAAGAATGCGTACAAAGAGCTTTGTCTTTTGAAAATGTTTTAATTGAAGGTGTTGGCGTGAAAAACTTTTTTGTTGTGAGCAAGCGAGCAACTATGAGCGTCCTACCTACTCAAAAGGTTTAATGTTTTTTTCCTCCTCCTTTAGATATTGCTACCTTACCATTGATTTGGTAAGAAGCCCCATCGTTTGATGTGAAGGGACGGGCGTGGGTCTTTTGTATAGTCATATAAGGCAATCTATGAGACATTTTAGCAATGTCGTTTAGGGACTAGATCATTTACCGAAGGCAACATCGAGGGTCATCGAGGGACTACGATCTTTCATCGAGGGTCTTTGCTAAAACGTCCATATTCGAGGGACATGACTATTTTTTCGAGGCAACAAGTGAGATTATCCTAGAGGTGCATGTGTGAATAGTGTGTTTGATTGCATGAATTTAGTCTTTTGATTTTGGGTTGTCTACTTGTTGGTTTTATCTTGTCATACATCCTAATTACTAACATTTGTATAAAGCAATAAAAATGCAGAAAATAAATATCCTACACTATTACAACCATATTGAATAGCAAGAAAATGTAAAGACAAACAAAATAAAAGAAGAGAAGATACGCTTTTGGATTCAGGCAGCAACACCCTTCGAGTCTGCTCTTCCTAGCTTCCTTCGATTTGACCTGGAAGTCAGCATGTGCAGGCAGCCTTCGATTCATTTTCCTGGATGCTTCCTTCGATTGGGCCTGGAAGTCAGTGTGAATGGATCCTTCGATTACGTCATTTTCTACTTCCTTCGAATGGCCTGGAAGTCAGTGTATGGTGAAGCCTAAGGCCACACTCTTTGTTCTGCTTGCAACTGTGAAGCCGCCAAGGATGAAGCCTAAAGCTTCGATTCATAATTCCTTCCTCTTATTTTCTTTTGTTTGGGGTTTTAATAGCAACATGGCCTGAGGCCATGCTAGTATTGTCTCATGGCCAGGTGTGATCGATGGATCTGGAACTGACTGTTTAACGCTAGTTCGCGAAATGTCGCGGAAGCAAGAGTCACCACCGTCTTTTATTTTCTCCAAATGGAAAGGACAAAAGCACAGAAAAATTCCTTAAAGAGATTGCTCTCGGTTCGGGAGGTAGGTTATAGAAAGGGAAGGTGTTAGCACCCTTTCTATCCATGGTTATCCATGGGCTCTTAGATACTTGCTCACTTATGTTTTCAAAAATGGTTTGTTTGCTTTTCAACTGTGGGTTTTAAAAAGTTTCTTTGAAAATTTCAGTTCGACTCTTGTATCGGTCCTCAAGAGTGTTTGAAAAATGCTTTCGAAAGCTTTTTGAAAATGTGTTGGTGTGAAAAGTATTTTTGATTTGTTTTGTTTTGAATTAGAGCAAGTATCCACGAGTCATCTACCTACCCTAAGGAATTCGTCTGTGTAAATGTCCTTTAAAGTAGTGCCATCCCACCATTGAGAGGTAGGTAGCACCACCGTTGGAGGTGTTCGGGTCAATTCGAGGTTCGGGACATGGTGATCACCAGAGCAATGGGAAGACACCTTAGAAGCTACCCTCATGCCAGGTTCCCGGATCATGAGGACTTACTAAGACATCCTCTACTCGACGATCACCTTTTGAGGCAAGGCAACAGTGAGGCGTACCCTAGGGGTGGTGTGTGATTTGTGTGTCAAATTCAGTTATTTTATCTTGTCATGTTATGAGTGATCTATGCGCTTGTTTTTATTTTTGTCCATTCATTCTTGCATGCCTTGATTAACAGTTAAAAAGTTGCGGAAAGATAAAGTTCTAAACTATTACAAAAGGCGCGGGTCCACATCGCCAAAATTTCCAGAACCCGATTTGACAGAAAAATAAAGAATTAAAGAAAAGTAAAGTGCGAGAATTATGTTACACGGCTTTGGGAGAGATACATAAATATTAAACGAAAAAGAAATAAATATGCGAATTGAATAAGAATTAAAAACGAGGGTGTTGGATCCTTTTTTTGCCAAATTAAATTAAATGATTAAATTAATTAAAATTAAAAAGAAAAGAAATTGTTTTTTAGTTTTTTTTTTGTATTTATGAGAATTTAATGCAATTAAACCTAATTCTACAATTTTTATTTTATTATGAAAACATATTAAAGTTTAACCTAAAATTAACCCTAATTAATTAATGCGATTTAATTCATAAAAATAAATATTTAATTATTAGTGAAAAGAAAAAAAGGATAAAAATTAATTAAGACTAATTCTACCAATTTTAAATTATTTAAGAAAATGTTAAGATTTAAATCTAAATTAGAAGAAAACTAAGTTAATTATGAATTTTATTTACAAAAATACTAATTAAATAAATATATTCAATTTTAGTCTTTTCTGATTTTTGGATTGTTTTTTATGTTTTTATATTTTTTATGAGAATAATTGAATTAACAGAATTAATTAAAAATAATAATTGAAAGAATAAAAAGAAAAAAATATAAGGGAGATTTGCAAACCTTGGGGGGTTCTGTCCCCAAATAGGAGGTGAATTATAGCAATTTGGGCCCATCTTTTGCAAAGCCTGGTTGACTTTTGTGCCAGCGTGTAGGTGTGTTGACCAACGATCATGGTGCTCCTCTGATCAGAGCCACTGGATCAATCTCTGTGGGCGCGTGGCAATCTGGATCAAGGGACACATGGTAGTCTTCAAGGCTTGAACTGCATAGGAATGTTAGTGAAAAAATAATATGGAAAGGGTGAGGACCTGGGGCTCGAACCCAGGTCCTGAGGGTCACCAGCGCTTATGCCTGCCAGTGGAGCTATTCACGTTTTCTGTAGATTAAATAACAAACAAAATTTATAAAATAAAATAACGTGTTAGTGGAGAATTAGCGCGAAATTCAAATAGGCCAATCACTGATCGCCACAGGGGTCATCTTCTTCGTTGCTTTACTTTTTTTTCTTCTGAAACACAAAACATTGGCAACAGTTTTGTAAACGTTCCTATAGACACCCTATTGAAAAATAGCGATTAGCCCCTAGGACCTCATAAATTAGGCGCGAGGGTGCCATTGTTTTCGTCCAAACACCCTGAATCCATTCATGGCATTATGAGGTTCTAATTTTGTAGCTTTCAAAAACGCCCAATTCGGACCTCCAAGAACCCTAATATGTATCAATGGTAGAATCGTATATAATACACAAAAACACAATTAAAGTAGATGGTTAGCTTCAGAACACATCAATTAGTATGAATCCATTAAAGAAATGCAATGAATGTGCTTGAAAATCAGAATACAATTATGCATATTATGTGAAAAAAATTGACTTCTGTATACCAATTCAAAGGGCTACGCGTATGGAAAGCTATCCAGTTAGATTCAGTGATGTCCTAGGAAGGTAATAGGATGAATTTCTTGGCTTGAATCGACCTGCAAGTGTATTTTCAGTTTTGAGTTTTCAAGCAAAAGTTCAAGTTTTTTTCTTCAAGTTCTTGCGCAGCTTTTTTGGTTAGGGCATGAGGGTTTCGATCCAGCTTATGTATAGAATGAATTAGGTCAAAGAAAACAACCAAAAACCTTGGCATTCATGACTTGCAAGATTTGATTTTCAAAAATCTTTTCAAATATTTTTCATGCCTATTTGGTACAAATCATGGCCAATTATCTTCAATTCTTTCCAAATCTAGCTATGCACGAAATATTGAATATATATTATGCATAAAAAGATTTAAAAACCTAGGTTTAGTATTTTTCATGTATTTATTTTGATTTAAATGAATTATTAATAATAAAAATCCAAATAAATAAATAAAAAATGAAGAAAAACTTCCCTTTGGGCCCAATGGTCGTGCACATGCCTTGGATGATAAATTGTGGAAGAAAAAGAGGCCCATTAGCAATTTTAGGTCATTTGAAGCAATATTGACTTTTCAAAATACCCAAAACTTTCCCAACTTCCACAAGGCATAACTTGCTCAATTTTTAAGCTTTGCTCATGTTCTTGGACATTTTGGAAAGGTATTTGAGTCCTCTAACCAATGTCTTTGGTCCCATGTCATTTTGATTTACCAATATCAAGTTATGGCCTTTGACTTAAAGTCCCTTTTTGTTGACTTTTGAAAATGACCTATAATGTTGAAATTGATAACTTTTTGTGAGAGCATTTCTTGGTCTTGAAGTATGAAGAGGAGTTGTAGGAAATTTCTTTCTCTTCAAAATGAGCTTTGGATGGAATTTTTCTGATAATCCATGTGAAAGTTATGCCCTGGTCAATTTACAGTTGACTTTTTCAACTGTCCAAATAAGGAAACTTTTGCATCTTGATGATTTTTGAGCCAAGTTTTGAGAATCATGATCAAGCATTGATCAAATGATGTTTGTGGCTTCAAAATGAGATGTTGACCAAACATTTGAACTTTTGACTGTCAAATGACCATTTTGCCCCTACAGTTGACTGTAGTGCAATTAGGGTTTTTGACTGTGCAATTTTGTGCTGAAAGTCTTGAAACTTTGTATGAGGATGCTTGACCATATTTATAGGCATGTGGTACTTGATTGGACCCTTGTAAACTTCATTTACTTTGTCATAACCAAAACCCTAATTTTGACTGTTTAGGAGGCCCTTACACTGTGCAACCCTTGGGGAACTTTTGAAGCTTGACTTGGAAATTTCTTGAAGAATATGGGAGGGCAAATTTTGGGGTACAACAGTTGCCCCTGTTCAATCTTCTTAGACCTGAGGATGCAGATTGGCTGACGTGCCTTTCGTAATCCGAAGGTGGAAGATGATTGAACACTAGAGTGCCCAGAAATTTGCGCTCACATAGTAGCAGTGTGATGTGGGGAATGGGCTTACAGATGCCATTTGGAGATTGATGGGTAGGATGATGGGCTTATAGATTCCATCTGGGTGTCGATCGCGTAAGAGTTTCCTTAGCGAGAACCTGCATACCTGCAAAAGAAAAATGATTACCTAACTTGTTACGGGAGCTGGTTTTCAAATTCTTTGTGTAGATACGTCCTGACTGGTTACAGGAGTTGGATCTGGAGCTTCAAACGGTGATGAATGAACCAGGGATGGTTACTACCTCAACAGGAACGGTGAGAGAACCCTGGATGACTTTAACCTCAACAGCAATCGTTGAGAAAATCTTGGATAACTTCAACTGAGCCTTTATCAGGAAAATCTGTTTGGGGTTGATTTAACTGGACTAGAGAAGGCCTATGACTGGATAAGAGACAGAAAATCTTAGGGTCGATTAACTGAACCGGTCTAGGTCTTGAAATGTCTTCGACAGATACACCCTGGCAAGATACAGGAATTGGATCTGGTAATGCTAGTCTTCAACGGATACACCCTGGCAAGATTCAGGCATCGGATCCTCGAACTCTTCAGACACACCCTGGCAAGATACAGGAATCGGATCTGGTAATGCTAGTCTTCAACGGATACACCCTGGCAAGATTCAGGCATCGGATCCTCGAACTCTTCAGACACACCCTGGCAAGATACAGGAATCGGATCTGGTAATGCTAGTCTTCAACGGATAAACCCTGGCAAGATTCAGGCATCGGATCCTCGAACTCTTCAGACACACCCTGGAAAGATACATGAATCGGATATGGTAATGCTAGTCTTCAACGGATACACCCTGGCAAGATTCAGGCATCGGATCCTCGAACTCTTCAGACACACCCTGGCAAGATACAGGAATCGGATCTGGTAATGCTAGTCTTCAACGGACACACCCTGGCAAGATTCAGGCATCGGATCCTCGAACTCTTCAGACACACCCTGGCAAGATACAGGAATCGGATCTGGTAATGCTAGTCTTCAACGGATACACCCTGGCAAGATTCAGGCATCGGATCCTCGAACTCTTCAGACACACCCTGGCAAGATATAGGAATCGGATCTGGTAATGCTAGTCTTCAACGGATACACCCTGGCAAGATTCAGGCATCGGATCCTCGAACTCTTCAGACACACCCTGGCAAGATACAGGAATCGGATCTGGTAATGCTAGTCTTCAACGGACACACCCTGGCAAGATTCAGGCATCGGATCCTCGAACTCTTCAGACACACCCTGGCAAGATACAGGAATCAGATCTGGTAATGCTAGTCTTCAACGGATACACCCTGGTAAGATTCAGGCATCGGATCCTCGAACTCTTCAGACACACCCTGGCAAGATACAGGAATCGGATCTGGTAATGCTAGTCTTCAACGGATACACCCTGGCAAGATTCAGGCATCAGATCCTCGAACTCTTCAGACACACCCTGGCAAGATACAGGAATCGGATCTGGTAACTGGTCATCCACAGATACACCCTGGCAAGATTCAGGAATCGGATCTGGTAACTGGTCATCCACAGATACACCCTGGCAAGATTCAGGAATCGGATCTTTAGTTGCGACCATTGATGGTAATCATTTCTGTACTTTTGTCCTGAAAAGACAAGCGCTAGTTATATGCGATGTCATGTTGTATGACATGCGGGATGCTCTCTGAATACGTGAGATTGTATGTTCATGATGCGTATATGCATGCTATAATGTATGAAGATGTTCCGCTCATGAATGTATTTTTTGTCTCAGAAATTAAATCCTTGACGGGTGCCAGGAAGTCACTCCTGGGCTAATGTTGAAGAATAGATTTTGCTTCCGCTGGGGGATGATAATTGCAAGAACACCGGTAGGAGAAGATAACTCCGTTGGGAAATAGCTTGGCGAATGAATTACTCTGCGGGGCGAAAGTACTCTAACGATCTTGCTGGGAAGCAATACTCTATGGGGAGAGAGGTATTTTGTTTAGTGTTGATAATAACTTGCTGGGGATACCTTTGTTGTGTTGGAAGTGTTGATAGACTTCGCTGGGGATAAGAAGACTTCGTCGAGGACGACCTTTCCGTGGCTTTTGGCTGAGGATAACCCAGTTATATCCTGGTAGGGACATAACTCTTGAATAAAGCCGGGAGACGCGTTCGCGCTCTGCGAGGGTAAGCTTCCAGAATCTACTGGGGATAAGCTTACTGCTTGGGGAGATGAATTCCAACTTTCTTGGGGAACCGGATTGGACTCTCCTGGGGAAGTATTGAACTGTATTGGTTATGTTCTTCCATGGAACCTACCTTGATACCTTGGAGGACAGAAACAAACAGATTTCTTAGACCACCCATTATTGCCCCTGTTTCTATGGGGGAGAGGAAGATACCTGTGGAGGTGCTGATAGTTGTTGATGGGCAAACCTTCTTCATGTAGGCAGGTGACAAGATGACAGGACATAGTCGTACGCTTTGATCCCTAACTTTTTCCTGGACCGCCCTTTCGGGTTTTCAGTCCACCGGGATACCCATTTTTGACCAAGCCGCCTTTTCAGGTTTTCGACTTGCCGGGGTACTGATTTTTCATTTCATCCCTTATTTTTGCCCGAACCCTTTTGGTTCGCCGGGAAGCCCTAATTTTTGCCTAGGTATGTCAACCTAGCGGGTCTTTGATTTTGCATAGTGTCTTTTCGACTATGTCCGTGCTTTCAGAATGTAGGGAGTTGCCCCTGTTAGAAGTGTTTTGTCATGCCACCAGAAGGTGTTTGATCAGGCAAGATTCGTTGTTGGAATGCCCCAAGTGACTCAGGCGGAGATCTGCCCCAGGCTATTTGGCCTTTGAGAGATTCTCCGAATCTTGATTGGATTGCCCCAGATGGTTGGACCATGATCATGTCGTTCCCCTTGATTGGAAGTACTTCTGTTCATTAGGCATTCGTCGTGCGAATTTCCCTGCTGTTCAAACAAATAGTCATATGCAAACAATGTTATATCAAAAATGCAAAGCTTATGTCTGTCTTGAAGATTTTGAAAATGCATTCTTTTTCATAAAACAAGTGAATGTTTGTAAAACGTGATGTCAACTCCGTATTTATCGTAGGCCTTCAGGAGTCAGGATACCTTTTGTAACAGTATGCTTTCGAACTAACCCATGCTTCAGCTAGGACTTTTAAGGGTTATAGCGTGGCCTGGTTCATGGTTTAAGAAACAAAGGGTAAAGGCTCAAATTATTTGTACCCACCCGCTCTTCGTGATGTTCTTCAAACCTAAACTCAGTTGATCGTGCGTTAGACCTTGATTGAATCTTTGCTCTGATTTTCCGGTGATGATTCGGATGTTGATAACTTATTTTGAATAGGCAGTCATCCTTATCGAGGGTTTGTAAGACCTCTTTCTTTTTTTGATTTTTGTTATCCCTTTCTTTTTTGCCTGAACTGTTTCCCTTTTTTGGAATTACAGTCAGCGGGATGCCCCAGTTTTGTAAGTCTCCTTCATGGGTTTTGACTTAATGGGTTTTTTATTTTTTGAGATATAATGACTGCCTATCTTTATTGATTATTCGGAACTATCACTGTCTTTCTTTGTTTTGCAAGGACCTCCTTGGTGCCATTCGTTATGCACTTGGATCAACTGAGAGACTACCCTGCCCCAGGTTATGATTAAGGGTTTTAAATTTCAAAAAGAAAAACTCCTACTTCTTTGGCTCAGAGGGGTGGACGAGGGATTATCTTCCTTATGACTCCAGTGTTTAGGAATTGAAACAATGCCTGTACCTCATCAGCGGGGTCTGTTTCAAAAGCATACTGTATATCGTGGTATCGTTTTCGTCATCCTCCCTCAAGAGGCTTAGAATTATTAATTGAGAGTTGACATCAGAAAAAATACGAAAATAATTTGCGTATAGTGAATACGAATATATTGCTTCAAAACAGACATATGCGATGCATTAATGAAATAACAATGTTTAATATGAGTAAATGTTTGAACAAAAGAGAATTGCAACTTGAACATTCGAATGAACAAAAATTTCTCAATCCTAGCCATGTTTTGGCAAGGGAGCAGTGATCTCGTGGGGAGTCTTGGGTACTTTAAACTGAATCTCTCCAGCGTCGATCATGTCTTGGATCTTATTTTTCAAGCTCCAACAATCATCTGTAGTATGCCCCGGGCTGTCAGAGTGATAAGCACAGCGGGCGTTGGGGTCATACTTCGGTGACGTTGTATTTTGATTCTTCGGAGCTTCTTTTAGAGTTACCAGCTTGGTCTCCAGCAACTGTGGCAATATCTGGGATAAGGTCATGCTGAGCCGAGTGAACTGCCTTCTCTCGCTATTTTGTTGGTCGTGATGTTGAATTTGTGACACTAGAGCCATTTGAGGGGCTCTCCCCTTACCTCCTTGTCTCAAAGGTGGTTGAACGATGACTGGCTTTTTACCCTTAGACGTTTGCCCCAGTTGGTTATTCTGAAGCAGTTGGTTGACGAGAACTCCAAGCTCTTCCTGTCTTTGAGCTAAGCTTTGAATGGCAGTCACCTGCCCCAGCATCTGGGTTTTCATTATATCCACTTCAGCTTGCAGATGTTTCAGCCTTTCATCCTCAGCACTGTTCCTGACAAAGGTCCCCATGAGAAGTGTCCTTAGCTCCTCCTGCCCCTTGGATAGATTTAGGAGGATTTCCCCGAACCGGGTCTTTTGAGCATGGAAGTCTTGGTTATCTGGTTGGGAAGCCATTGCTGAAATAAACTGCGAGAAAGGTAAGTGACCTGCAACAAGGATACCTGCAATGCAATGATATGTATGATATGCATGCAATGTTTTCAAGGACCTCGCAGGGTAAACAAGAAGATTTGTTAGAATTTAGGGTCCGGTAGCTTGATTGGAAGAACTTCATATTTGTTGAGAGTCCTTCTTCCAAGGGTCAAAGGCTCACCATATCCAGTGGGTCATAGCCCCTGACTTTAGTCATCATGTCTGGTTCTGATTTCCAAACAACCTTGGTTAGGGGAACCTTCTTCAGGAGTCAGAGCTCACCATATCAAGTGGGTCATAGCCCCTGACTTTAGTCATCATGTCTGGTTCTGATTTCTAAACAACCTTGGTTAGGGGAACCTTCTTCAGGAGTCAGAGCTCACCATATCAAGTGGGTTATAGCCCCTGACTTTAGTCATCATGTCTGGTTCTGATTTCCAAACAACCTTGGTTAGGGGAACCTTCTTCAGGAGTCAGAGCTCACCATATCAAGTGGGTCATAGCCCCTGACTTTAGTCATCATGTCTGGTTCTGATTTCCAAACAACCTTGGTTAGGGGAACCTTCTTCAGGAGTCAGAGCTCACCATATCAAGTGGGTCATAGCCCCTGACAACCTTGGCTAGAGGAAAATAAATCCTCTTTGCCCCTTGCTGGGATAGTTGATTCACCCTGACCTGCATCATAAGCCCTTGAGATCCTTGAAATGGGTTAGGATGTATGCAATGGTATGATGTTATGTTATGCATGGGGTAATGGGAGTGAACCCTGTTATGAGTCCTAATTAAGGACTGCAAACCAAAACCTGCAAGAAAACTTGGTAAACTCTGTTATGAGTCCTAATTAAGGACTGCAAACCAAAACCTGCAAGAAAACTTGGTAAACTCTGTTATGAGTCCTAATTAAGGACTGCAAACCAAAACCTGCAAGAAAACTTGGTAAACTCTGTTATGAGTCCTAATTAAGGACTGCCAACCAAAACCTGCAAGTAGTTCTTGTGTCAGATAACAAGCATGCAAGCAGTCAAGTACGAAGGCACACAAGTCACACAAGACAAGCCCTTAAAGTTTAAGGCCAGCATGGGGTCTGGGTAGTACCCTCTTGAAGTTGGTGGGCTCAACCTATCCTATTAGAAGTAACCGGGTTCTAAGGGTCCCAATATCACGGGATTGATTTCATTGTTCATCGTTTCGATTTAGCCACTGAACTGGCGACCGAAATATTCCAGGAAAGCAACCCTCAATTGAGTGTAGTATCGAGTATCAACCAACCTCGGACTGCACCAAAGTCAGTTATCTCACTACCCTAAAGAGGCCAAGATAGTTCAATTAAGGTTCCTAAGGTCTGTTGATGCTTCATGACACCACGCGGAGGCCCCGTACTCTCCTTGACTGAACTCAAGGGTTACCGGTACACACCAAAGTGCCACATCAACGTAGCAGACTGTTTCAACCATGTCGGTATACCCCGCACAGTTCCCTCACAGCCTTGTTGCTACTTTCTAAGAAGGTATCCCCAGATCCGGGTTAGGATCTATAGAACTCCCAAGACAGTCCCACAATTTAAAGCAAGCAAAGAAAGCAATTGAAAACACAGTTATGAACTAACCCTAAGGTACACCTCACTTTATAAAGAGTCCCCAGCAGAGTCGCCAGTTCTGTGATCGGTGGATCTGGAACTGACTGTTTAACGCTGGTTCGCGAAATGTCGCGGAAGCAAGAGTCGCCACCGTCTTTTATTTTCTCCAAATGGAAAGGACAAAAGCACAGAAAAATTCCTTAAAGAGATTGCTCTCGGTTCGGGAGGTAGGTTATAGAAAGGGAAGGTGTTAGCACCCTTTCTATCCATGGTTATCCATAGGCTCTTAGATACTTGCTCACTTGTGTTTTCAAAAATGGTTTGTTTGCTTTTCAACTGTGGGTTTTAAAAAGTTTCTTTGAAAATTTCAGTTCGACTCTTGTATCGGTCCTCAAGAGTGTTTGAAAAATGCTTTCGAAAGCTTTTTGAAAATGTGTTGGTGTGAAAAGTATTTTTGATTTGTTTTGTTTTGAATTAGAGCAAGTATCCACGAGTCATCTACCTACCCTAAGGAATTCGTCTGTGTAAATGTCCTTTAAAGTAGTGCCATCCCACCATTGAGAGGTAGGTAGCACCACCGTTGGAGGTGTTCGGGTCAATTCGAGGTTCGGGACATGGTGATCACCAGAGCAATGGGAAGACACCTTAGAAGATACCCTCATGCCAGGTTCCCGGATCATGAGGACTTACTAAGACATCCTCTACTCGACGATCACCTTTCGAGGCAAGGCAACAGTGAGGCGTACCCTAGGGGTGGTGTCTGATTTGTGTGTCAAATTCAGTTATTTTATCTTGTCATGTTATGAGTGATCTATGCGCTTGTTTTTATTTTTGTCCATTCATTCTTGCATGCCTTGATTAACAGTTAAAAAGTTGCGGAAAGATAAAGTTCTAAACTATTACAAAAGGCGCGGGTCCACATCGCCAAAATTTCCAGAACCCGATTTGACAGAAAAATAAAGAATTAAAGAAAAGTAAAGTGCGAGAATTATGTTACACGGCTTTGGGAGAGATACATAAATATTAAACGAAAAAGAAATAAATATGCGAATTGAATAAGAATTAAAAACGAGGGTGTTGGACCCTTTTTTTGCCAAATTAAATTAAATGATTAAATTAATTAAAATTAAAAAGAAAAGAAATTGTTTTTTAGTTTTTTTTTGTATTTATGAGAATTTAATGCAATTAAACCTAATTCTACAATTTTTATTTTATTATGAAAACATATTAAAGTTTAACCTAAAATTAACCCTAATTAATTAATGCGATTTAATTCATAAAAATAAATATTTAATTATTAGTGAAAAGAAAAAAAGGATAAAAATTAATTAAGACTAATTCTACCAATTTTAAATTATTTAAGAAAATGTTAAGATTTAAATCTAAATTAGAAGAAAACTAAGTTAATTATGAATTTTATTTACAAAAATACTAATTAAATAAATATATTCAATTTTAGTCTTTTCTGATTTTTGGATTGTTTTTTATGTTTTTATATTTTTTATGAGAATAATTGAATTAACAGAATTAATTAAAAATAATAATTGAAAGAATAAAAAGAAAAAAATATAAGGGAGATTTGCAAACCTTGGGGGGTTCTGTCCCCAAATAGGAGGTGAATTATAGCAATTTGGGCCCATCTTTTGCAAAGCCTGGTTGACTTTTGTGCCAGCGTGTAGGTGTGTTGACCAACGATCATGGTGCTCCTCTGATCAGAGCCACTGGATCAATCTCTGTGGGCGCGTGGCAATCTGGATCAAGGGACGCATGGTAGTCTTCAAGGCTTGAACTGCATAGGAATGTTAGTGAAAAAATAATATGGAAAGGGTGAGGACCTGGGGCTCGAACCCAGGTCCTGAGGGTCACCAGCGCTTATGCCTGCCAGTGGAGCTATTCACGTTTTCTGTAGATTAAATAACAAACAAAATTTATAAAATAAAATAACGCGTTAGTGGAGAATTAGCGCGAAATTCAAATAGGCCAATCACTGATCGCCACAGGGGTCATCTTCTTCGTTGCTTTACTTTTTTTTCTTCTGAAACACAAAACATTGGCAACGGTTTTGTAAACGTTCCTATAGACACCCTATTGAAAAATAGCGATTAGCCCCTGGGACCTCATAAATTAGGCGCGAGGGTGCCATTGTTTTCGTCCAAACACCCTGAATCCATTCATGGCATTATGAGGTTCTAATTTTATAGCTTTCAAAAACGCCCAATTCGGACCTCCAAGAACCCTAATATGTATCAATGGTAGAATCGTATATAATACACAAAAACACAATTAAAGTAGATGGTTAGCTTCAGAACACATCAATTAGTATGAATCCATTAAAGAAATGCAATGAATGTGCTTGAAAATCAGAATACGATTATGCATATTATGTGGAAAAAATTGACTTATGTATACCAATTCAAAGGGCTACGCGTATGGAAAGCTATCCAGTTAGATTCAGTGATGTCCTAGGAAGGTAATAGGATGAATTTCTTGGCTTGAATCGACCTGCAAGTGTATTTTCAGTTTTGAGTTTTCAAGCAAAAGTTCAAGTTTTTTTCTTCAAGTTCTTGCGCAGCTTTTTTGGTTAGGGCATGAGGGTTTCGATCCAGCTTATGTATAGAATGAATTAGGTCAAAGAAAACAACCAAAAACCTTGGCATTCATGACTTGCAAGATTTGATTTTCAAAAATCTTTTCAAATATTTTTCATGCCTATTTGGTACAAATCATGGCCAATTATCTTCAATTCTTTCCAAATCTAGCTATGCACGAAATATTGAATATATATTATGCATAAAAAGATTTAAAAACCTAGGTTTAGTATTTTTCATGTATTTATTTTAATTTAAATGAATTATTAATAATAAAAATCCAAATAAATAAATAAAAAATGAAGAAAAACTTCCCTTTGGGCCCAATGGTCGTGCACATGCCTTGGATGATGAATTGTGGAAGAAAAAGAGGCCCATTAGCAATTTTAGGTCATTTGAAGCAATGTTGACTTTTCAAAATACCCAAAAATTTCCCAACTTCCACAAGGCATAACTTGCTCAATTTTTAAGCTTTGCTCATGTTCTTGGACATTTTGGAAAGGTATTTGAGTCCTCTAACCAAGGTCTTTGGTCCCATGTCATTTTGATTTACCAATCTCAAGTTATGGCCTTTGACTTAAAGTCCCTTTTTGTTGACTTTTGAAAATGACCTATAATGTTGAAATTGATAACTTTTTGTGAGAGAATTTCTTGGTCTTGAAGTATGAAGAGGAGTTGTAGGAAATTTATTTCTCTTCAAAATGAGCTTTGGATGGAATTTTTCTGATAATCCATGTGAAAGTTATGCCCTGGTCAATTTACAGTTGACTTTTTCAGCTGTCCAAATAAGGAAACTTTTGCATCTTGATGATTTTTGAGCCAAGTTTTGAGAATCATGATCAAGCATTGATCAAATGATGTTTGGGGCTTCAAAATGAGATGTTGACCAAAAATTTGAACTTTTGACTGTCAAATGACCATTTTGCCCCTACAGTTGACTGTAGTGCAATTAGGGTTTTTGACTGTGCAATTTTGTGCTGAAAGTCTTGAAACTTTGTATGAGGATGCTTGACCATATTTATAGGCATGTGGGACTTGATTGGACCCTTGGAAACTTCATTTACTTTGTCATAACCAAAACCCTAATTTTGACTGTTTAGGAGGCCCTTACACTATGCAACCCTTGGGGAACTTTTGAAGCTTGACTTGGAAATTTCTTGAAGAATATGGGAGGGTAAATTTTGGGGTACAACACCAGGTTAGTTCTTAAAATTGTTTGATAAACCAAGAAACAAAACCAAAAGGTTAGCAATGAAAACAAACTGAAAAGATGGAAACGAAAAGGAAACAAATGTTATGTACATGTTTTGAAACGAAAAGCTTAAGGTTAGAGTGACTTACCTTGCTTGAAGTTGGGGTATGTGAGTTGGACCTTTAGCTTCTGCCCTAGATGCTCCTGGATTCAAAGGGAAGAAACAAAGGTGATGTTTCTAGTACTGGATTCGAAGGTCCAAAAGAGTAGGGGTGTGTTTATTGTTTCTGGATTCGAAGGATAAGAACATGTGTAGTGTTCTTTCTACTAGATTCGAAAGAAAAACAAAGTGTGGGGTTGTTCCTGGATTCGAAAGGGAAAAGAAAAAGGTGTTGTGTTTCTAGTGTTGGATTCGAAAAGGTCAGAAACAAAGGTATGGTCTTTTGAATCTGGGTATGATAATGTGTTAAGTGTTTGATAATTTTCACAAAATCAAAGTTTTTCCCAGCTACCAAAAGCCTCTGGATGTGTTGTCCAGCTCCTTAGACATGTTATGGAGCCTCTTATTTATAGGTGAATGTTGACTGAGGTTTAGGAGGGAAAATAAAAGAATTTGAACAAAATGGGTAAACTGTTTTTGTAGCTTTCGAGGGGTAGTGTTTGTATACCATTTTGGTGCAGGAATAGGGGCAGCATTGCAGGACTTTTGTGCAGTAGTTTTGGAGTGTTATGGCCAGTGTATCAGGCCTGAACTTGGAAGTAAGCATCTTTGAATATTTCAAATCCTTTAATTCCAACCTTCGACCAGATCCCTCTTTAGGCAACAATATTTGTTTCCAATCAAAGTGTCCTTCGAATGGGGCAAATACATGTCCTTCGAATGGACTATGTGTCTATCCTTCGAATGTGCCAACTTGTGTATATTTTGAAAAAGGCAACCCATATATGTCACTGCATGTCCTTCGAATGGGCCACCAAGGTGTGTGTCATGGTGTAGAAATTGTGTGTGATCAAAACAGACTGTTTCCAAAAGAAATACTGCCCATTCGAAGCTTGCGTGAAAAATGGCCAATGCTTTATGGGCGTCATTGCCTTGTGAATGCTAGCCATGGGGAAGCTTTTGCCTTGTGCATATTGGCCTGGAGGGAATTCTAGCTTTTGGGCATCGAAGGAAACATGCAAAGGGGCAAATGGCTTCTGAATCGAAAGGAAGTTGTAGGAGGCCATTGTCTTATGCCTGCTGGCCTGAAGAAGGTCATTGCCTTGTGAATTGGGAGTAAGCGTAAAGAAGGCGCTTGTTTTCTAAATCGAAGGACATGAGCAGGAGTTCCTCTTTGAATTGAAGGAGGCTAACAGGAGGCTTTTTCCTTGTACCTGCTGGCCTGGTGGGAGCCTCTTACTTTAAAGCATGCAAGAAGAAAGTTATTGCTCAATCGAAGGTTGTATGTAGCTAGCCATTACTTTGTGAATCAAAGCAAGCATGGAGAGAATTATTTGTCCAATCAACACAGGCATGCAAGCATCAAATGTCCAGTCGAAGCAGACATGTAGGCCACCATTGTATTGTGAACCATGTGAGGCCAATGGTGCAGTTGAAGCTTGCATGCAGGAGGTCATTGCTTCGTGGATCGAAGGAGACACAAAGGATGGATCGAAGGAGGCATGATGGAAGTTCTAGTCCAATCGAAACAATCTTGAAAGAGACTAAAGTCCAAACGGAACAAGGGGAATCAAAGAAGGCTTGAAGGAGATCCTAGTCCAATCGAAGCCTTGTAAATCGAAGTAAATTTGTTTTTTCTCCAATTTTGTCAAAAGATTATTTTTATCCGTTTTACCCTTTTTTAACCGTTTCGTTTTTAACTTGATACTGGAAAATTCAATTGTACTTGTGCAAGCTTGAATTTTGAGAATCCTTGTGAGAAATGCCTTGAGAAATGAGAGGGTAAATTTTAGGGTACAACGTTTACTCTGTAACATTTTTCTTATAAATTATGAAAAGTTTTTCTCATGCACCCCGACCTTTTAAAGTAGATTAAGACTATGTACAATGGTTTACATATTCAACAACCTCTTTTTTCATTTTTTATAGTTAACATCATCTTCTCTTTCTTCCATCTAATAACTCAACACGCATTCAACTTTTATTCACTACAATGATTTTATTTAATAAAATTTAACACTCTACCCCACAATATTTATTTCATATTTTTATTTTCTTTTATATTTTTGTTTTTATGATTTTATATTAATATCAATTATCGATTGAAATAAAATTTAAATAATTTATTTTAATTTTTTTAATTTAATAATTTATTTTAATTTTTTTAATTTAATAATTTATTTTAATTTTTTAATAATTTATTTTTTTCTAATTTTATATTCTTAATTTATTTGAATTTATTTCTAATTTTATAGGATAGTCATTATTAAAATAAATAAAAGTGGATAACACAAGCATTTATTGGAGGTTAAATAGAAAAAATAGAGAGAAAATATGGATTTTTGTGTGTGTGCAAATCAAATGAATCAAATTTTTATTTATAGACAAGAAAAATATGAATTTTAGTGAAAATAAAAATAAATAAAAAATTAATTTATTATAAAATAATCGATTCCAAATAATTAAGGTGAATTTAAAATCTAAACAATTATAAAAACCATTAAAATTTTGCAAAATAGTGTATATGACGTCACTCCCTCCTCATTTAACATATTAATCCACCTCATTTTCAACCTTTTGTTTATATCGCATTACACCTATTCAACTATTAAATAATTTTTTCAACATCCTCGTTCTCTAACAAAGAAAACAAGATAGAAGTATCGTTACATTGAAATACTTTTGAAGTTAAAATAATATTTGAAATTATGAAATCTAAAACATGTGGTCAATTTATTAATATGTTTATTAAAAAAAATATTTTTTTTATTGACGGATAAATTTTTGCAAAATAAAAATAAGCAATTATTTATACCATTTAAAAAAATATATCGTTTGAACCTTTACAATTTCACATTGAGATAATTTGAATATGTCCGAATAAACTCTTAGGAACAAAATGTAAAATAAAATTATTACGATTACAACTATCCCAATTATATATTGAAAGCAATTTTCAGAGTGTTCCACAGCAGGATAGTTACACAAGATTTTGCAATAGTTGATAGAGAAAAATTTGAATAGAATTGAATTTAAATCTTTATTATTAAAAATAATTAATACAAATAGAGAAAATTTTTAAATTTATTTATAATTTAATTTATTTTTTAAAAAATTGAAATTACGAAGTAATTGTGATTATAAAGGGGAAAAAATATTATATTTTATTTATTAATTAATAAAAAAATGTGATTGATCGTAAAATTAAGTATTATGTTTGTGTCTAATTAAAAGATGATAGAAATAAATATCAATCATTAGATTAATCAGAAAATTTTTGTACATATTATGATATCACGAAAATTTTACATTATTATTATTTTATAAAATTTTCCCTTTTCCTATCATAAAAGGTTGAAGAGTTAATTGAAAATGAATAAATTATATTATTCAAAACATTTCTTTTACAGAAATTTATTCAAAACACTTAAGAGACACTTTATAATGATTCTAATTTCATTTCACATCATGCACTTTATACACTATAAAATAGCAAATTACATTCAATTTATTTCATGTAGAGAGAAAAACATGGTTAAAACTCTTAAACCTGTCTATGCTTTGATTTTATTTCTTTTCCTAATTCTTATTGCAAAGAATGTTGAAGGTAATTAACTTTTTTTATCTTTCCAAAATCCCTTTATAGTCACAATTTATCTTCTTCTTATTTTAGTAAATTAACTTATTGTTATTTCATTACAGCATTACAAGACTGTAAAGTGGATGCTGATTGTCCACAAAATTCTTGGACTCGCACCTATAGGTGCATTGAAAACAAATGTAGATATACAAGAGTGATGGAATATAATGAATGACTGTCTGGCTCTAGAGAGTGCATTTACAACATGAAGAGAAGAATTAGGTTTTACTCTAATAAAAAATCTATTCAATAAACCATTTGTTTTTACACTAATAATTGTATTTTTTATTTTTTATTTTTTATTTTACGGAATTTGAGATTATAGATTTGTACTCTAAAATATTGATAATAAAATGAAATAAGGTATCGAAGAATATTATGATAGTGTTTTATTTTCTATTAGTTTAGATGTATTTCTACTATAATCATCAATAAAAGTGATAAAATATTTATTGCCACTAAACAAATCAATTTACATCGACCCACACACATCATAATACACCACCTCAAGGTGATTTTTGGTTCTAAAACTTGCATCCTTGCTGAATTTACTCTTGTGTTGCTTCGCTTGCACACATTCTTCACAAATTTCAGCAAGTACATTGATTAATGACAACTCGATTACCATTCAATTCTTTTACAATGCATTGAGATCTCGAAAATTGAAATATCCAAGATGGTAGTGTCACATCCACTCTTGTCGATTTTTTCTTGTAGCAAGACACCTATGCTCTATAACCTTTGACTAAATCTTGAAAGTTCGATTAGCAGCAATAGGAGCTTCAAGGACCAAAACACTATTGCATCCATAACGTGTAACAACTTATCTTCTACATGAATATTGTAACCCTTCTCAAGCAATTGGCCAATACTTAGAATGTTACATTTGATTTCTGGAATGTACAATACACCATTGATCAAGGAATGTCAAATATCCATTTTCTTGATCAAAACACCACTGATCCCATCGGCCGATAAAGTGGTGTCATCCGCGAATTTCACTTTGTTCTTTGTGGCTTCATAGATTTTTACAAACCAATTATTTCTCCCTGTCATATGCGTAGAATAACAAGAATCCAAATATCATTCCTAGCTACATTGGACTCCTTCTCTCACATGTAGAGCAAACACTTACCATTGCGCTAAAAGCAATTGCTGTCAGTGAGGGGGCACATTTATTTCCTTATAGTATGAGCCCCCAGGGGCTGCACCTAAAGCGAGGTTTGTAAGCTCCCTTAAGGCGCCATGGGTCTAGATGTTAAGCCCATTCGAATTCCTAAGGGTGACACTGAATTTATTTATCCAACAATCCCCCCCCCCCCCCAGTGTCAGCTGGGGGGATTCGAAATCACGATCGTGCTTTGATACCCCTTGTAGGATCAAGCACTTACCACTACGCTAAAAGTAATTGTTGTTAGTGATGGTGCAACTTTATTTCCTTATAGTATGAGCCCTTGGGGGTTGCGCCTAAAGCAAGGTTTGTAAGCTCCCTCTAGTCGCTGTGGGTTGGGATGTTAAGCTCATTCGAATCCCTAAGGGTGGTGCTAGATTTATTTATCCAACATCACATTCACGGCAACGTTTTGTTCTATATAAGTTTCTGCAGCATTCTCACAACTTGTGTTGCTGTTGTCCCATTGCATGCTATTGTTGCATTCACCTTTTGCGATCATGACCAAGAGTGTATTTTCTTCATCAACCTCTTGTATTGCAACCTTGGCTTCATCTCCTTGAGATTCCCTCTGTCTAGGGTTGCGATATCTTGCAAAATGATCAAACTTTTGACAATTGTAGCATTGTGCCTTACTCTTGTCATACTTTACTCTTTCACCTCTAAAGTTGCATTGATCACCATTTTTGCTGCAGCTGCTTTCACCTTTTTGACAAGTCAAATTTTGAGACTCTTTTCCACCAAAATTTTGAAAACTCCTTTTACTCTTCATGGGTTATTTTCCTTTCGACTTATTGTTCTTCTCATTGAACCAAGCTTGCAAAGCGATCTCCGCCTTTTCCTTGCCATTGTTTCTCTCCTCCATCCTTTGCCCATAAGCCTCAAGAGAGCTTTGTAGTTCATATTCGCTCAACTACTCAGAAGAAATTTCTCCACATGACTTAATTTGGTTCATCAATTTCATAATTCTCGTTACGTAGTTGTTGATCATCTCTTTTTCCTCCATTTGAATCAATTTAAATTGACGTTTGTGAGTTTCTAACCTCACCACCTTTCCTTTATCAGCCCCTTCATATGTCTTTTCCAATATTTCTCACACTTGTTTCGACGACTCGCAATCACCAACTTTCTCAAAGTTGTCACCATTCACACATTGATAGATAAAAAACAGCGCCTTGTAACCTTTCTTATTTTCTTTCTAATGCATTGCTCGTTAGGCATCCGTTGCACCTTCGACAAGGGGATTCACCCCATGCTTGAACACTTTAAGAACATCTTGAACAATTTGTTGTAGTTCATCGCCTCAAGGAGGGGTAGGTTTATAAGGACTCTATCAACGGAGATAAAATTCTTGTTGCACACTATGTGTTTGTTAATCAGAATCAGATTTTTGATGCCAAATGTTAGAACATTCAATCACACAATTGGTAAATAATGAAGGATTTAGGATATGTGAAAATAGATATAAGAGAGTTAGAGAGAGATAATTGAGAGTGAGAATATTATTTTGCATCAACGTTGATAAGAATGCCTCCAAGTCATTTATACAAATATTATAAAGTGATTGAGATACAAAAACATCAAGTCAAAAGCTTGAAAAGTCAAAAACTCAGGTTGTAACCGATTAACACAAGCATGTAACCAATTATAGCTGACATAAACAAAAAATTAACTATCTAATATAGTGGTTGCTGCGAACGCGTAAGTGGTTACAGAAACTCTAAAAACACTTATTTTGCAGCTTATTTGACATTTTTTTATACATGTAATCAATTACACCCTTGTATTAACCGATTATAACATTTAAAATACTTCAAAACTCTTAACAAACTCAACTACTCAAAGAGACATTATATTAGAGTGAGTCATCGCATAACTAGAGATGAAAGTTTATAAATTTGTTGAAAAAAATAAGAATGTTGAAGTTAATTTGGTGGTATGGGAGAAAGAAAAATTGCCAAAATTTGAGATAAGACTCCTATTTTCTCAAAGATTCAAAAAACACAAAAGATGTAAAACCAAAATTTTTAAATTGTACAAAAACTAAATTTTAAAATCTAATTTGTTGAAGAATATCAAAGACCTACTTATGTAATGTTCATGAAATATATTATCTATAGAAAAAGGACAATGATTTAAAAAATAGTGAGATTTTCTAAGTTGTTCATCCTCGAGTTCAACTTGTCTACAAAATTGACACATTTTATTCTTCTATCGATTATCAACCAGGATATTATTTTACTAGCTTGATATCTTTTTTTTAAATGATTTTTTTCTCTGGACTCAACCTCACGAAATTATCTCAAGTTTGACTATATATCACTCAATCTTAGATCTTCTAGTTATATCTTTAACCACAAGGTGAAAGGTTGTATAGTTCTATAGACCTGACTTTTCTTTTTTATTACAAGAATACCCATTCACAACACGCGTTTTTTAATATTATTCAACAATATTTCAAAGTCTCTTTATTTGTAATGAATAAAACCACCACTCCCAACTTAAAATATTGATATTAACAATGCTTAACTTTGAACTTTTATATTGACTAAATTACACTATTCACTGCCTAACCAAAAGAGAGGAGGGTAAAAATATTTAATTCAAGCTAAGGTCTTGTAATGCGCTTGTTAACATGAATACATTGTTTATATAAGCTCAAAGAGGCTTTGAGATCATAATAAGATATGGGTTTATAAGCTCATATATGCATCAATGTACAGTCAAGCAATTAAGAATTATTGCAAGTTATGAAAACATGCCACGAATAACACACAAATTAATATGAGCAAGGCGTACTATAGGGTGGATTGAGATTTTTTTAGGGGGATGTTGCAAAGATCAGAGTTTACGGAGAAATAGATATAATGGATGATGATGTGTTTCGCCGATAAATTATTTTATTCTTGTGAATGTGGATAGTGTTGGACCAATTCAATCAGGAAGAGGATTGAGATATGGGGGCCATTTATCCTCGTATCTCTTTATTCTTATCATCGAAGGCCTCTCGACTCTTATTAAAGGAGATGATGCTTGTGGTGACCTCCATGGTGTTTAGATATTTATAGGGACACCTAGTGTGTCTCACTTGCTCTTTGCTGACGATTGTTTTCTTTTTTGTAGGGTAAATCTAACTGAAGTTCATAATATTATGGAGATTCTTAACATGTATATTGACGCGTATGGCCAAGAGATTAACTTAGTTAAATCTGAGGTGTTCTTTAGCAAGAATATCAGTAGACATGCTCAGGAGGATCTGTGCAGTAAGAAGGCAACTTTTGGTTATGTAAAGGATGGGATTTGGAAGAAGATCAACTTGTGGCGGAGTAGGCAGTTATCTAAGGCGGGTAAGGAGGTTATAATAAAATCAAGGTTGCAATCTATACCGAATTATATCATCAGCCATTTCATTCTACCTGATGGGATTATGGACGATATTGAAAAGATGTTTAATTCCTTTTGGTGGGGAGGAGGAAATAATAATAGTGGTATCAGGGGGATGTCGTGGGATAAGTTGACATGTATAAAGAACGAGGGGGCTCGGCTTTCGAGATCTCTGGACTTTTAATTTGGCTATGATGGCAAAGTGAGGGTGACATCTTTTGACTAAGCCATAATCCTTAGTTGCTAGAATCTATAAAGCAAGGTATTTGATGGGAAAAATAGCAAGTGTACTATTTTTTCCTTGCAGTAATAATGGGAAATTTCCCGAATGTCAATCTCAAGGACTGTATGCAATTATCGAGTTCAATTCACGTCTAGTTAAACAAAAACTTTAATTGGAGTTTTGGTTTAGGCATTGTCACTTAGCAGAAATAAAAATAAGTAGAATGTAAATTACGGTTTTTTCACAGATATGAGGAGCATGCTAGGGTATGGTGTATAATTTTCCCTGTAAAAACCTTGATTCTTGATCTCTTTAACAAGTTCATATCCTTCAATTACCAACCCTTTAGATTATCTTCCCCTAAGTCCTTAGTGGGAAAATCTTTAACCATCCATCCTACATCCTAAGTCCTTAGAGGTATCTAATGGAGTCAAGTCTTTATTTTATCAAGGGTTAAATCCGGTAACTATAGGGTATCCCTAGTCCTAGATGATATCTACTATAGCCTAATTATATAAAAAAAAAACCTTAACAACTGCGGTCCAGCTGGTTGTTAACCGTAAATCAATCCTAATTTGTCTGATAAAGAAGGCATAAAAACATTGTACAATTAAATCATATAGAGAAGACTATTGTATAAAAGAAATTCAGGAATCAAAATCGTTTACAGAATCAAATCAGGGATACCCCCTAGCATTGGGGGGTTAGCTACTCATATTGTTCAAAATAATTACAAGAAAAAATATAGACATTACAAAAATTGGGATGAATTTTGTTCTTCAATTGCTTCTGCGCATGAAAATATCTCGCTCTCTGAAAACCTTGACTTCTCTAATCTTTAGTCGTGTAAACTATTCTTCGTTGCCAAAAAGTCCCCTTATTCCTTTTGAAACTCATTTAAATAGTCACCATTCATCCAGGTCAGTTGAAAGTACCCAAAACGTCCTCATAACTTAACATATGGAAAAAATATGAAAAAAAAATTTAGGAAATCAGCGTCATAGGCCGACACGGTTCGTGTCACTTGACACGGGCACCCGTGTCGTTCTCTGTCCATCGCACCAACAACTCTCTCGCTCAGACCTTCTGGCACGGGCCGTGTCAGCCTCTGCCTCTTCTCCTAAACCTGCCTGCTGAGCATCCTCTCTTGACACGGTTCGTGTCAGGCGACACGGGTGGTCGTGTCAGGTACGTTGTAGCTTGGTTTTTGAGACTTCCTCTGAAACTTCGAATTCTGCACTTTTCGCACTGATTTTCCTGGTTTTATTCCTCTGAGTCTGAAAACAATAAAATACACAACCAACACATAAAACATAGAAGAGTGAACTAAAACACTTGACAAAATAAAGAAACTATAACTAGAATCAATTGTAAATAAAGGTGGAAAACCACTGATCAGTATTTCCCTAGAACGACTTTCCTCAAAGCTATTTTGGGTAATAATCCTAGTTTTGTCTAGAGAAGTATTTGGCAAGCAAGGAAAATTCCAACTCTCAGTTGCAAGTGGAGTATTAGCGATGGTAGGAATATTCTGGTGATGTCTGCACCTTGGCTTAGAGGAAAATCAGAGGGAAGTTTGAAGGGGCCTCAAAGACAAGATGTATATGACATTACTGTAAATGAGCTATTTTCTCCTAATGGTAAATATTGGAATGCTCAATTCATTAAAGAGTTGCTTGATTATGTAGTGGCGGAGGACATACTTCAAGTTCCCCTTGTTTATGACGTGGTTGAAGATAAGTTGAATTGGAAGGAGGAGCAAAATGGTTGTTATAACGTGCGGTCGAGTTACAGGTTATGGAGAAAGGCGCAAGGGCAGTCGGGCTTTAGTAGTGTGAATGGGGATTGGTGTAGCCTTTATAATATGAAGGCACTGCCAAGAGTGAAACATTTGTTGTGGCGGCTATGTAGGAATTTTCTTTTGACTAGAGTAAGGTTACATCAACACTATGTTCCTTGATCGTCTATCTGGCAATTTTGTGAGCATCAAATTGAGGATACGTCGCATATCTTCTTTGGTTGTGATGTTACAAACCAGTGTTGGGGGACAACAATTTTTTCACATATTATTGATCCCCGTTTAAATTCTTTTAATGATGTTATATCCTTGATTCTTGATATTTTTAGTAGGGAGGATATAATGGCGGCAGGAAGAGTTGTGGTTAAGATTTATGTTATATGGATAAATAGATGTTGGAATATGCCTTAAAAACCTTTTTTGATAAAGATAAATAAAATATATTTCAAGACTTACAAATAATCAAGAAGCCGAAAAGCAACAAGAATGTCCAGTTTGGACGGTTTGCAGATTTTGGGTTTGACCGGTTCGATTTGCGGATCCGTTATTTAATGTTAGAATATTGGATACATATTAATTTAGAACTAGTCTAAATTAATATAAAATATATTAGAAGATATTTACAATATTTTATTCTAATAATTAATGGGTTGTGTTTTTCGGCTTGAGTTTTTGCTATTATAAATATGTATCTCTTTGTTGTGTTTAAAGTGTGACAAACTTAGAGCTTACATCAACATGAGAGAAAAAAGGGTTTAAAGGCATATCATATGGTTTGGGCTATTCTGAAGGGAAACCTTAGAAAAGCAAGGGTTTTGGAAACCTTTTGAGTTATCTAAGGTTATTGGGAATTTGGAAACACTTGTTTACACTTTGGGTTTAAGTTATTCACTTATTGAAGGTTGAAGAGGTTGAGAAACACTTGGGTAGAAAATAGGGTAATTCTTGGGCACCTACAGGATTGTTCTTGGGAACCTGAAGGAAAATACTATTTTCTTGTAACTCATCTGTAATCTCTTGTAACAATTTTCTGAGTATATTGAATTGGAGAGTTGTCATCTCCCCCAGAGTAGATCGTTTGATCGAACTGGGTAAACAAACCTTCATCTATTTTTTGCCTTATTCTGTTAGATTATTTCTATATGAATTATTATTGTTGTAGACCATTTATTTTGTTTGCTACTATTTTTTGCATTACAAATTGATATTCAATTTTGTCGTGATTAACAACAAGATTCACAACAAGTGATGCAGTGAGCATGGAGTAAAGGGGTATTATTTATAAGTGAGTACCATGGGCAGATGGGAGATCGAGAAATTTTCCAAAAACAACGACTTCGGGTTATGGAAAATTAAGATGCAAGCAATTTTAATTCAAGAAAAGTGTATTGATGCTTTGAAGGGAGAAGCATTGATGCCTACATGTCTTACACAGGTATAGAAGACATAGATGTTGGATAAGGCCAAGAGTGCCATTATCTTATGCTCAGGGATAAATTTCTAAGAGAAGTCGACAGTGAGCAAATTGTGGTTGTTATATGGGCAAAACTTGAATCATTGTATATGACAAATCCTTTGGCTTACAGGTTGTATTTAAAATAATAACTCTATTCATTCTGAATGGTAGAGCACAAATCCATAGTTGAGCAACTTATAGAATTTCACAAGATTATTAATGATCTTGAGAATATTGAAGTCAAGATTGATGATGAGGACAAGGATTTGCTCTTTTTGAGTTCATTACCCCATATCCTTTGAGAAATTTAAGGATTCACTTCTTTAAGATAAGGAAGGTACTATTACTTTAGTTGAATTCCAGACGGCGGTGAAATCCAAAGAATTTTCAAAAGTGAAAGATTTGAAAATTTAAGATAGTGGTGAAGGTTTAAATGTGTCAAGAGGAGGAAGTGAGCGTAAAAGGATGTCCAAATCAAATAGGTTTGACCAGTCAAAGATAAAATGTTTTAATTGTTAGAAAATCAGTCACTTTAAAAGGGATTGTGCTGAGAGAAAGGTCAATGAAGATTATGTTCAAGATGCAATTGCCTTAGATGAGGAAAGTTATGAGGATGCCGATGTACTAGTTGTTTTGAGTTTGGAAATTGAAGATAGGTAGGTCATTGACTTAGGTTTCTCTTATCACATGTGTCCAAGAATAAAATACTTTGAAACTTTGAAGATGGTGCAAGGTGGAGTAGTTCGCCTTGGTGATAATAAGGCTTGTAAGGTTCGTGGTATTGGTACAATCATACTTAAAAAATTTTATGATCATGAACTTATTATTCACAATGTGAGGTATGTTCCAGAACTCGAGCAAAATTTGTTATCTATAAGTATGTTTGATGATCTAGGCTATTGTACTAGAGTTGAAGATGGAGTGTTGAACAATTCGTGTGATGAATTTATTATTGTTAAAGGGTCTAAAATATGTGGTATATATATTTTAGAAGGTTCAAATATTGTTCGTTCATCATTAACTAGTGAAGACTTTCATGACAAGTAAGGACTACGGGATTTAAGTTTAAGGCATTTCGAATGCATTTAGAAAGTTTCAGAGGAGTATAATGAATATTGTAGAAATCAAGGGATAAAAATGCATGTTACCAATGAGTTGTTATTGAGTTTTTTGGGAAGAGTTGAGGTTAAAACGACTTACTTGGTTGGTAGAGAATTTCTTCAAAGGGAGAATAGTGAAAACCAAGGGAGAAACCTAGGAGAAACTATAACGAAGAAAACTCAATTCCAGGTGGAGTTTACTACAATAGATACTAGAAGTAGTGAGGGAACGACTACAGATATCTATGATTATCATTTGTCTCATGATAAGGTAAGGAGGTTTATTGTAGCATCCCAAAGGGATGTTTATGCTAGCCTCTGATATTATGTTTTTAATGTGGTTGAAGGACTGCAAAATAAAAGAAGAAAAACCTTGAGGGAAGCATTTGAAAACAGTTGGAGTCAATGGTGGTTGAAAAATCATACTTGTAGGCGTGTTAAATCACCTAGGATGAAAAGGGTAATTAGAGACAAGTGGATGCAAGTGGCGAGATCAAGATTCAATGTTGGCTTAAATTTTATCAAGGTTAATGATTAGAGTTTCAATACTGGTAGAGAGCAACAATGTTGTTGATTGTTAAATTAGTATCAACACGGTTTAAAGTCAAGGTGAAGATTGTTGGAATATGCCTTAAAAACCATTGTTGATGAAGAGAAAGAAAATATGTATCAAGATTGCCAAAAAATCAAGAAGCTAAAAAATAACAATAATTTCCGGTTTGGGGAGATCACAAATTTCGGGTTTGACCGGTTTGGTTTGCGAATGTGTTATTTAATGTTATAATATTGGATATATATTAAGTAAGAAATAGTCTAAATTTATATAAAATATATTATAAGATATTTATAATATTTATAATATTTTATTCTAATAACTAATGGATTGTGTTTTTCGGCTTGGGTTTTTGCTATTATAAATATGTATCTCTTTGTTGTATTTGAAGTGTGATAAACTTAGAGCTTACATCAACAAGGGAGAGCAATGGTTTAAAGGCATATCATATGCTTTTGGCTATTCTCAAGGGAAACCTTAGAAAGGCTAGGGTTTTGGAAACTTTTTGAGTTATCTAAGGTTATTGGGAATTTGAAAACACTTGTTTACACCATAGATTTGAGTTATTCATATATTGAAGGTTGAAGAGGTTGGGAAACACTTGAGTAGAAAATAAGGTAATTCTTGGGCGCCTTTAGGGTTGTTCTTTGGAACCTGAAGGCGAAGACTATTTTCTTGTAACTCATCTGTAATCTCTTGTAACAACTTTCTGAGTATAGTGAATTGGAGAGTTTCTCTCTCACCCAGAGTAGATTGTTTAATCGAACTGGGTAAACAAACCTTTGTCTGCTTCTCTCCCTATTCTGTTATATTATTTGTGTATGAATTATTATTGTTGTAGACTATTTATTTTGGTTGCTACTATTCTTTCCCTCACAAGTTGATATTGAATTTTATTGTAAGAAATAACAAGATTCACAACAAGTGGTGCAGTGAGCATGGAGCAAAGCGTTATTGTTTACAAGTGAGCACCATGGGCAGATGGGAGATCAAGAAATTTTCTAGAAACCACGACTTCGGGTTATAGAAAATTAATATGTAAGCAATTTTAATTCAAGAGAAGTGTATTGATGCATGTAGGACTTACACAGGTACAAAAGACCAAGATGTTGGATAAGGCCAATAGTGCCATTATCTTGTGCCCCGGGGATAAAATTCTAAGAGAAGTCTCCAGGGAGAAAACTGTGGTTGCTATGTGAGAAAAACTTGAATCATTGTATATGACAAAGTCTTTGCCTCATAGGTTGTATCTGAAACAGTAACTTTATTCATTCCGAATGGTAGAGCATAAATCCATAGTTGAGCAAATTAAAGAATTTCACAAGATTATTGATGATCTTATGAATATTGAAGTGAAGATTGATGATGAGGACATGGATTTACTTTTATTAAGTTCATTTCCTAGATCTTTTGAGACCTTTAAGGATGCCCTTCTTTATGATAAGTAAGGTATTATTACTTTGGATGAAGTCCAAACGGCGGTGAAATCCAAAGAATTTTCAAAAGCGAAAGATTTGAAAATTTAAGATATTGGTGAAGGCTTAAATGTGTCAAGAGGAGGTGGTGAGCATAAAATGATGTCTAAATCAAAGAGGTATGACAATTCAAAGGTAAAATGTTTTAATTGTCATAAAATCGGTCACTTTAAAAGGGATTATGCTGAGAGAAAGGTCAATAAAGATTTTGTTCAAGTTGTCGTTGCCTTGATGAGGAGAGTTATGAGGATTCTGATGTACTAGTAGTATCGAGTTTGGAAACTGAAGATAGGTGGGTCATTGAATCTGGTTGCTCTTATCACATGTGTCCAAGAATAGATTACTTTGAAACTTTGAAGATGATGCAAGGTGGAGTAGTTCGCCTTGGTGATAATAAGGCTTATGAGGTTCATGGTATTGGTACAATCAAACTTAAAATGTTTAATGATCGTGAACTTCTCATTCACAGTGTGAGGTATGTTCTAGAACTCAAGCAAAATTTGTCATCTTTAAGTATGTTTAATGATCTAGGCTATTGTACTAAAGTTGAACATTGAGTGTTGAAGATTTCGTGATGAATTGATTATTGTTAAAAGGTCTAAAATATGTGGTTTACATATTTTAGAAGGTTAAGATATTGTTCATTCATCATTAACTAGTGGAGGCTTTCATGACAAGGAAGAACTATGGGATTTGAGTTTAAGGCATTACGAATGCCTAGGGAAAGTTTCAGAGGAGTATAATGAATTTTGCATAAATCAAGGGATAAAAATGCATGTTATCGCTAAGTTGTTATTGAGTTTTTGGGGAAGAGCTGATGTTAAAACGACTTACTTGGTTGATAGAGAATTTCTTCAAAGGGAGAATAGTGAAAACCAAGAGAGAAATTTGGGAGAAACTATAACGAAGAAAACTCAGTTTGAGGTGGAGTTTCCTACTATGGATACTAGTAGTAGTTAGGGAACGACTACAGAGATCTCTGATTATAATTTGACTCATGTTAAGGTACGGAGGGTTATTGTAGCATCTCAAAGGTACGATTATGCTAGCCTTAGATATTATGTTTTTAATGTGGTTGAAGGAATGCAAAATAAAAGAAGAAAAATCTCCAGGGATTCATTTGAAAACATGTGGAGTCAAGGGTGGTTGAAAAATCATACTTGTAGGCTTGTTAAATTACCTAGGAAGAAAAGGGTAATTGGAAACAAGTGGATGTAAGTGGAGAGATCAAGATTCAATGGTGGCTTGAATTTGATCAAGGTTAATTATTAGAGTTTCAACACTGGTAGAGAGCAAAAATGTTGTTGATTATTAAATTTGTATCAACACGGGTTAAATTCAAGGTGGAGACTGTAGGAATATTCCTAAAAAACCTTTGTTGATGAAAAATAACAAGAATGTCTGGCTTAGGCGGTTTACAGATTTTGGGTTTGACCGATTCGGTTTGTAGTTCCTTATTTAATGTTAGAATATTGGATATATTAATTAAGAACTAGTCTAAATTAATGTAAAATATATTATAAGATATTTGTAATATTTTATTCTAATAATTAATGGGTTGTGTTTTTGGCCTTGAGTTTTTGCTATTATAAATATGTATCTCTTTATTGTGTTTAAAGTGTGACAATCTTAGAGCTTACAACAACAAGGGAGAGCAAGAGTTTAAAGGCATATCATATGGTTTTGGTTATTCTCAAGGGAAACCTTAGAAAGGCAAGGGTTTTGGAAACCTTTGGAGTTATCTAAGGTTATTGAGATTTTGGAAACACTTGTTTACACCTTGGGTTTAAGTTATTCATATACTGAAGGTTGAAGAGTTTGGGAAACACTTGGGTAAAAAGTAAGGTAATTATTAGGCACCTTCATAGTTGTTCTTTGGAATCTGAAGGTGAATACAATTTTATTTTAACTCGTCTGTAATCTCTTGTAACAAATTTCTGAGTATAGTGAATTGGAGAGCCGCTCTCTCACTCAGAGTAGATCGTTTGACCGAACTGGGTAAACAAACCTTCGTCTGTTTCTCGCTTTACTCTGTTATATTATTTGTGTACGAATTATTATTGCTATAGACCATTTGTTTTGGTTGCTACAATCTTTTCCCTCACACATTGATATTGAATTTTATCAAAATTAACTAGATTTACAATAACTTGTGTAGTGAGCATGGAGCAAATGGTGTTGCTTACAAGTGATCACCATGGGCAGATGGAAAATCGGGAAATTTTCCAGAAACCACGACTTTGGGTTAAGGAAAATTAATGTGCAAGCAATTTTAATTCAAGAGAAGTGTATTGATGCCTGCAACACTTACACATGTACAAAAGACTAAGATGTTGGATAAGGCCAGGAGTGTCATTATCTTGTGCCTCGGGGATAAAGTTCTAAGAGAAGTCACCAGGGAGAAAATTGTGGTTGCTATGTTGGAAAAACTTGAATCATTATTGTTGTACCTCAAAATTTTCCCTCTCACTTATCATTAATTTTCTCACAAGATCTCCCTAGACTCAAGATTGCATTAGAGTTTGATCAGCCCAAGACACATCTGTGATCGGTGAATCTGGAACTGACTGTTTAACGCTGGTTCGCGAAATGTCGCGGAAGCAAGAGTCGCCACCGTCTTTTATTTTCTCCAAATGGAAAGGACAAAAGCACAGAAAAATTCCTTAAAGAGATTGCTCTCGGTTCGGGAGGTAGGTTATAGAAAGGGAAGGTGTTAGCACCCTTTCTATCCATGGTTATCCATGGGCTCTTAGATACTTGCTCATTGTGTTTTCAAAAAGGTTTGCTTGCTTTTCAATGTGGGTTTAAAAAAAAGTTTATTTGAAAGTTTCAGATCGACTCTTGTGTCAGAGTGTTTGAAAAATTGCTTTGAAAGCTTTTTGAAAAGTGTCGGTGTGAAAAGATTGTTTGTTTGTTTTAAAGAGAGCAAGTATCTATGAGAACCTACCTACCCTAAGGAATTCGTCTGTGTAAATGTCCTTTAAAGTAGTGCCATCCCACCATTGAGAGGTAGGTAGCACCACCGTTGGAGGTGTTCGGGTCAATTCGATGTTCGGGACATGGTGATCACCAGAGCAATAGGAAGACACCTTAGAAGCTACCCTCATGCCAGGTTCCCGGATCATGAGGACTTACTAAGACATCCTCTACTCGACGATCACCTTTCGAGGGAAAGGCAACAGTGAGGCGTACCCTAGGGGTGGTGTGTGCGATTCGTGTGTCGTTTTCATTTGTATTTGTCTTGTCATGTTAAAGTGATCTACGCTTGATTTTATTATGGCCATTCATTCTTGCATGCTTTGTTTAACAGTTAATATTTGCGGGAAAAGTAAATTCTAAACTATTACAAATGGCGCGGGTCCACATCGCCAAAATTAAACCGGACCCGATTTGACAGAAAAGAGTAAATAAAGAATTAAAAAGGTGCGAGAAATATAAATGTTACAAAGCTTTGGGAGAGATACATAATTATTTAAACGACATAAAATAAATGTGCGAAATAAAATAAATTATGAATAATGGGCGTTGGACCCTTTTGCAAAAATTAAAATTAATAAGGAATTAAAATTAAAAATTAAAAAAAGGAACGTTTTTTGGTGTTTTTTAGTGTTTTTAGGAATTTGATAAAAAAAGAGTTAATTAAAATTAAACTAAAAGGGAAACCCTAATTCTAATAACTTTTAAATTTATTGTGAAAATATTAAATTGAAACCTAAATTAAACCTAATTTTTTTTATGTACAATTAATTATAAAAATAAATAAATAATATTATTAGAAAGAAAAAGAAAAATTAAAAGGAATAAAATTTATTAAACCTAAGTCTATATTTTTGGATTTTTATTATGAAAAGAATTTAAATCAAACCTAATTTAAAACTAAATTCAATTATATACAAATATTTACAAGAAAATATCAAAATAAATAATCATTATATTTTTTATTTTTTCTGAGTTTTTTATGTGTTTTATATTTTGTAAAAAAATAATTAATTAATTCAAAACAAATAAAGAAAATAGTATAATATTTGAAAAAAAATAAAATATGATGAAAATTGCAAACCAGGGGGGGGGTTCAGGCCCCAATATGGAGGTTTTGATCCAAGAAACTGGCCCAATAAGCTTGAAATCTGTTGACTTTTCCAGGCGTTATGTGGCACGTTGACTGGGGTTTTAGGGTGTTCATCAATTCTATGCCTTTGGATTGATCTTGAGAAAGACGTGTCACGCTTAATTTGGAAGCGTACCATGGTCCTCAACAAGTGAAACAACACGTTAACCTTGTTTGAAAAATAATATGAAGAATATTGCAGACCTGGGACTCGAACCCAGGTCTTTAACGTTGCCAGCACAACCCCCTTGCCACTGAAGCGCTTTGGTCATCTGTAAAGTAATATAACGCATAAATATTATAAAAGAACAATAAATAGTTAGTGGTTTAACGCGCCAATTTTCAAACCGGCGTATCATTCGTTGACAGCACATCGTCTTCTTCATCACCCCTGTAAAACAAAACACAAAGGCAACGTTTTTTCACGCGTTTCATTAGGTGGGCTATTGGAAAATAGCGAATAGCTCTCAAGCGCTCATAAATTGAGCGCGAGGGTTGATTCTCGTTCGTCCCAAAGCGCTGATGTTAATGGTCATGGTCTTGAGTCTTAATTTTACTCCGTTTCAAAAGCCCCAAATTTGCAACCCTGTAAACCCTAGAAATCGCGCATGGTACAATTGTAGATACAGCATAAAAATCAAATTAAACATCATGGTTAGCTTTAAAACATCACAATGAATATAAATCCACAATTAGAATGTCATGAGAATGCCTAGAATTGAAAATACGATCGTGACTTTTTTGCTGTACAGTTTAAGTTCAATGTACCAATTCTTGAGGCTTTGATGGCTGTTTGTGATTGGAATGTGTTCAGGGCGACCTTGGCAAGCTATTGAAACAAATTTTGCACTTTGAATCGACCTCTAGAGTGGTTTACAGTTTTGATTTTTTAGAGAATTTTTCCAAGTCTTCAATGGCCTCTTATGCGCAGCTTTTTGTATCTTATGATTAGGTTTTGATTCATGCTTATGTACTGAGGCTATTAGGTTAACAAAAGTAGAACAAATCCATGGCATTGATAGTTTTCAATATTTGATTTTTCACCATTATGTTTCATATCTTTTTCACATGGTTTTTGTATCAATTATGCTCAAATCAAACCAAATCTTTCCTAATTAGCCTATGCACGAAATCTTGATGGCAAAACATGCATGAAAAGATTTTTTAGGTCAAGTTATATATTTTCCACATATTTAAATGATTTAAATGAATTAATATAAATAATAATTCAAATAAATAAATAAAAAATGAGAAAATACTTCCCTTTGGGCCAAGTGGTCGTGCACATGCTTAGAATGATGAATCATGGAAGAAAAATGGGCCCATTAGCAATTTTAAGTCATTTGGATCAAAGTTGACTTTTCAAAATATCCAAAAATTTCCCAACTTCCACAAGGCATAACTTGCTCAATTTTTAAGCTTTTCTCATGTTCTTGGACATTTTGGAAATGTCTTTGAGTCCTCTAACCAATGTCTTTGGTCCCATGTCATTTTGATTTACCAATCTCAAGTTATGGCCTTTGACTTAAAGTCCCTTTTTGTTGACTTTTGAAAATGACCTATAATGTTGAAATTGATAACTTTTTGTGAGAGCATTTCTTGGACTTGAAGTATGAAGATGAGTTGTAGGAAATGTCTTTCTCTTCAAAATGAGCTTTGGATGGAATTTTTCTGATAATCCATGTGAAAGTTATGCCCTGGTCAATTTCAGTTGACTTTTTCAGCTGTCCAAATAAGGAAACTTTTGCATCTTTGATGATTTCTGAGCCAAATTTTGAGAATCATGATCAAGCATTGATCAAATGATGTTTGTGGCTTCAAAATGATATGTTGACCAAAAATTTGAACTTTTGACTGTCAAATGACCATTTTGCCCCTACAGTTGACTGTAGTGCAATTAGGGTTTTGACTGTGCAACTTTGAGCTGAATGCCTTGAAACTTGATATGAGGATGCTTGACCATATTTGTAGGCATATGAGACTTGATTGGCCCCTTGAAAACTTCCTTTTCTTGATCAGACCACAAACCCTAGTTTTGACTGTATAGGAGGCCTTTGCACTGAGCAACCCTTGGGGAATTTTGCAGCTTGACTTGGCAATTTCTTTGAGAATATGGGAGGGCAAATTTTGGGGTACAACAGTTGCCCCTGTTCAATCTTCTTAGACCTGAGGATGCAGATTGGCTGATGTGCCTTTCGTAATCCGAGGGTGGAAGATGATTGAACACTAGAGTGCCCAGAAATTTGCGCTCACATAGTAGCAGTGATGATGGAAATGGGCTTATAGATGCCATTTGGAGATTGGTGGATAGGATGATGGGCTTATAGATGCCATCTCGATGTTGATCGCGTAGGAGATTCCTTAGCGAGAACCTGCATACCTGCAAAAGAAAAATGAGTACCTGACACGTTGCAGGAGCTGATTTTAGATGCTTGGCATAGATATGTCCTGACTCGTTACAGGAGCTGAGTCTGGAGCTTCAAACGCTGATGAATGAACCAGGGATGGTTACTGTCTTAGCATGAATGGTAAGAGAACCTTGGGCGACTTTAACTTCAACAACGCTCGCTGAGAAAAATCTTGGGTGACTTTAACTTCAACAACGCTCGTTGAGAAAAAATCTTTGGTGACTTTAACTTCAACAACGCTCGTTGAGAAAAATCTTGGGTGTCTTCTACTGGGATAAGCATCAGGGAGATCTTAGGGTCGATCTGACTGAACCAGAGAAAGCTTTTGACTGGATAAGCATCGGGAAAATCTTGGGGTCGATTTAACTGAACCGGACAAGGTCTTGAAACATCTTCAACCGGATAAGCATCAGGGAGATCTTAGGGTCAATCTGACTGAACCAGAGAAGGCCTGTGACTGGATAAGCATCAGGAAAATCTTGGGGTCGATTTAACTGAACCGGTCTAGGTCTTGAAACATCTTCAACTGGATAAGCATCAGGGAGATCTTAGGGTCGATCTGACTGAACCAGAGAAGGCCTTTGACTGGATAAGCATCAGGAAAATCTTGGGGTCGATTTAACTGAACCGGTCTAGGTCTTGAAACATCTTCAACTGGATAAGCATCAGGGAGATCTTAGGGTCGATCTGACTGAACCAGAGAAGGCCTTTGACTGGATAAGCATCAGGAAAATCTTGGGGTCGATTTAACTGAACCGGTCTAGGTCTTGGAATATCTTCAACTGGATAAGCATCAGGGAGATCTTAGGGTCGATCTGACTGAACCAGAGAAGGTCTTGAAATATCTTCAACTGGATAAGAATCAGGGAGATCTTAGGGTCGATCTGACTGAACCAGAGAAGGCCTTTGACTGGGTAAGAATCAGGAAAATCTTAGGGTCGATTTAACTGAACCGGTCTAGGTCTTGAAATATGGTTGAGAATTTCAACTGCATCTTTCCTGAAAGGTAAAGGTCAGTCATATGCAATGCATGATATGGATCAAGCAATGATGTTCTAAATATAAATGAGACTTGTATGATATGATGTGTCTATGCATGTTATAATGATGTATGTGATGTTTTATGTATGTATATTTTCGTCTAAGAAAGTAAATCCTTGACGGGTGCCGGGAAGTCGTATCCTGGGCTGATGTTGAAGAATAGATTTTGCTTCCGCTGGGGATGATAACTGCAAGAATACCGGTAGGAGAAGATGACTCCGTCACGGAATAAACTTGGCAAATGGAAGATTCTACGGGGAGAAAAGGTACTCTAGCGACCATGCTGGGAAGCAATACTCTGTGGGGAGAGAGATACTTTGCTGAGTCGTTGATGATAACTTCGTTGGGGATATCTTTGTTGTTGGAAGTGTTAATGGACTTCGCTGGGGGTAAGAAGATTATGTCGACGACGATCTTTCCGTGGCTTTTGGCTGAGGATAACCCAGTTATATCCTGTTAAGGAAATAACTCTTTAAATCCAGCCGGACGACGCGTTCGTGTTCTGCGAGGGGATAAGCTTCCAGAATCTACTGGGGATAAGCTTATTGCTTGGGGATATGAATTCCAACTTTCCTGGGGAAACTGGATTGGGCTCTTCTGGGGAAGTTTTGGAACTGCGGGGGAAGTGATTCCTTTGAATGTTGAGATACCGCCGGGGAACAATCTTTAGGCCAAGACTGCCGGGGATGCTTGTATTGAATATATGCTGCTGCTAGGGAAGTATTGACATCTACGGGAGGATAATCAACTTTTTTGAGATTTGATAATTTTGCTTGGAGAAGAATGTACTGTTTTGCTGAACCACTCTCTGGGGATTTAAGGAATCTGGTTATGTTCTTTAGCTGAACCTACCTTGGTACCTTGGAGGATAGAACAATTAGACTGCTCAGATAAATCTTTATTGCCCCTGTTTCTAGCGTCACCTGCAACTAATTCCTTTGTTTCGTATGCAAATATTTATGAGTTAGCAAATTACTGTCAATGCATATATCACAAATTGAACCTTGGACGTTCTTCGCAAAACAAAACAGAAAAAGAAAAACACTTGGCACGTTTAACTGAAAATATATTTGTATTGATTTTTGAATGGCCTGAAAATAGGCGTTTTGTATACAAGAGGCTGACGTCCTAGTAAGAGGAACGTCGCCGAACAAGAGAGTTTATACAAGTTTTGTACAAAAGAAAATAAAACAGCTGTGTGAAGTGAATGATCCCACTGGGTTTCAACTCTGCTATTGCCTTTATAACTCTGAGCGTCTCATCACTTGATGACCTTGGTTGAAGGTGAAGCTGACTGATCGATGCCGTCTGAACTTGATGTAGATACCGGATTCTGGATGCAAAGTGATCAATGAGACATAGTATTACGCTTTTATCCCTAATTTTGCCTGGACCGCCCTTTCGGGTTTTCGGTCCACCGGGATACCCATTTTTGCCCAAGCCGCCTTTTCAGGTTTTCGACTTGCCGGGTGTACAGATTTTTTTTCATTTTCATCCCTTTATTTTGCCCGAACCCTTTTGGTTCGACGGGAAGCCCTAATTTTTGCCTAGGCATGTCAGCCTAGCGGGTCTTTTTTCATGCGTAGTATTTTTTTACTATGTCTGCATTGGCGGGGTGAGGAAGGTCGTCACCATCCATGTTGGTTAAGATCATTGCTCCTCCTGAGAACACATGCTTAACCACAAATGGCCCTTCGTATGTAGGGGTCCATTTGCCCCTTGGATCACTCTGAGGAAGGATGATTCTCTTGATTACCAGATCCCCAACTTGATATTCCCGTGGTCTGACATTTTTGTTAAATGCCCTGATCATCCGTTTATGATACGTCTGACCATGACAAATAGCGGCAAGTCTCTTTTCATCAATGAGGTTGAGTTGATCAAGTCGTGTCTGGATCCAATCATCTTCGTTCAGATTTGCATCCTTCATTATCCGGAGAGAGGGTATTTGCACTTCGATCGGCAAGACTGCCTCCATGCCATAAACCAGAGAGAAAGGAGTTGCCCCGGTTGACGTCCTAGCCGAGGTACGGTACCCATGTAGAGCGAACGGTAACATTTCGTGCCAATCTTTGTAAGTCACTGTCATTTTCTGCACGATTTTCTTGATGTTTTTATTTGCTGCTTCTACAGCCCCATTCATCTTCGGTCTGTAAGGAGAAGAATTGTGGTGCTGTATCTTGAACTGTTCGCAGAGCTCAGCGATCATCTTATTATTCAGATTGGTACCGTTGTCTGTAATAATCCGCTCAGGGACACCGTACCGACAGATCAGGTTATGCCGAATGAACTGTGCCACAACAGTCTTGGTTACCGTAGCATAGGATGCTGCCTCAACCCACTTCGTAAAATAATCAATCGCCACTAGGATAAAGCGATGTCCATTAGATGCCGTAGGTTTTATCTCGCCAATCATGTCTATGCCCCACATTGCAAACGGCCAAGGCGCAGTCAGAACATTCAGGGGAACCGGAGGAACATGCACCTTGTCTGCATAAATCTGGCACTTGTGGCATGTCCTGGAATGTTGGTAACAGTCAGCTTCCATTGTAGACCAGTAATATCCTGCCCGTAGGATTTTCTTAGCCATAGTGTGCCCACTGGAATGCGTACCAAAGGTCCCTTCGTGTAGCTCTTCCATGATTCTTTCTGCTTCAGTTTTATCCACACAACGCAGTAAGGTCGAATCATGGTTTCGCTTGTACAAGATGCCGTTGCTAAGGAAGAACTTTGCTGTGAACCTCCTCAGGAACTTCTTATCATTGACAGATGCACCTTCAGGGTATTCCTGAGCTTCCAGATATCTCTTCACTTCGTGGTACCAAGGCTTCTCAGTCACCAATTCAGTTTCGAGATCACAACAGTATGCCGGTTCGTCCAGTTTCCAGATGATGATTCGGGGAGCCTCATTATCCCATTTGACCTTGAACATTGAAGACATTGTAGCTAACGCGTCCGCTAACTGATTCTCTTCTCTTGGAAAGTGCTCAAAGGTTATCTCTGTAAAGTGGGGAATCAGGGTCAACACACATTCTCTGTAAGGAATCAGGTTTGGATGTTTCGTATCCCACTCTCCTTTGATCTGATTGATCACAAGAGCGGAATCTCCGAAGACACTTAGAAATTTGATCCTTAGGTCGATCGCAGCTTGAAGACCCATGATACACGCCTCATACTCTGCCATGTTATTGGTACAGTTGAAACACAGCCGGGCAGTGAGTGGAGTATGAGTACCTTGTGGTGATATGATGATGGCGCCAATACCGTTACCCAAAGCATTGGAGGCTCCGTCAAAGTGCATAGACCATCGGGATCCTGGTTCAGGTCCTTCATCCGGTCCAGGTACTTCACAATCTGTTACTATCATAATGCTTTCATCCGGAAATTCGAAGTTCATTGATTGATAGTCATCTACAGCTTGATGTGCTAAGTGGTCTGCCAATACACTTCCCTTGATGGCTTTCTGGGTTGTGTACTGAATGTCGTATTCCGTCAAGATCATTTGCCATCTTGCAATTCTCCTAGACAGAGCAGGCTTTTCGAATATATACTTTATAGGATCCATCTTTGAGATCAGCAAGGTAGTGTGAGTCAGCATATACTGTCTCAGCCGGCGAGCAGCCCATACCAAAGCGCAGCAAGTTTTCTCAAGCAGTGAGTATCGGGTCTCACAGTCGGTAAACTTTTTGCTAAGGTAATAAATGGCATGCTCTTTTCGGCCAGACTCGTCATGCTGCCCCAGCACACACCCCATTGAGTTGTCAAGCACTGTCAGGTATAATATCAGAGGTCTCCCTTCAACCGGTGGCATAAGGATAGGTGGTTCTTGGAGATACTCTTTAATTCTGTCGAAGGCAGCCTGGCATTCATCGTTCCAACGTACTACCTGATCTTTCTTCAGCAGCTTGAAGATTGGCTCACAAGTAGCAGTCAGATGTGAGATGAATCGAGCGATGTAATTCAGGCGTCCTAAAAAACCTCTGACCTCCTTCTCTGTCTTAGGAACTGGCATCTCTTGAATAGCTTTGACCTTAGCAGGGTCTACTTGAATACCTTTATCACTGACCACAAAGCCTAGCAACTTCCCAGATCTCACCCCGAAGGTGCACTTGTTCGGGTTCAATCTCAACTTGTACAGTTTCAACCGGTCAAACAACTTCTGCAAATGATCTAGATGCTCTTCCTCAGTCTGGGACCTAGCGATCATGTCGTCCACATACACCTCTATCTCGTGATGGATCATGTCATGAAATAAGGCGACCATGGCACGTTGGTAGGTTGCCCCAGCGTTCTTTAATCCAAATGGCATGACCTTGTAACAGAAGGTGCCCCACTGAGTAACAAATGTAGTCTTTTCCATGTCTTCAGGTGCCATCTTAATCTGATTGTACCCTGAAAAGCCATCCATGAAAGAGAATACTTTGTGCTGAGCCGTATTATCAACAAGGACATCAATGTGAGGTAAGGGGAAGTCATCCTTGGGGCTGGCCCTATTCAGATCCCTGTAGTCGACACACATTTTGACCTTATCGTCCTTCTTAGGTACCGGAACCACATTAGCAACCCACTGAGGGTAAGAAGTTACTGCAAGGAACCCAGCATCAAACTGTTTCATAACCTCGGCTTTAATCTTCTCAGACATCTCTGGACGCATCCGACGGACCTTTTGCTTAACTGGAGGGCAGTCTTCCTTAGTTGGCAGGTGATGGACCACAATGTCGGTATCCAACCCTGGCATGTCTTCGTAGGACCAGGCAAAGATCTCCATATAATCATGTAACATTTTGGTTAACCGTTGCTTCACGCTGAGCTCTAGGTTGGCACCAATCTTTACCTCCTTTCTGTCTGTCTCAGTACCCAGGTTTATGGTTTCCACTGGCTCTTCATGGGGTTGAATTGCCCTCTCTTCCTGAAGCAACAGTCTTGCAAGCTCGCCAGGCACTTCGCAATCATCTTCACCTTCGTCTTCGGCTAAGTTGATCGGATTTTCGAAGTCATAGTTGGCAGTAGCAGAGTTGTTATCAGTGAGATCCAGAGTGGATTGAAACCTGTATGAGTGAGTGTGTGTGTAAATACAGCTGTTTTGAAGATTATGTAAAGGAAAAGAAAGACAGAAAAGGAGCACAATATTTGTAATGTGAAAAATACGTCCAAGATTTTCATTCATGGTATATGAAATGACAATTTGTATGCCCTCACAAATAGAACCACGGTGCCTCGGGTAAGACACCGGGCCATAGAGTTTATCATTGTTTATTACAAAATAACGAAACAAAGAAATTTATTACTGCGTCACAAAGGTAACGGGAGTATGATCCTTAGCAATCCAGTTGTTCAATCCGCCTTCGGTCGTCGGATAGATCCAGCTATTAAATTCCGCTTCATCCACTTCGTGGTCTTCCCCAACAGCACTCACTCCTGAACTTTTAATAAATACCGGAGGTCTTCCGATCTTCGCTTTCCTCATAGCTCTCTGACCTTTTGTGGTAAAACACAACCCAAGTTTATCAGTCTTCTGAGTAAAGTCTGGAAGTCTGCCCCAGTCGGCACATTCACCCTTCTGAACCACAGCCCGGGCATCCTTCAGGGAAGCCATCTTCAAAGGACCACTTTCTTCTGTTGCTGTTTCTGCTGCAATTGGAAACACCTCCTCGAAATGCTGAAAGGGGGTTTCAATAAACTCCCCATCCATCTCAATGTACCTGAAGGAGTTCAGGTGGCTCACCATATATTCTTCCTCTCCTTGCACCGTGACAATCTTCCCTCTGACGGGGTATTTCAGCTTCTGATGCAAGGTAGAGGTCACTGCCCCAGCCTTATGTATCCAGGGTCGACCCAGCAGACAAGAGTAAGATGGACGGATGTCCATCACATAAAAAGTGGAGTCGAACACCTGAGAGCCCACCCGAATCGGAATGTCAACTTCTCCATGGACCATCCTCTTTGAACCGTCAAAGGCCCTGACGATGATGTTGCTGGGTTTTAATTCCAGTCCTTCACAATCTAGACGGTCCAAAGCCTTCTTGGGTAGCACATTCAAAGATGAACCCGTGTCCACCAACACATGTGCCAAGGTGGTGCCCCTGCATTCAATAGAGACATGCAGAGCATCATTATGGTCTCTCCCTTTTGCGGTCAAGTCAGCATCTGAGAAACCCAAGCCATTATCTGCCGTTAGACTTGCTACGCAATCAGTAAACTGGACTACAGAGGTTTCATGTGGCACATGGGCCGTCTTAAGGAATGAGATTAGGGCCTTAGCGTGGGCCTCGGAGCACAGTAATAGAGAGAGCATGGAGATCTTGGAGGGCGTGTGCCCCAGCTGTTCCACAACATTAAAATCGCTCTTCTTTATAATTTTTAGAATCTCCTCCATCTCTTGTTGGGAGGCCTCAGCAGTTGTGGGTACAGGTGCCTCCGTCTGGGCAGGCTCAACTTCAATTCCCTTGCCCCGAGCATTGGATGACTCGGCAGCAGGAGAAACAATCGGATCAGCAGCAGGAACAGGTATACTTGCAGGGGTTATGAGAAGCGGTCTTCGGGCAGCGGGCGGTGCAATGTCAGGCGAGAAGAGCCTGCCACTGCGGGTTACTTTGGCTGGGCCAGTGATGTCACAAATGCTGGCGCCAGCGTTGAGCTCTTGTTTAATCCCATTTACATATACGTCTGCCCCATAGTGCCAAGGGACAGCTTTATCAGATACATAAGGCAAAGGCCCTGGAACAGTGATAATAACAGGTGCAACGGTCATGATTTGAATGGGCTTCTTCGGGAGAGCCGGGATCGGATTATTGAAGATAGTCACCACAGAAACTTCTTCCAGTGGAACCAACCGAACAACAGATTTCTTGAATAGAATCTCCTTGCTATCCATTAAGCTTTGGATGCCTAACTTTAGCAAGGGACAACCAGATGGGGACACAGCACAGAACAGGCAACCCTCATTACAACCCGGAAATAAACCGGCCTGCAGTAGGTTCTTCTTGACAATCTTTAGAGGAGTGGCTAGATCATCCACAGAAACAGCATAAACGTCTTCATCAACAGCATTTATCCCATGTTGAGGCATAGGGGCAGTAACTACATTCGGCTTCGCAGGCGCTTCGAACTGTATCTCCTTTGCATCGATAAGGTCTTGCACCTTATTCTTTAACGCCCAACAGTCATCGGTAGAGTTCCCCGGGCTATCTGAATGGTAGGCACAACGAGCATTCGGGTTGTACTTGGGAGATGCAGTATTGGGGAACTTCGGCGCCTCCCTGACAGTCACTAAATTGGTTGAGAGCAACTTTGGTAGGATCTGCGACAAAGTCATGCTTAAGCGGGTGAATTCTCTCCGGGGTCTTTCCACCTTCTGAGTATTGTTTGGCCGGGGAGCGGCAGCAGGCTTAGCAATCATTACCGCACTGACAGATCGGCGGTGCTCATGTCTCTCTGATCTCCTGGAGCCATACACGGCACTAGACTCCTTCTTGAATGGTTTCTTTTCCGAACTAGATGATGCACCCTTTGCAATCTTTCCAGACTTCAGCCCAGCTTCAATTCTCTCTCCAGTCAGAATCAAATCAGTGAACCCGGCAGAAGAATTCCCAGTGAGATGGTTGAAAAATGGCCCAGATAGGGTCCCCAAGAACATGTCTACCAGCTCCCGGTCAGTCAATGGTGGCTGCACCCTGCCAGCCAGGTCTCTCCATTTCTGAGCGTACTCCTTAAAACCTTCGCTTGCACCTAACGACATACCCTGGAGTTGGGTACGTGTGGGGGCAAGGTCGGCATTATATTGATACTGCTTATAGAAAGCAGTAGCCAACTCCTCCCAGTTACGAACCTTGGTCCCATCCAGCTGATAGAACCATTCGAGATGAGTCCCTGAAAGACTCTCTTGGAAGAAGTGGATCCACAAATTCTTATCCGCAGAATACGACTGAATTTTCCGAACATAGGACCTTAAATGCAGCTTGGGACAAGACGCCCCGTCATATTTAGAGAAGGATGGTGCTTTGAACTTGTGGGGGATGACCACACCAGTTGATAAGCCCAGATCTCCGAAATCCAACCCAGGTACCTGCTGAACCTCCATAGCCTTCAACCTGTCCTCCAGTTGCTTATATCTGTCGTCTGCAGGAGGGTACTGCTCTTCATCAAAATCTGTCTCGTTGTCGGAGACTACCGGACTAGGGACCTTTACTTCTGCCTGAGAAGGACTCTTGCCAACAGAAGAACCAGCCTCTTCATGCTGCAGAGTATTGCCAAACCTTCGGCCCGAGTTGAACAGAACAGTTCTTCTCTTCTTCTTCTTCTCCTTCTTCAGGAGCATAGTCTTTAATTCTTCTTGGCCTTTAGCCAGACCCTTGATTAGTTCTTGAAACTGCGCATTCTGCGCCTGAAGAGCCTTGATTGATGTCTCGGTTGATGCAGATTCGGGATTCATGATGCTGAAATAAACAGCGAAGAACTGTAAGCAACCTGAAAAGAGGAAAAACCTGCTATGCACATGATGTATGAAATGCGTATGCAATGCATTCAAGGGTTCGAAAGTTCAAATTTGTTGTAGACAAAAAGGAACACACGTTATTATTAAAGAAATCATTGTTTAATACATCAGAGCCTCATGGGCAAAAGTACAAAAATCAAATCAATCCCAAAATACACTGCGCATCCTCTTTGGAGCTATGTAGGTGTTGAGGTTCCTCTCCTCATGCAACAGACGAGTGAGCTCCAAGACCTTCTTTTCACTGGCATGCAGACTAGTCTCAAGAGAATTCCTTTCCTCCTTAAGCTGGATCCAACTCTTCTGCATCTCTTCCCAGGATGTGGGCATATCAGGGTGCTGAATAGTGTAGGACACTTCCCCTTCCAAGACTGGTTCTTTGATTACTGGGAGCATATGAGGATAGGGCATCACTAACTTCTGGGAGCGGGCGCGTACCCACTTGAGATAAGGTTCCAACGGGATGGAATTCCTGTGCCCCAGTGTCTTGCTATCTATCCTACTTGGCGTCCTCCAGGCTCTGATGAATCTCTGGCGAAGTCCTTGAGTATCATTGTCGAAGTCAAAAACTATGTCAGGAATTAACATGTCATGAGGACCATCCCTCCGAGCATAACCAAACTGTCTCCAAGCCAGGCATGGGCTATAAGTAATACCTCCTCTGACTCCAAGTAAAGGAACATTAGGGTACTCCCCGCAACGATCAATGATAGTGACATCTTCTCGGGACCTAGGGCACCAATGTATATCTGCATGTGTAAGAGTCATCAACCGTTGTGACCATCTCAAACCCCGCTCATTCTTCAAGACCGATTGTGGAAGGTGCGAAATAAACCACCTTCCCAGGAGAGGAGTGCAACACATAAGGACACCTCTTTTTCTCATGGTTCGAGTGTAACATGAGTGAAGGATGTCCCCCAGCAATGTAGGTATAGGATTCCTGGACATAAAGATCTGGACATCACTGATATCAATAAGCTGATCTGGGTTAGGGAACAACACCAAACCATAGACAAGGAGGGCCACAACCTCTTCAAAAGCTTGCAAGTCAAGGGAGTTCCAACATTCAAGGGCCTTTTCAAACAGAAACCTGGCTAAGAACCCTTTGATACCACTTCTAACTTCCAAATGTCCTTTGAGGTCAGATGACTGTAGGTGCAAGGCTTTAGCAATCTCTTCAAGCTTAGGTTCCTTTTCTGTACCGTTGAAGGGTAGCTGATCAAGGATAGGGATCTTCAGGAGCCGGGAGAACTCCTCCAATGTGGGTACCAACTGATAATCCAAGAAGGTAAAACAGTGATGCAGAGGATCAAAGAACTGGAACAGGACCTTAATCATATCTTCCTCAATGTTGGTGTTGACCAAGCTGATGAGGCTTCCATGCCTTTCACTGAATGAAGAGTTCTCGGGAATCCTGGATATAAGCTCCTTAAGCTGAGGAGGGATCCTTACAAGACTGACTTGAATTGTCTTTCTACGAACAGTTTCCATGTCCTACAAAACAAGAACAAAGATGAAAATTCGAACCCCTGAAATGGTTAGTCAATGCATATGATGCTGGATGATGTCATGATGCTATGATTAAACACACCACAGATATTTACAAAGACAAACATGTAAGGCACACAAGGCACACAAGACAAGCCCTTAAGGTTTAAGGCCAGCATGGGGTCTGGGTAGTACCCTCTTGAAGTTGGTGGGTTCAACCTGTCCTAATCAAAGTAACCGGGTTCTAAGGTTCCCAATATCACGGGATTGCTTTCATTGTTCATCGTTTCGATTTAGCCACTGAACTGGCGACCGAAATATTCCAGGAAAGCAACCCTCAATTGAGTGTAGTATCGAGTATCAACCGACCTCGGACTGCACCAAAGTCAGTTATCTCACTACCCTAAAGGGGCCAAGATAGTTCAATTAAGGTTCCTAAGGTCTGTTGATGCTTCACGACACCACGCGGAGGCCCCGTACTCTCCTTGACTGAACTCAAGGGTTACCGGTACACACCAAAGTGCCACATCAACGTAGCAGACTGTTTCAACCATGTCGGTATACCCCGCACAGTTCCCTCACAGCCTTGTTGCTACTTTCTAAGAAAGGTATCCCCCAGATCCGGGTTAGGATCTATAGAACTCCCAAGCAACCCACAATTTAAAGCATACAAGGAAAACAATTGAAAACACAGTTATGAGCTAACCCTAAGGTACACCTCACTTTAAGTTTTATCCCCAGCAGAGTCGCCAGTTCTGTGATCGGTGAATCTGGAACTGACTGTTTAACGCTGGTTCGCGAAATGTCGCGGAAGCAAGAGTCGCCACCGTCTTTTATTTTCTCCAAATGGAAAGGACAAAAGCACAGAAAAATTCCTTAAAGAGATTGCTCTCGGTTCGGGAGGTAGGTTATAGAAAGGGAAGGTGTTAGCACCCTTTCTATCCATGGTTATCCATGGGCTCTTAGATACTTGCTCATTGTGTTTTCAAAAAGTTTTGCTTGCTTTTCAATGTGGGTTTAAAAAAAAGTTTCTTTGAAAGTTTCAGATCGACTCTTGTGTCAGAGTGTTTGAAAAATTGCTTTGAAAGCTTTTTGAAAAGTGTCGGTGTGAAAAGTTTTTTGTTTGTTTTGAAGAGAGCAAGTATCTATGAGAACCTACCTACCCTAAGGAATTCGTCTGTGTAAATGTCCTTTAAAGTAGTGCCATCCCACCATTGAGAGGTAGGTAGCACCACCGTTGGAGGTGTTCGGGTCAATTCGATGTTCGGGACATGGTGATCACCAGAGCAATAGGAAGACACCTTAGAAGCTACCCTCATGCCAGGTTCCCGGATCATGAGGACTTACTAAGACATCCTCTACTCGACGATCACCTTTCGAGGGCAAGGCAACAGTGAGGCGTACCCTAGGGGTGGTGTGTGCGATTCGTGTGTCGTTTTCATTTGTATTTGTCTTGTCATGTTAAAGTGATCTACGCTTGATTTTATTATGGCCATTCATTCTTGCATGCTTTGTTTAACAGTTAATATTTGCGGGAAAAGTAAATTCTAAACTATTACAAATGGCGCGGGTCCACATCGCCAAAATTAAACCGGACCCGATTTGACAGAAAAGAGTAAATAAAGAATTAAAAAGGTGCGAGAAATATAAATGTTACAAAGCTTTGGGAGAGATACATAATTATTTAAACGACATAAAATAAATGTGCGAAATAAAATAAATTATGAATAATGGGCGTTGGACCCTTTTGCAAAAATTAAAATTAATAAGGAATTAAAATTAAAAATTAAAAAAAGGAACGTTTTTTGGTGTTTTTTAGTGTTTTTAGGAATTTGATAAAAAAAGAGTTAATTAAAATTAAACTAAAAGGGAAACCCTAATTCTAATAACTTTTAAATTTATTGTGAAAATATTAAATTGAAACCTAAATTAAACCTAATTTTTTTTATGTACAATTAATTATAAAAATAAATAAATAATATTATTAGAAAGAAAAAGAAAAATTAAAAGGAATAAAATTTATTAAACCTAAGTCTATATTTTTGGATTTTTATTATGAAAAGAATTTAAATCAAACCTAATTTAAAACTAAATTCAATTATATACAAATATTTACAAGAAAATATCAAAATAAATAATCATTATATTTTTTATTTTTTCTGAGTTTTTTATGTGTTTTATATTTTGTAAAAAAATAATTAATTAATTCAAAACAAATAAAGAAAATAGTATAATATTTGAAAAAAAATAAAATATGATGAAAATTGCAAACCAGGGGGGGGGGTTCAGGCCCCAATATGGAGGTTTTGATCCAAGAAACTGGCCCAATAAGCTTGAAATCTGTTGACTTTTCCAGGCGTTATGTGGCACGTTGACTGGGGTTTTAGGGTGTTCATCAATTCTATGCCTTTGGATTGATCTTGAGAAAGACGTGTCACGCTTAATTTGGAAGCTGTGATCGGTGGATCTGGAACTGACTGTTTAACGCTGGTTCGCGAAATGTCGCGGAAGCAAGAGTCGCCACCGTCTTTTATTTTCTCCAAATGGAAAGGACAAAAGCACAGAAAAATTCCTTAAAGAGATTGCTCTCGGTTCGGGAGGTAGGTTATAGAAAGGGAAGGTGTTAGCACCCTTTCTATCCATGGTTATCCATGGGCTCTTAGATACTTGCTCAATGTGTTTTTCAAAATTGTTTGTTTGCTTTTCAATGTGGGTTTTAAAAAGTTTCTTTGAAAATTCCAGTTCGACTCGTACGTCAGAGTGTTTGAAAAATTTGCTTTGAAAGCTTTTGAAAATGTGTTGGTGTGAAAAGTCTTTTTTGATTTGTTTTGAAATTTAGAGCAAGTATCTACGAGAACCTACCTACCCTAAGGAATTCGTCTGTGTAAATGTCCTTAAAAGTAGTGCCATCCCACCATTGAGAGGTAGGTAGCACCACCGTTGGAGGTGTTCGGGTCAATTCGATTTTAGGGACATGGTGATCACCAGAGCAATGGGAAGACACCTTAGAAGCTACCCTCATGCCAGGTTCCCGGATCATGAGGACTTACTAAGACATCCTCTACTCGACGATCACCTTTCGAAAGGCAACAGTGAGGCGTACCCTAGGGGTGGTGTGTGCGATTTGTGTGTCATGTTTCAGTTATTTTTTGTCTTGTCATGTTTGTCGTGTTCTACGCTTGATTTTAATTAGACATTCATTCTTTCATGCTTGATTAACAGTTAGGAGTGCGGAAAATAAATCTAAACTATTACAAATGGCGCGGGTCCACATCGCCAAAATTAAACCGGACCCGATTTAGCGGAAAATAAATAATGCGAAGAAATAAAGTGCGAAAAGGTAAATTACATGGCTTTGGGACATTTACAAAATTATAATAAGCAATAAAATAAATGCGCGAAATTTAACAAAATTATGAATACGGGCGTTGGACCCTTTTTGCAAATAATTAAAAGTTAATGAGCATCAAAAATTAAATGATAATAAAAAAGGAAATTAAATGTTTTTGATATTTTGTATTTTTTAAGATTTAAAAGAAAAAGGAGTTAATAAAAATTAAATTAAGAAGCAAACCCTAATTCTAGTGCTTTTGTATTTATTATGAAAGATTCAAATTAAACCTAAATTAAATTTTAAATTACTTTGTACAATTTTAACTTATGAAAATAAAGTAATAAATAAATACTATTGTTATTCTGAAAGAAAATTAAAATTAATAAAAGAAAATAATAAGTAATTAACCTAAATTCTATTTTTGTTTTTTTATTAAAAAAGATTAAGGCTATAACCTAATTAACTAAACAATTTATTCTAATTTATTCATGGCAATAAAAAAAATAAAAATTACATTTTTTGTCTTTTCTATATTTTTAATGTTTTTATATTTTGTAGAAAAAATAAATTAATTGATGGCAACAAAAATAAATAATACAATAAAAATAAATGTAAGAAGAAAAATAATATAAAATGCAAACCAGGGTGGGGGGGTTGCCCCAAATCAGGAGGTGTGAATTTGAGAAGCCTAGCCCAATTAAGCTTGCCATTCGTTGACTTTGGAATCCAGTATGACGCGTTGACTGGGAGTATAGCGTGCTTTTTGATCTGGGCCCTCTGATGGATCTGCCAGGACGCGTGGCTGCCTGGATTGTGAAGCAACACGGTATACTTCTATGTTGACGCTGCATAAGATTTGGCATTAGAAAATAATATGAAGAATGCACAGACCTGGGGTTCGAACCCAGGTCTTGGATATTGAAGCCACAAGTGTCTGCCAGCTGAGCCAAGGAAACTATTTGTTAATTAAGCACACAATGAACATAATAAAGAAAAACAATGCGTTAGTTGGAAAACGCGCGAACTTTTAAATCTTCCAATCATTTGATGCCACGACTCCGTCTCTTTCCTCGTCCCTGTAACACACAAACTACAGCCACGGTTTTCATGGTGTGGCCTTAGGGACGTTTCCAAAAAATAGCGATTAGGCTATACGCAAACATAAAAATGGCGCGACTAGTGGAATCAAATCGTCCAGAGATCCTGAGTTTGTTAGGCTTGGTCTCGTTGCCTAATTTTGCCGTATGAGAGAAGCCCTCTTTTTGAATTCCTGAAACCCTAAAAACCATTCATGGTAACTTCTCATATGTGGCACAAAAACAAAATCAAATACGTTGGTTAGCTTTAGAACATGCTTATTGGTATGAATGCACTAATAAAAAACAATGAAAATGCTTTAAACATAGAACATGATCATGCATTTTTCTGGAAACTGTTTGGATTCGTGATACCAGTTCCAGGCGTTTTGGCTTGTTGTTTGGGATTGGTACACGTCCAGAATTAGTCAAGGGAGCTTTTGGGATGAAAATCAAGGCTTGAATCAACCTCTAAGGCTCTTTTCAGTTTTTGAGTTTTTTATGAAAAATTCCAATATGCAATCCTTGTTTTGGGCGCAGCTTCCAGTCCTGGATGATTAGGGTTATGTCCTGATCATATATGGAGCATGTTAGGTCAAGAAAATTGTATAAAATCTTATGCATTGATGATTTCATATATTTGATTTTGGCAAATCTTCTTCATATCTTTTTTTCATGTTCTTTGTGTCAATTAGGTCCAAATCAATCCAAAACTTTCCTAAATGGGATATGCACGAAATATTGGATCCAAACATGTATAAAAAGATTTGTTTTAGGCTAAGATTATATTTTCATGAATTAAAATCATTTAAATGAATATAAATTAATATTAATTCAAATAAATAATTAAAAAATATGAGAATACTTCCCTTTGGGCCTAGTGGTCGTGCATAGGCTTGGCATGAAGAAATTTGGAAGATAATTGGGCCCATTTGCATTTTTAGGCCTTTTGCATCAATGTTGACTTTCAAAAATTTCCAAAAATTTCCCAACTTCCACAAGGCATAACTTGGTCAATTTTTAAGCTTTTCACATGTTCTTGGACATTTTGGAAAGGTCTTTGAGTCCTTTAACCGATGCCTTTGGTCCCATGTCATTTTGATTCACCAATCTCAAGTTATGGCCTTTGACTTAAAGTCACTTTTTGTTGACTTTTGAAAATGACCTATAATGTTGAAATTGATAACTTTTTGTGAGAGCATTTCTTGGACTTGGAACATGAAGATGAATTGTAGGAAATGTCTTTCTCTTCAAAATGAGCTTTGGATGGGAATTTTCTGATAATCCATGTGAAAGTTATGCCCTGGTCAATTTCAGTTGACTTTTTCAGCTGTCCAAATATAGCAACTTTTGCATCTTTGATGATTTCTGAGCCAAATTTTGAGAATCATGATCAAGCATTGATCAAATGATGTTTGTGGCTTCAAAATGATATGTTGACCAAAAATTTGAACTTTTGACTGTCAAATGACCATTTTGCCCCTACAGTTGACTGTAGTGCAATCTAGGGTTTTGACTGTGCAATCTTGAGCTGAATGCCTTGAAACTTGACATGGGGATACTTGACCATCTTTGTAGGCATGTGAGACTTGATTGGGCCTTTGAAAAGTTCATTTGTTTGACCAGAACTCAAACCCTAGTTTTGACTGTATAGGAGCCAGTTGAGCTGCACAACCCTTGGGGAATTTTGTGACTTGACTTGGCAATTTCTTGATGAATATGGGAGGGCAAATTTTGGGGTGCAACAATTGCCCCTGTTCAATCTTCTTAGACCTGAGGATGCAGATTGGCTGACATGCCTTTCGTAATCCGAGGGTAAAAGATGATTGAACACTGAAGTGCCCAGAAATTTGCGCTCACATAGTAACAGTGATGGGGGAATGGGCTTATAGATGCCATTTGGTGATTGCTGGATAGGGTGATGGGCTTATAGATGCCATCTGGATGTTGATCGCGTAGGAGATTCCTTAGCGAGAACCTGCATACCTGCAAAACAGAAAAATGAGTACCTGACACGTTGCAGGAGCTGATTTTAGATGCTTGGTATAGATGTGTCCTGGCTGGTTACAGGAGCTGAGTCTGGAGCTTCAAACGCTGATGAAAGAACCAGGGATGATTACTGCCTTAACATGAATGGTAAGAGAACCTTGGATGATTTTAATTTCAACAACGCTCGTTGAGAAAAATCTTGGTGTAAAATACCATCTTCGTGATATCGGGAAGAAAATCATAAGCTATTTATAATCTGAAAGGGAATCACCTCACTCGCCGTTGGAGAGGGAATCATAGGAAAAGGAAATGTCACCTCACACACCGCCGGAGAGAGAAACAAAAGAGACTATTACCTCACGCTCATCGTCGGAGAGGGAAACATCTGAAAAAGGAATTACCACCTCACGCTCATCGTCGGAGAGGGGACCAAGAGACTATCACCTCACGCTCATGCCGGAGAGGGGAACATCTGAAGAAGGAATTACCACCTCACACGCCGTTGGAGAGGGGACCATAAGAGAACTTCTACTGAGTCTTTATCAGAAAAATCTATTTGGAGTTGATTTAGCTGGACTAGAGAAGGCCTTGAAATATGTTTGAGCATTTTAACTGCATCTTTCCTGAAAGGTAAAGGTCAGTCATATGCAATGCATGATATGGATCAAGCAGACATGGATACGATTTATATGATATGATATGTACATGCATGCTGTAATGATGTATGTGATGATTCATGTATGCTTTCGTCTAGGAAAATGAATCCTTGACGGGTGCCGGGAAGTCATATCCTGGGCTGATGTTGAGGAAGAGATTTTGCTTCCGCTGTGGATGATTCGTTGCAAGAATACCGGTAGGAGAAGATAACTCCGTTGAGGAATAAACTTGGCAAATGAAATAATTCTGCGGGAGAAAAGATACTCTAGCGATCATGCTGGGGAGTGCTACTCTGTGGGGATAGAGAAGTTTTGCTGAATGTTGATAGTTTGCTGAGGATACCCTTGTTGTATGAAGTGTTGACGGACTTCGCTGGGGATAGGAAAGAACTACGTTGACGACGACCTTTCCGTGGCTTTTGGCTGAGGATAACCCAGTTATATCCTGTTAAGGAAATAACTCTTTAAATAAAGCCGGACGACGCGTTCGCTCTGCGAGGGATAAGCTTCCAGAATTTACTGGGGATAAGCTTACTGCTTGGGGAGATATGAATTCCAACTTTCCTGGGGAAGCTGGATTGGACTTCTGGGGAAGTTTTGAACTGTAATGCTGTAGGTTGAAAGAGGGAACCTATGTAGGGTGGCCTGCTGATGAGCTCGTGTGAAACCGCATCTGAAATGGAGAAGGAACCTGGGTAGGGTTATTTTGATGATGAGTTCGTGTAAAACTTCGTTCTTGGAAAGGGAGAACCTGTGTAGGGTTTCTGGGTGACGAGTCCTTGTAAAACTGCATCTTGAATAGGGGGAACCGGTGTAGGGTTGCTTGTTGAGGTAAGCTCATGTAAAACTTTTTAATGAATCGGGGTGAGATTATTTTGAACTAAATCCATGTAAGACTTCTAGAGGAACCGGGGTTAGGTTACCTTGGGGTAAATCCATGTGAGATTTCTTGACGAACCGGGGTAAGGTTACTGGAGACGAGTCTCTGTGAGACTTCTGGGGGAACCGGGGTTAGGTTGCCTTGAGATAGATCCGTGTGAGATTTCTTGATGAACCGGGGTAAGGTTACTGGAATAAGTTGGTGTAGAACTTTGATGAACCGGGGTTAGGTCATCTTGAGGTAGTTCCATGTAAGACTTCATGAGGAACCGGGGTTAGGTTGCTTGGATAAGTTTGTGTAAAAACTTCTGGAGGAACCGGGGTGAGGTTACTTGGATAAGTTTGTGTAAAAACTTCTGGAGGAACCGGGGTGAGGTTACTTGGATAAGTTTGTGTAAAAACTTCTGGAGGAACCGGGGTGAGGTTACTTGGATAAGTTTGTGTAAAAACTTCTGGAGGAACCGGGGTGAGGTTACTTGGATAAGTTTGTGTAAAAACTTCTGGAGGAACCGGGGTGAGGTTACTTGGATAAGTTTGTGTAAAAACTTCTGGAGGAACCGGGGTGAGGTTACTTGTGGAGGAGGAGTCTGTGTATGACTTGGTCCGAAGGTTGAGGAGAAACCGGTGTTGGGTTGCATGATTTTGATTAAGGGGATGATTGTCCTGTTTGGTTTCGGACGCTAGCCCACGATCTGGAATTTGTAAAGGCAGATGGTAATCATCCTTATGTTGATCTGTCCTTTGTACTTTGGTTGTCAGAGTAATTGGATCGCCTGGATAACTCAATATTGCCCCTGCTTCGGAGGTGAGGGAAGAGGATACCTGTGTGGGTGATTGACAGATCTTCGGGTAGGCAAGTGACGAGATACCGGAACATAGTCGTACGCTTTGATCCCTAACTTTTGCCTGAACCGCCCTTTCGGGTTTTCGGTCCACCGGGATACCCATTTTTGCCCAAGCCGCCTTTTCAGGTTTTCGACTTGCCGGGTGTACATGTTTTGGTTTTCATCCCTTATTTTGCCCGAACCCTTTTGGTTCGCCGGGAAGCCCTTATTTTTGCCTAGGTGTGTCAACCTAGCGGGTCTTTGATTGTGCGTAGTATTTTTCGACTATGTCCACGCTCTCAGAATGTAGGGAGTCGCCCCTGTTGGAAGTATTTTGCCATGCCCCAGATAATGGGCAATGCTCCTACTGTGCCCCTTGATTGGAGGTACTTCTGTTCACAAGGTGTTCCTCGTGCGAATTTCCCTGCTGTTCAAACAAATAGTTATATGCAAACAAGATTATTTTAAGAATGCAGAAGCCTATGTCTGTCTTGAATTTTTTTTGAAAATGCATTTTTTGTAATACAGTGCGATGTCAACTCAATATTTTACAGCAAACCTTCAGGAGTCAGGATACCTTCGTAACAGTATGCTTTCGAACTAACCCATGCTTCAGCTAGGACTTTTAAGGGTTATAACGTGGCCTGGTTCACGGTTTAAGAAACAAAGGATAAAGGCTCAAATTATTTGTACCCACCCGCTCTTCGTGATGTTCTCCAAACCTAAACTCAGTTGATCGTGCGTTAGACCTTGCTTGAGTCTTTGCTTTGATGTTCCGATAATGGTTCAGATATTGATGATTTATTCTGACTAGGCAGTCATTTTTGTTTTTGTTGAGGGTTTGTGAGACCTCTTGCTTGATTTTTGTTATCCCTTTCTTTTTTGCCTGAACTGTTTCCTTTTGGGGATTACAGTCAGCGGGATGCCCCAGTTTCATAAGTCTCTTTTTATAGGTTTAGACTTCTTGGGCTCTTCATTTATGATGATTTTTTTTGATGACGACTGCCTGTCTTTATGATTGTTCTGAACCATCACTGTCTTTCTTCGTTTTGCAAGGACCTCTTTAGTGCCATTCGTTATGCGCTTGGATCAACTGAGAGAACTACCCTGCCCCAGGTTATGATTAAGGGTTTTGATTTTCGAGAATAAAAACTCCTACTTCTTTGGCTCTGATGGATTGACGAGGGATTACCATCCTTATAACTCCAGTGTTTAGGAATTGAAACAATGCCTGTACCTCATCAGCGGGGTCTGTTCAAAAGCATACTGTAATGGTTGTGGTATCGTTTTCGTCATCCTCCCTCAAGAGGTTTAGAATTAAGAGTTGACCATTGCACAAATATAAAAGCAGTTTTAAGCATATTAAACAAAATTAAATCAAGACAGACACGTGTAATGCATTCATGAAATAAAAGAGTTTAACATAATAATTGTTTATCTGAACAAGAAAGGAAAAATACAACTTGAATTCAAATGAACAAAAAAATCTCAATCCTAGCCATGTTTGGGCAATGGAGCAGTGATCACATTGGGAGTCTCGGCAGGCTCGAACTCGATCTCTTTGGCGTCGATCATGTTCTGAATTTTGTACTTTAGTGCCCAACAGTCTTCAGTATCGTGCCCCGGGCTATCGGAATGATAAGCGCATCTGGCTTCTGGATTGTAGCTTGGAGAGGAGGTCTTAGGATTGGTAGGCGGGTTGATCACTGCAATCAGGTTCATCTTCAACATATGTTGCAGTGCTTGCGACCATGGCATGTTAATGTTGGTGAATTGCCTTTTAGGCCCTTCCGGCCTTTGCTGGTTTCCCCTTTGTGGTTGACGGCGTGGTGCAGAACCAGAGATCATGATTGCCCCTGCATGTTGATCACGGCGACTCTTTTGGCTGTATGCAGCATTAGATTCCTTCCTTCCCGTGTACGGCTTTTTGTGAGTGTCAGAAGGTGTGGTCTCTTGAATTTTCCCACTCTTGATACCAGCTTCAATTCTTTCGCCGGTCAGGATGAGGTCGGTAAATCCAGCAGATGAGTTACCAATCAGGTGGTTGAAGAATGGCCCGGACAGGGTCCCCAAGAACATGTCTACCAATTCCCGATCAGTTAATGGAGGTTGTACCCTTCCTGCAAGGTCTCTCCATTTCTGTGCATATTCTTTAAAACCTTCGCTTGATCCTAGCGACATACCCTGGAGTTGGGTACGCGTAGGAGCAAGGTCGGCATTGTACTGATACTGCTTATAGAAAGCAGTAGCCAACTCCTCCCAGTTACGAACCTTGGTTCCATCTAACTGATAGAACCATTCGAGATGAGTCCCTGAAAGACTCTCCTGAAAGAAGTGGATCCACAAATTCTTGTCCACCGTATATGGTTGAATCTTCCGAACATAGGATCTTAGATGCAGCTTGGGGCAAGATGCCCCGTCATACTTAGTAAAGGATGGTGCTTTGAACTTCCGGGGAATAACCACACCAGTTGACAGACCCAAATCTCCAAGATCCAGCCCAGGTGCCTGTTGCACCTCCATAGCCTTCATCCTATCCTCCAACTGTTTGTACTTGTCATCTGCAGGAGGGTACTGCTCTTCATCAAAATCTGTCTCGTTGTCGGAGACCACTGGACTGGGAACCTCTCTCTCATGATGACTGCTTTCCCTCACAGATGGGGTAGTCCTCTCAGTTTCAGCCTGCGGTGTATTCCCGGATCTGCGTCTAGGGCTGAACAAGACAGTCCTCTTTTTCTTCTTGTCCTTCTTCAAGAGCAGAGCCTTCAGATCTTGCTGCCCCTGGGTCAAATTCAGGATCAGCTCTTGAAACTGGGCGTTCTGAGCCTGAAGGTCCTTGATAGTGTGCTCGGTTGAAGATTCAGGATTCATGGCGATTGGCTGAAATAAACAGCGAAAAAGGGTAAGCAACCTGTCAAGGGGATACCTGCAATGCAATGAGATGTATGACATGCATGTAATGTTTTCAAGGATCTCGCGGGGTAAACAGAGAACTTGTTAGGGTTGAAAACTGGTAACTTGATTGAAGGTACTTCATGTTGTTGAGAGTCCTTCTTCAAGGGTCAAAGGCTCACCATATCCAGTGGGTCATAGCCCCTGACAACCTTGTCCGGAGGAAAATAAATCCTCTTTTGCCCCTTGCTGGGATAGCTGATTCATCATGACCTGCATCACAAGCCCTTGAGATCCTTGAAATGGGTTAGGATGTATGCAATGGTATGCAATGGTATGATGTCATGCTATGCATGGGGTGATGTCAGTAACCCTGTTATGAGTCCTAATTAAGGACTGAAACAAAACCTGCAAGAAACAAATGTTAGGTCACAAGCATGCAGATAGTCAAGTACTAAGGCACACAAGTCACACAAGAGAGAGCCCTTAGGTTTAGGCCAGCATGGGGTCTAGGTAGTACCCTCTTGAAGCTGGTTGGTTCATACCTGTCCTAATCAAAGTAACCGGGTTCTTAGAGGATCCCAATATCATTGACTACCCTCAATCGGTCATAACTCCAGCATCGCAATCTTTTCTTGCGGCCAGAACCATCACGAGAGTTTAGCCTCAATGGGCGTAGCATACTGCTACTGTTCTAAAGGCCAAGTTGTGTCAATTAAGGTTCTAAGGTTGTTGGTGCTTAATGACTCCTTAGAAGACCCATATTCTCCTCGTTGCGACACAAGGGATATCGGTACAGACTAAGGTGCCACACCAACGTAGCCACTGCTTCACCTGTGTCGGTCTACGCCGGACAGGTCCCTCACAGCTTATGCTACCTAACGGGGTGTCCCCCAGATCCGGGTTAGGATCTATGTATCTCCGATGCAACCCACAATAGTAAAGCAAGCAAAACAATACAAGCGAAAACACAGTTATGACCTAGCCCTAAGGTACACCTCACTTTAAAAGGATGTCCCCAGCAGAGTCGCCAGTTCTGTGATCGGTGGATCTGGAACTGACTGTTTAACGCTGGTTCGCGAAATGTCGCGGAAGCAAGAGTCGCCACCGTCTTTTATTTTCTCCAAATGGAAAGGACAAAAGCACAGAAAAATTCCTTAAAGAGATTGCTCTCGGTTCGGGAGGTAGGTTATAGAAAGGGAAGGTGTTAGCACCCTTTCTATCCATGGTTATCCATGGGCTCTTAGATACTTGCTCAATGTGTTTTTCAAAATTGTTTGTTTGCTTTTCAATGTGGGTTTTAAAAAGTTTCTTTGAAAATTCCAGTTCGACTCGTACGTCAGAGTGTTTGAAAAATTTGCTTTGAAAGCTTTTGAAAATGTGTTGGTGTGAAAAGTCTTTTTTGATTTGTTTTGAAATTTAGAGCAAGTATCTACGAGAACCTACCTACCCTAAGGAATTCGTCTGTGTAAATGTCCTTAAAAGTAGTGCCATCCCACCATTGAGAGGTAGGTAGCACCACCGTTGGAGGTGTTCGGGTCAATTCGATTTTAGGGACATGGTGATCACCAGAGCAATGGGAAGACACCTTAGAAGCTACCCTCATGCCAGGTTCCCGGATCATGAGGACTTACTAAGACATCCTCTACTCGACGATCACCTTTCGAAAGGCAACAGTGAGGCGTACCCTAGGGGTGGTGTGTGCGATTTGTGTGTCATGTTTCAGTTATTTTTTGTCTTGTCATGTTTGTCGTGTTCTACGCTTGATTTTAATTAGACATTCATTCTTTCATGCTTGATTAACAGTTAGGAGTGCGGAAAATAAATCTAAACTATTACAAATGGCGCGGGTCCACATCGCCAAAATTAAACCGGACCCGATTTAGCGGAAAATAAATAATGCGAAGAAATAAAGTGCGAAAAGGTAAATTACATGGCTTTGGGACATTTACAAAATTATAATAAGCAATAAAATAAATGCGCGAAATTTAACAAAATTATGAATACGGGCGTTGGACCCTTTTTGCAAATAATTAAAAGTTAATGAGCATCAAAAATTAAATGATAATAAAAAAGGAAATTAAATGTTTTTGATATTTTGTATTTTTTAAGATTTAAAAGAAAAAGGAGTTAATAAAAATTAAATTAAGAAGCAAACCCTAATTCTAGTGCTTTTGTATTTATTATGAAAGATTCAAATTAAACCTAAATTAAATTTTAAATTACTTTGTACAATTTTAACTTATGAAAATAAAGTAATAAATAAATACTATTGTTATTCTGAAAGAAAATTAAAATTAATAAAAGAAAATAATAAGTAATTAACCTAAATTCTATTTTTGTTTTTTTATTAAAAAAGATTAAGGCTATAACCTAATTAACTAAACAATTTATTCTAATTTATTCATGGCAATAAAAAAAATAAAAATTACATTTTTTGTCTTTTCTATATTTTTAATGTTTTTATATTTTGTAGAAAAAATAAATTAATTGATGGCAACAAAAATAAATAATACAATAAAAATAAATGTAAGAAGAAAAATAATATAAAATGCAAACCAGGGTGGGGGGGTTGCCCCAAATCAGGAGGTGTGAATTTGAGAAGCCTAGCCCAATTAAGCTTGCCATTCGTTGACTTTGGAATCCAGTATGACGCGTTGACTGGGAGTATAGCGTGCTTTTTGATCTGGGCCCTCTGATGGATCTGCCAGGACGCGTGGCTGCCTGGATTGTGAAGCAACACGGTATACTTCTATGTTGACGCTGCATAAGATTTGGCATTAGAAAATAATATGAAGAATGCACAGACCTGGGGTTCGAACCCAGGTCTTGGATATTGAAGCCACAAGTGTCTGCCAGCTGAGCCAAGGAAACTATTTGTTAATTAAGCACACAATGAACATAATAAAGAAAAACAATGCGTTAGTTGGAAAACGCGCGAACTTTTAAATCTTCCAATCATTTGATGCCACGACTCCGTCTCTTTCCTCGTCCCTGTAACACACAAACTACAGCCACGGTTTTCATGGTGTGGCCTTAGGGACGTTTCCAAAAAATAGCGATTAGGCTATACGCAAACATAAAAATGGCGCGACTAGTGGAATCAAATCGTCCAGAGATCCTGAGTTTGTTAGGCTTGGTCTCGTTGCCTAATTTTGCCGTATGAGAGAAGCCCTCTTTTTGAATTCCTGAAACCCTAAAAACCATTCATGGTAACTTCTCATATGTGGCACAAAAACAAAATCAAATACGTTGGTTAGCTTTAGAACATGCTTATTGGTATGAATGCACTAATAAAAAACAATGAAAATGCTTTAAACATAGAACATGATCATGCATTTTTCTGGAAACTGTTTGGATTCGTGATACCAGTTCCAGGCGTTTTGGCTTGTTGTTTGGGATTGGTACACGTCCAGAATTAGTCAAGGGAGCTTTTGGGATGAAAATCAAGGCTTGAATCAACCTCTAAGGCTCTTTTCAGTTTTTGAGTTTTTTATGAAAAATTCCAATATGCAATCCTTGTTTTGGGCGCAGCTTCCAGTCCTGGATGATTAGGGTTATGTCCTGATCATATATGGAGCATGTTAGGTCAAGAAAATTGTATAAAATCTTATGCATTGATGATTTCATATATTTGATTTTGGCAAATCTTCTTCATATCTCTTTTTCATGTTCTTTGTGTCAATTAGGTCCAAATCAATCCAAAACTTTCCTAAATGGGATATGCACGAAATATTGGATCCAAACATGTATAAAAAGATTTGTTTTAGGCTAAGATTATATTTTCATGAATTAAAATCATTTAAATGAATATAAATTAATATTAATTCAAATAAATAATTAAAAAATATGAGAATACTTCCCTTTGGGCCTAGTGGTCGTGCATAGGCTTGGCATGAAGAAATTTGGAAGATAATTGGGCCCATTTGCATTTTTAGGCCTTTTGCATCAATGTTGACTTTCAAAAATTTCCAAAAATTTCCCAACTTCCACAAGGCATAACTTGGTCAATTTTTAAGCTTTTCACATGTTCTTGGACATTTTGGAAAGGTCTTTGAGTCCTTTAACCGATGCCTTTGGTCCCATGTCATTTTGATTCACCAATCTCAAGTTATGGCCTTTGACTTAAAGTCACTTTTTGTTGACTTTTGAAAATGACCTATAATGTTGAAATTGATAACTTTTTGTGAGAGCATTTCTTGGACTTGGAACATGAAGATGAATTGTAGGAAATGTCTTTCTCTTCAAAATGAGCTTTGGATGGGAATTTTCTGATAATCCATGTGAAAGTTATGCCCTGGTCAATTTCAGTTGACTTTTTCAGCTGTCCAAATATAGCAACTTTTGCATCTTTGATGATTTCTGAGCCAAATTTTGAGAATCATGATCAAGCATTGATCAAATGATGTTTGTGGCTTCAAAATGATATGTTGACCAAAAATTTGAACTTTTGACTGTCAAATGACCATTTTGCCCCTACAGTTGACTGTAGTGCAATCTAGGGTTTTGACTGTGCAATCTTGAGCTGAATGCCTTGAAACTTGACATGGGGATACTTGACCATCTTTGTAGGCATGTGAGACTTGATTGGGCCTTTGAAAAGTTCATTTGTTTGACCAGAACTCAAACCCTAGTTTTGACTGTATAGGAGCCAGTTGAGCTGCACAACCCTTGGGGAATTTTGTGACTTGACTTGGCAATTTCTTGATGAATATGGGAGGGCAAATTTTGGGGTGCAACAGAAGCGTACCATGGTCCTCAGCAAGTGAAATAACACGTTAACCTTGTTTGAAAAATAATATGAAGAATATTGCAGACCTGGGACTCGAACCCAGGTCTTTAACGTTGCCAGCACAACCCCCTTGCCACTGAAGCGCTTTGGTCATCTGTAAAGTAATATAACACATAAATATTATAAAAGAACAACAAATAGTTAGTGGTTTAACGCGCCAATTTTCAAACCGGCGTATCATTCGTTGACAGCACATCGTCTTCTTCATCACCCCTGTAAAACAAAACACAAAGGCAACGTTTTTTCACGCGTTTCATTAGGTGGGCTATTGGAAAATAGTGAATAGCTCTCAAGCGCTCATAAATTGAGCGCGAGGGTTGATTCTCGTTCGTCCCAAAGCGCTGATGTTAATGGTCATGGTCTTGAGTCTTAATTTTACTCCGTTTCAAAAGCCCCAAATTTGCAACCCTGTAAACCCTAGAAATCGCGCATGGTACAATTGTAGATACAGCATAAAAATCAAATTAAACATCATGGTTAGCTTTAAAACATCACAATGAATATAAATCCACAATTAGAATGTCATGAGAATGCCTAGAATTGAAAATACGATCGTGACTTTTTTGCTGTACAGTTTAAGTTCAATGTACCAATTCTTGAGGCTTTGATGGCTGTTTGTGATTGGAATGTGTTCAGGGCGACCTTGGCAAGCTATTGAAACAAATTTTGCACTTTGAATCGACCTCTAGAGTGGTTTACAGTTTTGATTTTTTAGAGAATTTTTCCAAGTCTTCAATGGCCTCTTATGCGCAGCTTTTTGTATCTTATGATTAGGTTTTGATTCATGCTTATGTACTGAGGCTATTAGGTTAACAAAAGTAGAACAAATCCATGGCATTGATAGTTTTCAATATTTGATTTTTCACCATTATGTTTCATATCTTTTTCACATGGTTTTTGTATCAATTATGCTCAAATCAAACCAAATCTTTCCTAATTAGCCTATGCACGAAATCTTGATGGCAAAACATGCATGAAAAGATTTTTTAGGTCAAGTTATATATTTTCCACATATTTAAATGATTTAAATGAATTAATATAAATAATAATTCAAATAAATAAATAAAAAATGAGAAAATACTTCCCTTTGGGCCAAGTGGTCGTGCACATGCTTAGAATGATGAATCATGGAAGAAAAATGGGCCCATTAGCAATTTTAAGTCATTTGGATCAAAGTTGACTTTTCAAAATATCCAAAAATTTCCCAACTTCCACAAGGCATAACTTGCTCAATTTTTAAGCTTTTCTCATGTTCTTGGACATTTTGGAAATGTCTTTGAGTCCTCTAACCAATGTCTTTGGTCCCATGTCATTTTGATTTACCAATCTCAAGTTATGGCCTTTGACTTAAAGTCCCTTTTTGTTGACTTTTGAAAATGACCTATAATGTTGAAATTGATAACTTTTTGTGAGAGCATTTCTTGGACTTGAAGTATGAAGATGAGTTGTAGGAAATGTCTTTCTCTTCAAAATGAGCTTTGGATGGAATTTTTCTGATAATCCATGTGAAAGTTATGCCCTGGTCAATTTCAGTTGACTTTTTCAGCTGTCCAAATAAGGAAACTTTTGCATCTTTGATGATTTCTGAGCCAAATTTTGAGAATCATGATCAAGAATTGATCAAATGATGTTTGTGGCTTCAAAATGATATGTTGACCAAAAATTTGAACTTTTGACTGTCAAATGACCATTTTGCCCCTACAGTTGACTGTAGTGCAATTAGGGTTTTGACTGTGCAACTTTGAGCTGAATGCCTTGAAACTTGATATGAGGATGCTTGACCATATTTGTAGGCATATGAGACTTGATTGGCCCCTTGAAAACTTCCTTTTCTTGATCAGACCACAAACCCTAGTTTTGACTGTATAGGAGGCCTTTGCACTGAGCAACCCTTGGGGAATTTTGCAGCTTGACTTGGCAATTTCTTTGAGAATATGGGAGGGCAAATTTTGGGGTACAACAACATCCTTAAGCACTGATGACCAAAATTAGGGTTTGAGATTGCACAAGGATATTGGAATTCCAATGCCCCATATGACTTTCGTGGATCATCATGGACCCTCAAGATTACTCATGTCAAGTTTCAAGCTTTGGATCACACTTTTGCTCAGTCAATTGAGCAATTGACCTAAAAATCAACTGTATTGGGGAAAAAGTCAACTATGGCTAATTTACAGTCAAAATTCATGATTTTTGATCCACATCAACATTTTAAACTCATATGTATCATTTGATCACGTTTGGACCATAATTCCTCAAGAAAATTGATCAAATCTTCAAAAGGGCAATATGGTCAAAATTAAGGTTTTGACTAGTAAAGGGCAATTTCTGATTTTTGACCTAGCAAATGATTAATTGGTTTAAGGCATGATCTCAAGAGTCCAATTGCATCATTTTGACCTAATTACATGGCTCAACACATTGCTCAAGTCCAATGGATTGACAGACGAATTTTCAGTCAACTGATCAAAAGTCAACTGTATACTGAAAAGTCAAACTTTGACTTTTTGGTTAAATTCAAATACCAAAGATCACAATTCATCAAAACATGCCAAAATATGAAACTTCTCCATCAAGAAATCCAAAATTCAAAATTCCATTTTTGAAAGGTTAAAATTTCTAAACTTAGAATTTTTTCTAAGTGTTGGAAATTTCTTATTTTTTCATAACTTTGAGCAAAATTTTCACGATGATGCAAGCTGATTCAAAAGAAACTTCCAACATGAAAGTTGTATATCTCCATGAAATCTACAACTTTTATTCACATTACTTCTTCCAAAAGTTCTTGGATCTCAAGTTATAATTTTAAGAACATGTGGTCATGAAACAAAACACAGTGAAATTTTGCCCTAATTTGGTCAGGATTTTGACCCAACTTCATGGCACTTTTTCATATAGTTCCAAGGGGAATCTTCAAAAGCAATTCAAAGATGGGTTGTAGAGAACATTACAAACTTTCCAAAATGTCCAAGAACTCCTTGAGATCATTCTTGAGTAGGGAGAATCGAAGAGATGAAGTTAGGATTTTATCACTTGAATTACAAGGCATTTTGTGATGAACAAAATTCAAATTCAAAGTTATACTGCATAAAATCTACTTTTCAGGCCTCAAACTTTTTAGGAACTCCATAATTAATGGCTTTCATAGCTGTTAGAGGTCTCATTTCAAGCATTCAATGCAAGGCCATGCTTTATATCCATTTTTGGAAGAAAGTGTACATTGTCATTTTGATAAAGTGTTTTTTTTTGCACAAAACTTGTTCTTGAGCCTTGCACTTGTTCTCTTCTGATCATACAAGTCCTATAACTCATAATAAACTTGTTATACACTTACAATCACTCAGCCCATGCTTGTACCTCCCCTTGAAACTTGGTTTCCCACTTTTCTTCAAAATCAAGTAACCTAGCAAATAGCTTGTGACTTGTACTTCTGATTGTCCAAAGCTCTCAAATCCTTTTGCTTATAGATATAAAAACCATTTTCCACAAGATACACGAATGCTTAAGCCCTGAAAACACCTAGAACTCAGAATCACCAAAAACACTTCAAAACTTGTCATTTCTGAGTTTTTAAGCCAATCTTCAAATCTACTCGTGCGTTTCTTGGCCTTTTGCTTTCAAAAGCTTCTAAACAACATACATAAACAATCCCAACACCTGTAGCATCACTATGAAACCTCCATCATCATCCACCGTTTTCAAAAACAGAGCTTTGCACTTGGACTTCTCCAGAACTCCTCAGGCACTTTCAGCTCAAGCTAAGCATCTCATTAGCTTCCTGGGAACTTGAGGAAGCTAACCCAACCATTAGAACATACTGAAAGCTGCTCAAACTTCAAACCAGGTACCCTCTTGCAAGGTAAGTTTTCTTAATTTGGAACTTTTCAGACATGCATCATCAATGATTTATTTGTGAATGAAACATGTAGATATCATTGCCCTAAAGCTAACCATGTTCATAGTTTTCATTAATTTTGCTTGAGCTTAGAAATTTTAAGTTTGAAGTTTATGAGATTTTTAGGGTTCAGAATAAGGCCATTAAAATTCATGTTTATCTTTGAACTATAGTTTTAATGTTTTACATTTCTAAAACCGTGAGAAAATTTGCTATAAGTTTCATGTTTACAGTTTTCATTTTTGTGGAGGTTTGAACAAGTTATAGAGGTTCTGGCTGGGCGTGAGGTTGAAGATGAAGTTGGCCTCAGGAACGTGTTTGCCTTATGTATTTATTGTTTGATTTATATTAACGGATGTAGCCACCCCAGTGGTAGAAGTGCGCACCATTAACCAGAGGGACCTGGGTTCGAGCCACAGTGCTACCCTTTTGATTTTTTTCACATTTTTCCATTCTGACATTTTTTTGGACAAGGCGCTTGGGCCTCCTTTGGACTCTTTACATTTTTTCCTTACTACTAACCCCCCTTGCAGGCTATCAACACTCCTGGCCCAGTTTTTTTATTTTATTTTCTTATTTTCATTTTATTTATTTTCTTAATGATTTTTCTAATTCTAAAAAATCATAAAAAATACAAAAATAATAGATTTACATTTTGATATAGTTTATTTATTTTTCTCACAAAAAATTATTTTATTTAATCATGCTTTATTTATTTTGAATAATTGTTTTTGTAAATTTAAATAAAAACTAGGTTTTATTTATTTTCTTTTACACCAACTAAAATATATTATTTTAATACCAAAAGGACCAAAAATATTTTATAATACTATATTTTATTTTCAAGACAAAAATACCAAAAATACTTTTCTTATAAACTTAATTTCTTTTTAATCAATTAATGAATTAGGGTTTTATTAGTTTCTTTTCCTATGTAAATTTAGGCTTACTTTTTATTATTGCAATTTATTATTTTATTTTAATTAATAAGGTTAAACTCAAAATCTCTTTTCTCTAAAAAATCCAAACAAAAATATCCATTTGCTTCACATTTACATTCTTGTATATTTATTCACCTTGTACATTATTTATTTCAATTCTTGTATAAATTCAATATGGTTGTAATAGATAATTAGGCTTTATTTTCTTGCAATTCCCATTTATAATTTGTACACCCCCTCCCACAAGTATTGTAATAGCGTAGTAATTTTAAATTCTACAATTTATCGCTTTTATATACAAATGTTAGTAATTAGGGTTTGTATGGAAAGACTAAAACCAATGCTTATAAAACCCTAATCAAAGACAAAATCAAGCATGAAAATAATACACTTGCACACAAACACCCATAGGGTAAATCCACTTGGTTGCCTTTACAAAAATGGCCATATTACGCATGTAAGGTATCTTAGCAAAAACAAGCAAAAGATACAAGATCATAGTCCCTCGATGACGCTATCTAAGTTGTCTTTCAAATGATCTTAGTCCCTAAAAGAGAATGTTAAGATACCTTGCAACATTGCTAATCATGGTTATACGATGATCCGCGCCCGTCCGTTTACATCCAAAGATAGGATTACTTACCAAATCAATGGTAGAATAACAATGTCAAAGTAAAGAGGAAATGAACATGAAAGACTTTTGAGTAGGTAGAATGCTCCTTTACTTGCTCAATTTCAAAAACAAAACATCCTTGCTATTTTCAAAAACAAACACCTACACTTTCAAAAATATCTTACAAACTTGAAAACATTTTCAAAAGATCAACATCTTTGTATATATTCTTACGAACGAGAATCATTACAAAGTTTGCCTAAACAATGGCCTCTTTACCAAATACTTTCAAAAACCACACAAAGCACAATTTTAAACAAAAGCAAGTGATCTAGCAAGTAACTAAGAGCCCATGGAAAATCATGGATGAAAAGGGTGCTAATACCTTCCCTTTTCATAATCTACCCCCCGAACTCAAGAAATAATCTCAAAGGTATTTCCTGTGCTTTTTCACCTTTCCTTTTGGATAAAAGAAAATTCGGTGGCAACTCTTGATAACTGCAACATTTGCAATCAAACGCAAAACCTTCAAGTCATTTCTCCCACCGTATCACAGAACTGCCGACTCTGCTGGGGAAAATTCTAAAAGTGGGGTTACCTTAGGGTTAGATCACATTTATTTGCTTTCATTGTTTGACTTGTTTTCTTTACACTATGGTTCTTTGTTTGGGTTTGAATCCTCTACCCGGATTTGGGATACCTTATAGGTAAGTAGCAATACATTATGGAAACTGTGCGGGGTATACCGACATGGTCTAAGAAATAGCTACATTAGTGTGACATATTTGTGGGTACCGGTAGCCCTTGAGTTAATCAAGGAGAATACGAGGCCGCTGAGTGATATCATGAAGCACTAATAAACTTTTAGAACCTTTACTTGACCAACTTGGCCTTTAGGACGTAGTGAGATGACCGTCTTTGGTGCAGTCCGAAGTTGGTAGATACTCGATACTACACTCATTGAGGTTTGGTTTCTTGGGATATTTCGGTCGCCATTAAAGAGGCTTGTGCTGAAACAATGACCAAGGAAACAAAACAGTGATATCGAGCTCCTTAGAACCCGGTTACTATTTCTAGGATAGGTTTGAGCCAACTAAACTTCAAGAGGGTACTTACCTATAAGAATCCATGCAAGCCTAAACCTAAGGACTTGCTTGCTTTATTTGTGTATATTACTTGTACATAACATCATGAACATCATAACATCATAATCATTCACTAACCATTTCAAGGATCTTGGGATTTATTTTTGTTCTGTTTTGTAGGACATGGATTCTCTTCGCAGGAAAACTATTCAAGTCAATCTTGTAAGGATCCCTCCAACACTTAAGAAGCTAGCTTCAAGGATTCCAGAAAATTCTCCATTCACCTAGAGACATGGTCTCCTGCTAAACTTGGTCACCTCCAACACAGATGAAGACATGATGAAGGTGCTCTTTCAGTTCTTTGATCCTCTACACCATTGCTTCACATTCCCCAATTATCAACCTGTGCCAACTTTGGAAGAATTCTCCCAACTCTTGAGGATTCCCATTCTTAATAAACTAACTTTCAATGGTACGGAAAGAGATCCAAAGCCAGAATATATTTCTCAAGCTCTACACTTACAATCATCTGATGTCATAACCAGTTGGGAAACAAGGAGTGGTGTCAAGGGTTTACTAGCAAAGTTCTTGTTTGAGAAAGCCCAAAACTGTTGGAACTCTTTGGATCTACAAGCTTTTGAGGAAATTGTGGCTCTCCTCGTCTATGGGATGGTTTTGTTTCCAAATCCTGACAAACTCATAGATGTGAATGCCGTCAAAATCTTCATATCTCGCAACCCGATGCCTACTTTGCTAAGGGACATCCTACATTCTTTTCACACTCGCACTATGAGGAAAAGAGGTGTCCTTATGTGTTGCACTCCTCTCTTGGCAAGATGGTTTATTTCGCATCTTCCACAATCTGTATTAAAGAACGAACAAGGTTCAAGGTGGTCACAAAGGTTGATGACGGTCAAACATTCATACATTCGTTAGTGTTCTCGATCCATAGAGAATGTTACTATTGTCGACTGTTGTGGAGAGTTCCCTAATGTATCCTTACTTGGAATCAGGGGAGGTATCACCTACAACCCCTGCTTAGCCTTAAGAAAGTTTGGTTACGCCCGAAGGGATGGCCCACACGATATGCTGATTCAAGGTTTGGTATTTGACTACGAGAACAAAAATCAAGGTCTTCGCCAGAGATTTATCCGAGCTTGGAGAATGTTGAACAAGGTAGATAGAAATACATTGGGGCATAAGAATTCCATCTCTCTTGAGTCGTACCTCAAATGGGTACGAACTCGTGCTCAGAGTCTTATGATGCCTTACCCTTCCATTCTCTCGGTAATCATTGAGCCTGTTATGGAAGGAGATGTTCCATACACTATCCTACATCCTGAAATGCCCACCTCTCTTGAAGACTTACAAAGAGATTGGATACAACTCAAGGGGGAGCGAGATACTTTCAAGGCCCAATTCTATGCTAGCTAGAAGAAGGTTTTGGAACTCACTAAGCAACTTCATGAGGAGCAGACTCTGAATGCCTACATCGCACCAAAGAGGATGCGTACTACCTTTTTATCTTAGATTTTTTATATTTTTTCCCAAGCATTGATGTACTCAAGCTTTAATTTATTAATATAACGTGTGTTTCCTTTTTGTCTAAAACAAATTTGAATCTTTAAAATCCTTGAAATCATTGCATATGTATTTACCATTCATCATAACATAAGCAGGTTTCTTGCAACAAGTCTCCTCATCTTTCTACTATTTATTTCAGTAAGATGGGTCTCGAGCAAACGATGAAGGACCTCCACGCACAGAATGCACAGCTTCAACAGATGTTCTTAACTCTAGCAAAAGGACAAGAAGAGTTGAAGACCTTGCTGGTTGAAGAGAAAAAGAAGAAGGCAAAGAAAATAACCGGAGTTCTAAATATGGGAAGAAGATTCCAAGGACAAGCAAGAAGGACCCTAGACTTTGCAACGTCATCTGGTGAGAAAGAAAATCAAGATGGGAAAGGCAACGAAGCAGTTTTCCAACCAGATTCAAAAGAGGAAGAAGAAGAAGAAGACTATTCTGAAGAACAATATCCTCCATCCGACGACAAGTATAAGCATTTAAAGAACGGTTAAGTGCAATGGAAATCCAAAAGTCCCTGGATTGGACTTTGAGGAGTTGGGATTAGTATCGGGGATTGTCATTCCTCCAAAATTCAAAGCACCTGTGTTCGCCAAATATGATGGAGTTTCATGTCCCAAAATGCATCTACGGTCATATGTGAGGAAAATACAGCCTCATACCGCCAACAAGGATTTATGGGTACACTTCTTCCAAGACAGCATGTCTGGAACTCAACTTGATTTGTTTTATCAGTTAGAAAGAGCCAATGTCCATAACTGGGAAGATCTGGCCGCCACCTTTTACAAACAATACCAATACAACGCTGATCTTGCGCCTACCCGTACTCAACTCCAGAGTATGGCCATGGTTTCAAGTGAGGGCTTCAAAGACTACGTGCAAAAATGAAGGGACTTAGCAGGGAGAGTCCAGCCTCCTCTATCTGAAAGAAAACTAGTAGACATGTTCTTGGGCACCTTGTCTGGTCCCTTCTTTAATCACTTGATTGATAGTTCATTGGCAAGTTTTACTGAATTGATATTGACCGAAGAAAGGGTAGAAGCTGGGATAAAGAATGGGAAGATTCAGAAAGATGCATCCTCTGCTGCTGTAAGGAAACCTTTCATTGGAAAGAAAGAAGTTGTTGCTCTATATCCTCAGAGAAATCAAGATAGGGCCGAACGCCGTCCAATGGTGGGGGATGTCATGATTCCTAAACCTGTGCCTGCTCAGCAAAGAAGCAACCAACCAAGAATTGAAAGACTAGTCAGACAGTTCACTCGAATTAATATGACACTATCTCAAGTATTGCCGCATTTGTTAAGATCCAATCTAGTGACCTTAAAAGAAGCTCCAAAGAATCCTAACACAACCACTCCTCACTATCATCTTAATGCCCGCTGTACATACCATTCTGAGAGTCTCGGCCATGACACTAACAACTGTTGGGCTCTGAAGAAACAAGTACAAGACCTTATTAAAGCCAAAGAGATTGAATTCGATGCGCCAGAAATTTCCAATGTCATTAGTGCCCTATGCCCAAGCACGACCGTGATGTTAACACCGTCGAGGAAGATATGTTTGTTACTTCAGTTGATGAACTTGTGACCCCACTCCAGACTATCAAAAAGAACTTATTAATTGTCGGTGTGTTCCCAGGCTGTGATAAAAGTTGTCATTTCTGTTTGTCCTCACCAACCAGTTGTCCTTTGTTAAAATTAGGCATTCAATGCCTAATAGATGACAAGGAAATTTTGTTCGAGAAGACTTTTGTTCCAACTGTTTCTTATAATGATGTTTCCATCATGACCATTTTTGCCAATTCTTCCAGGGTCTCCACCAAAAGACCCGTTATAATTACACCAGTTCTTAAAGTAGCTCCTTTGATAATTACAATGCCTGGACTAATCCCGTATTCATCAGACAAAATCGTCCCTTGGAATTATGGATGTGATGTCTACTACCACGGTATCAAGCAAGATTGGCCAACTGCTGAAGACTCAAGTTCTGAGAAAGTTGACTCTGATATCAGTAATATCGCAGGGACTAGTAAGATAACCCGAAGCGGAAGGGTTTTCTCTCCAAAAATTTCTCCTCCAAAAGATATTTCTAGACCTGTAATTATTCCTGTTGTTGTTGCTCCTCCAAAGGTTATTCCCAGTCCTACAATCATCTCTGCTAATACTCCTGTTGACAAAACTGTTACAATCCCTGTTATCACCCCTATTGACATTCCTACTGCCGAGTCAACCGAGACTCGAGGTAGAGGTATTCTGGTTGAGCCTGTCCGAACGAAGGTACAATCAGTAGCTATTCCTGAGACCTCCCGAAAAGAGATGGAGGAAATTCTAAAGATCATAAAAAGAAGCGACTACAACATAGTCGAGCAACTGGGGAAAACTCCATCAAAAATTTCCATGTTGGCTTTATTACTATGCTCTGAGGCTCATGCAAATGCCTTGGTAAAATTCCTCAAAAATGTCCATGTACCCCAAGAAACATCTGCTGATCAGTTCCAAGACTGCGTAGCCAGTTTGACTGCAAATAATGGTCTAGGTTTTTCGGATGTTGATTTACCACCAAGGGGGAGGAAGCATAATGAGGCATTGCATGTCCCAGTCGAATGCAGGGGCACGACGTTGGCTCATGTCTTGGTTGACACCAGTTCGTCTCTGAATGTGTTGCCTAAAAAGGCTCTTGATAGGCTTGACTGTGAGGGATTGACATTGAAACCAAGAAACATAGTAGTGAGAGCCTTCGACGGCTCAAAAAGGATGGTGCATGGGGAAATGGACATCCCCATAAAAGTTGGAAACCAAACATTTGATTCAACTTTTTATGTAATGGATATTCTCCCGTCATATTCCTGCTTACTAGGCCGACCGTGGATTCACAATGTTGGTGTTGTTACTTCTATGTTGCATCAAATGCTGAAATGTCCAATTCAAGGGAAAATCATCACCATTCATAGAGAAGAAGAGTATATGGTCAGCCATCTAAATTCCTTCAGATATGTGGAATTAGATGGTGTATTTATTGAAACTCCATTCCAGCACTTTGAAGAAGTCCCGAAAGATGTGGCAGTAACCAAGGCTGTGTCTCAAGTTCCCAAGATCACAAGGCCTCCGCTCAAGATGTCGTATTTGAAAGATGCTAAAGCAGTGATAGAAGAAAGTGGGTGCACTATTTGGGGCCAAATCCCAGATATCCCATACAAATATGACAAATTTGGTCTGGGTTTCACTTCAGGTGCCCAGAAGGTTGTACGCTGCGCTCGTGCCAGAGGACCACCTTTGAAGATCAGCAACCACCAAGTCAGCACCGTGGAGGATGATGAAGACATCTATGACATGGAGGATTGGATTTTCCCAATTGTCAATGAAGGGCTCAACAACTAGGAGGCTAGAGACTTTGTCCCGATCACATTTATCCAACAGTAATTTGTCTTTAAATTTTGTCGGATTTGTAATATTAAAACAATTCAGACTCTTAAAACCTTGTGTCTTACCCGAGGCATAATGGTCCATTTGTAAGGGTTATTATCTCATTTCCATATGACATCAATGAATCATGGACGTTTTTTGCATACAAACTTTGTGCTCATTGTTTTTCTTTTTACATTTTCATTTTCTTTCAAAGATAACTATACTCTTACACACACTCACACTCACAATGCAAGTCCACATCCATTCGGGATCCCATGGGTAACGGTTCTGATATGGCCTTCTGTGACTCTGAAAATCTAATCTACGAAGCCGAAGACGAAGGTGAGGAAGATTCTGAAGTACCATGGGAACTCGCCAGGTTACTATAACAAGAAGAGAGGACCATTCAGCCCCACGAGGAACTAGTGGACACAATTAACCTAGGTACCGAAGAAGACAAAAGAGAAGTCAAGGTGGGTGCCAATCTGGAACCCAGTGTCAAAGAGCGTCTGATTCAGTTGCTACATGATTATGTGGAGGTCTTTGCCTGGTCGTACAAAGACATGTCGGGACTTGATATAGACATCGTAGTACATCGTCTACCTACAAAAGAGGACTACCCACTGGTAAAACAAAAGATCTGTCGCATGCAACCAGACATGTCAGAGAAGATCAAAGCGGAAGTTATGAAACAATTCAACACTGGATTCTTGACCGTCACCTCCTATCTGCAATGGGTCGCCAATGTTGTTCTCGTGCCTAAAAAGGACGGCAAGGTACGAATGTGCGTGGACTACAGATATTTGAATAGGGCAAGCCCTAAGGATGATTTCCCACTTCCCCACATTGACATTTTAGTTGACAATACGACACAACATAAAGTGTTTTCTTTCATGGACGGTTTCTCAGGCTACAACCAAATCAAAATGGCGCCTGAGGACATGGAGAAAACAACCTTTGTCACACAGTGGGGCACATTCTGCTACAAGGTTATGCCGTTCGGGCTGAAGAATGATGGGGAAACCTATCAGCGTGCCATGGTAGCCCTATTTCACGACATGATACATCAAGAAATAAAGGTCTATATGGATGACATGATAGCTAGATCTCAAACAGAAGAAAAGCATCTTGATCATTTACAAAAATTGTTTGAGAGACTAAAGAAATACAAGCTGAGGTTGAATCCAAATAAATGCATGTTTGGGGTAAGGTCTGGTAAACTCCTAGGCTTTGTTGTCAACAATAAAGGTATCAAAGTGGATCCTGCCAAGGTGAAAGCGATACAAGACATGCCTGCTCCTCGTACCGAGAAGGAAGTCAGAGTATTCTTGGAACGTTTAAACTACATTGCCAAATTCATTTCTCATCTGACAGCTACTTGTGAACCAATCTTCAAATTACTGAAGAAAGATCAAGTAGTCAAATGGAATAACGAGTGCCAAACTGCTTTCGACAAGATCAAAGAGTACCTGTAAGAGCCTCCTGTTTTGATGCCACCAGTCGAGGGAAGACCATTGATCATGTATCTGACTGTTTTGGAAAATTCAATGAGGTGTGTGTTGGGGCAGCATGACGAGTCTGGCCGAAAAGAGAACGCTATTTATTACATGAGCAAAAAGTTTACCAACTGTGAAACAAGATATTCACTGCTTGAGAAAACTTACTGCGCTCTGGCATGGGCTGCTCGTCGGCTAAGACAGTATATGATGACCCATACTACCTTGTTGATATCTAAAATGGATCCAATAAAATACATCTTTGAGAAACCTGCCCTCTCTGGAAGAATAGCAAGATGGCAGATGATCCTAACAGAATATGACATACAATATACTACCCATAAAGCCATAAAGGGCAGTGTACTAGCTGATCACCTTGTTCACCAAGCTGTGGAAGATTACCAGTCCATGAAGTTCGAATTCCCAGATGAGGACATCATGATGGTAAACAATTGTGAAGAATTCAGACCATATGACAGACCTGAACAAGGATCCCGATGGACCCTGGTTTTTGATTGGGCATCCAACACACTTGGCAATGGTATAGGTGTTGTACTCATATCTCCTGAAGGATGTCATACTCCCTTTACGGCAAGGCTTTGCTTCAACTGTACAAATAACATGGCGGAATACGAAGCGTGCATTTTTTGTCTCAAAGTTGCCATAGATTTGGGGATCAAATCCTTAAATGTATTCGGAGATTCATCTTTGGTCATCAGCCAGGTCAAAGGGGAATGGGACACCAAACATCCTAACCTTATCCCTTACAAAGAACTTGTGTTGACGTTAATCCCACATTTTGAGAAGATTACCTTCGAGCATTTCCCGCGAGAAAAAAATCAGCTAGCGGACGCACTAGCCACAATGTCATCCACGTTTAAACTTAAATGGGATAACGAGGCTCCCCAGATCACCATTGAACGAATGGATGAACCAGATCACTGTCACGAGATTAATACTGAAGAAGTAATGGACCAGCCTTGGTTTCACGAAGTCAAGAGATATCTTGAGGCTCAAGAATATCCGAAAAGAGATTCAATCAATGATAAGAAGTTCTTAAGGAGATTCTCTTCTAAGTTCTTCCTTAGTAATGGAATTCTCTACAAACGCAACCATGACTCTGTGTTACTTCGGTGCGTAGACAAGGTTGAAGCAGAAAAGATCATGGTTGAGTTACATGAGGGCACTTTTGGCACCCACTCCAGTGGGCATACGATGGAAAAGAAAATCCTATGGGCAGGCTATTACTGGTCTACCATGGAAGCATATTGCTATCAACACTCTCGAACCTGCCACAAGTGTCAGATTTATGCTGACAAGGTGCACGTTCCTCCAGTTCCTCTGAGTGTCTTGACGGCTCCTTGGCCCTTTGCTATGTGGGGGATCGACATGATTTGCGAAATCAAACCAATAACCTCCAATGGACATCGCTTCATCTTAGTGGCCATTGACTATTTTACAAAGTGGGTTGAGGCAGCCTCTTTCGCTTCTGTAACCAAGAATGTTGTAGCCCGATTCATCAAGCAGAATCTCATCTATCGGTATGGTATCCCGGTGAGGATCATCACAGAGAATGATACAAATATAAACAATACTATTATCACCGCCCTGTGCAAGCAATTCAAGATCCAGCATCACAAATCTTCCCCTTACCGACCAAAGATGAATGGTGTTGTCGAAGCCGCAAACAGGAACATCAAAAAGATCATACAGAAAATGGCAGTCACATACAAAGACTGGCATGAGATGCTACCATTCTCTCTCCACGTGTATCGTACCACAACGCACACATCAATCGGGGAAACACCCTACTCTCTGGTATATGGCATGGAGGTTGTCTTTCCTATTGAGGTCCAGATCCCCTCTCTGATAAATATGAAGGATGCAGGGATGAATGAAGAAGATTAGATCCAAACTCGACTTGATCAACTGAACTTGATTGATGAGAAAAGGCTCACCGTTGTCTGTCATGGTCAAATGTATTAAAAATGAATGATCAAGGCTTTCAACAAAAATGTCAGACGCCAAGTATATCAAGTCGGGGATCTGGTGATCAAACGCATCATACTGCCGCAAGGTGATCCCAGGGGAAAATGGACTCCTACATACGAAGGACCATTTGTAATCAAAAGCATATTCTCTGGTGGAGCAATGATCTTGACCACTATGGATGGCGACGACCTGCCGTACCCTGTGAACACAGACATAGTCAAAAGATACTATGCATAAAGAGACCCGCTAGGTTGAAACACCTAGGAAAAATAAGGGCATCCTAGAGAACCAAAAAGGTTCAGGCAAAAATTAGGGATACAAAAAAATTTGTACACCCGATAAGTTGAAAACCCGAAAGGGTGGCTTGGGCAAAAAAGGGTATCCCGGTGGATTGAAAACCCAAAAGGGCGGTCTAGGCAAAATTTAGGGAATTAAAGCGTATGACTATGTCCCATTGGATCACCTTACGGACAACCTTCCGACTCGATGGTTATGATCAATTCAATCAGCTTCGGACAAGGCAACAAATGGATAAGATGCTCGGAGACACGAAGGCTATAGCAGAATGGGAACCCAATGGGATTATTTCACATAACTATCTTTTCTTTGTGTCAAACTTTCATTTGTTACGACGACATTCTCTTACTAGAATGTTTGTCTCATTGTACAAATACTTACTCAAAGTCAATACAAAGATATCCCTTTGAAAGTGCAAAATTATCTGTTTTTCTTTACTCTTGTGTTTTGTTTACAAAAACGTCCAATGATTTATTTTTGAACATATGCATTTGAACATAATTACTGTTTACAAATGAAAAAAATAAAAAGACAAATCACTGATGGCTTTAAGGTAGGGAAATCTCTCTAAGATATGTCCATAAAACCCCCGCAGTGTGCAGTTTAAATCCCCAGCGAAACAAAACTTCCAGCTATCACTCCCCGGTAGAAGTCGCCAAATTTCTTAGGATTCCCCAACAGGATTTTACAAGCAGTACACGACATTTCCCTTACAACAAAGTTTATTTCTCTAAGCGGAAATTCAGCAACACTTCGAAACATGAAAACTTGCACTCCGTATCCTCAGCAGCAGTCAGGGATTTATTTTTCCCCAATCTAACAGCAGTGCAGTAAATTAGCTCACATACGCATACATCGCATCCATATATCATAAACATTGATAACACGAATTCATTATACCTTGCATTTCATACAACATAACATTGCATATTAGCTAACATTTTACCCTTTTCAGGATAAAAGTTTGATTAACAGCTACCATTAACAATGTTCAAAGTTTCTAGATACAGTTCAGATACGCTCCAGACACGGACGCCATTCTGATACTCATTTAGATTCAACTTTCAGATACGCTCCAGACACGGATGCCATTCTGATACTCATTCAGATTCAAGCTTTCATATACGCTCCAGACACGGATGCCATTTTGATACTCATTCAGATTCAAGCTTTCAAATACAGTTCAAATAAGATCTAGACACAGACACCATTATGATACTCATTCAGATTCAGCTTTTCAGATACGATTCAGATACGCTCCAGACAGGGGACGCCATTCTGATACCCATTCAGGTTCTCTTTCAGATTCAATTCAGCAACCATTTCTGGATGGCATCTACAAGCCCATATCCAACAACTTTCCATCATCTCTCCAAATGGCATCTTTAAGCCCATTCCCTCAACCATCACATCACCGAGTGCAAATTTTTGGGCACTCTAGTGTCCAATCATCTTCCACCTTCGAGTCACGAATGGAAAAACTCGCCAATCTAACTTTTTAGGCTTAATAAGATTGAAGAGGGGCAGCTGTTGTACCCCAAAATTTTCCCTCTCACTTATCAAGAATTTTCTCACAAGATCTCCCTTGACTCAAGACTGCATTAGAGTTTGATCAGCCCAAGACACCTCCTTGAGCACTAATGACCAAAATTAGGGTTTGAGATTGCACAAGGATATTTGGACTTCCAATGCCCCATATGACTTTCATGGATCATTATGGACCCTCAAGATTACTCATGTCAAGTTTCAAGCTTTGGATCACACTTTTGCTCAGTCAATTGAGCAGTTGACCTAAAAATCAGTTGTATTGGGGAAAAAGTCAACTATGGCCAATTTACAGTCAAACTTCATGATTTTTGATCCACATCAACATTTTAAACTCATATGTATCATTTTATCAAGTTTGGACCATAATTCCTCAAGAAATTTGATCAAATCTTTAAAAGGGCAAAATGGTCAAAATTAGGGTTTTGACTGGTAAAGGGAAATTTCTAATTTTTGACCTAGAAAATGATAAATTGTTTTAATGCATGATTTCAAGAGTCCAATTGCATAATTTTTACCTAATGACATGGCTCAAAACATTGCTCAAGTCCAATGGATTGACAGATGAATTTTCAGTCAACTGATCAAAAGTGAACTGTATACTGAAAAGTCAAACTTTGACTTTTTGGTCAAATTCAAATGCCAAAGATCACAATTCATCAAAACATGCCAAAATATGAAACTTCTTCATCAAGAAATCCATAATCCAAAATTCCATTTTTGAAAGGTTAAAATTTCTAAACTTAGAAAATTTTCTAAGTGTTGGAAATTTCTTATTTTTTCATAACTTTGAGCAAAATTTTCACCATGATGCAAGCTGACTCAAAAGAAACTTCCAACATGAAAGTTGTATATCTCCATGAAATCTACAACTTTTATTCACACAACTTCTTCCAAAAATGCTTGGATCTCAAGTTATAATTTTAAGAACATGTGGTCATGAAACAAAACACTTAGTGAAATTTTGCCCTAATTTGGTCAGGATTTTGACCCAACTTCATGGCCCTTTTTCATATAGTTCCAAGGGTAATATTCAAAAGAAATTCAAAGATGGGTTGTAGAGAACATTACAAGCTTTCAAAAATGTCCAAGAAATCCTTGAGATCATTCTTGAGTAGGGAGAATCGAAGAGATGAAGTTAGGGTTTTATCACTTGAATTACAAGGCTTTTTGTGATGAACAAAATTCAAATTCAAAGTTATGCTGCATAAACTCTACTTTTCAGGCCTCAAACTTGTTAGTCACTCCATAATTAATGGCTTGCACAACTGTTAGAGGTCTCATTTCAAGCATTCAATGCAAGACCATGCATTATATCCATTTTTGGAAGAAAGTGTACATTTCCATTTTGATAAAGTGCTTTTTTGCACAAAACTTGTTCTTGAGCCTTGCACTTGTTCTCTTCTGATCATACAAGTCCTATAACTCATAAGAAACTTGTTAGAAACTTACAATCACTCAGCCCATACTTGTACCTCCCCTTGAAACTTGGTTTCCCACTTTTCTTCAAAATCAAGTAACATAGCAAATAACTTGTGACTTGTACTTCTGATTGTCCAAAGCTCTCAAATCCTTTTGCTTATAGATATACAAACCATTTTTCCACAAGATACACGAATTCTTAAGCCCTGAAAACACCTAGAACTCAGAATCACCAAAAACACTTCAAAACTTGTCATTTCTGAGTTTTCAAGCTAATCTTCAAATCTACTCATGCGTTTCTTGGCCTTTTGCTTTCAAAAGCTTCTAAACAACATAAATAAACAATCCCAACACCTGCAGCATCACTGTAACACCTCCATCATCATCCACCATTTTCAAAAATAGAGCTTTGCACTTGGACTTCTCCAGAACTCCTCAGGCACTTTCAGCTCAAGCTAAGCATCCCATTAGCTTTTTGGGAACTTGAGGAAGCTAACCCAACCATTGGAACTCACTGAAAGCTGCTCAAACTTCAAACCCGATACCCTCTTGCAAGGTAAGTTTTCTTACTTTGTAACTTTTCATACATGCATCATCAATGATTTATTTGTGAATGAAACATGTAGATATCATTGCCCTAAAGCTAACCATGTTTGTAGTTTTCATTAATTTTGCTTGAGCTTAGAGAATTTTAAGTTTGAAGTTTCTGAGATTTTTAGGGTTCAAAATAGGGCCATTAAAATTCATGTTTATCTTTAAACTATAGTTTTAATGCTTTACATTTCTGAAACCGTGAGGAAATTTGTTACAAGTTTCATGTTTACAGTTTTCATTTTTGTTGAGATTTGAACAAGTTACAGAGGTTCTGGCTGGGCGTGAGATTGAAGATGAAGTTGTCCTCAGGAACGTGTTTGCCTTATGTATTTATTGTTTTATTTATATAAACGGATGTATAGACACCCCAGTGGTAGAAGCGCGCGCCTGTAACCAAAGGGACCTGGGTTCGAGCCCCAGCGGTACCCTTTTGATTTTTTTCACATTTTTTGCATTCTGAATTTTTTTTGGACAAGGCGCTTGGGCCTACTTTGGGCTTGTTGTACCCCAAAATTTGCCCTCCCATATCTCTCAAGATTTGTCAAGAATGATCCTCAAAATTGCTCAAGATTGCTCAAGGATTAGACTGTCAAACCATCTCCTAAGACAGCTGAAATTAGGGTTTTGGTTCTTTCAAGGAATTTGGGGTTTTCAATGGTTCAATCAAGTCTCATAGTCCCATATACATTCTCAAGCACCTACATGCCAAGTTTCAAGACTCACAGTGTCAATTTGCACAGTCAAAAGCTCCATTTGACCTACAGTCAACTGCAAGGGTAAAATGGTCATTTTGCAGTCAAAAGTCAGAGTTTTTGGTCAACATCTTATTTTGAGTCCACAATCATCATTTGATCAAGTCTTGATCATGATTCCACAAGAATAGCTCAAAAATCATCAAGATGCAAAAAGTTACTATTTTTGGACAGTAGAAAAGTCAACTGTATCTTGACCAGGGCATAACTTTTTCATGGTTCATCAGAAAAATTCCATCCAATGCTCATTTTTAAGGGGATGGAATTTCCTACAATCCATCTTCACACTCCAAGTCCAAGAAATGCACTCACAAAAAGTTATCAATTTCTACATTATAGGTCAAATTCAAAAGTCAACAAAAGTACACTTTGAGTCAAAGGCCATAACTTGAGCTTGGTAAATCCAAATGACATGGGACCAAAGGCATTGGTTAGAGGACTTCAAGACCTTTCCAAAATGTCCAAGAACATAGTCATATGATCAAAATTGAGCAAGTTGTGCATTGGAGAAGTTGGGAAATATTTGTGAATTTGCAAAAGTCAACTTTGCTCAAAACACCTTATTTTTGCTAATGGGCCTCAAATCTCTTCTTGAAACTTCATCCATGACTTATGCACGACCCATCAAGCTTAATGGAATTTATTTTCTTATTTTTATTGATTAATTGGATTTTTAATTAATATTAATTCATTTAATTAATTTAAATTGTAGGAAAATGCAAGATTTGATTTTTCAATCAATTTGTGAAGCAAATATGGTCAAGATATGCTGGCAATTTCGTGCTCAAAGTCAAAGATGCAAAATCTCCAAAATTGGCAACATTTACCAATCATGAAGATTCAAAAATATTTGATTTTCAATCAAAGATCTAATCATCATTGCATGGGATTCTTGCTCAAGTTTTTGACCTATATCCTTTCCTCTATATATATGCAAGCAATCCTAACCTAAAAGGACGTGAAAAAGCTGCAGAAAAAGCCATAGCATATTGAAAAAATTCCAAGAAAATTGAAAACTGACTTTTGCATTCTAGTGCAATTTAAGGATTTCTATTGATTCTAACACATTGCAGGAGTCCCCAGGGTTGTTTTGCAATCAAATTCCAATACCAAAGCTCAAGGAATCGTTCATTATAGAACCACGGTTTGGCTTTTTGATTCATAATTGTGTATCTTGATTCATGCATCTTTAATGTGTTTTCTTGATTGTTTTGTGTTGCTAGGGACCGTACAAAGCTAATGGTATAACTTAATTGAATTGAAACTCCCTAAATCCAAAGATGCCATGAACGATTTCTTAGGGTTTCCAAGCTTTGAATTGGGGCTTTGCAATCCAGGAAAAATTAAGACTTGTGAGACCCATGGTTGGAATCATTAGAACAAGACGAACAAAACCAAACCATCGCGAAATATTTATATTCATCATGCTGCTAATCGCTATTTTTCCTCGTAGCCTATAGTGGGGGTTAAAAACCCCCAATATCTAATATTGTTTTTATAGGGCAAACGGAGAAGATGACTAGGTGTTAGCCTCCCATTGGGCAGTTTGAAAACACGCGCGTTTTTTCTTTTGTATAACATATTTGTGTGTTTGTTAATATATTAATTGTTTATTATCCTAATAACAACTAAAGCAGGTGGTTGGAGTGGCAGGGACGCGTGCATATGACCATTGGGACCTGGGTTCGAATCCCAGGTCCCCCAAAACATTTATTCCTATTTTTCTTTGTGTGTTCCTATGCAGATTTCCAAGAGTGGTCCACTATGCACCTCACGTCTCAATGAGCCACGTGTCTTCAAGTCCAAATCCAAGGGTCATGAGATGATGACCACTATACGCTTTAGTCAACAGGCGTGTAGATGATCACAAAAGTCAAAAGGGCTTGCATCTTAATGGGCTTCAGAATTACCAAAGATACCTCTTAACTTGGGCCAACACCCCCTGGGTTTTTTTTCTTTTTTTTTCTTCTTTTATATTTTATATTTAATTGTTTTCACTATTATTAATTATTATTATTTTCACTAACAAAAATAATTAATTATTTTCATAATAAAATCAGAAAACTAAAATATAATATTTTTATTATTATTTATTAATTTCACCCTTAATTTATTATTTTTGTAAATAAATATGAAAAACTAACATAATTAATTTAGTTGTTTTAATTAGGTTAATTTTTGACATTTTTGCAATAATCTAAGACTAATGTAGAATTAGGGTTCTTGACTTTTAATCATCTTATTTTTTATTTATTTCCTAAAAAACATAAAAAACTCAAAAATATCTTTTTTTATTTTATTAATTAATTAGTTTTAGGATTAATTTAATTAAATGCAACATAACAAAAACTTCCTTCTTTCTCAAAAAAGGGTCAATACCCTAAAGACTCCCCGATTCAATCTTTTCTCGCGCGTGTGATTTTTGATTCCTATTATTTTTGATCCATTATTATGTAATTGCTCCGAGGATGTAATAGCGTTAATTAGGACTTTTGATCGCTTTTCTTTAATTTCCCGCATTTACTTTTCAAGGGTTTGCTTTTGGCGATGTAAATACCCGACGCCTTGTAATAGTTTAGATTTACTTTCCGCAACAATTAAACTGCTAGATGTATGTTAACTAGGCTATGCATGACAAGATCTCTGAAATTAAAATCAACCCGTAGCTCACCATAACATGTGCAAAGATAAACTTAACTGAATCCTGACACACTCGCACATGGCACTCTTAGGGTACGCCTCATTTGGTTGCCTCGATGTGGTCATTGAGTATAGGGTGTTTTAGAGGTCGCCCTCTTATCTAAAGATCCAAGTTGCCTCGAAACGGTTGCCTTGGATAAAAAGGATCTAGGACACTAGGGTTACCGCTAAGGCGTCCTACTATTGCTTTGGTGACCACATGTCCCTATAATCGAATTGACCCGAAACTCCAACGACGGTGCTACCTACTTCTCAATAGTGGGATAGTACTGTCTAAAGGACATTTACACAGCTTAATTTCTTTTGAGTGGGTAGAGGTTCTCGGGTACTTGCTCTTTCAAAACAAAAATACTTTTCGCACCTACACTTTTCTGACAAAAGTTTTCAAACAACACTTCATACACTCTTGAGGACAGATACAAGAGTTAAATCGAAGTTTTCAAACAAACTTTTTTTCAAAACCCACGAACACAAGAAAAGCAAAATTTTGAAAACATAGTGAGCAAGTACCTAAGAGCCCGTGGATAACCACGGATAGAAAGGGTGCTAACACCTTCCCTTTCTATAATCTACCTCCCGAACCGAGAAACATCTCGAAAAGGAATTTTGCTGTGCTTTTGTCCTTTCCTTATTGGAGAACATAAAAGACGGTGGCGACTCTTGCTTATCGCGACATTTCGCGAACCAGCATTCCAAAACAGTCAGTTCTATTTCCACCGATCACAGAACTGGCGACTCTGCTGGGGAACATATAAGTGAGGTGTACCTTAGGATAAGATCACTTATGTTTTCAATTGCATGCTTTGTATGATTTATATTTGTGGGCTTGTATCGGAGTTTCATAGATCCTAACCCAGATCTGGGGAATACCCTTTAGGTAAGTAGCAGTAAACTTTGAGGGACCTGTCCGGCGTAGACCGACACGGGTGAAGCAGTAGCTACGTTGGTGTGACACCTTGGTCTGTACCGATATCCCTTTTGTTGGAACGAGGAGAATATGGGTCTTCTGAGGAGTCATTAAGCATTAACTGACCATAGCACCTTAAATTGACCAACTTGGCCATAGAACAGTAGCAGTATGCTACACTCATTGAGGCTAAACTCTCGCGATGGTTCCGGCCGCAAGAAAAGGTTGCCAAACTGGAATTATGACCGATCGAGGGTAGTCAGTGATATTGAGATCCTCTAGAACCCGGTTAATATTTTTAGGTAAGGTCTTAACCAACTGAAACTGAAAGAGGGTAGTACCTAAACTTCATGCCAGCCTAAAATCTAAGGGCTTTTTTGTGTGACTTGTGTGCCTTTACCATGTTTTCCTTTTGTGAATACTTGTGGTGTGCCTTTATCATAACATCATAACATCATAACATTGCATACATCCTGCATAAGGACTAACCCATTTCAAGGATCTCAAGGGTTTGTGATGCAGGTCATGATGAACCAAATGTCTAGCAAGGGGCAAAGGGGATTTATTTTCCTCTAGCCAAGGTTGTTTGGAGATCAAGACATGATAGCTTGAGTCAGGGGCTATGACCCACTCGATATGGTGAGCCTAACTCTTGAAGAAGGACTCTCAGCAACATGAAGTTCCTTCAATCAAGCTACCAGATTCAAATTCTAACGGTTTCTTGTTTACCCCACGAGATCCTTGAAAACATTGCATACATATCATACATATCATTGCATAACAGGTACCCTTTTACAGGTCACTTATCTTCTTCGCTGTTTATTTCAGCAATCATCATGTCTATTGAACCATCTACTGAACAAGCTATCAAGGCCCTCCAGGCCCAGAATTCCCAGTTCCAAGAGTTGGTTATGAGCCTAGCCCAGGGTCAACAGGATTTGAAGACTCTGATTCTGAAGGAAAGGTAGAAGAAGAAGAAGAGGACCGTCTTGTTCAATACCAGACGCAGATTTGGGAATGGATTACAGAATGAGGTTGAGCTGACTACCTCATCTGTAGGCAAAGACAATCCACAAGAGAGAAGGGTTCCTAGTCCCGTGGTCTCCGACAACGAGACGGATTATGATGAGGAACAGCATCCTCCTGCTGAGGATAGGTATAAACAATTGGAGGATCGCTTAAGTGCTATGGAGATACAGAATGTGCCCGGGTTGGATTTTGGAGACCTAGGCTTATCCTCTGGGGTGGTGATTCCCCATAAATTCAAGGCATCTGCTTTTGCCAAATATGACGGAGCTTCCTGTCTAAAGCTGCACCTCTGATCATATGCAAGGAATATCCAGCCTTACACCGCTGACAAGAATTTGTGGATCCATTTCTTTCAGGATAGTCTTTCAGGGACTCAACTCGAATGCTTCTATCAGCTGGATGGAGCCCGCATCCGTAACTGGGAGGATTTGGCTACTGTGTTCTATAAGCAGTATCAGTATAATTCCGACCTCACTCCTACGCGTACCCAACTCCAGAGTATGTCACTAAGGACGGGTGAAGGATTTAAGGAGTATGCTCAAAAGTGGAGAGACCTAGCTAGAAGGGTGCAGCCACCTTTAACTGACCGTGAGCTTGTTGATATGTTCCTGGGGACCCTGTCTGGTCCGTTCTTCAACCATTTGATTGGAAATTCTTCAGCCGGATTTACAGACCTTATCTTGACCGGTGAGAGAATTGAAGTTGGCATCAAAAGTGGGAAGATTCAAGAAGCTACACCTTCTGACGCTCTTAAAAAGCCTTACAGTGGGAAGAAAGAGTCCAATGCTGTGTACAGTCAAAAGAGTCACCGTGATTAACACGCAGGGGCAGTCTTGATCTCTGGTTCTGCGTCACACCGACAACAGCAAAAGGGAAATCAACAAAGGCCAGACGAGCCTAAAAGACAGTTCACCAACATCAACATGCCATTGTCACAAGCACTGCAACACATGTTGAAGATGAACCTGATTGCGGTGATAAACCCTCCTGCGAACCCTAAGACTTCTTCTCCAAACTACAACCCAGATGCGAGGTGTGTTTATCATTCCGGTAGCCCGGGGCATGATACCGACGATTGTTGGGCGCTAAAATACAAGATCCGGAATATGATTGACGCTAAGGAGATCGAATTCGAGCCTCCTGAGACTCCCAATGTGGTCACTGCTCCCTTGCCAAAACATGGCTAGGATTGAAAGCACTTTTGTTCATTTGAATTCGGAAGTTGTATTTTTCTTTGCTTATTCAAACAATTATCATGTTAAACCCTTTTATTTCATTAATGCATTACACATGTCTGTTTTGAATTAATTGTTTCCAATATGCTTAAAATTGCTTCATATTTCTTTTTTTGTGATGTTCAACTCCCGATTAAAAATTCTAAGCCTTTTGAGGGAGGATAACGAAAACGATACCACGATCTTTACAGTATGCTTTTGAACAGACCCCGCTGATGAGGTATAGGCATTGTTTCAAATCCTAAACAGTGGAGTTATAAGGAAGATAATCCCTAGTCAACCCCTTTGAGCCAAAGAAGTTGGAGTTTTTCTTTTCACAAAAAAATTAAAACCCTTAATCATAACCTGGGGCAGGGTAGTTTTCTCAGTTGATCCAGGTGCACAATGAATGGCATCAAAGGAGTCCTTCCAAAACAAAAGACAGTGATGGTTCCCTATAATCGTCAAGACAGGCAGTCGTTATCTTAAAAAAAAAAAAAACCCAACAAGTCAAAACCTATGAAGGAGACTTACAAAACTGGGGCATCCCGCTGACTGTAATCACAAAAGAAACAGTTCAGGCAAAAGACAGGGATAATAAAATCAAAAAGAAAGAGGTCCTGCAAACTCTTATAAAAATGACTGCCTGTTCAGAATAAATTGTCAACATCCGAACCATCACCGGAATATCAGAGCAAAGACTCAAACAAGATCTAATGCACGATTAGCTGAGTTTAGGATCGAAGAACATCACGAAGAGCGGGTGGGTACAAATAAATTTTGAGCCTTTGTCCTTTGTTTCTTAAACCGTGAACCAGGCCACATTATAACCCTTAAAAGTCCTAGCTGAAGCATGAGTTAGTTCGAAAGCATACTGTTACAAAAGGTATCCTGACTCCTGTAGGGCTTGCTGTAAATCCTGAGTTGACATCACATTTTACAAAAAATTCGCTTGTTTTACTGAAACTGCATTTTCAAAAACTTCAAGACAGACATAAGCTTTGCATTCTTAAAATAACATTGTTTGCATATGACTATTTGTTCAAACAGCATAGAAATTCGCACGACGAATATCTAGTGAACAAAAACCTTCTCAATAAAAAGAGTCACCTCAAGTGGAAGAAGCACTTCCAACCAAGGGGCAGACATGATCATTGTCCATCATCTGGGGCAGTCAAGTCAAGATTCAAGGAATCTCTCAAAATACCAAATAGCCAGGGGCAGATCTCCATCTGAGTCACTTGGGGCATTGGACATGAATTCCCGCAATGAATCTTGCATGATCAGACATCTTCTGGTAACATGGCAACACAATGCTACCGACAGTGACAACTCCCTACACTTTGAAGGCATGGACATAGTCAAAAAATACTGCGCATAATCAAAGACCCGCTAGGTTGACTAGCCTAGGCAAAAATAAGGGCTTCCCGGTGAACCAAAAGGGTTCGGGAAAAAATAAGGGACGAAAATGAAAAATCTGTACACCCGGCAAGTCGAAAACCTAAAAAGGAGGCTTGGGCAAAAAGGGGTATCCCGATGGACTGAAAACCCGAAAGGGCGGTCCAGGCAAAAATTAGGGATCAAAGCGTACGACTATGTCCCGTTATTTCGTCACTTGCCTACTAGAAGAAGATTTGTCAATCGGCAGTTATCAAGTGCCTCATAGGCCTTCTTCTCCCGCAGAAACTGGGGCAATAAGAATTGTCCGAACTATACAAGCTGCTCTGTCCTCCAGGTACAAGGTAGATTCAGTTGAAGAGTATGACCAAGATACCTTCACTCTCCAAGAGTAAGACAGTAATGGTAGCTCCCCTAGCTGAGACTTGCAGCTATGTACAAATCAACAATACTCTCCCCAAGCAGAGTTAGTCTACCATCAGCCCTAAAGAAGTTGGGTATCCCCAGTAGGTCTTAATATTCCCCAGCGGAGTATACAGATATTCCTCAGCAAGCATCCCCGGTGTTCTTAATATTCCTCAACAGAGTATAAGAATGTTCCCCGGCGGAACCAAGATACCCCCAGTGGAGCCATTCCCCAGCGCTGTCTAAAAAAGCTTCCCCGCCAGAGTTGAATCATCTTCCCCAGTAGATTCTGGAAGCTTGTCCCCTGCAGAATACAAATGCATCTCCCCAGCCATAATCAGAAGGTTATCCCCACAAGAGTCTAATTGTGTTATCCTCAGCAAGTTGCAACGGAAAGATCATCCCCAGCGAAGTTCTTTCTATCCCATAGCGGAGTTCATCATCAAAATCCCCAACAGAGCTTATCAACGGAGTCCCCAGCGAAGTCATCGTTAAAATCTCAGCAAAGCATCTCTCCCCAGAGTAATCTCTTCACCAGTTTATTCCCCAACGGAGTCATCCTCTCCTGCAAGTTTAGCATCTTCGTTCATCATCCCCAGCGGAAACGAAGAACTCAACACTATTCTCCAGCAGCTCCGGGATTTATTTTCCCCAGCTAAAAACATCACATCTTCATACATTATGACATGCATACGCATCATACAACACAAATCTCATTTATTCTTGAGAACATCTTGACATCATGCAGTTCATGCATCATGACATTGCATACAGCTAACGTTTTGCCTTTTCAGGAAAAGGTCAATCAAAAGATGATTACCATCTACCTTTGCAGTTCCAAATCAACACCTGTAACAAGCCAGGAAAATTTTGTGGACGACTGATCATGGGTTAATACCTGAAACCAGACAGGACAATTATCTACTTGATCATCATGAAGCAACCCTACACCGATTCCTTCTCAATTCCAAGATGAAGTTTTACACGGACTCATCATCAAGAAACCCTACACCAGTTCCTTCTCTTTCAGATGAAGTTTTACACGGACTCATCATCAGGCAACCCTACACCGGTTCCTTCTCAATTCCAAGATGAAGTTTTACACGGACTCATCATCAGGAAACCCTACACCGGTTCCTTCTCAATTTTAGATGAAGTTTCACACGGACTCATCATCAGGAAACCCTACACCGGTTCCTTCTCTTTCAGATGAAGTTTCACACGGACTCATCATAAAGCAACCCTACACCGGTTCCTTCTCATTTCCAAGATGAAGTTTTACACTGACTCATCATCGAAGTAACCCTACACCGGTTCCTCCTCCCTTCCAAGACGAAGTTTTACACGGACTCGTCCTCAGGAAAACCTACACCGGTTCCTCCTCAGTTCCAAGACGAAGTTTTACACGAACTCATCGTCAAGATAACCTTACCCCGGTTCATCCTGAAGTTTTACACGAACTCATCGTCAAGATAACCTTACCCCGGTTCATCCAGAAGTTTTACACGAACTTATCTTACAATAACCTTACCCCGGTTCATCCTGAAGTTTCACACGAACTTATCTCACAATAACCTCACCCCGGTTCATCCTGAAGTTTCACACAAACTTATCCTGAAACAACCCTACACCGGTTCCCTCTCTTCAAGACGAAGTTTTACACGGACTCGTCATCAAGAAACCCTACACAGGTTCTCTCTTTCCAGATGCAGTTTTACACGGATTCGTCATCAAGAAACCCTACACAGGTTTCCTTCTCAATTCCAGATGCAGTTTTACACGGACTCGTCATCAATAAACCTTACACAGGTTCTCTCTTTCCAAAGATGAAGTTTTACACAGACTCGTCATCAAACAACCTTACACAGGTTCCTTTCTTCTAAGATGCAGTTTCACACGGACTCATCATCAGTCAACCCTACACAGGTTTCCTTCCTTCCAAGACGCAGTTTCACACGGACTCGTCATCAGGAAACCCTACACCGGTTCCTTCTTTTCAGATGCAGTTTTACACGGACTCATCATCAGGCAACCCTACACATGTTCCTTCTTCCAACCTACCCAGTCCCAACTCAACAAACCTTTCCAGATGGCATCTATAAGCCCATCTCCGACAAGATTTTGTCACATCTCTCGATGGCATATATAAGCCCATCCTCCTATCCATCATATCTCCAAATGGAATCTGTAGACCCATTCCCGACATCACATTATTGATACTACACCATGCGAGTGCAAATTTCTGGGCACTTTAGTGTTCAATCATCTTCCACCTTCGGATCACGAAAGGCACGCAAGCCAATCTACATCCTCAGGTTTAAGAAGATTGAACAGGGGCAAATGTTGTACCCCAAAATTTTCCCTCCCATATCTCTCAAGATTTGTCAAGAATGATCCTCAAAATTGCTCAAGATTGCTCAAGGATTAGACAGTCAAACCATCTCCTAAGACAGCTGAAATTAGGGTTTTGGTTCTTTCAAGGAATTTGGGGTTTTCAATGGTTCAATCAAGTCTCATAGGCCCATATACATTCTCAAGCACCTACATGCCAAGTTTCAAGACTCACAGTGTCAATTTGCACAGTCAAAAGCTCCATTTAACCTACAGTCAACTACAAGGGTAAAATGGTCATTTTGCAGTCAAAAGTCAGAGTTTTTGGTCAACATCTTATTTTGAGTCCACAATCATCATTTGATCAAGTCTTGATCATGATTTCACAAGAATAGCTCAAAAATCATCAAGATGCAAAAAGTTACTATTTTTGGACAGTAGAAAAGTCAACTGTATCTTGACCAGGGCATAACTTTTTCATGGTTCATCAGAAAAATTCCATCCAATGCTCATTTTGAAGGGGATGACATTTCCTACAATCCATCTTCACACTCCAAGTCCAAGAAATGCACTCACAAAAAGTTATCAATTTCTACATTATAGGTCAAATTCAAAAGTCAACAAAAGTACACTTTGAGTCAAAGGCCATAACTTGAGATTGGTAAATCCAAATGACATGGGACCAAAGGAATTAGTTAGAGGACTTCACGACCTTTCCAAAATGTCCAAGAACATGGTCATATGATCAAAATTGAGCAAGCTGTACATTAGAGAAGTTGGGAAATTTTTGTGAATTTGCAAAAGTCAACTTTGCTCAAAACACCTTATTTTTGCTAATGGGCCTCAAATCTCTTCTTGAAACTTCATCCATGACTTATGCACGACCCATCAAGCTTAATGGAATTTATTTTCTTATTTTTATTGATTAATTGGATTTTTAATTAATATTAATTTATTTAATTAATTTAAAATGTAGGAAAATGCAAGATTTGATTTTTCAATCAATTTGTGAAGCAAATATGGTCAAGATATGCTGGCAATTTCGTGCTCAAAGTCAAAGATGCAAAATCTCCAAAATTGGCAACATTTTCCAATCATGAAGATTCAAAAATATTTGATTTTCAATCAAAGATCTAATCATCATTGCAATGGATTCTTGCTCAAGTTTTTGACCTAATTCGTTTCCTCTATATATATGCAAGCAATCCTAACCTAAAAGGACGTGAAAAAGCTGCAGAAAAAGCCATAGCATATTGAAAAAATTCCAAGAAAATTGAAAACTGACTTTTACATTCTAGTGCGATTTAAGGATTTCTATTGATTCTAACACATTGCAGGAGTCCCCAGGGTTGTTTTGCAATCAAATTCCAATACCAAAGCTCAAGGAATCGTTCATTACAGAACCACGGTTTGGCTTTTTGATTCATAATCGTGTATCTTGATTCATGCATCTTTAATGTGTTTTCATGATTGTTTTGTGTTGCTAGGGACCGTACAAAGCTAATGGTATAACTTAATTGAACTGAAACACCCTAAATCCAAAGATGCCATGAACGATTTCTTAGGGTTTCCAAGCTTTGAATTGGGGCTTTGCAATCCAGGAAAAATTAAGACTTGTGAGACCCATGGTTGGAATCATTAGAACAAGACGAACAAAACCAAACCATCGCGAAATATTTATATTCATCATGCTGCTAATCGCTATTTTTCCTCGTAGCATATAGTGGGGGTTAAAAACCCCCGCTATCTAATATTGTTTTTACAGGGCAAACGGAGAAGATGACTAGGTGTTAGCCTCTCATTGGGCAGTTTGAAAACACGCACGTTTTTTCTTTTGTATAACATATTTGTGTGTTTGTTAATATATTAATTGTTTATTATCCTAATAACAACTATAGCAGGTGGTTGGAGTGGCAGGGACGCGTGCATATGACCATTGGGACCTGGGTTCAAATCCCAGGTCCCCCAAAACATTTATTCCTATTTTTCTTTGTGTGTTCCTATGCAGATTTCCAAGAGTGGTCCACTATGCACCTCACGTCTCAATGAGCCATGTGTCTTCAAGTCCAAATCCAAGGGTCATGAGATGATGACCACTATACGCTTTAGTCAACAGGCGTGTAGATGATCACAAAAGTCAAAAGGGCTTGCAGCTTAACGGGCTTCAGAATTACCAAAGATACCTCCTAACTTGGGCCAACACCCCCTGGGTTTTATTTCTTTTTTGTTTCTTCTTTTATATTTTATATTTAATTGTTTTCACTATTATTAATTATTATTATTTTCACTAACAAAAACAATTAATTATTTTCATAATAAAATCAGAAAACTGAAATATAATATTTTTATTATTATTTATTAATTTCACCCTTAATTTATTATTTTTGTAAATAAATATAAAAAACTAACATAATTAATTTAGTTGTTTTAATTAGGTTAATTTTTGACATTTTTGCAGTAATCTAAAACTAATGTAGAATTAGGGTTCTTGACTTTTAATCATCTTATTTTTTATTTATTTCCTAAAAAACATAAAAAACTCAAAAATATATTATTTTATTTTATTAATTAATTAGTTTTAGGATTAATTTAATTAAATGCAACATAACAAGAACTTCCTTCTTTCTCAAAAAAGGGTCAATACCCTAAAGACTCCCCGATTCAATCTTTCCTCGCGCGTGTGATTTTTGATTCCTATTATTTTTGATCCATTATTATGTAATTGCTCCGAGGATGTAATAGCGTTAATTAGGACTTTTGATCGCTTTTCTTTAATTTCCCGCATTTACTTTTCAAGGGTTTGCTTTTGGCGATGTAAATACCCGACGCCTTGTAATAATTTAGATTTACTTTCCGCAACAATTAAACTGCTAGATGTATGTTAACTAGGCTATGCATGACAAGATCTCTGAAATTAAAATCAACCCGTAGCTCACCATAACATGTGCAAAGATAAACTTAACTGAATCCTGACACACTCGCACATGCCACTCTTAGGGTACGCCTCACTTGGTTGCCTCGACGTGGTCATTGAGTATAGGGTGTTTTAGAGGTCTCCCTCTTGTCTAAAGATCCAAGTTGCCTCGAAACGGTTGCCTCGGATAAAAAGGATCTAGGACACTAGGGTTACCGCTAAGGCGTCCTACTATTGCTTTGGTGACCACATGTCCCTATAATCGAATTGACCCGGAACTCCAACGACGGTGCTACCTGCTTCTCAATAGTGGAATAGTACTGTCTAAAGGACATTTACACAGCTTAATTTCTTTTGAGTAGGTAGAGGTTCTCGGGTACTTGCTCTTTCAAAACAAAAATACTTTTCGCACCTACACTTTTCTGACAAAAGTTTTCAAACAACACTTCATACACTCTTGAGGACAGATACAAGAGTTAAATCGAAGTTTTCAAACAAACTTTTTTTCAAAACCCACAAACACAAGAAAAGCAAAACATTTTGAAAACATAGTGAGCAAGTACCTAAGAGCCTGTGGATAACCACGGATAGAAAGGGTGCTAACACCTTCCCTTTCTATAATCTACCTCCCGAACCGAGAAACATCTCGAAAAGGAATTTTGTTGTGCTTTTGTCCTTTCCTTATTGGAGAACATAAAAGACGGTGGCGACTCTTGCTTACCGCGACATTTCGCGAACCAGCATTCCAAAACAGTCAGTTCTATTTCCACCGATCACAGGGCTGTTAACTTTTTTTTCCCTTACTACTAACCCCCCTTGCAGGCTATCAACACCCCTGGCCCAGTTTTTTTATTTTCTTTTCTTATTTTCATTTTATTTATTTTCTTAATCATTTTTCTAATTCTAAAAAATCATAAAAAATACAAAAATAATAGATTTACATTTTGACATAGTTTATTTATTTTTCTCACAAAAAATTATTTTATTTAATCATGCTTTATTTATTTTGAATAATTGTTTTTGTAAATTTAAATAAAAACTAGGTTTATTTATTTTCTTTTACACCAATTAAATATATTATTTTAATACCAAAAGGACCAAAAATATTTTATAATACTATATTTTATTTTCAAGACAAAAATACCAAAAATACTTTTCTTATAAACTTAATTTATTTTTAATCAACTAATGAATTAGGGTTTTATTAGTTTCTTTTCCTATGTAAATTTAGGCTTACTTTTTATTATTGCAATTAATTATTTTCTTTTAATTAATAAGGTTAAACTCAAAATCCATTTTCTCTAAAAAATCCAAACAAAAATATCCATTTGCTTCACATTTACATTCTTGTATATTTATTAATCTTGTACATTATTTATTTCAATTCTTGTATAAATTCAATATGGTTGTAATAGATAATTAGGTTTTATTTTCTTGCAATCCCCATTTATAATTTGTACACCCCCTCCCTCAAATATTATAATAGCGTAGTAATTTTAAATTCCGCAATTTATCACTTTTATATACAAATATTAGTAATTAGGGTTTGTATGGAAAGACTAAAACCAATGTTTAGAAAACCTTAATCAAAGACAAAATCAAGCATGAAAACAATACACTTGCACACAAACACCCTTATGGTAAATCTACTTGGTTGCCTTTACAAAATGGCCATATTACGCATGTGAGGTATCTTAGCAAAAACAAGCAAAAGATACAAGATCATAGTCCCTAAATGACGCTATCTAAGTTTCCTTTCAAATGATCTTAGTCCCTAAAATATAATGCTAATATACCTTGCAACATTGCTAGTCATGGTTATACGATGACCCACGCCCATCCCGTTTACATCCAAAGAAATGGTTACTTACCAAATCAATGGTAAGATAACAATGTCAAAGGAAAGAGGAAATGAACATGAAAGACTTTTGAGTAGGTAGAATGCTCCTAATTACTTTCTCAATTTCAAAAACAAAACATCCTTGCTATTTTCAAAAACAAACACCTACACTTTCAAAAATATCTTACAAACTTGAAAAACATTTTCAAAAGATCAACATCTTTATATACATTCTTACAAACGAGAATCATTACAAAGTTTGCCTAAATAATGGCCTCTTTACAAAATACTTTCAAAAACCACACAAAGCACAATTTCAAACAAAAGCAAGTGATCTAGCAAGTAACTAAGAGCCCATGGAAAACCATGTTTGAAAAGGGTGCTAATACATTCCCTTTTCATAATTTACCCCACGAACTCAAGAAATAATCTCAAAGGTCTTTCCTGTGCTTTTTCACCTTTCCTTTTGGATAAAAGAAAAGTCGGTGGCGACTCTTGCTAACCGCAACATTTGCAATCAAACATAAAACCTTCAAGTCAATTCTCCCACCGTATCACAATTATTTATGACAAAGTCTTTGGCTTATAGGTTGTATCTGAAGTAGTAACTTTATTCATTTTGAATGGTAGAGCATAAATCCATAGTTGAGCAACTTAAAGAATTTCATAAGATTATTGATGATCTTGTGAATATTAAAGTGAAGATTATGATGAGGAAAGTGTTGCGTCTGGTTTTTAAATCAGAGTCGCCACTATCATTTTTATCCTAGGGAAGGGCATCTAATAGGAAACTCTAAGTCACAGAGACCGAGATTCTAAGTTTCAGATTCTATTAGACGAAAGGAATGTGTTAGGCACCTTTCATCTAACTTGTTCACAAGGGTACTAGGTTTTAGGTTTAGGTTTCGGGTTAAACATGGTTTTAAATTTTAATAGGGGAACTCGCCATAATTTTTGATCGTATACCTACATATCCTCTTATGAGGAATCAGAGTCCCAATTCGTAGTTCGTATGGGGTTGGTGTTTTTTAGGGGTTGCAAATGTATTTTGAATCACCTCGCATTTGACCGGGAGTATTGATTGCGGAGATTTTGGCTAAATGCGCGATTAATCAAAATTCGTTTGAAACCCTTTTGCAAAAAAAATGTTGTTTAGCTTAATTTGTTGCGAAAAATAGTTTGAGATTTGTTATATATTTTTTATCATATTAATTGCAAAATACCTTATTAATTCATGATAAAAATTATTTTAATGCAATGCATAAAAAAATAATATATGAGTTTTAAATAAAATAATTACATGATAATAATAATTATAATATGATAGTAAATAAGAATAAAAATATAATAAAAATAAATAAAAAGTATAATGTAAAAGAAATAATAAAAAGTATAATAAAAAAATAGAAAAAATTTAATTAATCCAGGGGGGTGCGCTTCTAGTTACTAAGTAAAACTAGGGGGTGCTGAAAACAATTTGGGTTAGGCCCATGTGTGATTTTGAACAGGGGGTCCTAACTGTTTGATAATTTAGTAAGATAGTGGAATGGGTGGTGTGAAAAGTGAAAGGGCTTAGGCCCAAACGTTTGGGAGGAGGGCCGATGTAATCGAGTGTTGCGAGGAAGTATGGCTTACCATGAAACTTGGCCTAACGGAAGTTTGATCGTTATCACGCGGACAAGATTGAGGGAGTATAATAACTAATATTGACGCGGTGTACATGATCGGAACGGATAACACACTTGTTTTAATTCAGTTTTACATTATTGTTTGGTTTTACAATTATCATCTCTTCCTCTCTCTCACGCTCCAACACCCAAACACTCTCCTTCTTCCCCTTTTAACCCTAAATTCCACGGCGGCTCAACCGATTACCCATTCACCTAACCAAACCCCAAATACAAAAAACAAACAATAGAGAAAGCTAAGATGATTTTACCCTTTTTTCTTATTGTTCTGATTCTTGAGCTTTTTCCTGATTCGCTTTTTAATCCCTTCTTCTTATTTGTTGTGTAGGTCGCAGTACCAGTGTTGGTTAAGTGATTGGAGACGATGGTGTAAAATTTCCAACGGCAGGGAGGGTGGTTCACACGGTTAGGGTTTCAGAGATTGAAACCCCAACTATTCTCCTTCAATCTTTAACAGCGAGCAGTTCATCGTTCTTTGGGTTCTTCTCCGCGACTTCGAGCTTGGTATCTTGACCTCCTCTTCTTGTTTTTCTTCCCAGTTCTTCTTCGGGTTCTTCAATGCAGTCCCCCTTCCTTCTATTAATTTTGAGTATTATTTATAGGCTTTTGATTTAGGGTTTCTTAAGATCAATTGTTGTTACAGTTAGCATGTTTTTAGGAGATTAGAAGGGAATTAGGGATTTAGGACAATCTTAGGTTTTTCCTCTAATTTCTGTGTAATTGATTTAGTAATTGTTGATTGATTTTGAATACTGTAAACATAGATTGTATATTTGTAGATTTTATCGATTCAAATTGATTTGCTGTATTGGATTAATAAGACTTTTACTGATTTGATTTGATTTAATTTTTTTACTGATTTCTACAGTAATAGTTTACTACAAAACATGCGCTAGTTTGCATAATGATTGATACAATTGATGGTTTTTGCTTCAGTTGGGCCAGTGTTGACTTTTACTTTACTATCCAGCCTGCGTAAAATTTGGGCCTTGCGTTTACTATATTGGGCTTTCAATTAGCTCATTATTTCTTTTGTCCAACAATATTATTTTTATTACAACAAAAATGCTTTTAACAACCCTAGGCCCAAATACCCTTTCCATAACCCCATATCACCTTAACCAAACTCTGATAAATACAATTAACAAAATATTAATTAATAATAAAAGTAACATAAATAACAGTAACAATCATATCCTTCTCTTATATATATATATATATATATATATATATATATATATATATATATATATATATATATATATATATATATATATATATATATATATATATATATATATATATATATATATATATATATATATATATATATATATATATATATATATATATATATATATATATATATATATATATATATATATTCTTTTTCCATCAAAATAAAAAACAACAACCTTTAATAACAAGAAAACAAATTTAAACTAAGTTCATCATCAGTACAAAAACGTGTTTTTTATAAAAATATATTATTTATTTTCTTTATTAAAACAATAATAATAAATAGTTTTTTCTTTTTTAATAATAATAATAATACTTTTTTTCAAAAACAGCAGATAGGCCAACTAAAAACTTAACGGGCTTAGTTATTGCACACCACACCCTTTTTTTACTAACAACAACTAACACTTAAATAGACTAAGTTAATATATTTAATTTTAACTAATAACAACTTAAATTTAAGTTCGCTTTAAGGATTAACGACTTAATAGTTATTCGAATAATTTTTCATTTTCGAACCGCATGGGCCATTGGCCAACATGCTTCGTAACTGAGCTCATAGGTACATGGGTCTTTCTGATCTAGAAAGCCCCACTAAAATACACCCCATGATTGTCTTGGATAAAGATGGGTCATCAGATACTGTTGTACCATCTCTAATTAAATATTTCTTCTATTTTAAACTTGAAAAATAAAATCATCGAGGTAGGGCAAATTTGGGGTACGACAGACAGGGCTTTTCTCTTGTTGAGTTCATTACCCAGATCCTTTGAGCACTTTAAGGATGCCCTTCTTTATGGTAAGAAGGATATTATTACTTTGGATGAACTCCGGACGGCGGTGAAACCCAAAGAATTTTCAAAAGCGAAAGATTTGAAAATTGAAGATAGTGGTGAAGGCTTAAATGTGTCAAGAGGAGGAGGTGAGTAAAATGATGTCCAAATCAAAGAGGTATGCCAAGTCAAAGGTAAAATGTTTTAATTGTTAGAAAATCAGTCACTTTAAAAGGGATTGTGCTAAGAGAAAGGTCAATGAAGATTCTGTTCAAGCTGTTGTTGCCTTGGGTGAGGAAAGTTATGAGGATGCTGATGTACTAGTAGTATCGAGTTTGGAAATTGAAGATAGTTGGGTCATTGACTCAGGTTTCTCTTATCACATGTCTCCAAGAATACAATACTTTGAAACTTTGAATATGATGCAAGGTGGAGTAGTTTGCCTTGGTGATAATAAGGCTTGTGAGGTTCATGGTATTGGTACAATTAGACTTAAAATGTTTGATGATCGTGAACTTCTTATTCACAGTCTGAGGCATGTTCCAGAACTCAAGAATTTTTTTTTATCTATAAGTATGTTTGATTATCTAGGCTATTGTACTAAAGTTGAACATTGAGTGTTGAAGATTTCGTTATAAATTGATTATTGTTAAAGGGTCTAAAATATGTGTTCTACATATTTTAGAAGGTTCAAATGTTGTTCATTCATCATTAACTAGTGGAGGCTTTCATGACAAGGAAGAACTATATGAGATTTGAGTTTAAGGCGTTATGAATGCCTTGAGAAAGTTTCAGAGGAGTATAATGAATTTTGTAGAAATTAAGGGATACAAATGCATGTTATCGCTGAGTTGTTATTGAGTTTTTGGGGAAGAGTCGAGGTTAAAATGACTTACTTGGTTGGTAGAGAATTTCTTCAGAGGGAGAATAGTGAAAACCAAGGGAGAAATATGGGAGAAAATATATTCAAAATGTATTATCAAAACACTTTTGTTTTTCAAAATCAGGGGTGTTAGGGCATTACAGTAACAAACACGAATAACCATCCCTCATTCTTATTTCTTCCAATTTCTAACCATCAAACACTCTAAAAACCTTCAAAATCTCTACTTTTAAAACTCATTCAAATATGTCTACTCATTTGCACTTGTTACAACTCAGTTGAACTCTCAATTTCAACATATTTCAACAACTCTAAAAGCTTCAAATTTGAGTAAGTTATCCAATTCCTTTTAGTCTTTTTATTTGTATTTTAAGTTGTTTAGATTATGTATAACCTGTAAAAATCTTGCTTTTATGTGTAAAAATTGGATTTTGGTGTAAAAATGGTGTTGTTAGGTTGAAGCTTTTTCTATGGAAGTCACAGGTTTTTTCAGAGATACATCTCCGGAAATCCCTTTGAGGAGTTTCGGAGATGCATCTCCGAAAATAGGCATGAGTTTATATTTTTTTAATTTTCAAACATGTACTTGTTTGTTCGCTTCCCGTTGATTAATGATTATTTATTTTTTCAGAAATATGGCAGAGAATCCCAACAGATTGAGACTTGGTAGGCCTAGTCAAACTGCATAGGTATCAGATGATTGGGCGGGAGACTTTGGACATAGGTATCATTGACCGGGACGGTCCTGAGGCGGTGACAATTGTAGAGAGGATGGTTGGGGGAGATAGAGAGTACGAAGATACAAGAGACAAAAGAGAGGTCAGGGAGTGAGGATCAGGCATACGCCGTAGGCTATGCCTTTTTTTTATTTGAGAATAATTTATGAACAATTATTTTATTATTATTTTTTATTTTAAACAATTTATTGTGTCTATTATCGTTTTTTATGTCTTATCATTTTTTATTTGCGTTTTTATTATCATTTTTATCTAATTATTTATCAACACATTGATGCTTTTTTAAAAAAATATCACTGTCCAGGGTTTCAGATATGCATCTCCGAATGCACCCCAAATCAAAGTGTTTCAGAGACTCATCTCCGAAAATATCACTGCATGTTTAAATATAACATTCAAGTCCAAACAAATTTTTTCCAGAGATGCATCTCCGAAACACCTTGATTTGGGGTGCGTTCGGAGACACATCTCCGAAGAATATTTTCGAGTTTTCAGGAATTTTTTCCCACCCATAAAAGATATACAAAGAAAATCCCAAAAAAATAATATGGCGCCACAAACACTAATCTATTTTATTTAGATGTGAAATTATGGAAGATTTAACCTTGCGATCTCAAAAATTAAATCTAACACCCCCAACGACGGGTGCTATTATTTTATGTCTTTATAAAAAAATGTATTTTTTTGCATTTATCAAAAAAAATTATAATATGTTATTTTTATTAAAATATTAACAAATTAATATTGTCGGTAGTTTATTTTTGACAAATTTTGTTTACACTGTCAGAAATTTTCAATAAATTAGAGAGCATTTTTTAAAATTTATCGAAAATTTCAAACATTATAAAAAATTTTATTTTGAAATAAATCATATCGACAATTTATAAATGAACTATCAGAATTTTGATATGTTATTAAAAATTTTAAAAAATCTACAAGAAATTCCGTTCTTACCACCTCTCAAATTTATTTATGGATAATTTGGAAATTAAACAAAATTGAGAGGTGTCTGATTTAACTTGGGAGGTGGCTGTTAGTTGGTTAATTCTTGTTATATGGTTATTTGGGCTTTTTAGCATGTATTTGGGCCTGGGCTATTTTGCCTATATAAAGGGCCATTGTGTTTGTAATAGTAAGAAGCAACAATAATAACTAAATTCAGTTCAGAGTTAGTTACACTTAACTAACTCAACTCTCTCTCTCTCTCTCTCTCTCTCTCTCTCTCTCTCTCTCTCTCTCTCTCTCTCTCTCTCTCTCTCTCTCTCTTCTTCTTCTTCTTCTTCTTCTTCTTCTTGTTTTTCACAATATTCATCTTTCTTGAATCCTTTGTTCTAACAAGTTGGTATCAGGCGTGTATACTTCATCGAAGTCAATACCTGGTTGTTGTAGAAAACCTCTGGCCACCAGTCTTTCCTTGTACTTTGCGAGAATCGAAACAATCAGGATTATTGTTTCAATAGCTGCATATGGAGGATGGAAAATGCACCAACTTGATGTAAAGTCAGCATTTTTGGATGGTTCATTGGAAGAAGAAGTCTATATTACTCAACCACCAGGTTTCGACGTCAAAGGGCAGGATTCGAAAGTGTAAAGATTAAGGAAGGTCCTCTATGGCTTGAAGCAAGCTTCTAGAGCTTGGAATAAAAGGATAAATGGCTTCCTAATCGAAGCAGGTTTCACAAAGTGTTTATCTGAACATGGAGTGTATGTAAATGATGTGAAAAGTATCAATCAAATCATTTTATGCCTCTATGTTGATGACTTACTTATTACAGGAGTAGACGAAGTTGAGATAATGAAGGTAAAGTCGAAGTTAATGTAGGAATTCAAAATGTCTGATTTAGGGAATCTCTCATATTTCCTGGCAATGGAATTCAAAGACATCGAAGAATGAGTTTTCTTGCATCAAATGAAGTATGCTCAAGATATACTGAAGATGTTCAATATGGACAACTATAAGCCAGTTGTTACTCCATTAGAGACTGGAGCAAAGCTGAAAAAGGAATCAAATGATGAGTTTGTAAGTTTGACTCTCTACAAACAAATCATTGGATCCTTGAGATATCTTTGCAATACTAGACCAGATATCTTTACATACTATACTAAAATGACATGTTAAAATTTCTTTTTATTTTTATTTTAAATATGTTATTTTTATTAAAATATTAACAAATTAATATTATTTTATTGTTTACTATATTTTACTGTTTAAATATAGTAAAATGAATAGTAAAATCAAGTTTGTTAATGAAAATACTGAATATATTACTATCTAAACACATTTACTATATTTAAATACATTTATTGAAAATATTACTATATTTTACTGATATTTTATTATTTTATTATTTTCCACATCAGCATATTTATATTAAAAAATATATAAAATATAAAACCATCGCGCTATATAAGCAATTAGAGTGTACCATGTCCTTTCAAAATTTAAAACAATAAAACCTTCATAAGATAATAATGTTTTTAAAAACATTTTATAGAAAAATAAATTAGACATCGCCTATATGACAGAGAATAAAATAATATGAACACTATAATTTTATATCCATTTCTTTAGATTAAATAATTATATATAAAACAATCCTATCACTACAAGAAATATCATCTCCAGCCACGTGATTTTGCTACGTGATTTTCACGTGGCTAAAAAAAGTCAATTGCGACATGAAAATCACGTGACAACATGTTTTATTAATAAAATAAAGAAGTCTGATGGTTGTCTGACTTTTTTTATAAAAAAAATATGTTGCGACGTGGGATTCACGTCGCTACTAAAAATACAATAAAAAATATTTAATTGGTCTAACGTTCAGATGGTTGTCATTTTGAAATTTTGAAAAAGTAAGTTGCAACGTGTTATTCACGTCGCAACATTTAAGAGGGAAAAATCAAATCATTACAGACTGGCGTGTTCAGGCTTTGAAGGCATGTGAAGAAAGAGAATATGACTGTTGGGATGGTTGCGACGTGAAAATCACGTGGCAACGTTGCGGCGTGATTTTCACGTCGTTAAGTGCTTTATATATTTATTTCAATCACGCTCCACAGACAGACAATATTGTTATGTTAAAATAAAAACTCTTCTTCTTCAACCCTCTTCTCCTCATTCCATCCCTCCATAACCATTTTCTTCTCCAATATAAAATCTCTTCAATCTCCATTAATTCTTGTTTTAAGGTAAATTCAATTCAATTTTGTCTCTATTTTGTTAACAACTTTTTATTTATTGTATTATGGGATGTAATTTTTTTTAATTTTTCTTTGAATGGAAGAAGATTGATAGAAGTAGATTTCAAAAAGGTTGGACAAGAAGATTGAGGGAGTTAGAAGATAAGAGGTATTTCTTGGATTTTTTTTTGTTTTGAATTTAGTATGTTTTCTGAATTTAGTTAAATTTTAGGTTGAATTTGGGTTAAATTATAATATTGTAATTTTAATTGAATTTGGTTGAATATGATTTTATTTAATTTATAAAAACAGAATAAAAAATATTTAATTTGTTAGGAATAATAATTTATTTAGTTCATTTTTATCATCACTGTTAGCATTCCTTTGATGATGGATTATTTGAATACGTATGGAAATGATTTCAATGGTGGACTCTTTCATTTTCAAGATGATGACCTGACAACAATTATTTCCACTGCAGGAGTGAGTTTTCACTATAAGCAAATGTGATACATATTTTTGATTTTTTTACTGTCACTAAAAATTTAATTTTCATAAACATATGTACATTTAGAAAAAACTTATGCATATTTTAATACTTATACCTTTTTACTACTCTATTTATGCTATAACATTTTACAAAATCACGTACTTTTAGTTTCAATTTAAATTTCAGTTTCTATTTCTATATTTAATGTTGAATATACTATTTTCATACTTATACACTTTTTTAGTATAATAGAAATATATTACATTTCCAAAAAAAAATTTTAATATTAATAATTTATATAAGTAATTATCATAATTCATCATTATGTCATTTATTATTTTATTTTTAAGAATTACATTTATTTCTCTAGAAGTTTAAATAAAATACACAAATTCCTCCCTATTTTTAAATTATACACTAACTACAGTTATTATTATAAATTATTAATAATATTTGATTAAAATTTCAAAAATCAAGTAATTGTAATTAATTTTAATTAATAATTGATAATAAATTGAAATTAAAAAAATTATGAGTGAATATGATTTAGTGAATATGATTTTTTCTTTAATGAGCCGTTTTAAATATCAATACATAATTGTAAATAAATGGAAATGAAGACAAATTTATGCGTAATTGAAAATAAAGTAAAATTAATACTAATATTTATTATTTATTAATAAAAAAATCCATGGACAAATGTGTCATATTTGACAGTTATCATATTTTTTATTAATTATTATATATTTAATAAACTATATATTAATATATAGTATATTTAATAGTATATAATAAAAAATATTATATATTAAAAATAGTTAAAGTAAAAGCATATATTTATGTTTAATAGTATATGTTTAGGATCATTATTAAGTTGATTAATTAATATTTCTAATCAAATAGGTTTTGATTATATAAATTTGCAGTAAATGGAATATTATAGGTATTATCGTAGTTGGATGTACGATAGACTATATCCAGGAAGACGCGCACTTAAACCCAATTTTATAGACGGAGTTAATGGTTTTATCACGTGGACGTTTGTTCAGGAACGTTGTCGAAGTGAAGGAGGAGTTAGGTGTCTTTGTCTTAAATGTGGATGTAGATATATAATTAGTGACCCAGAGAAATAACACGTCATTTGCATAGAAAATGTTTCATTGAAAATTATTGGGTTTGGACGTATAATGGTGAAACACTGCCGAGTAATGTACCAGAGACTAGCAACACAGATGCTTCAAGTAGTCAACCGGCTATGCAACCGCCTATGGAATTTGAGGAAAACTTTAATCTAAAAGGTGACATGGTTGGTGATGCTTTTGGTGTTAACGTGACCTATGATCAACCAGAAGATTTTGACGGGGAAGAGTTGTCGAATGAGGAAGCGCAGAGATTTTATCAGTTGTTGAATGAGATGAATACACAGTTGTTGATTAATTAATATTTCTAATTAAATAGGTTTTGATTTTCTTCGCGACTTTTCCGACTACTCGAATGATCCTTCTGCTTAGTTTTATTTTTATTTTCTATTTAGTTTTTTATTTGTGTAATATAAATTTATAATCATATTGTATATTTAAAAATATTAAATTTAAATTTTAGTTTATTAAATTTATAATATTAAGTATATTAATTTATACATTTTGATATATTTAGTTTTAGTTTTGATAATTTGATTTATAATATTGTATTTAATAAATAAATTATAATATTTAATTTATAAATTTAATGAAACAAAAAATAATATTAATTATTATATCAGAATTAATATATTTAAAACAGAAAATAATTTTTTTTTTAAAAAACAAGTTGCGGCGTGTTTTCCACGTCACTAATTAGTGACATGAAAAACACGCCGCAACACCAAACATAAAAGTAAATATAAAATCTGCTCTGACCTCTGCTCTGCTCTGAATTCCTTTGACCCAATAAAATTTGTTGCAGCGTGAATTTCACGTGGCAACGTTGTGACATGTTTTCCACACCGCAATAAGGGATATGATTTGGGTGTTAACGACGTGGGATTCACGTGGCAAAACACAACTTATTTTGTAATGTATAAAACATTTATCTTTTGTATAACAATGTCAACCCTACAACATTATATTTTTTTATAGAAAATTGTACAACATTATTAATATTATTACCCCTTTTTATCATCACAGGTTGAACATTAATTAAATAAACGAATTATAATAACTAGCAAGCTAGTATTTATTTTACCCCTTCACTAAGTGTGTTGAAATGAAAAATATATTAAATTAATCTAATTTAGAGACTGAATAAAAATTCTAATTTTAGGGAAGGTTATTTTACAGCTCCTTAATATGTAAAAATATTTAAATGTATTTGGCACTTCATGAGCTTTAAACATTATAAAAGAGTCGATTAAAATTTTATTTGTCGCGTGCAATAAGATAAAAATATGACTAAAACTTTTAAATTTGAGTATTTTATCGTTTTATTTCTTACCTTATTTGTTTCTGCAAAGACTGTTGATGGTAATTTAAATTTTCACAGTTTTTATATTTTTTTATAAATTTTATTTTATATAATATTTTATCTTATTTAAATAATATTACTTTATTCTATTTCTTTATTACATAATTAATTTACTGTGAACAAGATTTTGATTGTCCATCAATTTTTTTTCTCAAGCACTCGTGCTTGAACAAAAGATGTGTATATGATTATACGGAGAAGAAATAAATTAAGTATAAGATCCAATAGATTACATTTGCATTGTACATGGAAGAATGATTTCTTACACAAGCAAAATAAATCTACTTAATACACTTTATTGTTTCAAATGATTCTGAAAGTGGTATAGTGGTTATGGCTGCAGTTGCAGATAATCATGTCGAATTTAAAATCTAATTTATCGATTCAAGTTGCTCGAATCATGTGACTGGTTGAAAAGAGTGGTTGACATATTTTGACGAGTCGAAGAAGAGCAAGGTAAAACTTGGCGATAATTGTTCGTTGCAAGCAGAAGGTACTGTATAGTATTTCAAATGAGTAATGTGTTAGAATTAATTTAGATTTAATTAGATATTAATTTATATTTAGAAATATCTTTTAGATTGCTTATATCTTTGTTAGAAGATATATATCTTAGATCTTCTTATATCTTTGTAGAAGATATATTTTAGATTTAATTTTTGTGTATAAATAGCTTAGTGGTAGGTTATTGTAATTCATTGTAAATCCTTATTTTGAAGCTATCAGTAAATATTCCTTTTGCCTTTATTCTTCCTTGTGCACCAACAATTGGTATCTAGAGCTCCAGTTCGAAATCCACGGAAAAAGAAGTATTGTGATTAAGAATTACAATATTTGATTCTGGGAGTTTTGAGAAAACATTGATTTTTAGGAAATTCTGCGTAAATTACATAAGGTAGAAGATGAACGGAAACTGTGGCGATATTCATTCCAAGCTTCCAGTATTTGATGGCAAAAACTGGAATCGTTGGAAGATCCAGATGCGTGTGTTATTTGGCTCTCAAGATGTGTTAGAACTTGTTACTGATGGCTATAATCTGTTAGAAGCAGATGCAACAGAGGACCAGAAGATAGCACAGAAGGCGTTGAGGAAGAAATATCAGAAAGAGTTGTTCTACATCCATCAATGTGTGGATGTGAATGTGTTTGAGAAGATTGCTGATTCTGAAACAGCAAAGGCTGCGTGGGACACACTGGTCAGATGTTACGGTGGTGACGCATCCATGAAGAAGGTGAAACTTCAGTCTCTCAAAAAGCAATATGAGAATCTCAACATGAAGGACAACGAGAAGGTTTCTGAATACATCTCTAGAGTGATTCTGATCACTAATGAGATGAAATCTTGTGGAGAAACTCTGTCTGAACAAGTAATTATTGAGAAGATCTTGAGATCTTTAACCTCTCAATTTGATTACATTGTTGTAGCAATTGAACATTCCAAAGATCTGAGCACCATGAGAGTTGAAGAGTTGCAAAGTAGTCTAGAGGCGCATGAGTTGCGTATGACTGCAAGAACTTCTGAGAGGGAAGTAGAGCAACAGGCTCTGAAGGTAACTTCTGATAAGAAGCATCAGAAGCTGACTTGATCAGAAGTCAAGAAGAAAACTAATGGTGGTCAAAAGTCAGAAGCTTCAAATTCTGATAAGCAGAAGAATGTCCAGAAGGGAAAGGAGAAGTCTGACAAGAAGAATGTTCAGTGTTACTGTTGCAAGAACTTTGGTCACTATGCCAGAGATTGCTGGTCCAACAAAGAAAGGAAGTCAGAAAAAGAAAATATAGCAAGAGGAGAGTCTTATGATTAACCTGTGCTATTGTTGGCTTCTGAACCCGATGATCTGAATTCATCAAAATGGTGGTATATGGACACAGGGTGTTCAAACCATCTTACTGAAAACAAGAAGTGGTTGGTTGACTTTGACTCTGGGAAGAGTACAAAGATCAGATGTGCTGATGATAAATACCTCAATGCAGAAGGTATGGGAAATGTCAGAATCATTATAAACAATGGGAAAGCAGCAGTGATCTAGAATGTTTGGTATGTACCTAGCATGAAAAGAAATCTGATGAGTGTGAGACAACTGGTTGAGAAAGGTTTTTCAGTTACCATGAAGGACAATCTTCTAAAGCTATATGACTGTAATCAGAAGCTGATTATGGAGTCAAAACAGGGAAGGAACAGAACATTTAAGGTGAATGTTAGAACTGAAGACTCTGAATATCTTAGTGCAATAAGTGTTGTCAAGGAGAGTGAGTTGTGGCACAGAAGATTTGGTCATCTGAATTTCAGAAGTTTAGGGCATCTGAAATCAAAGAATCTGGTATATGGAATTCCTATAATCAAGAAACCTGAAAAGTCATGAAAGGTTTGCATGGAAGGGAAGCAACCAAGATTACCCTTTGCATCAGAAGTAGCTCCAAGAGCAAAACATGCCTTGGGAGTAGTACATTATGATGTGTGCGGTCTGTTTCCAGTAGCATTGACTAGAGGGAATAAATATTTTGTGTCATTTGTTGATGAGTTCACCAGAATGACATGGGTATCTCTCATAAAGTTAAAACACGAGGTATTTGATGAATTCAAAAAGTTCAGACTGAAGGCTGAGAATCATAGTGGCCAGACTCTGAAGATTCTTAGAACTGATGGTGGTGGTGAGTATAACTCTGTAAAATTTAGAAGTTTATGCGAGGAGAATGCAATTGAGCATGAGGTTACTGCTCCTTATACTCTTCAACACAATGGTATTGCTGAAAGAAGAAATTGTACTTTGCTAGATATGGTGAGAAGCATGCTGAAAGAGAAGAAGCTTCCTCATACTCTGTGGGAAGAAGCTGTTTCAACTGCATGTTATGTGCTCAACAGATGTCCAACAAAGAAATTAAAGGAAATAGTTCCTATTCAGAAGTGGACTGGAGATAAGTAAAGTGTTAGTCATCTGAAGGTATTTGGTTCTGTATGTTACAAACATGTCCCAGAAGCCAGAAGACAGAAGCTGGATGATAGAAGTAAAGTGATGTTGCTGGGGGGGTATCACAGTACATGTTCGTACAAACTTTATTGTCCAGAAACTAACAAAGTTGAGTTCAAAAGAGACGTCATTGTAGAGGAATCAAAAGTTTGGAATTGGGAAAAGCCTCGTCCTGACTCTGATGATAAAACTTCTGAAGAAAGGTCAGAAATACATGTTTCTGAAGCTGGTAAAGACTCTGACTCTAAAGAAGATACAAAAGGAGAAGATGATTCTGACTCTGACTCTGATGGTGATCCAGACTCTGAAGGCAGTCAAGGTTCTGGAGAAAGTCCAATTTCTGAAGCAAGTGCTTCTGAAGGGGAAAGTTCTGGTGTCCAAAGTTCTGAAGGTCCAGTTCATAGGCAACAAAGAGTCAGAAGCATCCCAAGAAGATTTGCAGAGTTTGACATGTTGCAAGACACTGAAGTAGACTCTGAAGGAGAAGTTATTCAGTGTGAAATGTTAGTAGACTCTGAACCCGTGAGTACGAAAGAGGCTCTTAAGAAGCAAGTTTGGTTATAGGCCATGAAAGAAGAACTTGATGCTATAGAGAGAAACAAGACTTGAAAGTTGACAGAACTTCCAAAAGGCAAGAAAGCCATCACCGTCAGATGGGTTTTCAAGCAGAAGCTAAAGCCAGATGGATCAATTGGCAAACACAAAGTGAGATTAGTAGCAAGAGGCTTTCTACAGAAGTATGGGCTGGATTACTTTGAAGTGTTTGCACCTGTAGTGAGACATGAAACAATCAGACTAGTGATTGCAATGGCTGCTAACATGAATTGGCCTCTGATGCATTTAGATGTAAAATCTGCATTTCTGAATGGTCCATTACAAGAAGAGGTGTACGTTTCACAACCTCTTGGATTTGAGAAAAAGAATCAGGAAGGGATGGTGTTCAAATTACACAGAGCATTGTATGGATTGAAGCAAGCGCCCAGAGCTTGGAATTTGAAGATTGATTCGTTTTTCAAGGAACAAGGGTTTCATAAGTGTGAGATTGAGTATGGTGTTTATGTTCATCACACTTCAGAAGATAATATGATTCTGATCTGTTTGTACGTTGATGACATATTACTTACAGGAAGTTCTGAACAAGAGATAGTTGAGTTTAATAAAGTTCTGATGAATGCATTTGAGATGACATATCTTGGAAAAATGAGTTTCTTTCTAGGGATGGAATTTATGTACTCTGAGAAAGGAATCATTTTACATCATATGAAGTATGAACTAGAGCTTCTGAAGAGATTTGAGCTAGAAAATTGCAAGGTTTCTATCACACCTGCTGATACAAATCAGAAGTTGGACTCCGATTCTGATGGAGAGGATGTGGATGCTACAACCTTCAAACAGATGGTTGGTTCTCTAAGGTATTTGTGTAATACCAGACCTGATATTTGCTATGCAGTTGGTATGGTTAGCAGATTTATGAGCAAACCAAAGTGGTCCCATTACCAAGCTGCAGTCAGGATTCTGAGGTATGTGAAGGAAACTTTGAAATATGGAGTGTTATTTTCGTCTGGAAGAAAGATCGAATCAGAACTTCTGAGTTATTCTGATTCTGATTGGTGCAGAGATAAAGTTGACAGAAGAAGTACTTCTGGGTACTTATTCAAATTTCTGGGAGGTCTTATTTTTTGGTGTTCCAACAAGCAACCTGTTGTTGCTCTGTCAACCTGTGAAGCTGAATATATTGCAGGTGCTCTGACTGCATGTCAAGCTGTGTGGATTCTGAACTTGCTGAAAGATTTGAAGATTGAAGTAAATAAACCTCTGAAGCTGATGATTGATAACAAGTCTGCAATCAATCTTGCCAAGAATCCAGTGTTGCATGGGAGAAGCAAGCATATTGAGACCAAGTATCATTTTCTGAGGAATCAAGTTCAAAATGGAATATTAGAGGTTGTGCACTGTAGCACTCAGAAGCAGCTGACAGATATTCTGACAAAGGCTATCAAAATTGATCAATTTCTTGGTTTAAGGGATGGAATTGGTGTTGTCAGTTTTGGATAAATATAAATTAAGGGGTGGTGTTAGAATTAATTTAGATTTAATTAGATATTAATTTATATTTAGGAATATCTTTTAGATTGTTTATATCTTTGTTAGAAGATATATATCTTAGATCTTCTTATATCTTTGTAGAAAATATATTTTAGATTTAATTTTTGTGTATAAATAGCTTAGTGAAGTAGGTTATTATAATTCATTGTAAATCCTTATTTTGAAGCTATCAGTAAATATTCCTTTTGCCTTTTATCTTCCTTGTGCACCAACATAATGGAGGGAAAACTATGATTAAAGATGTGCTTTATATATCTGGGATAAAGTGCAACTTGCTAAGTGTTGGACAATTAGTCGAAAAATGTTTCTCAGTTGTCATGAAAGATGAAGTTTTGAAATTGTTCGACACCAAGAACAATTTGGTCTTAAAATCTCTGTTGTCGAAGAACAGGACATTTAAAACTATGATCAGTTCTACTGAAGTTCAATGTTTGAAAACTATTGTTGACCACAATGTCGATGAAGAAACCTCTTGTATTGCAAATCGACAACAAATCATCCATAAATCTGGCAAAGAATCCAGTTCTGTATGGAAGAAGTAAACATATTGAAGCAATGTTTCACTTCTTGAGGGAAAAGGTAAATCGAGGTGAACTTGAAGTAAGGCATTCCTCGAGTGGAGTATAGTTGGTCGATATTTTCACCAAAGGATTGAAGATCGACAGATTCCTGAATTTGAGAAAGAAATTAGGAATAGTTCAGATCGACTATGACTAACGTATGTTCGACAACTTGGATTATGGGATGTTAAAATATTAAATTAGATTTGTTAAATATTAGATTAGATTTGATTAGATTTAATATTTAAATATAATTCAAGTTGTGTAGACTCAAACCTAATTAGTGTTGTATATAAATAGTCCTAGTCTGTATCATTATTTATACAATTCAATAATACAAATTCTCATTTTCTTTATTATTTTCTCTTTCCCCCCTCACTAAAAGTGTCTCACACACTAACAAATAAAATTAAAAATAAAAAAATTCCAAATCAACATATTTATATTTAAAAATATATAAAATATAAAATCATCGCACTATATAAATAATTAGCATGTACCATGTCCTTTCAAAGTTTAAAATAATAAGATCTTCTAGAACATTCTAAATTTTTTTTACAAAAAAATAAATTAGACATCACTTATATGATAGAGAATAAAATAATATAAATACTACAATTTTATACCCATTCCTTTGAATTAAATAATTATATATAAAACAATCCTATAAAGCATTTATCTTTTGTATAGCAATGTCAACGGTACAACATTATATATTTTTTTATAGAAATGTACAACATTATTAATATTATTAAACACACCCCTTTTTATCATCAGAGGTTGAACATTAATTAAAGAAATGAATTATAATAACTAGCAAGCTATTTATTTTACCCTTCACTAAGTGTGTTGAAATGAAAAATATATTAAATTGATCTAATTTAGAGACTGAATAAAAATTCTAATTTTAGGGAAGGTTATTTTACAGCTCCTTAATAGGTAAAAATATTTAAATGTATTTGGCACTTCATGAGCTTCAAACATTATAAATGAATCAATTAAAATTTTATTTGTCGCATGCAATGAGATAAAAATATGACAAAAACTTTCAAATTTGTATATTTTATCGTTTTATTTCTTACCTTATTTGTTGCTGCAAAGACTGTTAATGGTAATTAAAATTTTCATACTTTTAATATATTTTTTATAGATTTTATTTTATATATAATATTTCATCTCATTTAAATAATATTACTTCATTCTATTTCTTTATTACAGAATTTATTTACTGTGAACAAGATTTTGATTGTCCACCAATTTTTTTTCTCAAGCACTCGTGCTTGAACAACAGATGTGTATATGATTATATGGAGAAGAAATAAATTAAGTATCAAATCCAATAAATTACACTTGCATTGTGCATGGAAAAATGATTTTCTACACAAGTAAAATAAATCTACTTAATACACTTTACTTTTTCATACTTGCCAATTAGTTATTGTGATGGCACTAAATAATTGTATTTTTATTTGATTTTGTTTTTTTTTAATTTCGTAGACTTTTCAATTATGACGAAGTATTCAGAACTTTATTATCAGTTATGAGTTAATCTTTTTTCTGTTTTTGATTTAATAATTAGTCGGTGATTCTTATTATTTGTACATTATCGATGCATCACGAGTCACAATTTAATATGCCACCCTAAATTTTGAACGTGACACTCTATTATTTTCATAATGCTAAAAGAATCCTTCATCAGAAAAGAATAAAATGATCTGATGAAAGTTTAGTTAAGTTTAAAACGCATAAATTTTTTGGTAATATGAATTATGCATGTAACAACTTGGAAGCTTTGGCACATAGCAGATAACTGGTGATAGATGGAAATCTATTGTTATTATAATCAAGATTTATTCCCATAATCTTGTTTGGTGATGAATTCAAAAGAAGGGTGAAATGTTTGATGCCATCACTCTCTGTTAATCAATAAACCTACATTTCATTCTTCACTCAGTGAAGATGAATGCTGAACCAGAAAAAGGAAAAATATGTGTGAAGAAGAAGAGCTTTGCATTCATTCATTAACATCTAATCCAGTCAGCTTTAGCTTATATACAAGAGTAAGGAGAACTACTGTTACAACAATCCTAACTGACATATATAGAGCTAACAGGTGGCAGTTGGTTATGCAATAATATCCATAGCATAGAAAATAGAAAAGCCACATAAGTATTAACCAATATTGAGTTTCTCTCAATAATATATATAACACTCCCCTTCAAACTGAAGGGTTGTTGGCTTCACACACCTCCTTGAGTTTGGATCTCAAGTTTTGAAAATATGTTGTGCCAAGAGGTTTGGTCAGTGTATTAGTTATTTGAGCTGATGCAGGTATATGCTGAATTACTAGCTGCTTGGCCACAACATGTTCGCAGAAAAGTGAATATCGAGCTCAATATGTTTAATACGAGTATGAAAGACTGGAACATGGGAGAGCAAAACTGCACTTAAATTGTCGCATAAAAGCGTAGGTGTGTGAAAAGACACATTAAGTTTTGAAAGCAAGGATTCTAACCACAATAGTTCTACAGTTGAGTGAGCAAGTGCACGATATTCAACCTCAGTACACGAGCGTGCTACCAACGATTGCTTTTTAGAACTCCAGGAAACAAGATTAGGTCCAAAATAGAACAAGAGACAGAGGTAGACTTTCGATCATCCGGGTCACTCGTCCAATCTGAGTCATTATAGGCACAAAGAGAAAACTTTGATGCAGAAGCAGAAGGAGACCATAGTTATTTATACCAATCAGATACCTAAGAAGCCTTCTAACAGCGGACCAGTGTGTGTCAAGGGGTGAGGCCATGAATTGACATGCCTTATTAACACTGAAGGCAATGTCTGGCCTGGTTAAAGTAACATATTGTAAAGCTCCCATAATGGAGCTATACAGTCGTGCATCAGGGAACATATTAGATTAATGTCTACTTAGTTTACAAGTGCTTAGCATGAGAGTAGGTGTTGCGACTGGTTTTTTAAATCAAGAGTCGTCACTATTAGTTTTTATCCTAGGAAAGGGCATCTAATATGAAACCCTAATTCACAGACAGAGATTCTACGTTTCGGACTTCATTAGATGAAAGGAAGATGTTAGGTACCTTTCATCTACCTTGTTCACAAGGATACTAGGTTTTAGGTTTAGGTTCGGGTGAAATAGGGTTTTAAGTTTTAATAGGGGAACTCCCCATGATTTTTGATCGTATGCCTACGTATCCTCTTATGAGGAATCAAAGTCCCAATTCGTAGTTCGTATGGGGTTGGTGTTTTTTAGGGTTGCAAGTGTATTTTGAATCGCCTCGCATTTGACCGGGAGTAGTGATTGCGGAGATTTTGGCTAAATGCGCGATTAGTCAAAATCCGTTTGAAACCCGTTTGCAAAAACAATTGTTTAGATTAGTTTGTTCGCGAAAAATAGTTTGAGATTTGTTGAGTATTTTTTATCGTATTAACTACAAAAATTCTTAATTAATGCATGAGTAAAAAATACTTAATGCAATATAGAAAATATGTTCATGAGTTTTAAATAAAGATGATTTATTTATGATAATATAATAATATTTACATATAATAAATAATAAAATATAAAAATTAATAATAATAATTATTATAAATATAAATAATAATTATCATAAAAATATAATATAATAATAATAAAAAAATAGAGTTAAAATATAATAATTATAAAAAAAATATAGAAAATAAATAATTATCTGGGAGTGCAGTTTCAAGTTAACAAGTAAAAAGAGGGGTGCTAATAGCTACGTTGGGTTGGCCTAAATATAATTCTGGACAGGGGGTGCTAACTGTCTTGCGTTTTAGGAAATATGAGCAAATGGGGGTGTGTAAAGCAATGGGCTTAGGCCTAACGAGTTTGAAGAGTGTTCTGTTTGATTACGCGTGGGAGGGAGTACGTTATTTATCATGAAATTTGGCCTAACGGCCGTTTGATCGATATCATGCGGACGAGATTGAGGGACCATGCTAACTATCGTATGCGCGCAAATACAGGATTGGACAAAATATCAAAATTTGTTTTAATTCATTTTTTGTTTTGACCCTTACAGCAAATCATTATCTTCCCCTTCTCTCTTTCTCGCCGCACCCACAACCCTTACCAACCCACCAAAACCCTAAATCTCTCTTCCTTCTTCTCCGCGGCGGCTCAACCAAACCTTACCCCAAATCCCCAACCAACAGTCAAAAAGAAAAAAAAACAAAGTCAAACCTTTACGATGCCGTTCTGAGATTTTTCGATTCCGGTTTGAGCTAATCCCTTCTTTCTCTTTTTTTTTTATAGATTCCGGTGGCAGCTGATGATGGCGGTGGACACGATTGCAGCGGCGATACAATTAGGGTCCCAGATATTGGAACCCCAATTGCTCTCCTCTGTATTCTTCTTCTTTTTCCTTGCTCTTCTGCTGTCTTCGAAGCCCTTTCTCTTCGTCCTTTTTCTACTGTCAAATCCCCCTCCTCCCCTTTTCTATTAATTCATGTAGTTATTTATAGGTTTATTTTAGATTAGGGTTTTGTTAGAATTGTTAGAATTTGGATAGCATAGCTTGAGGATTTGGAATCAATTAGGGATTGGATTGTATGCTGTAATTGATTTAATTTGCATTGTAATTGATTTTTCTGGATTCAGTTGTTTTATATACTGAATGTAATTGATTTCTCTGGATTTGTTTTAGTATAATATATTCTGGAGATTTGATATTAGCTTAAGGATTTAATTTCAACAGTATATGTTAGTGCAAAAACCAGCGTGAATTTTTGCTATGATTTGAACAGTTCCTGTTTCTAATACTTGGGCTTGCGTTAATTTTGGTTATTTAGCCCAACAACACTTAACGAAATTGGGCCTTGCACTTAGTTATTGATACAGTCCAGCACAATTAATTTTTTATTACAGCAAAAACTTTTTTATAAAACCAGGCCCAAGTGCCTTTTCCGTAGCCCAAAATTGCCTTAGTCAAACTTTTGATAACTATAATTAGCAACATGTTATTTACTAATAAAAGTGAAATAAACAAATAACAACAATGACACTATCCTCTTTATATATAAAAATAACAAACAACAATCTTTAATAACAAATTAAAACAAGTTTATCAGTAGTACAAAAATATGTTACGGTTTTTTTCCTAAAAATATATTATTTATTTTCCTATTTAAATTAATAACAATAACAACTTTCTTTTCTTTAATAATAAGACTTCCTTGTTTTCAAAAACAACAGATGGGCCATAAAGAACTTAATGGGCTTGTAAAATTCCACACCCCCTTTCGCTGTTTGCTTATTTAAAAGAAATGGGCCAAATTGAATTTTAATATAATTGCATCCTCACATCTTCTTTTATTAACAACAACAAATTAAATGGGCTTAATTAATTTAATAACTTAGTAATTATCTTTTCTGAAATAATTTTCATCTTTGAATCTCATGGGCCACAGGCCAACATGCTTCGCGAATGGGTTCACGGATATACGAGTCTTTCTGATTTAGAAAGCCCCGCTTTCCTGAATTAAAATACACTCTCTAATCGACTTAAATATAAAAATGGGTTAACACATATTGTTGTACCATCCTTAATTAAATAATTCTTCTATTTTTATCTTGGAAAATATAATCGTTGAGGTAGGGAAAGTTTGGGGTACGACAGTAGGCACTCCATTGCATTGGTCATTTTGGCCCGGACTAGGAGATCCTTGCTGTATTTAGATTGTGTGAGAAGAAGAGCACCATTACTTCAGAATTTGACTTCAATACCTAAGAAATATCTGGGTCTACCAAGCTTTTTCAAAGCAAAAATATTGTGAAGTTTATTAATGACACCATGCACAAGAGCTGAGCTAGAACCAATAATTAGAATATCATCAACATATACTAAGGCATACATAGATACTCCTGATTTGCAGTAGATAAAAAGAGAATTATCACATTTAGAAGAAGTAAATCGAAAATGAAGAAGAGCTTTAGTTAATTTCCCATTCCAAGCCGTTGGGGCTTGTTTGAGGCCATATATAGCTTTATTCAGTTTGCAGACCAGATGTTTATCCTTGCTTACAAACCCAGGTGGTTGAACCATGTAAACTTCATCATGCAGAGTGCCATTTAGAAAGGCATTGTTTATGTCAATTTGTTGAATATCCCACTTATAGGTGGTAGCTAAAGTTAGGATGACTCTAATGGTAGTAGGTTTCACAACAGGCGAAAAAGTTTCAGCATAATCAAAGCCTTGCTCCTGATGAAAGCCTTTGGAAACTAACCTTGCCTTGTGCTTGAGCAGACTACCATCAGAATTATATTTGACCTTGAACACCCACCTACACCCTACTGCTTTTCTATCTGAGGGAAGAGTAGTGAGAGTCCAAGTTTTGTTGGCTTGAAGGGCATCAAATCCTGCTTTCATAGCTTATGACCATGCAGGGGTAAGTAAAGCTCATTTGACACTGGTAGGTTCAGTGTTAGTATGGGATATAAAAGCTTTAGGCTTGGAGTGTCATGTCTTAGCTTTTGGGAGCTAGAGTGAATGGATGGAGAGTTGGAAGACACAGACATGGGAATGCAAGAGGACATATTGAGTTCATTTGAATGAAAAAAGGGACTTAGCTATTGGTTGTTTGGATGTATATCAGGAGAAGGGGGATGCATATCAGTTAATGTTTGGGTATTTGGATTACCCTTAGGGTAACTAGATGCGGGTTTTTCATGATTAAGAGTCTTAGCATTTGTTGCATAGATAGTATTAGAGGTATCAGAGGTACTATCCTAGACATAGACTTTAGGGTTATAAGAAGTACTAAAAGTACTGCCCTGAGCATTACCCTCAGGATAATGTGTCTCAGGGGACTTTTGACTAGAGGAAGTACTATTGAGCTTGTCAACTTTCAAAGCAGTGGCCAGGGGTTCAGTTGGCATATGTGCAGAAGGAACAGACTTAAGACTATGGCAACTGTGAATGGATGTATGAGAAATATTAGAAGAGAGATGTAATGTGTTAAGGGGAGGGTCCTGAGTGACAGCAGCAGGAGGTCTGAGATTAGTAGTAGGTAAATTATGACCACTGGAATTTGAAACCTCTAGGCTTGTGAGAGATATTTGGGTGCCTATTGTGGGAAAAATTGTAGAGTTAATGATAGTGGGTACAATAGGCTATTAGTACAACCTGTATGAGCAACTTTTGGGTATGCAGGAAACAGAGTTGAGTATGGAAAAAGATGCTCATTGAATTTGACATCCTTGGATATAAAAATCCTACCCTTCTTGCTGAGACATTTAAAACCTCTATGCTGAGGTGAAATTCCAAGGTATATGCATTCTTGGCTTCTCAATTGTAATTTGTGCTTATTAAAAGGTCGAAGTAGAGGAAAACAAGAACAACCAAAAACTTTTAAAGACTTGTAGTCAGGTTGTTTTCCATACAGGGAATGAAAATGGGAGCTACCCTTGGTTATGGCAGCTGTGGGTAATCTATTTATCAAATAAGCAGTTGTGGAAAAACTATGATCCAAAGGTCTAGAGGTGAGGACCATTTCAAAAATTTGCCTATGTTTTCTTTCTACAGTACCATTTTGGTGGGAAATGTAAGGGTATGCTAGTCTATGTATAATGCCAAGATCTGCTAGGAATTTAGTAAATGGTTAAATTCTCCACCAAAGTTAGACGGCACAGCTTTAATAGTTGTATTAAATTGGGTTTAAACAAAAGAGTGAAATATGTTAAAGGTAGGGAGAGCTTCAGATTTTTGTTTAAGGAAGTATAGCTAGGTGTACTTGGAGTGTCCATCAAAAAAAGCAATATAGTATCTATAGCCAGATTTAGAAGGATAAGGGGAAGGGGCCCATAGATCATTATAAACCATATCAAAGGGACTATTATAGATAGTATTTGTATGAGGTGCATGAAGTCTATGTGCCTTGCCAAGATTGCAGGAAGTACAAAAACTAATCTTTTGTTTATTAAAACCAGGAATATTACAGAGTTTGATTACATGAGAAACAGAATCAAAGTTTGTGTGCCCTAGCCTATGGTGCCAAAGTTTACTAACATTACAAGTAGTAGTATCAATAACTGACTTATGAACAGAACTATTAGAAGCAAAATAACTACGAATACCAAAGGAATTCCTGAGGTTGTTATTAACTCTATGAAACTTTCTATTATCCAAGGAAAGTTGAGGGAAGCAATATAGGCCACACTCATCAAGGACTCCTCAACAATCACTTATTTAGAAGCATGTGATATAATACAACACTTGTTAGAGGAAAATTCAAACATAACATTGTTGTCACTAGAAAATTTGGAAACTGACAATAGATTTTTAGTAATGGCAGACACATGAAGAACATTGGTAAGGCTTAATTTATGACCAGGACTAGACCTAGGACAAAAGTAAATGGATCCAATAGACTGAATTGTAAGATTTTGTCCATTTCCACACAGACTTGTTAGGTCTTACATACGATTGTTTTGTGTGTAAAAGATGAGCATAGGGAGTTACATGATGTGAGGCATCTGAATCTGCAAAATCAGGCTTGGGATTCAAGCTTTGAGGGAAGAGAGTACTCTTGATTTGTTGATCGGTCACCATTTTCATCATGTTTTTGTTACTTGTCTGATGATAATTTAAGTATTCTGCGTCGTTTTGTGTCGTATTTTGCTTCTCTTTGATGATAATCCAGGTATCCAGGTTATGTTTTCTTAAGTTTATTTCAAGTTATTTCTCATTTTATACTTTGGTTGGTTGTTGCGACTATTTCAGGTTCAAGGGAAGGATCCTAGGTACGAGAAAATTTGAAGAATCGGAGGTCTCAGAGAAGTTTCAACAAGTTACAACAAGCCTGACACGGCCACCTGTGTCAACACGGGCCGTGTGAGGCAGAGGAGCACATGAAGAGCAAAAAACCAGAGTGCCAACACGACCATCCGTGTCCCACGACATGAGCCGTGTCAGCAATGCTGAGACTTAAAGACTCTTGGGGAATGGACAGTTGACCAACACGGTTGACCGTGTCACCTGACACGGGCCGTGTTGGTCCAAATGCTTAGTTTTTCTGATTTTTCTATTTGACTCTAAGTGAGACCCAAAAGGGCATTTTGGACATTTCAGACCGGGGACAATTGATTCTGACTACTTGAGGCAGTTTTGACAACCAAACCAGGACTTTTTACATGAGAAGAATTCCACGATAAAAATTGGAGCTTTCAAGGGATTCAGAGGATGAAGATTTTTCAAGAGCAATCACGATTGAAGATCAACGGAATCCAATTATCTTGTAATGTCTAACTTTATTATTGTAATTTCTTTTTAATACTATGAGAGACTAAACCCCCCAATGCTAGGGGTCCTTGATTTGAATATGTAATGATCATGCTTCCCTGATCGAACCAATTAGGATTGATTTATGGTTAACAACCAGCTGGACCGCGGTTGTTAAGGTTTTTGTTCGATTAGGCTATAATAGTTATCAGCTAGGACTAGGGATACCCTATAGTTACTGGATTTAACCCTTAATAAAATAAAGGCTTGACTCTATCAGATATCTCTAAGGACTTAGGATTTAGGATGAATGGTTAAAGGTTTTTTCACTAAGGACTTAGGGGAAAATAATCTAAAGGGCTGGTAGTTGAATGTTATGAACTTGTTGAAGAAATCAGGATTCAAGGTCGTTATAGGGAAAATTACACATCACACCCTAGCATGCTCGTCATATATGTGAAAAAGCCATTTTATATTTATGCTTTTTGTTAAGTGACAATATCAAAACCAAAACCCATATCAAGTTTTGTTTAATTGAACTATGAATTTAACTCGATAATTGCACACATTCCTTGAGATCGACATTTGGGGAATCTCCCTATTATTACAAGAGGAAAAAATAGTACACTTGCTATGTTTCCCATCAGTTGTTGCCATCATAGCCATTTCTTGTGAGCTTTTTGCAGACTCTGAGGTGCTTTCTTGCTTCTGATTGGAGTTGGATCCAATATTGGATTGACTGTTGGTGCTGTCATGGGGCATAAAATTCTCATCAAACCTATGCCAGCAAGTTGATACAGATTGGACATACTTGCCACACAATTGACAGGTGGGACGATTTCTAGATGTGGATCTTCCACGTCCACATCCTCGTCCTCTATTGAACTTGTTTCCTCGACCACGACTACCTGCATAGGCTTCTCTAGAGGTAGAATCTTCAAGATTAGTGTGTGCTACATTTGCAGCAATTGTTAATGTTGCGAGTTCTTGACAAAATTTGTCTAACTGCACCTCCTGTAGATAGAGAAGCGTCTCAACATCGCACAAGGTAGGTGGTACGGGACAACCATACATTTGCATAACGAATGGATTGAATTCTTCAGGTAAGCCTTCGGGGATAGCGTCAATCTGGTCTTGCTCAATGACAGAATCTCCAACAACTAAAAGCGAGTTTGTGATAGTTTTGATACGAAGAACAAACTATGTGATTGACCTATTGCCTTTCTTTGTGGCCTTGAGTTTCACACGCAATTGTCTAACCCTAGCTTTCATATGCGCGTTGAAAAGCTGATGAATCTTATCCCAAACTTCAAATGTGTGTTTACACACAAGAACACGGGGTAGCACAAACTCAGAGATAATGGATAGAAGCCATATGAACACAACCTGATCTTGAGCAATCCAAGACTCATACTCATAGGAGAACACACTTAGAGACAATCTCGAGGAGTCTTGAACTTCTGAGAAATTTGCGGATTGACAACAAGGTTGTGCATCTTCTGTGCAAGAATGACTTGTTGAACTTTTTGATTCCACAAAAGGTAGTTATTTTCTTCCAACTTGATTGAGAGTTTCGGTCCAAAAGAACTGTTAGGTTTTGATGATGCGAACACCATTAAGGTTTCTTGAATGAGCGCTTGATCTTTGATCACAGGTTAATTCTCAGAATCCATTGCCACCACCACGAATCTTGCACTTTGCGAAGGAAAACAATTAACAAGAAGAACGAACACAAAAGCTCACTGAGAAGAATAAACGAGTTGCAGTTTGTGGTTCAGAAAAGCGTGGATGATCGAAGCAGCGAATGATACCATATTAAACGATAAACTTGCATTTCATGCTTTACTCAGTGAAGATGAATGCTAAACCAGAAAAAGGAAAAACATGAGTGAAGTAGAAGAAGAGCTTTGCATTCATTCATTAACATCTAATACAGCCAGCTTTAGCTTATATATAAGAGTAAGGAGAACTACTGTTACAACAATCCTAAGTGACTAATGTAGAGCTAACAGGTGGCAATTAGTTATGGAATAATATCCATAGCATAAAAAATAGAAAAGCCATGTAAGTATCAACCGTAGCCGCCGCGAAATCCTTGATCTGAAGCTTTTCCTTTGTTCTTGCTTTCCCTTGATTAGTCATTGGGGCTTGATGTTTATAAGTTTGTTTGCTGCAAGTTGAGAATTAAAGGAAAGAATTTGAGATTGAGAGTGTATGGAAGAAGAGAGGTGAGAGAACAAAATTGAGAAGAGAGTGACGTGAGGGAGGAAGAAGAGGGGTTTAGATTCTGATTTTTGCTTTTCCTATTTAAGGAAAAATCTTATATAAACACAGCCATAACAATATAAATGATTTTAGAAACAACTGATTACATTTTTTTTATTAATAAAAAAAACTTTTCTCATATTTTTTATTATCATAACTATCTCATGATTCTAATTTAAATTAAATTAAATTTTAAATAAATTTTAAAATTTCTCTCTATTTATTTATTATTTTTAAAAGAGTTAAATATATTTTAAGTTCTTATAAATATCTTAAATTTCAGTTTTTTTAATCTATATTAAAAAAATAATATATTTTAGTCATTACAAAATTTTTATTCATACTATTTTTTAAAATTTTGAAAACTGCTTAATTATATTCTTAAATTTTTAAATTTTTGAATAATTTTTTTCCATACGTGTTTAGAATACTATAAAATATTTTTTTATAAAATTTTATAATTTTTTAAAGGGTTAAATAAGTTTTTAGTGCCTTTAAATATCTCAAATTTCGTTTTTAGTCCCTCAGAATTTTTCCTTCAAGGAATGATCCTCCTAAAAAATTAAATTTTAACTTTTGGTCTCTCCTGACAAAATCGTAGCTAAAATAGCCTCTAACTCCGTCATTAAATAAAAATTGTCACTAAAATTGTCGCTAAGTTGTAAAAACTGTCGCTAAATTGCAGGAGAAACTAAAAGTTAAAATTTAATTTTTTAGGAGGACAATTCTCTGAAAGAAAATTTAGAGGTACTAAAAACGAAATTTGAGATATTTAAAAGGACCAAATATGAATTAAATATCTTAAATACGAATTAAATATGAATTTTTTAAATTTCAAAAAATATTGATGAAAGTAATAAAAATCTCGACTTTTGAAATCAAATTTTGAGTTTTTTTTTTCGAATTTTTTTTTATAACGTTTTAAACATGTCTACAAAATAATCACTCAAAGATACATATGAATTTAACAGCAGAGACTAAAACTACATGCATAATAATTTTGTAGGGACTAAAATATGTCATATTTTTTTATAGGGACCAAAAAAAAATTTGATAATTTATAGGGACCAAAAATATATTTATCTCTTCTTAAAAATATGGATTTAAGTTCGTTTCCATATAAGAATCCCTCTTTGTTTTATCCCTTTATTGTACTTTGTTTGTTTTTTTATTTTTCAAATAAAAAGGGGGGACACGTGTCAAGACCTAAGTGGTCATTGGACTTGAGTTAAATAAGATTATATACATGATCTTCATTACACTTATCATGGGCGTGCATATGGTTAGACTACAACGACTTATCTAGGGGAGAAGGGGGTGAATAAATCCCTATTTAAAAGTTATCTTTCAAAACTAATTATTTGAAAACTTATTTGAAAAACAATGTTGAGTAGAAGGTTTTTGGCCTAAATCAAAATAGTAGTCTAGACGAACCTAGTTATTGGAAACTCGGATATGCAAAAGCCGTATGAAATTAAGATAATGAAAAAATCAATCAACATAATAATATCTCAATTAACCATTTAATATCAAACACAATGGTTTTCTATTTCCAATGAAATCAAGTTAAAAATATAGCTTGACAATTTATCGAACACTTGGCACGCGATCGATTTTTTAGAATTTTCTTTGAGCTTTGTTAATATGAAAAAACACTTACAAACAAAGTGATTATAAACTAATCAATAAAGCATTTTAAAATTTAACAATCAAAGAAAAATTCTATATGAATCGATCGATCAAACAACACATTCAATAAATTGCATATAGAAAGTAAATGAGTGTAAGAGATAAAGAGCGACACAAGGATTTATTTAGGAAATTTATCAATCCGCCTCGCTATGGCTACGTCTCCACCCAATTCTGTTTTGGAATTGAGATAAATTTCTTACTTTGCAAAAAAGTCGATTACAAGAGAAGTGTTTCAAGAGAAACCCTACAAACCCTAACCGTTTGTTGTTGATTCAAGTCCTTCTCTTCTTTTGATCTTCAACAAGACTAAGACACAATAGCTACCAATTAATTTATATAATATTGCTACTCCTTTAGGTACCAAACTCCAAAGCTCTTTGGCGCATGATCAATTGTAACTATTGAACACAAGCACTTTCAATTTGATTCGGCGTTCTCTCACTACTCCCTTGGGTACCAAACTCCAAAGACTTTCATTTGTCCGCAATTCTCTTTTGAAAGTCTTGAACAAAACCCCTAAATCTACCAAAGATCTTAGAGGACAAACCAAATGTTTTTTCCAGATGAAATCTCCTATAATTCTCAATCCAATATTCATGGCTACACAAAAACCTAATTGGAAGTTATCAAACCTCGCCTAGATGGCACCCTGACAAAAGATGATTATGTGTGATTTACCAGTGTGTATGCATAGGTTGGAGGTTGAAGATGAAGAGAAATGGTGGTAAGTGTTTATAGTTTCACTGAGTTGGAAAGATGCATGTTTTAGGCAAAAGAGAGAAGTCTCAGAATGAAAAAATTATGAAAAATTGACCCACAAAACAATATAGGCCGACGTAAAAATCATATAGGCTGACACATGCAAAACAATAGTTATAAGTTTTAATAATGTAGTACATGTATCGACGCATGAATCGTATAGGCCGGTGCATGTGCTTGTGTTTTAAAGCAGAAATGTTGAATGTGTTGCAGGCTTTAATATTGAAGCACATGTGCCGATGCATAGATCGTATAGGCCAACATATAAGCATGTTTTTTTATGCAGAAACTGATTTTTCATGATTGAGATCAATTTCAAACTTGTTTTGAATGATTCCTAAGACCTCTAAATACAAGGGGTGCCAAAACAACTCAGGGATACCGTCCAATATACATAAATACTAAGTTCAGATAGTTTTGACATCATGTAAAACATATCTAAAGACAAGTTGCACTCACACATATGACTGACCATGTGATAATGATTAAGAAGCCCAGAGGCCAAGATCATGCAACCTAAATCCGTGATCGTCTAACCATCATCATATGTTCCAACATTTTTGCTTGTTTTATTTCTTTTTGTTTGTGTTTTTGTTTAAATGGGTTGGGTCTTGAGGCCCTCAAGCCATTTACCCCCACTTAGGATTGCACCCATTTTCTTTTCTTTATTTCTAATTTTGTTAATTTTTGTTAATTGTTTAATTAATTAATTAATTAATTAATAGTTTAATTAATTTTAATTCTTATTAACATGAATATTAAAACAATAAAAAATGCTATTTCTTCATCAAAATTATTTTCATGATTAAATCAAAATTATTTGCATTTTAAATAAAACAATATTCAAATTAATCAACTAAAATAATTTTTTCATATAAATTGGATAAAACTAGTTGGACGTAATATCCATCCTAATCCCTAAGTATTTGGATACAAGTCGTATAATTTGTCTTTCTAAATTACTTCTTCCTATCAAAACTTAATAACACAATTCAATATAATTCATTCATTATAATATGAAAAATGATTAGTTGGGCGTAATATCCATTCTAGTCCCTGAGTATTTGAATACAAGTCGCATAACTTGCTTTTCAAATACTCTTCTTCCTTTCAAACTATTTTTATAAATAAAATCGGACGGAAAATGATTAGTTGAACGTAATATCCATCTTTGTCCTTTAGTATCCAGATACAAATCGTATAGCTTGCCTTTCGGATACTCATTTTCCACCTGTTTTTTCTGCCTCAGCGTGCCAACAACTTTTTCACAAACGAACACTATTTTATCCATTATGACATGACAAACAAATAAACGCTTCATTTCTTCCATGCGCGACCATCCAACAACATTTTACCGCTCAAATGCGACATAAACACCTTTCTCTAAAATCAACCAACCTACAAAAATTTGCTATCCAAAACCATGTAGCTTAGAGTTCCTCGTTGCACTCGGGGATACGTAGGAGTAAGATTCAACATCTCATTAAGCACCCTAATAAAAACATAATTTTTCCCTTTCTCTCTTTATGTAAATACATTAGAATATTTAAAAGAAAAATAAAATATTTAAGCTAACACTCTTATTCGCAAAATTAACTAAATGGTTCTCATTGAGCATAACACATGTGCGGAGTGCTAATGCCTTTCCCACGTATAATCGACTCTCAAACCTGAATTTGGTTGTGATTACCATATTTATGTTTTTTTATGGTTTTATCAATGTTTTCCCTTTCCAAATAAACTTTAGTGGCAACTCTTGTTGATTTCGAGCATTCATCTGCTTGGGTATTTTTCGCGCTGACACTTAATAGTTGAGGTATCTGAAGATTGAGTATTGGTAGTTGGTTTTATTTTTCTTTATAAACTTTCAATTTGCAAGAGAAATTCTATTTTGATCTCTTTTGTTCATTCTTTTGCTGGTGACTTTTTCTTTTCTTTTTCATAATTATACAGGTAAGGTATCAAATCAAAACTAAAAAAAAACAGGGGTAAACTGATTCATTAATTCAAAGAAAAGAGAAGTACAAAGGGAAAAGCATTCTTAAAAGCTATTTATTACTCTTCCTTGGATCATATTACAAAAGGTAAATAACTAAATTAAAAACTAAAACTGGAAATTGACAAACTCCTAAATCATATGCTGTCGGGGATGATGTAGTTGTTCAAGTCTTTCATGCTATCCTGTACGTTTTGGTTTTGTCTTGCCCAAATGGTCCTCGTCTAAAATCTTCTATTGGTCAATTTTTGATCCTAACAGAATTATGTTACATAACTAACATTCTCCCTCCTGTTAATCTACTTCATTGAGCCTCCATGGAAGTATCTTTCAATGTTCAACTGACTGCACCAGACGCCAACGTCTGTCAATCCCCAATGTAACACCCCATTTCTACCCGGTGGATAATAAGAAAATCAGAGTTCAACATAAATAGGATGCTATATTTTCAACTAAAAATCAATCTTCATTTAATCGCATACAAATAGATACATAACACTTAACTCGGATGAACCGATAACAATCTGATTTATTCTTCAAAATCAAACAACTTTTTATTGATAAGCAACGGAATATACATACTCAACTTCAATTCACTTAACATTTTTTATTAAACTAAAACAACCTCAAGACAACAATTATTTCATGTAATCAACTTAAAAATTCAGCAACTGAAATAATAATCAACAACTAAACATCAAGCGTTCATCCCCCCGAGTGCTACGAATCAGAGCGACAACAACGACTCGAACTAACGAGGTAATAACTATCTTTCTTGATTACCTGCACGTTACCAACAGAGGGCAACATTCAAACAGAATGGGTGAGATATCAAACTATATAATTAGTCATATGATAAATAATATATTAAATCAGATCATATAAAATCATCACTTCACAACTTACAAACAACTTTAATCACAATAAAACATCAATACAACATAACTACTAAACTCACAGCTTTTAGATTCACAACAAGTCAACAACATAAAGCAACAACGAATCTATCTTCACCACAACTCAAGATGCAACATCAAATGCGACTCAATCACAATGCACATGCATGTGGTACCATTGGAGCAAAACTCCCAATTAATAAAGGCATCAACAAGGCATAAGCCTTCAACTTAATATTTGTCAATCCAGACCAACTTACAGAGCATGAGCTCCCAACTTGATATGCTATGTATGCGACAACATATGAAACACAACACCAACTACAATATCGACCATTCAACAACAATGCAACAACAAGGACACAACGACAACATTTCAACAATAACTTAACAACAACAACAATGCAACAACAACAATTCAATAGTAACTTAACAACAACTCAACACTGGCCCTAGACCTAAAACTTGATATTTCCAATAAATAGAGGCATTTCAACAACAACTTAATAATAACAACAACTCAGCAACAACTAATCAACGAATCAACATTGGTCATAGGCCTACAACTTTATATTTCCAATAAACAGAGGCAATTCTATAATTTCAACACCACCTGAAATTTTACAGATTACAGCAAAGTATACAATACACCGCATCAACCAAAATATATTACAATGCTCTGCGGAATTGTTCGGACAGTTCGACTATAACCAGCTATTTAATTATCGGCTAAACTTACTCATATTTTCCACTTTATATTAGTGTTCTTATTACGACTCAGTTGAATTAATATTACACTGCTATTGAATAGTCTATACTGCAAATGTTGTTTTCTTTCAAAAACTACCAAATTGTTATTTATTATTTTCTGCTACAAGTATACTACCTGCCAACTTTATTATCCTACTACATACATATTAGTTTCAATCTAATGGTTACTTGCGTTGAAATTGGTAAACTTGCTACCTTCTACTACCAACTATTTCCACCACTTTATTACCAAATCTGTCAATTCATATGCTACTGTAGCTTCTACCAATATTTTACTAAATCTATAATTTTCTGCTATTAAATTTAACTAAAATATCAATAATTTAGTAAAGATGTGTTATTATTTGGCAGCTTCAACTTATCCTACTGACAATTCTAAACATGACAGAATTACACAAAACAAATAAAAAGTGACTTCTAATAACTCAAAACAACGCTATTGATAACTCTAACAACACTATTGACAACTCTAACAACTCTATTGACGACTCTAACATAAAAAGAAAATAACTTAAATTAGTTAAATAACTCAAATAATTAACTCTAACTCAAAAGTCCTCAAAATATTACACTGATAATATTGAATCATTATTATTATCATTTAATATTTGAAAACTACATATACTACTAGTGAAATATATAATTGTTTACGCTACATTATATACACTATATAGGTGATGCTACAGTATCATTAGACACTAAATGGCCAATTCTTATCAATAGTTACTATTATCTACTAAATAAACCGCTACAGTATATACATGATAGTTATAGTATTGATATATAACAATAAGTGCCAATTATCCTGTAAGTGCTGCTACGGTACTGTACTAATTTGTTACATCTATAAATTGTTATTTATTGATTGCTATATCTAACAAACCCATGACCGCTACAGTAGAAGAGTAAAGTGACCTGCAATATATATGTCAAAAACAAGTGATATTACCGTATATATTAATATTAAATTGGATTCTCAATCATTTCTCAATTTCACTAATATATCAATTCTAAACATAAACAGAAACAATTTTACAAATCCAAACTCACATACCATTCATCATATATCTTATTATAGAGTCAAAACACCACCCTTACCTTGAATTAAAAATTACTCTATAATTTCCGATTGCACCCCACTGTTGCCATAGCTCCAAACCTTTCTTCTTCTTTTTTCTCTATAACCCTTATTTTCTTTACTGCTACTTCTTATTCTCTCCTTATTTCTACCGACCAATATAATAACACTATTACTTTATTATTCTTATCAATACTATTGGACCTAATATTCACATCACACATTTTACTACCAATAACAATTTAAATTAAGCCCATTAGAAATAATAATAGTATTATTATAATACTATTTCCACCACTTAATCAACTCAATAATAATCCAACATAATAATATTATTTCTAATATTATTTCTCCGATTAAATCGACTAATTTATCCGACTATCAACTTACTGTTCAACTCAACATAATTATCCAATTATGCTTCTTAGAATAATATTGATAATTCTCAACTTCGACAATATCCAATAATTAAATCTTTAATTAATTTAATTAAATAATTAATTAAATTCGGGGCGTTACACCCACCGCTATTTACACTTGATTCATCCATTCCTCACAAATTTGGTCTCAAACTTTTAATCAAATTACAAGAGAATAATTACCTGCTCATAAATCAGTAGGTTGTAGGTGTGATCCTTGTAACACCCCTTTCTAATTGCGAGAAATTTAAGTTATAATCAGAGTAAGATAGCATGCATAACATAAAAAGGGTGTCACACGTGTTTACAAAAATCAACAAAACAACACAACACAACATACACCTGGTCATAATCATAACATATATTTAAACTTCATGTTTCATCAAACTATGAACATCACAGCGGAATAACTCTTTTCTCAAATATTATTAATGATTATATCCCATACTATAATCATATATCCACACCAAATCTCATATCAAAATAAGACATATAATTTAGACGTTGGCCACCAAGGCCACTCAACATACAAATAAAAAATATGAGAGTGTAACTATCTATCATCAACAACAGATAAACCAAGCTAAGCTCCTCAAGTATCCCCGTGCGAAGCACCACTATCTTCGGTACCTGAACGATATCGTATAGAACATCATTCCAACAGAAGGGTGAGAATTCATATTATTATAGAAATATATAATAAGAAGTAATGCATAACAAACATTCACCAAGAGAATCCTTCACACTTCATATAATCATCTATATAAAATAGCTTGACAATTCAAGTACCAAAGAAATCAAATACAAGCAATACAAGTATAGTAATTCACACATTTATCGCATATAGCACAATTACCACCAATATAACATCTATGTAACAATTACCCAATTATCACATATTGTAATTCAAAGCAAACATCATAATGACACATGAGACTCAAATTCAACTCAATGTGACTCATGTATGTGGTACCAACGTGAACATCTAGCTCACCTCGCTCTCAATTCCATATCTAGAATCAGAGCCACGCTTCCGATCTGGAGTTGGATCAAATCCCAAATATGAACATATAGTTCACCGCTTCCGATCCACACAAGGAACAAAGCCACCAAACGGAGTACAATCTCCCCATGAATGCATGTACCATTACCAACAAACATATGCAATTAAGACCATCTCACAATCTTAATCATCCAAGCATATCACAATAATTCAACACATTAAACTATCCACCAACAATTGCACAAAACATCATGTTTCATATAAACATCATTAACAATGCATTCGCGTATTATTAATCATCACCACAACTTACAAATAAAATATAGCATACAAGCCAACCCATGTTATTTTCAACAATCACTGAAATACAACACACATATACTAAAATCAAGTATCATGTATTCATCGATTTTCAATTTAAAACCTATCCAAACTCTATTGAATAAATAATTAAAATACATGGAAATCCACCATAAAACATAAGCATACAGGATACCAAGTCAAAGAATCAAAATCATAAAATTTCATAACCCAGGTCGTGCTAAGCACGCTCCCTCGCGCTAAGTGCCGAGTTACAAAAATGTGTGTGCTATGTGCGCCCTACTGCGCTAAGCACCGTCTGCGAGTTTGGGAAAAATTCCCTTTTTGACAACACTTCCCCTTCCATGAAATTTTCCCACAATACCCATTCCAATCAGCCAAGTTCACAATATTATAGCATTATAACATGTATTCAACACATAACATCAAACATAAACATCAAATCATGTTTCTAACTTCAATTTCAGGAAATCTATGTCAAACCTAAACATACCAAAAGTATAAAATTTGAGATACCCATTCCTACACAATGTTTCCTATCCATTACTCATATGATATAAACCCATAATAACAAGGATTCTCCCTCTTACCTCCTTAGGTTCAACACTTTAGGGTTAGCCTCCACTTCTCTCTTTTCTCCTCTTTCTATTCTCTTGAGTCTTTCTCTTCTTTTCACAAAAATGAGGATTCGAATCTTTGTTTTCACATAACCCTTACTAAATACTGTTTCTCTTATTGGGCTTAGTAACTCACACCCCGTCATTACTTTATTTATCATTATTAGGCCCAACTAGTTTGTTCTATTATTATTACACTTAATAACCCAAATAACCCAATGATCACATAATCACATAATTAAATAATTAAGTAATTACCATACCACGTAATAATTAGATAAATAAATAATTAATAAAATAGCTAATAAAAATTGGGACGTTATAACTCTCTCCCACTTAAAAGATTTTCGTCCCCGTAAATTACCTCAAACGAACAACTCAGGATACAAATCCTTCATCTAACTCTCAAGCTCCCAAGTCACTTTACCATTTGCCGGTTCTCCCCAAACCACTTTCACCAAAGCGATCTCTTTACCTCATAGTTCACTTTTCTATCCTCTTTCCGCATTGGTGATGTCTCAACGGTCAAATTATCTCTTATTTGCACATCATCTAAGTGGATAACATGAGACAGATCCACAATGTATCTCCTCAACTGAGACACGTGGAACAAATCATAGAGATTAGCAAGTGATGGCGACAAATGAATCTGATAAGCCATTTCACCCACTTTCTCAAAAATCTGATAAGGACCAATAAAATACAGCGTCAACTTACGCGACTTCAAAGTTCGACCAACACCCGTTATCGAAGTAACTCTAAGAAAAACATGATCTCTCTTCTCAAACTTAAGATCTTTCCTTCTCTTATCATGATAACTCTTCTGACGACTCTGAGAAGCCTTCATCTTCTCATGAGTCGTCTTAATCTTATCCTAGTCTTTTGAACTATATCAGGTCCAACCACGACACTCTCCCCTGATTCATACCAACACAAAGGCGTCTTACACCTTCGTCCATACAAAGCCTCAAACAGTGTCATTCCAATACTCGGATAGAAACTGTTGTTATAAGTAAACGCAATCAAAGGTAAAAAGCTATCCCAAGCACCTATGTGCTCCAAAACACAAGCTCTCAAAAGATCCTCAAGTGAATGAATCGTCCTTTCAGTATGAACATTTGTTTGCAGATGATACACTGAGCTCAAACGCAACTTCGTATCCAAATCACTTTGCAAACCTTCCCAAAAATTCAAAGTAAACCTCGGATCTCTATCAAAAACAATACTCGACGAAATACCATGCAAAATAACAACCTTCTCAATATATAACTTAACAAATATTTCCATCTCATAATCCATGGTAATCAGAATAAAGTGAGCAGATTTTGTCAACCTGTCCACAATAACTCAAACAACATCATAGTTACTCGGTGTCTTCGGAAAACCCGAAATAAAATCCATAGAAATGCTATCCCACTTTCACTCAACAATAGATAACGGTTGCAACAACCCAAATGGTTTCTGATGTTCAATCTTACACTTCTGACAGATCAAACAAGAATACACAAACTCTGTAATATCTTGGGGAAAATTTCTCTTTGATATAAAAATCATCTTCAAGCAGAGAAACAAGGTAAGGGATACACAACAGTGGGAAGATATGAAGAACAATGGCAGATTCAGTATGAGGAAGTTCTATAATAATTTCCTTGAGAAATACCATCAAATAGATTGCAGGGGATTGATCAATGGGAATGTTGCTAGGCTGCGTGCCTTGTTTACTTTGTGGCTTGCAAGTCATCAGCGATTGGCTACCAAAGTTAGATTGATGAAACTTGGGTTGCTGAACAATAATAAATGTGTGTTATGTGGTTGTGTTGAAAACATTTAACATCTGTTTTTTGAATGTAGGGGTACTAAGTGCATTTGGGAAATATTCCTCAAGTGGATGAATATGGAGCATAAGGCTGTGGCATGGACTCAAGATCTAGCTTGAATGATAAAAGTGTGCAAGAGTAAGAAGTGGGGAGACACGATTCTTAAGGTTTCCTTGGCTAAAACTGTTTATGCAGTTTGGAAAATGAGAAATGATGTTGTTTATAAAATAGACCCCAGTGATACTAGTATAGAAAAGAATATCATATATACTATTGTAAATAGAATTTGGATTAACCCAAAACTTAGGGAGAAAATTGCTCATTTAATATTGAGATAAAGGGGTAGGAAGGTATAGGTTTTTGGAGGCTTGTTGTTGGTTCCTATGGGTTGCTTTTGTACTCTTTTTTTTTGTTATATATAATCTTTTATTTTCAAAAAATAGGGAAATTCAGCTATGGTCGAAGATTTACAAGCGATCGACAAAAACAACACATGGTAGCTAGTCGAATTACCAACATTTTTGAATGGTCCTTTAGATTAAGAGTTAGATGTGAAATCAACATTTTTGATGTGAAACCAGGTGTGATACGGTGGGAGAACTGACTTAGTTATTCTACGTTTGATCGCAAATGTTGCGGTTAGCAAGAGTCGCCACCGACTTTTCTTTTATCCAAAAGGAAAGGTGAAAAAGCACAGAAAAGACCTTTGAGATTGTTTCTTGAGTTCGGGGGTAGATTATGAAAAGGGAAGGTATTAGCACCCTTTTCATCCATGGTTTTCCATGGGCTCTTAGTTACTTGCTAGATCACTTGCTTTTGTTTGAAAATGTGCTTTGTGTGGTTTTTGAAAGTATTTTGTAAAGATGCCATTGTTTAGGCAGACTTTGTAATGATTCTCGTTCGTAAGAATGTATACAAAGTGTTTGATCTTTTGAAAATGTTTTCAAGTTTGAAAGATGTTTTTGAAAGTGTAGGTGTTTGTTTAGAAAATAACAAGGATGTTTTTGTTTTGAAATTGAGCAAGTAACTAGGAACATTCTACCTACTCAAAAATTCTTTCATGTTTATTTCCTCTTTCCTTTGACATTGTTATCTTATCATTGATTTGGTAAGTAACCCTATCTTTGGATGTAATATTGACCAAAAAGTCAAAGTTTGACTTTTCAGGGTATAGTTGACTTTTTCATCAGTACTGCTGTTTTTAGGTCATCTGATCAATCGACTGAATAATTTTGTGATCCAAGGCCTGAAACTTGACATGAGCAATCTTGAAGGTCCATAATGATCCATGAAAGTTATTTAAGGCATTAAAAGTCCAATTGTCCTTGTGCAAACTCAAACCCTAATTTGATGTATCCGTGTTGCAAATTTGAACCATTGAAGATCTTGTGAGAAATGTTTTGAAAAAAGGAGAGGGCAAATTTTGGGGTACAACAGTTGCCCTTGTTCAATATTCTTAAACATGAAGAGTTAGATTGGCGAGTCCGCCATTCGTGACTTGAAGGTGGAAGATGATTGAACACTAGAGTGCCCAGAAATTTGCACTCGATGATGTGTTAGTTGACTGTGTAGGGAATGGGCTTAAATATGACATTTGGAGAAATGATGGAAAGTTGTTGGAGATGGGCTTATAGATGCCATCCAAAGGTAACTGTTGACAGAAATTAGACTAAGTCTAAATTCTGACTTCAACTGGAGAAGAATCAGAATAAATCTTTGGAGCGATTTATCTGAACCAGAGGAAATGTCTACCAGAAAGAATCAGGATAAACCATTGAGAGATTTAAACTGAACCAACAGAGGTCTTTGATCGTTCATTTGTAATGGGCCTGTGTAGGGTTGCTTCAAGATGAGTCTGTGTAGAACTTCATCTGGAATTTAAGAGAAAGAACCTGGGTAGGGTTACTTCATGATGAGTCTGTGTAAAACTTCATATGGAAATGTATGAGAAGGAACCTGGGTAGAGTTACTTCATGACGAGTCTGTGTAAAACTTCATCTTGGAAAGAGAAGGAACCTGGGTAGGGTTACTTTATGACGAGTCTGTGTAAAACTTCATCTTGGAAAGAGAAGGAACCTGTGTAGGGTTACTTTATGATGAGTCCGTGTAAAACTTCATCTTGGAAAGAGAAGGAACCTGTGTAGGGTTACTTTATGATGAGTCCGTGTAAAACTTCATCTTGGAAAGAGAAGGAACCTGTGTAGGGTTACTTTATGATGAGTCCGTGTAAAAATTCATCTGGAAAGAGAAGGAACCTGTGTAGGGTTGCTTCATGATGAGTCCGTGTAAAACTTTATCTTGGAAAGAGAAGGAACCTGTGTAGGATTGCTTCATGATGAGTCCGTGTAAAACTTCATCTGGAAAGAGAAGGAACCTGTGTAGGGTTGCTTCATGATGAGTCAGTGTAAAACTTCATCTTGGAAAGAGAAGGAACCTGTGTAGGATTGCTTCATGATGAGTCCATGTAAAACTTCATCTAGAAAGAGAAGGAACCTGTGTAGGGTTGCTTCATGATGAGTTCGTGTAAAAATTCATCTAGAAAGAGAAGGAACCTGTGTAGGATTGCTTCAGCTGGTTGTGTAGATAATTGCCATGACTTGTTACAGGTATTAATCTCTGACCTAATAAATTGTTGATGATAGCTATCTGTTGACTGATCTTTCCTGAAGAGATGAAAGATTAGTTGTATGCAATGTCATGATGTATGAAATGCATGGTGCAATGATTTTCTCAAAATAAATGAGATTGTGTTGCATGCACTTGTCATGTATGTAATATGATGAATGAAGGGTGAAATGTTATTTGAATGTATCTTTGCCTGGGAAAATAAATCCTTGACAAATGCTGGGGAGTCATTAATTCCTGGACTGCTGTTGAAGAGTAGGTGAGTCTTCAAATTTTACTTAGAATATTTCCACCAAGGATTCCTGCTTTGTTGTTTAAGGAGATCTCCGCTGGAGAATGTTGAAAACTCTGTGGAGAGTTGATAACGAGAAATCGTATCATATATTTACTATGAAATTAAACCGCTTTATATCGTATTGACCCGATTAACTCCCGAATACTCCGAGTTTTGTATGATTTTATGCAGGTACAACATATCTTAGCTCAAACTAGAAAGAAACATGAAATGTACAAGATTGCGGCCAAGACCAGAAGTGAAAAGATAAATCTGTCAAAAATCCAAAATTTGCTGCTATTACGGTCGTCACACCCTTGCCACGACCGTAAGACACTTCAGAAGCGTGTTACGACCGTCATGCATTGGCCACGACCGTAACACGCTATTTCATTGAATCTGCACGTAACACACCAGCCACGACCGTAACAAGCATTTTATTAGTTATTTTGAACGTGCAGTACGTGGTCAAGTAACGAAGCATGCATGTGTGCCTTATTTTTCTCCAACGACCAAGACCACCTTCTCCTTATTTTTCTCAGCAAGCCAAGAATCTAGCAACGTGAAATATAATCCCAACTGTATTCATTCTCTATAAATAGCTTGGACTTCAAAGAAGAAAGAACAGAGTTCAGTTCAGAAAATTCTTGCGGAAGCTCTGCCGATTTAAAACCCGATTCTATTTTCCTATTTCATTTTGTTTATTTAATTTTCATTCCGACGTTCCGATCTTATCGGCTTATGGAAGAAGGATCTAGGATACTATTGCTTTTCAGTTTTTTATCGTATTCAATATAATTGCAATTTATTTATGTTAAATTTCTGTTCTTTATATATAATGCATGTGTTATTGTTTTCTGATTTTATTTCCCGCATTTTAATTCCGAGCATTATGAGTAGCTAAATACCCGTAGTCGGGGTATGATGAAATAAATGAATGAATTAATGTATTTCTAAGCTAAAACCTTAATTAACTTAATTTCTGGCCGTGACTTTTTATAATTAAAAATTAAGCTTTTTGTTACGAGAGTAAGGAAAATAAAATAGGGAGAAATCAAGACCATGAGAGTGTGAGGTTTTAACCGGATAGCTAAAGTTAGGCATTCGATTTAAATACAGCGAGAGCGCTTTAAAACGAATTAGATTTATTTAGTTTTCAAAAAGATGCTTTCTAAATACTTATGGGCTAGCGAGAGCAGACATTTGGCTTTAGGAGTATGATCCGAGGTAAGACCACGAGAGTGTGAATCGAGGGTTTTTAAACTGATAAGTACTACAGAACAATTTAAGTTAAATATTTTTATATGCTTAGGTACAATTTAATTCGTATAGGTTCAAAACATTACACTCTGACCACTTTGATATTATAATTCTTTTAATTGAATTTAGTTTCTCCTTTAGTTTTAAACTTCTAAAAACCAAACGTGACAATTTCCGCCTTAGCTAAACTAACCTGTTTCATAACACTAGAGTGATTACGAAGTCCCTGTGGGTTCGACATCTTTTTATTACTACCGCGATAGACTGTGCACTTGCAGTTAAGATACCGTTAGACACATTAGGTCAATCGCACATCAAGTTTTTGGCGCCGTTGCCGGGGACTTTAGTTTAGTCACTAGTGTATTCTAAAAACAACGTTGTCTAGACTAAGGAAACTTTTTATATTTCCCTCTGTTGTATGCCAAACACTCGTTCTCAAAGCGAGCCTTTGCATCTACAAATTAACGATATCGAGCGTTACTTAAGATTAAGACGTCGAATTCAAGAATACCGATCTCTCAACAATCTTCCTCTGACTAAAATTCCTGATATCCCGTTACCAGAATTTATCGAAGAATCGACAATGGCTGACGTACCAAATCCGCCTCGCGCTCTTAAGGACTACGCAGTTCCTTCGCAAGCGGAACCTCACAACAGCATTGCCGCTCCTGCTATTGCTCGAAACGATTTCGAGCTGAAACCTTTGCTTTTATCCGCCGTTCAGCAGAACCAATTTTCTGGATCTCCTACTGACGACCCTAACCTACATCTGTCAGTGTTTGTGCAGTACGCAGACACTGTAAAAGCGAATGGTGTAAACCCCGAGGCGATACGATTGCACCTATTTCCTTTTTCTTTAAGAGACAGAGCCCGAGCCTGGCTCCAATCTCTTCCTTCAAATTCAATCACCACATGGGATGAATTGAAGAAAGTCTTCTTGGCTAGATATTTCCCACCAAGCAAAACTGCTATGCTTAGAGCTAACATCAATGGTTTTAGACAAAAAGATAACGAATCACTTTTCGAAGCATGGGAACGTTACAAGGATATGATTAGACTCTGTCCTCATCATGGTTTAGAAGAATGGCTAATCATTCATACGTTTTATAACGGTCTCTTGTATAACACAAGATTGACTATAGACGCCGCTGCTGGTGGCGCACTGATGGATAAACCATATGCCGAAGCAAATCAACTTATCGAAAGTATGGCCCAGAACCACTATCAATGGGGAAGCGAAAGAGCTAATGTGGAGAAATCCCAAACCAAAGGTGGAATGTCTGAAGTGAATATTCTGGACCAAGTCAATGCTAAAGTGGAAGCTCTTACCCAAAAGTTAGAAAACCTTACCACTACTCCTGCAGCTACCGTAGCTACAGTTGTCCAAACTTGCGATCTATGTGGTCTTCAATCACATCCTGCTCCAGAATGCCCACTTCTAACGGGAGTTCCAACTTGTGATCGGTGGATCTGGAACTGACTGTTTAACGCTGGTTCGCGAAATGTCGCGGAAGCAAGAGTCGCCACTGTCTTTTATTTTCTCCAAATGGAAAGGACAAAAGCACAGAAAAATTCCTTAAAGAGATTGCTCTCGGTTCGGGAGGTAGATTATAGAAAGGGAAGGTGTTAGCACCCTTTCTATCCATGGTTATCCATGGGCTCTTAGATACTTGCTCATTGTGTTTTCAAAAATGGTTTGTTTGCTTTTCAACTGTGGGTTTAAAAAGTTTCTTTGAAAATTCCAGTTCGACTCTTGTATCAGTCCTCAAGAGTGTTTGAAAAATTGCTTTCGAAAGCTTTTTGAAAAGGTGTCGGTGTGAAAAGTATTTTTTTTGAATTTGTTTTGAATTTAGAGCAAGTATCTAGAGTCGTCTACCTACCCTAAGGAATTCGTCTGTGTAAATGTCCTTTAAAGTAGTGCCATCCCACCATTGAGAGGTAGGTAGCACCACCGTTGGAGGTGTTCGGGTCAATTCGAGGTTCGGGACATGGTGATCACCAGAGCAATGGGAAGACACCTTAGAAGCTACCCTCATGCCAGGTTCCCAGATCATGAGGACTTACTAAGACATCCTCTACTCGACGATCACCTTTCGAGGCAAGGCAACAGTGAGGCGTACCCTAGGGGTGGTGTGTGCGATTTGTGTGTCGTTTTCATTTATTTTTGTCTTTTGTCATGTTATTGGTGATCTAGCGTTTGTTTTTTATTTATGTCCATACATTCTTTCATGCCATTATTTACAGTTTAAAAATATTGCGGGAAAGTAAAAATTCTAAGCTATTACAAAGGCGCGGGTCCACATCGCCAAAATTAAACCAGGACCCGATTTGACAGAAAAATAAAGAAAGTAAAGTAAAGTGCGAGAAAATTAAAAGGTTACATGGCCTTGGGAGAGATACATAAATATTATAAAGAAAATAAAATAAATATGCGAATAAGAATTAAATCGAAACGAGGGCGTTGGACCCTTTTTGCAAAATTAAATTAAATGGTGACATTAATTAATTAAAAGAAGAAAAGAAATTTTTTTTTTTGGTATTTTATGATTTTAATGAAAAAGAGAGTTAATTAAAATTAAAATAAGATGCTAACCCTAATTCTAATTATTTTTTAATTTATTAAGAAAAGAAGATTAAAACCTAATATTAACCCTAATTAATTTACATGCAAATTTGATTATAAAAATATCTAATATTTAATTATTATGGAATAAAAAATAAAAAAAGATGAAAATTAATTAAACCCTAATTCTATGTTTTTTTAGATTTTTTATTAAAAGAATTAAAATTAAAACCTAATTTAACTAAGTTTAATTATATACAATTTAATTACAAAAAATATTAAAACAAAAATATTTATTATATTTTTCCTCTTTTCTGATTTTTTTGATTTGTTATGTTTTTTATGAAAATAATTAATTAATTAAACAAATAATAATTAAAAGGAAGTAAAATAAAATAAAGAAAAAAAATAAAGAAAGTTTGCAAACCTAGGGGGTTCAGACCCCAAATAGGAGGTGTTTCCTTTAGCAATCTGGCCCATCAACCTTTAGGCCTGGTGGACTTTTTGGTTAGCATGTATGCGCGTTGACTATAGTGTACCGTGTCTTCCAGATCGTGGCCTTCTGATTGATCTCCTTGGCTTTGTGAATGGCTTGATTTTGAAGGTGTATGGTGTGCCTTTACACTGAAGCTGCATGTAATCATTAAAGAAAAAATAATATGAAGGGGGGTGAGGACCTGGGGCTCGAACCCAGGTCCTAGAGATTACCAGTTTCATGCCTTGCCAATTGGACTGAACGCGCTTCTTGTATATTAAATAACTGAAGAATAATATAATGAGAAAATAATGGTTAGTGGAAATCAGCGCGCGAAATTTAAACTAGCCAACCAACTTATGCCACGAGGTCATCTTCCTCGTTGTATATTTTTTTTTCTGAAATACAAAGGACAAAGGCCACGGTTTTCTGAGCGTTCTCTTAGGCCATCTATGGAAAAATAGCGAATAGCTCTAGGACGCTCATAAATTGGGCGCGACCCATGGATTCTTTTCGTCCAGACACGCTCGTTTTAATGGTCAAGGTCCCAAGTCTCAATTTTTTCTTGGATGGAAAGCCCCAAATTGTAATTCCTGCAACCCTAAAAAACGAACATGGTATCTTTGCATACAGCGCATAATAATCCAATCAAAGCATATGGTTAGCTTGCAAACACTTCACTGATCATGAATATATAAACAAAATGCCATGAATGTGCATAGAATGTAAAACACGATTATGCATTTTATTTGAAACAGTTTGAATCCATTGTACCAATTCTGGGCGTATGAAGGTTGGAAAGTGATCCAGTTAGCTTCAGTGGGACACGAGGAAGCTTTTGCAATTGGTCTTATGCTTTGAATCAACCTAAAACCTGATTTTCAGTTTTGAGTTTTTTAACAAAATTTCAAGTTTGTGAATTGGTTTCTAGCGCAGCTTTTTTGGTCATTCTGATTAGGGTTGTGTTCCTTGTATATGTAGTAATGATTTAGGTTAAAGAAATCAAACAAAAAGCTTGGCATTCATGACTTGAAAGATTTGATTTTCTTCAAGATCTTTTTCAATCTTTTTCCATGCTTTTGCTCTCAAATCACATCCAATTGCATTGGTTCTTTCCTTATTTAGCTAGGCACGAAATCTTGATGATATAATGTGCACAAAAAGATTGAAAAACTAGGTTAAGCATTTTTCATGTATTTATTTTAATTTAAATGAATTATTATTAATAAAAATCCAAATAAATAAATAAAAAATGAATAAAAACTTCCCTTTGGGCCAAGTGGTCGTGCATATGCCTTGGATGATGAATTATGGAAGAAAAATAGGCCCATTAGCAATTTGAGGTCATTTGAACCAATGTTGACTTTTCAAAATATCCAAAAATTTCCCAACTTCCACAAGGCATAACTTGCTCAATTTTTAAGATTTTCTCATGTTCTTGGACATTTTGGAAAGGTCTTTTAGTCCTATAACCAATGCCTTTGGTCCCATGTCATTTTGATTTACCAATATCAAGTTATGGCCTTTGACTTAAAGTCCCTTTTTGTTGACTTTTGAAAATGACCTATAATGTTGAAATTGATAACTTTTTGTGAGAGCATTTCTTGGACTTGAAGTATGAAGATGAGTTGTAGGAAATGTCTTTCTATTCAAAATGAGCTTTGGATGGAATTTTTCTGATAATCCATGTGAAAGTTATGCCCTAGTCAATTTACAGTTGACTTTTTCAGCTGTCCAAATAAGGAAACTTTTGCATCTTGATGATTTTTGAGCCAAGCTTTGAGAATCATGATCAAGCATTGATAAAATGATGTTTGTGGCTTCAAAATGATATGTTGACCAAAAATTTGAACTTTTGACTGCCAAATGACCATTTTGCCCCTATAGTTGACTGTAGTGCAATTAGGGTTTTGACTGTGCAATTTTGTGCTGAAAGTCTTGAAACTTGCTATGAGGATGCTTGACCATGTTTATAAGCATGTGGGACTTGATTGGGCCCTTTGAAACTTCATTTTCTTGATCAGAACACAAACCCTAGTTTTGACTGCTTATGAGGCCTTTGCACTGTGCAACCCTTGAGGAGATTTTGAAGCATGACTTGGAAATTCTTTGAAGAATATGGGAGGGCATATTTTGGGGTACAACAGTTGCCCTTGTTCAATCTTCTTAGACCTGAGGATGCAGATTGGCTGACGTGCCTTTCGTAATCCGAGGGTAGAAGATGATTGAACACTAGAGTGCCCAGAAATTTGCACTCACATAGTAGCAGTGTGATGATGGAATGGGCTTATGGATGCCATTTAGAGATTGATGAATAGGATGATGGGCTTATAGATGCCATCTGGATGTTGATCGCGTAAGAGATTCCTTAGCGAGAACTTGCGTACCTGCAAAAGAAAAAAATGAGTACCTGACATGTTGCAGAAGCTGGTCTTCAGATGCTTTATGTAGATACGTCTTGACTGGTTACAGGAATCGGATCTTCGAACTCTTCAGACGCACCCTGGCAAGATACAGGAATCGGATCTGGTAATGTTGTAAGGTTGGTGAGTTGTCTCTACTGACAGGTTATCCTCATGGACGAGTGTCTATAACGACGAGTGTCTATAACGACGAGTGTCTATAACGACGAGTGTCTATAACGACGAGTGTCTATAACGACGAGTGTCTATAACGACGAGTGTCTATAACGGCGAGTGTCTATAACGGCGAGTGTCTATAACGAGGAGTGTCTATAATGACGAGTGTCTATAACGACGAGTGTCTATCATGATGAGTGTCTATAACGACGAGTGTCTATGACGACGAGTGTCTATAACGACGAGTGTCTATAACGACGAGTGTCTATGACGACGAGTGTCTATAACGACGAGTGTCTATGACGACGAGTGTCTATAACGACGGGTGTCTATAACGACGAGTGTCTATAACGACGAGTGTCTATCACGACGAGTGTCTATAACGACGAGTGTCTATGACGACGAGTGTCTATAACGACGAGTGTCTATGACGACGAGTGTCTATAACGACGGGTGTCTATAACGACGAGTGTCTATAACGACGAGTGTCTATCACGACGAGTGTCTATAACGACGAGTGTCTATGACGACGAGTGTCTATAACGACGAGTGTCTATAACGACGAGTGTCTATAACGACGAGTGTCTATGACGACGAGTGTCTATAACGACGAGTGTCTATGACGACGAGTGTCTATGACGACGAGTGTCTATAACGACGAGTGTCTATGACGACGAGTGTCTATAACGACGAGTGTCTATGACGACGAGTGTCTATAACGACGAGTGTCTATGACGACGAGTGTCTATGACGACGAGTGTCTATAACGACGAGTGTCTATGACGACGAGTGTCTATAACGACGAGTGTCTATGACGACGAGTGTCTATGACGACGAGTGTCTATCACGACGAGTGTCTATGACGACGAGTGTCTATAACGACGAGTGTCTATGACGACGAGTGTCTATCACGACGAGTGTCTATAACGACGAGTGTCTATAACGACGAGTGTCTATGACGACGAGTGTCTATAACGACGAGTGTCTATAACGACGAGTGTCTATAACGACGAGTGTCTATAACGACGAGTGTCTATAACGACGAGTGTCTATAACGACGAGTGGAAGTAATTTTAACTGGACTTGTCTTCTTTTGACTGGATTTGTCTACTTTGACTGAATTCGTCTACATAGCTAATCTTTTAACTGTATCCTTCCTGAAAGGTAAAGGTCAGTCATATGCAATGCATGATATGGATCAAGCAATAATATTTTTCAATACATGAGATTGTATGATATGATGCATATGTGCATGTATCATGACGTATAACAATGTGACGTTTATGAATGTATCTTCGTCTAGGAAAATAGATCCTTGACGGATGCCGGGAAGTCAAATCCTGGGCTGATGTTGAAGAGTGAGATTCTTCGTTTCTGTTGGGGATGATGATTGCAAGAATACCGGTAGGAGAAGATAACTCCGTTGGGAAATAAACTTGGCGAATAGATTACTCTGCGGGGAGTGAACTTTGTGGGGAAAGAGAAGTACTTTGCTGAGGTTGATGAGGATAACTCCGCTGGGGATAGGAAGACTTCGTCGAGGACGATCTTTCCGTGGCTTTTAGCTGAGGATAACCCAGTTATAAGCTCTGGTGGAGAAATAACCTTTGAATAAAACCGGGGAGACGCGTTCGCTCTGCAAGGAGTGAAGGTATCTTGGTCGCATTCTTCAGCTGAACTTACCTTGGCACCTCGGTGGACAGGGCAACCGGATCATTTAGATAACTCATTATTGCCCCAGTTTCTGTTGGAGAAGAAGGTACCTGTGAAGGTGTTTGATGACTGCCATTTGACAAATCTTCTTCTGGTAGGCAAGTGACGAGATACCGGGACATAGTCGTACGCTTTGATCCCTAATTTTTGCCTGGACCTCCCTTTCGGGTTTTCAGTCCACCGGGATACCCATTTTTGCCCAAGCCGCCTTTTCAGGTTTTCGACTTGCCGGGTGTACAGATTTTTTTCATTTCATCCCTTATTTTTGCCCGAACCCTTTTGGTTCGCCGGGAAGCCCTTATTTTTGCCTAGGTGTGTCAACCTAGCGGGTCTTTGATTTTGCGTAGTATTTTTTCGACTATGTCCACGTTCTCAGAATGTAGGGAGGTGCCCCTGTTGTTGTGTTGCCATGCCACCAGAAGATCTTCGTTTGATCGTCCAATGCCCCAAGTGACTTAGACGGAGATTTGCCCCAGGCTATTTGGCATTTGAGAGATTCTCTGAATCTTGACTTAACTGCCCCCAGATGACGGACAATGATCATGTCATGCCCCTTGTTTGGGAGTGCTTTTGTTCATCTGATATTCGTCGTGCGAGCTTCTATGTTGTTCAAACAAATAGTCATATGCAAACAAAGTTATGTTAAAAATGCAAAGCTTATGTCTGTTTCGAAGTTTTTGGAAATGCAGTTTTTTTAATAAAACAAGGGAGTTCTTTTGTAAACTGTGATGTCAAACTCGTTACTTTACTGCGAGCCTTAAGGAGTCAGGATACCTTTGTAACAGTATGCTTTCGAACTAACCCATGCTTCAGCTAGGACTTTTTAGGGTTGTAACGTGGCCTGGTTCACGGCTTAAGAAACAAAGGATAAAGGCTCAAATTTTATTTGTACCCACCCGCTCTTCGTGATGTTCTTCAATCCTAAACTCAGTTGATCGTGCGTTAGACCTTATTTGAGTTTTTGTCCTGATATTCCCATGATGGTTCAGATGTTGATAGTTTATTTTGAATAGGCAGTCATTCCTTTTTGTTATTGAGGGTTTATAGGACCTCTTTCTTTTTGATTTTGCTATCCCTTTTTTGTTTGCCTGAACTGTTTCCTTTTTGGAATTACAGTCAGCGGGATGCCCCAGTTTCATAAGTCCCTTTTTATAGGTTTTGACTTTTTGGGCTTTTTGATTTTGGTAATGACTGCCTGTCCTTTTGATTGTTCTGAACCATCACTGTCTTTTGTTTCGTAAGGACTTCTTCGGTGCCATTCGTTATGCACTTGGATCAACTGAGAGACTACCCTGCCCCAGGTTATGATTACGGTTTTTAAATTTCTAAAAGAAAAAAAACTCCTACTTCTTTGGCTCAGATGGGTTGACGAGGGATTATCATCCTTATAACTCCAGTGTTTAGGGATTGAAACAATGTCTATACCTCATCAGCGGGGTCTGTTCAAAAGCATACTGTAGATCATAGTATCGTTTTCGTCATCCTCCCTCAAGAGGCTTAGAGTTTTCAATCAAGAGTTGATCATCACAAAAATATGAAAACAGTTTGCATATAGTGAATACGAAATAATTACTTCAAAACAGACATGTGTAATGCATTAATGAAATAACCAAATTTGACATGAAATAAAATGTTTGAACAATCAAAGAAAATTACAATCTGAACATTCAAATGAACAAAAGTTTCCAATCCTATCCATGTTTTGACAAGGGAGCAGTGGTCACATTCGGAGTCTCTGGAGAGTCGAACTGGACTTCCTTCGCGTCGATCAGATCCTGAACCTTGTTTCTCAAAGTCCAACAATCATCTGTAGCATGCCCCGGGCTGTCAGAATGATAAGCGCAGCGAACGTTGGGGTTATACCTTGAAGGCGTCCTGTTGGGATTCTTTGGAGGGTCCATGAGAGTTACCAACTTGGTTTTCAGCAACTGTGGCAATATCTGTGACAAGGTCATGCCGAGGGGAGTAAATTGCCTCTTAGGTCTTTCTTCCCTTTGTTGACGGTGACGCTGAGGAGCACCGGCCGGCTTTACAATAGCTACTGCGTTGACTGCACTAGATTCTCTCTTGGATGGTTTCTTCTCAGTGTTCGAGGAGTCACCATTCTGTATTTTCCCCGACTTGATGCCAGCTTCTATTCTTTCCCCGGTCAAGATCAGATCCGTAAACCCAGCAGCAGAATTCCCAATCAGGTGGTTGAAGAATGGACCAGACAGGGTCCCCAAGAACATGTCGACGAGCTCGCGGTCAGTCAGAGGTGGTTGTACCCTTCCAGCAAGGTCCCTCCACTTTTGAGCATATTCTTTGAAACCTTCGCCTGCACCCATAGACATTCCTTGAAGTTGAGTGCGCGTGGGAGCAAGGTCGGCGTTGTACTGGTACTACTTGTAGAAAGCAGTGGCCCAGTCCTCCCAGCTGCGGATGTTGGCTCCATTCAGTTGGTAGAACCAGTCAAGTTGAGTCCCTGAAAGACTCTCCTGGAAAAAGTGGATCCATAAGTTCCTGTCGACCGTGTAGGGCTGGATCCTCCTCATGTATGACCTGAGATGCAGCTTTGGACAGGATGCCCCGTCGTACTTTACAAAGGCAGGTGCCTTGAATTTGTGCGGGATCACTACCCCAGAAGACAGACCTAGATCCTCGAAGTCCAGGCCAGGCACTTTTTGTATCTCCATAGCACTTAGTCGGTCTTCCAACTGTTTGTACCTATCCTCAGCCGGAGGGTACTGTTCGTCGTTGAAATCTGTCTCATTGTCGGAGACCACTGGACTGGGAACCCTTTCCTCTTGATGACTGCCTTTCCCCACAGATGGAGTTGTCCTCTCAGCTTCATCCTGCAGTGTGTTCCCAGATCTGCGTCTAGGGCTGAACAAAACAGTCCTCTTCTTCTTCTTTTTCAATAGCAGGGTCTTCAGATCTTGTTGCCCCTGGGTCAGATTCATGATCATCTCTTGGAACTGGGCGTTCTGAGCCTGGAGGGTATTGATAGTGTGCTCGGTTAAGGATTCAGGATTCATGACGAGACTGCTGAAATAAACAGCGAAGAAGGTAAGCAACCTGTAGAGAATGGGTACCTGTTACGCAACGATATGTATGATATGCATGCAATGATTTCAAGGACCTCACGGGGTAAACAGAGAAACTTGTTAGAGTTGGAATTTGCATTTTGTAGCTTGATGGGAGGAACTTCATGTTGTTGAGAGTCCTTCCTCAAGGGTCAAGGCTCACCATATCGAGTGGGTCATAGCCCCTGACAACCTTGGCTAGAGGAAAATAAATCCTCTTTGCCCCTTGCTAGATGTTTGATTCATCCTGACCTGCATCACAAACCCTTGAGATCCTTGAAATGAGTTAGGATGTATGCAATGGTATGATGTCATGATGCATGGGATAATGTAGGTAACCCTGTTACGAGTCCCCATTAAGGACTGCAAACCAAAACCTGCAAGAAACTTAGTACACTCTGTTATGAGTCCCAATTAAGGACTGTACACAAAACCTGCAAGTAGTTCATGTGTCAGATAAAGCATGCAAGTAGTCAAGTACGAAGGCACACAAGTCACACAAGAGAAAGCCCTTAGAGTTTAGGCCAACATGGGGTTTGGGTATTACCCTCTTGAGGCTGGTGGGTTCAACCTGTCCTATTAGAAGTAACCGGGTTCTAAGGGTCCCAATATCACTGGATTGCTTTCATTGTTCATCGTTTCGATTTAGCCACTGAACTGGCGACTGAAATATTCCAGGAAAGCAACCCTCAATTGAGTGTAGTATCGAGTATCAACCAACCTCGGACTGCACCAAAGTCAGTTATCTCACTACCCTAAAGAGGCCAAGATAGTTCAATTAAGGTTCCTAAGGTATGTTGATGCTTCACGACACCACGCGGAGGCCCCGTACTCTCCTTGACTGAACTCAAGGGTTACCGGTACACACCAAAGTGCCACATCAATGTAGCAGACTGTTTCAACCATGTCGGTATACCCCGCACAGTTCCCTCACAGCCTTGTTGCTACTTTCTAAGAAGGTATCCCCCATATCCGAGTTAGGATCTATAGAACTCCCAAGCAACCCACAATTTAAAGCACACAAGGAAAACAATTGAAAACACAGTTATGAACTAGCCCTAAGGTACACCTCACTTTATAAGATAGTCCCCAGCAGAGTCGCCAGTTCTGTGATCGGTGGATCTGGAACTGACTGTTTAACGCTGGTTCGCGAAATGTCGCGGAAGCAAGAGTCGCCACCGTCTTTTATTTTCTCCAAATGGAAAGGACAAAAGCACATAAAAATTCCTTAAAGAGATTGCTCTCGGTTCGGGAGGTAGATTATAGAAAGGGAAGGTGTTAGCACCCTTTCTATCCATGGTTATCCATGGGCTCTTAGATACTTGCTCATTGTGTTTTCAAAAATGGTTTGTTTGCTTTTCAACTGTGGGTTTAAAAAGTTTCTTTGAAAATTCCAGTTCGACTCTTGTATCAGTCCTCAAGAGTGTTTGAAAAATTGCTTTCGAAAGCTTTTTGAAAAGGTGTCGGTGTGAAAAGTATTTTTTTTGATTTTGTTTTGAATTTAGAGTAAGTATCTAGAGTCGTCTACCTACCCTAAGGAATTCGTCTGTGTAAATGTCCTTTAAAGTAGTGCCATCCCACCATTGAGAGGTAGGTAGCACCACCGTTGGAGGTGTTCGGGTCAATTCGAGGTTCGGGACATGGTGATCACCAGAGCAATGGGAAGACACCTTAGAAGCTACCCTCATGCCAGGTTCCCGGATCATGAGGACTTACTAAGACATCCTCTACTCGACGATCACCTTTCGAGGCAAGGCAACAGTGAGGCGTACCCTAGGGGTGGTGTGTGCGATTTGTGTGTCGTTTTCATTTATTTTTGTCTTTTGTCATGTTATTGGTGATCTAGCGTTTGTTTTTTATTTATGTCCATACATTCTTTCATGCCATTATTTACAGTTTAAAAATATTGTGGGAAAGTAAAAATTCTAAGCTATTACAAAGGCGCGGGTCCACATCGCCAAAATTAAACCAGGACCCGATTTGACAGAAAAATAAAGAAAGTAAAGTAAAGTGCGAGAAAATTAAAAGGTTACATGGCCTTGGGAGAGATACATAAATATTATAAAGAAAATAAAATAAATATGCGAATAAGAATTAAATCGAAACGAGGGCGTTGGACCCTTTTTGCAAAATTAAATTAAATGGTGACATTAATTAATTAAAAGAAGAAAAGAAAATTGTTTTTTGGTATTTTATGATTTTAATGAAAAAGAGAGTTAATTAAAATTAAAATAAGATGCTAACCCTAATTCTAATTATTTTTTAATTTATTAAGAAAAGAAGATTAAAACCTAATATTAACCCTAATTAATTTACATGCAAATTTGATTATAAAAATATCTAATATTTAATTATTATGGAATAAAAAATAAAAAAAGATGAAAATTAATTAAACCCTAATTCTATGTTTTTTTAGATTTTTTATTAAAAGAATTAAAATTAAAACCTAATTTAACTAAGTTTAATTATATACAATTTAATTACAAAAAATATTAAAACAAAAATATTTATTATATTTTTCCTCTTTTCTGATTTTTTTGATTTGTTATGTTTTTTATGAAAATAATTAATTAATTAAACAAATAATAATTAAAAGGAAGTAAAATAAAATAAAGAAAAAAAATAAAGAAAGTTTGCAAACCTAGGGGGTTCAGACCCCAAATAGGAGGTGTTTCCTTTAGCAATCTGGCCCATCAACCTTTAGGCCTGGTGGATTTTTTGGTTAGCATGTATGCGCGTTGACTATAGTGCACCGTGTCTTCCAGATCGTGGCCTTCTGATTGATCTCCTTGGCTTTGTGAATGGCTTGATTTTGAAGGCGTATGGTGTGCCTTTACACTGAAGCTGCATGTAATCATTAAAGAAAAAATAATATGAAGGGGGGTGAGGACCTGGGGCTCGAACCCAGGTCCTAGAGATTACCAGTTTCATGCCTTGCCAATTGGACTGAACGCGCTTCTTGTATATTAAATAACTGAAGAATAATATAATGAGAAAATAATGGTTAGTGGAAATCAGCGCGCGAAATTTAAACTAGCCAACCAACTTATGCCACGAGGTCATCTTCCTCGTTGTATATTTTTTTTCTGAAATACAAAGGACAAAGGCCACGGTTTTCTGAGCGTTCTCTTATGCCATCTATGGAAAAATAGCGAATAGCTCTAGGACGCTCATAAATTGGGCGCGACCCATGGATTCTTTTCGTCCAGACACGCTCGTTTTAATGGTCAAGGTCCCAAGTCTCAATTTTTTCTTGGATGGAAAGCCCCAAATTGTAATTCCTGCAACCCTAAAAAACGAACATGGTATCTTTGCATACAGCGCATAATAATCCAATCAAAGCATATGGTTAGCTTGCAAACACTTCACTGATCATGAATATATAAACAAAATGCCATGAATGTGCATAGAATGTAAAACACGATTATGCATTTTATTTGAAACAGTTTGAATCCATTGTACCAATTCTGGGCGTATGAAGGTTGGAAAGTGATCCAGTTAGCTTCAGTGGGACACGAGGAAGCTTTTGCAATTGGTCTTATGCTTTGAATCAACCTAAAACCTGATTTTCAGTTTTGAGTTTTTTAACAAAATTTCAAGTTTGTGAATTGGTTTCTAGCGCAGCTTTTTTGGTCATTCTGATTAGGGTTGTGTTCCTTGTATATGTAGTAATGATTTAGGTTAAAGAAATCAAACAAAAAGCTTGGCATTCATGACTTGAAAGATTTGATTTTCTTCAAGATCTTTTTCAATCTTTTTCCATGCTTTTGCTCTCAAATCACATCCAATTGCATTGGTTCTTTCCTTATTTAACTAGGCACGAAATCTTGATGATATAATGTGCACAAAAAGATTGAAAAACTAGGTTAAGCATTTTTCATGTATTTATTTTAATTTAAATGAATTATTATTAATAAAAATCCAAATAAATAAATAAAAAATGAATAAAAACTTCCCTTTGGGCCAAGTGGTCGTGCATATGCCTTGGATGATGAATTATGGAAGAAAAATAGGCCCATTAGCAATTTGAGGTCATTTGAACCAATGTTGACTTTTCAAAATATCCAAAAATTTCCCAACTTCCACAAGGCATAACTTGCTCAATTTTTAAGCTTTTCTCATGTTCTTGGACATTTTGGAAAGGTCTTTTAGTCCTATAACCAATGCCTTTGGTCCCATGTCATTTTGATTTACCAATATCAAGTTATGGCCTTTGACTTAAAGTCCCTTTTTGTTGACTTTTGAAAATGACCTATAATGTTGAAATTGATAACTTTTTGTGAGAGCATTTCTTGGACTTGAAGTATGAAGATGAGTTGTAGGAAATGTCTTTCTCTTCAAAATGAGCTTTGGATGGAATTTTTCTGATAATCCATGTGAAAGTTATGCCCTAGTCAATTTACAGTTGACTTTTTCAGCTGTCCAAATAAGGAAACTTTTGCATCTTGATGATTTTTGAGCCAAGCTTTGAGAATCATGATCAAGCATTGATAAAATGATGTTTGTGGCTTCAAAATGATATGTTGACAAAAAATTTGAACTTTTGACTGCCAAATGACCATTTTGCCCCTACAGTTAATTGTAGTGCAATTAGGGTTTTGATTGTGCAATTTTGTGCTGAAAGTCTTGAAACTTGCTATGAGGATGCTTGACCATGTTTATAAGCATGTGGGACTTGATTGGGCCCTTTGAAACTTCATTTTCTTGATCAGAACACAAACCCTAGTTTTGACTGCTTATGAGGCCTTTGCACTGTGCAACCCTTGAGGAGATTTTGAAGCATGACTTGGCAATTCTTTGAAGAATATGGGAGGGCAAATTTTGGGGTACAACACAGCTGAACAAGCAAATTACGTACAAGGGAACCCTTATAGCAATACCTATAACCCTGGTTGGAAAAATCATCCGAATTTTTCATACAAAAGTAACAACGCGTTATACGCACCTGGACAAGCTCCTGCCACACCACCCGGTTATCCAAAAGCTATCCCAAATCATCCTGGTAATGGACCTAATACTCCTAGGAAATCTAACCTAGAAATCATGATAGAACACTTCATTGCTTCCCAAGCTCAGACTAATAAAGACGTTATAAATCAGAATTTACATACTAATGAGCAGATAAAACAATTAGCTAGCAAAGTTGATGCTTTAGCCACCCATAACAAGATGCTTGAGACGCAAATTTCACAGGTAGCTCAACAATAAGCACCTACTGCAGCATCGGCTGGAATTTTTCCTGGTCAACCACAGCCCAACCCAAAAGGACATGCTAATGCTGTGATACTGAGAAGTGGAAAAGAACTCGACGGACCTATTGACCCAAGACTAGGAAGTCCAGCCATGTACCAAAAACAGAGCGAGCCGACTGAAAAGGCCAATGAACCTAAAGAAAAAGAAAAGGAAAATGAAACTCAAGAGGCAGTGGAGCAAGAGAAGCCTTATGTACCTCCACCACCTTATAAACCACCAATTCCGTATCCTCAGAGACTTACAAATTCCAAAACGATGGGCCAATTCAAGAAATTCGTTGAACTTCTGAAACAACTCAATATCACAATACCTTTTACAGAAGCCATCACTCAGATGCCCTCGTACGCTAAATTTCTCAAGGAAATTCTATCTAACAAGAAAAAGATAGAAGATAACGGAACAGTTACACTCACTACCGAGTGTAGCGCGATCATTCAAAACAATATGCCTCCTAAGTTAAAAGACCCAGGTAGTTTCTCTATACCTTGTAATATTGGAAAGTTTGTCATAGACAAAGCTCTATGTGACTTAGGAGCAAGTATTAGCGTCATGCCCCTATCTATCTGCAAAAAGCTAGAGATGGGAGAACTCAGACCCACGAAATTATCCGTTCAATTAGCTGACTGATCAGTTAAATACCCTATAGGTATACTGGAAAATGTTCCAGTTAGAATAGGTCAATTCTATATCCCGACCGATTTCATCATCATGGACATAACCGAGGACTCAGTTACCCCTATCATATTAGGAAGACCCTTCCTAGCCACCGTCGGAGCTATAATTGATGTAAAGAAGGGCAGACTGACATTCAAAGTTGGAGAAGAAAAAGTGGAATTCATCCTTACTCAATTCTTACAAGCACCAGCCATGAACGACACATGCTATCTTCTAGATGTCATAGACGAGTGCGTAAGAGAGATGGAAGCAGAACAGACGAAATATTCTGAGATAATGGAAATCCAAACCCCCCCAATATTCAAAAACGATGACAGTCTAAACGAAAGCTTAGCACTCACGCCCGATCATATGCCATGCCCGAAGAACCCCAGTGTAGAATTGAAAATCTTACCTAAGAATCTAAGATACGAATTCCTTGATACCGAACACACGCAACCAGTAATAGTAAACTCCAACTTAGGAAAGCTCGAAACTGGAAAACTTTTAGACGTCCTAAGGAGGTACCCAACCGCAATAGGTTATAACATATCCGATTTGAAAGGAATATGTCCTTCAATTTGTATGCACCGTATTATGCTAGAAGAGAATTGTAAAACCTCTAGAGAACCTCAAAGAAGGATTAACCCGATTCTTAGCATTGTAGTCAGAGATGAAATTACAAATCTTATGGAAGCTGGAATCATATACCCGATCTCTGATAGTAAGTGGGTGAGCCCAGTACACGTGGTGCCCAAGAAAGGAGGTATCACCGTTGTTAAGAACGCAAAAGGCGAACCAATAACGCGAAGAGTAGTCAATGGACATAGAGTGTGTATAAATTATAGAAAACTAAACAAAGCCACTCGTAAAGACCATTTTCCTCTACCCTTCATAGACCAAATGCTAGAACGGTTAGCCAAACATTCCTATTTCTGCTATCTAGACGGTTACTCCGGATTCTTTCAAATTCCCATTCACCCTGACGATCAAGAAAAGACTACTTTCACATGTCCGTGTGATCGGTGGATCTGGAACTGACTGTTTAACGCTGGTTCGCGAAATGTCGTGGAAGCAAGAGTCGCCACCGTCTTTTATTTTCTCCAAATGGAAAGGACAAAAGCACAGAAAAATTCCTTAAAGAGATTGCTCTCGGTTCGGGAGGTAGGTTATAGAAAGGGAAGGTGTTAGCACCCTTTCTATCCATGGTTATCCATGGGCTCTTAGATACTTGCTCACTTGTGTTTTCAAAAATGGTTTGTTTGCTTTTCAACTGTGGGTTTTAAAAAGTTTCTTTGAAAATTCCAGTTCGACTCTTGTATCGGTCCTCAAGAGTGTTTGAAAAAATGCTTTTGAAAGCTTTTTGAAATTGTGTTGGTGTGAAAAGTATTTTTGAATTTTTGTTTGAAATTTAGAGCAAGTATCTATGAGAACCTACCTACCCTAAGGAATTTGTCTGTGTAAATGTCCTTAAAGTAGTGCCATCCCACCATTGAGAGGTAGGTAGCACCACCGTTGGAGGTGTTCGGGTCAATTCGAGGTTCGGGACATGGTGATCACCGGAGCAATAGGAAGACACCTTAGAAGCTACCCTCATGCCAGGTTCCTGGATCATGAGGACTTACTAAGACATCCTCTACTCGACGATCACCTTTCGAGGCAAGGCAACAGTGAGGCGTACCCTAGGGGTGGTGTGTGCGATTCGTGTGTCGTTTTCATTTATTTTTGTCTTTTGTCATGTTATTGGTGATCTAGCGCTTGTTTTTATTTTATCATTCATTCTTGCATGCATTTATTTAACAGTAAAAAAAAGTGCGAGAAAGTAAAAGATTCTAAGCTATTACAAAAGGCGCGGGTCCACATCGCCAAAATTTCTCGAACCCGATTTGACAAAAAAATAAAGAAAGTAATGAAAAAATAAAGTGCGAGCAATTAGTTACACGGCTTTGGGAGAGATACATAAATATTATAAGAAATAAAATAAATATGCGAATTAAAAAAACGAGGGCGTTGGACCCTTTTTGCAAAATTAAATTAAACGATGAATTAATTAAAATTAAAAGGAAAAGAAATTGTTTTTTTTTTGGTATTTTTGGTTTTAATGAAAAAAGATATAATTGCATTTAAACCTAATTCTACGATTTTTATTTGTTAAGAAAAGATTAAAACTTGACCTAAAATTAATCTAATTAATTTACATGCAATTTAATTTATAAAAATAAATAATATTAAATATTTGATTATTATGAAAGAAAATAAAAAAAGGGACAAAAAATTAATTAAACCCTAATTCTATATTTTTTAGATTTTTATTAAAAGAGTCAAAATTAAAACCTAAATTTAAAACTAATCAATTAAAGTTATTTATTTACAAAATACTATTAAATAACATATTTATTATTTTATTTTCATCTTTTCTGATTTTTTTTATTGTTTTGTGTTTTTATGGAAAAAATAATTAATTAAAAAAATCAATAACTAAAAGAAAGAAAAAAAACAAAAAAAAAAAAGAAAGAATGAAAAAAATGCAAACCTAGGGGGGTATCTGTCCCCAAGGTGGAGGTGAAAGCCCAATAATTCTGACCCATTTGGAGGCCTTGTTGACCTTTCCATGACGCGTGTACACGCGTTGACTAGGGTGTATTGTACTCTCCAGATCATGGCCTTTGATTTGATGCCCAGGTACGCGTGGATGGTTGGATTGTGAGGGTGTATCATGGACCACAACATTGAACCTGCATGTGATTATTAATTGGAAAAATATATGGAAAGGGGGTGAGGACCTGGGGCTCGAACCCAGGTCCTATAGTTTACCAGTCACTATGCTTGCCAACCGTCCCAGATGCACGTGTTGTATATGTAATAACGAATAAATAATAAAAATAAGAATTGGTTAGTGGCCTAAAAAATATAAAAAGCGCGCGCTGATTTTAAAAGGACCAATCATTGCTAGCCACGCATCTTCTTCTTCCTCGTTCCTGAAACATAAACATATTAGGCAACGGTTTTACAAGTGTTCTTCTTGGCCACTTTTAGGAAAATAGCGAATAGCCCAGGAACGCTCATAAATTGAGCGCGAGGGTGGCTTTGTCTTCGTCCAAATGCGCTGATCATGACCATGGCACCGTGGTGTCCCAATTTTGCCTCATTTTAAAACCCCTAATTTGAAATCCTGTAAACCCTAAAACGTGATAATGGTAGAATCGTATACAATGCATAATAATTCAATCAAATCACATGGTTAGCTTTAAAACACATCACTGATCATGAATCTATAAACAAAATGCCATGAATGTGCGTAAATTGTAAGGCACGATTATGAAAAAAAGTAAGAAAATTTGGACTTCTGTACAATGATTCAAGGGGTTAGGATTGATGCTTTTGATCCAGAAAGATTGCTTGATGTCCTTGGAAGGCAATAGGATGAGTTTTGTGGCTTGAAACGACCTGCAAATAAGTTTTCAGAATTGAGATTTTTGAGAAAAAAGTGTGAGTTTTATCTTCAAGTTCTTGCGCAGCTTAGGGGTAATTGCATTAGGTTTGTGTTCAGGCTTAAGTATAGAGTGAATTAGGTCAAGAAAAACAATCCAAATCCTTTGCATTCATGGTTTTTGAGATTTGATTTTTCAAGATCTTTTTCCAATCTTTTTTCATGCTATTTTTGTACAAATCATATCCAATCAATTCAATTCCTTCCAAGTCTGATCATGCACGAATCATTGAGCCTATTACATGTACAAAAAGATTGGATAAGTTAGGTTAAGTATTTTTCATATATTTAATTGATTTAAATGAATTATTATTAATAAAAATTCAAATAAATAAATAAAAAAATGAATAAAAACTTCCCTTTGGGCCAAGTGGTCATGCACATGCTTGGGATGATGAATTGTGGAAGAAAAATGGGCCCATTAGCAATTTTAGGTCATTTGAATCAATGTTGACTTTTCAAAATATCCAAAAATTTCCCAACTTCCACAAGGCATAACTTGCTCAATTTTTAAGCTTTGCTCATGTTCTTGGACATTTTGGAAAGGTCTTTGAGTCCTCTAACCAATGCCTTTGGTCCCATGTCATTTTGATTTACCAATCTCAAGTTATGGCCTTTGACTTAAAGTCCCTTTTTGTTGACTTTTGAAAATGACCTATAATGTTGAAATTGATAACTTTTTGTGAGAGCATTTCTTGGACTTGAAGTATGAAGATGAGTTGTAGAAAATGTATTTCTCTTCAAAATGAGCTTTGGATGGAATTTTTCTGATAATCCATGTGAAAGTTATGCCCTGGTCAATTTACAGTTGACTTTTTCAGCTGTCCAAATAAGGAAACTTTTGCATCTTGATGATTTTTGAGCCAAGCTTTGAGAATCATGATCAAGCATTGATCAAATGATGTTTGTGGCTTCAAAATGAGATGTTGACCAAAAATTTGAACTTTTTGACTGTCAAATAACCATTTTGCCCCTACAGCTGACTGTAGTGCATTTAGGGTTTTTGACTGTGCAATTTTGTGCTGAAAGCCTTGAAACTTGATATGAGGATGCTTGACCATATTTGTAGGCATATGGGACTTGATTGGACCTTTGTAAACTTCATTTTCTTGATCAGAACAAAAACCCTAATTTTGATTGCTCAGGAGGCTCTTGCACTGTGCAACCCTTGGGGAACTTTTGAAGCTTTGACTTGGCAATTTCTTGAAGAATATGGGAGGGCAAATTTTGGGGTACAACAGTCCGTATGGAACGTTCGCATATAGACGAATGCCTTTCGGATTGTGTAATGCCCCAGCGACCTTCCAACGATGTATGATGTCAATCTTTGCAGATTTTATAGACAACATCATGGAAGTGTTCATGGATGATTTCTCAGTGTGCGGGGAAAGTTTGGAAGGATGCCTATCAAACCTAGAGAAAGTCTTAGAAAGATGTGTAAAAGTAAACCTTGTGCTCAATTGGGAAAAATGCCATTTCATGGTCAGAGAAGGAATCGTACTAGGACATGTCATATCCAATAAAGGGATTGAGGTTGACAAAGCCAAAATAGAAGTTATAAAAGAACTTCGACCACCTAAGACCGTTAGAGAAATACGAAGCTTTTTAGGACACGCCGGTTTTTACCGGCGATTCATTAAAGATTTCTCAAAAATTACTAAACCACTTACCGGTCTGTTAATGAAAGACGCTGAGTTCGTATTCGACGATGATTGTCATAAAGCGTTTGAAACTCTAAAATCAGCCCTTATCACCGCACCAATCATGCAACCACCCGATTGGAATTTACCCTTCGAAATCATGTGTGACGCAAGTGATTACACCGTAGGCGCAGTTCTTGGACAAAGGAAGGACAAGAAACTACACGCCATTTACTACGCTAGTAGAACGCTAGACCCAACCCAAATGAACTACGCCACGACTGAGAAAGAGCTGTTAGCAGTCGTCTTCGCGCTTGACAAATTCCGTTCCTATCTAGTAGGAGCGAAAATCATCATCTACACGGACCACGCTGCTATAAGATATCTATTAAATAAGAAAGATGCAAAACCAAGGCTCCTCAGATGGATCCTACTTTTGCAAGAATTTGACTTAGAGATTAAGGATAAAAAGGGGACCGAAAACGTCGTAGCGGATCACTTGTCAAGATTGGAAGATATAAAACCCGAACAAGTGCCGATTAACGATGATTTTCCATATGAACAACTGATAGCCCAAATAAGGAGCGACTTGGCTCAGCTAAACCTAAACGAACCAAAACCCAAGGAAGCCGTAAAAGCAATCCATGCAACCATGGGACTGCCATGGTATGCCGACATAGTTAACCATCTGGCTGCAAACGCGCTCCCACCAGACCTTACCTACCAACAGAAAAAGAAATTCTTCCACTATCTCAAATACTACTATTGGGACGAACCCTTACTGTTTAAAAGAGGACCAGACGAAATCTTCCGTCGATGCATACCCGAAGAAGAGATAGAAGATGTCATTTCCCACTGTAATTCATCTCCTTACGGGGGACACGCAAGCACTTCCAAAACCTGTGCAAAGATCTTACAAGCCGGCCTATTCTGGCCTAATCTATGGAAAGATGTCCACATCGCTGTTAGAGATTGAGATCGGTGTCAACGCATCGGTAATATTTCAAGACGCGATGAAATGCCTCAAAGAGGAATCCTAGAGGTAGAAATCTTCGACGTATGGGGAATTAATTTCATGGGACCCTTCCCATCTTCTTTTGGAAACAAATATATACTTGTCGCGGTCGATTATGTTTCAAAATGGATCGAGGCCATAGCCTCTCCTACAAATGACACACGAGTGGTAATCAAACTCTTTAGAAACATAATCTTTCCAAGATTCGGTGTACCGAGACTCGTCATTAGTGACGGTGGCTCCCATTTCATCTCGAAGATATTCTACAAATTACTATTTAAGTATGGAGTGAAACATTGTATAGTGACACCATACCACCCACAAACCGGTGGACAAGTCGAAGTCTCAAACAGAGAAATTAAGCAGATCTTAGAAAAAACTGTAGCCACATCCAGGAAAGATTGGTCATCAAAGCTCAACGAAGCTTTATGGGCCTATAGGACGGCCTACAAGACCCCTATAGGAACTACACCCTTCAAACTCGTATACGGAAAATCCTGTCACCTCCCAGTAGAATTAGAACACAAAGCGTATTGGGCAATTAAAACGCTCAACATGAACTACACTGCTGTGGGAGAAAAACGAGTCATGGATTTAAATGAATTAGAAGAATTAAGATTAGATGCTTACGAGAATGCTAAAATATACAAAGAAAGAACTAAAAAATGGCATGATAAGCGTTTATCTAGGAAAGAATTTAGTGTGGGAGATGTCGTACTATTATTTAACTCAAGACTTAGGCTCTTCCCTGGTAAATTAAAATCTAGATGGTCAGGTCCGTATGAAATTACAAAAGTGTTTCCTAGCGGAGCAATAGAAATTAAGGGTAGAAATACTGACCCGTTTACAGTAAACGGGCAGCGGTTAAAACAATAAAATAACATTGAAAATAGAGACTATACGAATAGTCTAAGACTTTTAGAAATGCCCAATATTTCACCCGAATAATCTGCTGCTAGGCACTATGTCAGGCTTTTGACGTTAAAAACAGCGCTAAGTGGGAGGCAACCCACTTATTTGTTAATTGTTATTTGTTTCTATTTATTTATTTATTATACTTTTCGTTTTTGCATTTATTCCTATTTAAGTTTTATTTTTCATTTTCTTTCTTTTGTTATTATTTTCATAAAACTGCTGCTGATTTCAAAATAATTTTAATTGCCACAGGATTTCTGAAAAGTTTTTGTTTCTCTTCTACCTTCTCTCCTGACTTGTTTCCCTGACTAACACTAACCATGGAACCAAAACCACATAATTTCTTGGAAACCACCTTTAGGGGTAGAAACCAAAAGAGAAAATTCGAGGAATTATCAAAAAGAAACATTGGTATGACACTTTATTATGATGAACCCACTATGAATGCTTTAGGTATATTGGATAGTATTCTGTACTTGTTTAACCAGCTGGGGTGGGAAAAATCCCACATTAAGAATAGGTTTGTCACCTACCGTGAGCTCACCTTTGAATTTCTAAGCTCACTAGTCCATATACCCGAACATGGAAAAGGAACCCGAAAAGGATTTATAAGTTTCCGTCTCTTTGGCATTGATTTTGTTTACACTCATAAGGAACTAGCTGACCTGTTAGGATTCCCTAGCGGCCCTTTTGCTTACTCTACTACCCAGGTTGAACTGATGGATATTGAGCTAGATTACTTTTGGGGGACTTTAACTGGTAATTATCACCCTGATCCGGATAACATGGATAATGATGAGATACATAACCCTGCTATCCGCTATTTTCATAAGATTCTAGCCCACACTGTATTCGGGAAAGAGGAGAATCGTACTGCAGTGTCTAAGGACGAGATATTTTTACTATATTGTATGAACCAAGGCCAACCCGTTAATGTCGTACCATTCCTAATGCAAACCTTTTACCGCATTATCGATAACCCTGATGAAACAATCATCATAGGTGGCCTGGTCACAATGATTGCAAATGCCCTCGGCCTTAGACACCAGCTGAATAGGTTCCCACATTTTGGTACCATTCGTCCTATGAATATTGCTTTTTGCTTTGACCGCCATATAATAGCAAACCATAATCATCCACCTTATGAGTATTTGATAAGAGATGAAGTTGTAAACCTATTCACCCTTCCAAACCATAATAAAGTAAGTGTCCATAACCGTGATAACTGGCTTTATGAGCTAAACCCACCCGACCACCCTCCTACACCTGAGACACCACAAGATTATCAAATTTATGATGATGTTATGTCCGACATGGGTGACCCTGAGACTCCTCCTGGTTACTACGAAAACTTCAACATGGAAGAGGCCGATGAAGCCTTTGAAACAACCAAGAAGGATTACACTGATAATATGAATAAAATTGTTACCACACTTGATACCTACCAGACTAACATTAATGGAATAAAAGACAAAATAAAAAGCATGCGTCTGGAGATAATCGGATTAACTGACATAACCGTGGAGCAATTTTATCACATTCATAATACACTCGAAGACATAAAAGCAAAGCTTGGATGAACTCACAAAAAGCAGCTCTAGTTTTATATTTCCTTTTGTTTTGTTTCTAGGAAGTTTCCCATTTTCGCATATTTTCAGTTTCGTTTTAATTTGGAACAAATTTACTTTTATGTAGTTTTTGAATTTCTGGTGTTGAACAAGCAAATTTATGGAATTTAAGTTTCAGTTATTTAGTATTCATTTGCTAGTTTCATCTATGCCAATTATAATGCTATACATAAAATTGCGAGCTTTGCTCTGATCGATTGATGTTTTGATGTTTTGGAATATATATATTTGCATTTGCTTGGTATAACACTGAATGTATACTGCTATTGAAATGCCTCTGTGTAAAGATAGGATGTTGCAGAATTGGTACAGAACTGTCTGCTAAAAATTACATATTTTGCTGCTGTTACGACCGTCCCAACCCCCTTACGATCGTCACACGCCTTTTAGCGTGTTACGACCGTCATGCCTGTGTTACGACCGTAACACGGGTTATATCAGTAACCCCTATAGCAGACAGAAGCTCTTCTTCTTCAACCTTTCCCTCTTCCTCCACTACTTCAAAACCGTCCCACTACCTCCATCAATCCCCATTCACACCACTTAACTCACCATTATTCTCCACTAATTTTCAATCTTCCCATTACTTTCCCTCATTATATATACATCTCATAAACCGTATCCCTCACCAATTCCAACCCAAAACCCACTTTCTCTAACACTATTGCATGCAAAAATGGCAAACGTAAACCAGCAAATTCCAGGCATCCACTTACGCGATGGTGAACAAGGTGAAACCCAACGCAGGAAGTTCTTGAAGTTTCAACGCCGAGGCCTCCATCCCACTAGGTACGTCGACATTGACTGTCTCAGAGACCTTGGATTGCTTCAAAGTGTCCAACATCTCCTTCAAAATGTCAACCTTTGGACCCTCTGTAGCCAACCCCAACCCACGTACGAGAATCTCACTCTCGAGTTCCTCAGTTCCTTCTGCTACATCACTCCTAATGGTCCAACAAATCAACTTACTGGTGTGGTAAGTGTGATACGATGGGAGAACTGACTATGGTTTTGCGTTTGTTTTCGCAAATGTTTCGGTTGAGCAAGAGTCGCCACCGACTTTTTATTTTATCCTAAGGAAAGGTTAAAAAGCACAGCAAAAACCTTTGAGATGTTTTCTTGGGTTCGGGGAGTAGATTATAGAAAGGGAAGGTATTAGCACCCTTTATATCCATGGTTATCCATGAGCTCTTAGTTACTTGCTTAGATCAACTTGCCTTTTGTTTCAATTATTTGAAATGGTACTCTTGTGTGTGTGGGTTTGAAAATGTTTTGAAAAGAAGCCAATGTGGTGGCAACCTTTGTAATGATCCATGTTGGGATGTATACAAAGGTGTATGTCTTTTGAAAAGGTTTTCATTTGTTTTTTGAAAGTTGTTTTTGAAAGTGTAGTGATGTGTGGTTTTTAGAAAATAGGCAAGTGTTTTTGTTTTGCAAGTTGGCAAGTAACTAAGAGGTCATCTACTCCTAAATTTCTCAAAGATTATTGCTATGTTTTAACCCTTTTAACAAGTTTGTTCCACCATTGTATTTGGTGGACAATCTCATGTTAGGATGTGAAAGGGACGGGCGCGGGTCATCGTTTAGACCATAACTGCAATGGTGCCAAGTATCTTTGGGCAATTTTCTTTAAGGGACTTGATCATTTTTTTAGGCAACTTTTTGAAAGCGTCATCGAGGGACTATGATCATTTGATTTGTGTTTGTTTTGCCCAAAGAGACCTAACATGCAATATGGCCCATTTATTGAAGGCAACAAGTGGAATACCCTAGGGGGTGCAAGTGTGATTTGTGTGTCCATTTTCATGCTTGTTTATCTTGAAATTAGGTCAAACTATTTTTGTCGTTTTTTTGATTCGCATACAAACCCTAATTCTAACATGGTATAATTAGAAAGCAATAAAGTGCGAAAAAATAAATTTACTAAGCTATTACAACACAATATATGGGAAGGGGGGTACAAGTGTTCAAATGAGGATTTTGACAAGGAATTTAAACCTAAACTATTACATCAATATTGAATTATTTACAAGATATTTAATTACACAAATTAAATAAAATAAGAATAAATATGCAAGATGCAAAAATGGTTTTTGTATATATGAAAAAAAGTATTTTTATATGTCAAAATAAACAAAAAGAAAAGTATTATTTTTTTGGAGCTTTTTTCATGTTTAGGGTTAAACCCTAATTTTATTAAATAAAATGTATTATTTATCTATTATGTATAATATTTATTTATTATATACAAAAAAAAATAAAAATGAAGTATATTTGTCAAAAGGTATTTTTATATTAAATATTAATAAGGAAAATAAAAGTGTGTATATTTTGTAATTTAACCTAAATATATTAATATCTATATAAATATTTGTATTATTTACTAATATGTATTATATATGCAAATTAATAATATTTAATATTTAATAAAAAAAGTATTTTTTTATATAAAATATTTTCAGAAGATAAAACAAAATAAAAATGAAAATAAAAATGTGTTTGTATATTTTTAGAATTTTTTAATAAAAGTGTATCTATTTATTTATTTATGTATAAAAACTAACCTAAACAAACAAATACCTAATAAATAGGAAAATAGTGCAAAAAATTATTTTTATATTTTTTATATTATGAGGAAAAATAAACAAGTCAAACCAAAAAAAGAAAAGTCAAAAAATCATTAAAATGAACAAAATGGGCTCGGAGGGTGTAGAAGCAAAATCAGGGTGCAAAAAGAAATGTGAAACAGGCCCAGCCCAGAACCAGGTCATCTTCATCCTCAGAACATCTTTTGTTCAAGCAAGCACGCGTTTTCTATCTCCCAATTCCTGGACTTTCAAGCAAAACTTTCAACATGAAAAATGTAGAGCATGAGAAGATGAATCCAGGGATATAAAGAACTTGACTTAACTCTCTAAGATGAGGGAGAATTTCTTCTCCCCCAATTCCTGACCTAGTTTTTCATCAATGTTCAGACTCAAAATTCTCTAAGCATACATAATATAAATGAAATCTAATCATATGGGCATGTTCAGGGCTATGATTGTGGCATGTTTCCTTCACAAACCTAAAGCTAACAATGCCTATATTGAGAGATAGAACTTCATGAATATACCTGTTCAGTTGGAATCGCGCCTTGCAATGGAGGAGCTTTTAGAGCAAGATGATGATTTGTACAGCTTCCTTGAAGTGTGAGGATGCTATTCCAAGTTCTACTTTGTCTTGAAACCTCTTGAATCGTGCTAGAGAACTTCAACTGCAAAACAAGAAAATGAAAATGGTGATGATGCCTGGAAGTGTTACAGGTCGTGTCTTAGGTTTTGGTTAGCTTGCATTGATGGTAGGGAAGGTGTTTGAACTGGTTTGGGCAAGAGTGTATGAAAGGATTGAGCTAGAGAACTCAATCTGCAGCAAGCTCTGTTTTTGTGCAGTTCAAAGGTGATTCTGAGTTTGTGAAGGTATTGAGGATCTTAGGGTCGTGCTTCAGCTTAGGATGAATGTTTGGAATGTGTTTGATAACTTTCTCTAAGCCTTGGTTCACTGATATGGAAGTTGGTATATCTTATGCTATCTTTCTTGAACTTTAAGCAAGCAATGGTCAAGTTGTGCTTCTAGCCTGTACAGGCCCCCATACTATGCTGCTAAACTTATCCTTGGTCAGTGTGATTAACTCATAAACTTGTGCCAATTAGATTTCCTTTGTACCTTCTTGATTTGCTTTAGACAAAAAGTGTAACTTTTGCAAAAATGGATATAATGCTTTTTCCAATTTGGGATTAATCCTTTAGGCAATGCTTGAACACATAGAACATGGTCTTGGCACAAGGGATTGGCATTAAATTTATGAGTGTAATTGATATAAAAGACCTGTAATCAAGTTGTGCAAGCTGAGATTGAAATGCATAGTGTTATGAACATGTAACTTGGCCAATTCAAAAGTGAGTTTTTCCCATATTGCAAAATTCGATTCTCTCTAACCATGAGGTTGTTTGATGAGTTCTTGGACATTTTGGAAATCTTGGAATGTGTACTACAATCCATCTTTGAAGTGCAAATTGAAATTCCAAGTGGAAGTGTATGGAAAATGGTCTTGAAGTTAGGTAAAAAACTTGCCTAAAATAGGTCAAATTTTCACTAAGTTAAGAATGGTTTGGTACCCTTGTTCCAAAAATTGTAACTTGAGATACAAGCCTCTTTTGGGAAAACTTTATGAATCAAAGTTGTAGATTATGCAATAGGCTACAACTTTCATGTTTTGACTTTTGCTTGAATCCAAATTAATCTTGGTGAGAAAGTGGGGCAAAGTTAGGAGAAAATTAGGGTTTTTCATAACTTAGAAAAATTCTAAGTTATGAAAAATTCTCATTTCAAACCCTAATTTGCAATTTTTGATTTCTTGGTGAACAAGTTTCATGATTTGGCATGTTTTTATGAAAAATGAAGCTTGACCCTTGATTTTGACCAAAAAGTCAAAGTTTGACTTTTTAGTATACAGTCAAAATTGATCAATTGACTGGGAAATTCAACTGTCAATCTTGTGTATTTGGGATCTTTTGAACTTGTTGAGCATGTCAAGATAATTCCATGGGATCCTTGAGTCCATATGTGAGCTTGGTTTGCCATTGGCTAGGTCAAACAGTCAAAAATTGCCTTTGTGCAGTCAAAACCCTAAAAATGACCATTTTGCCCTTTTGATGATTTGATCAAATTTCTTGTGGAATTGTGATCCAAACTTGATCAAATGGTCCATGTGAGTTCATAATGTTGATGTGGGTCAATTTTCATGAGATTTGACTGTCAATTGGCCACAGTTGACTTTTTCCCCAATACAGTTGATTTCTAGGTCAACTGTCCAATTGACTGGGCAAAATTTGGAATCAAGACTTGAAACTTGGTATGGATAAACTTGGGAGTCCAACATGAAGCATGAAAGTCATCTTAGGCATTTTAGGTCAAAATATCTTTGTGCAATCACAAACCCTAATTTGGGTCAACAGTGCAAGGAGAAGTCTTGAGCAGAGGAAACCCTAACTGGATCTTGATCTTCAAGGGTCTTGTGATGAGAAAATGTTGAGGAAATGAGAGGGAAAATTTTGGGGTACAACAGTTGCCCCTGTTCAATCTTCTTGAACCTGAAGAGTTAGATTGGCAAGTTTGCCTTTCGTGACTCGAGGGTAAAAGGAGATTGGACATTAGAGTGCTCGGAAATTTGCACTCGCATGTTGAAGTATCAGCAATATGGTGTCGGGAATGGGCTTATAGATGCCATTTAGAGAGATGGTGGATAGGGAGATGGGCTTATAGATGCCATCTGGAGATGTGACAGAACCTTGTCGGGAATGGGCTTATAGATGCCATTTGGAAGTGTTGATCGCATAAGAGATTCCTTAGTGAGAACTTGTGTATTTGAGAAAGACAGATGTTTTCCTGGCTTGTTACAGGTGTTTGATCTTCAATCTCCTCATGAAGATATGCCCTGGCTAGATACAGGTGTCGAATCTACAATCGGTTGCTCACAGATGTGCCCTGGCTGGATACATGAATCGAATCCGGAAATAGTCGTCAACAGATATGCCCTGGCTGGATACAGGAATCGAATCTTCGAACTCTTCAGACGTGCCCTGGCTAGATACAGGAATCGAGTCTGGAAATGTGGTCAACAGATATGCCCTGGCTGGATGCAGGAATCGAATCTGGAATTGTGATAGTTGATAGATATGCCCTGGCTGGATACAGGAATCGAATCTTCGAACTCTTCAGACGTGCCCTGGCTAGATACAGGAATCGAGTCTGGAAATGATCACTCACAGATGTGCCCTAGCTAGATACAGGAATTGAATCTGGAAACGGTGACAGTTGAAGGTAGTTGTCTTTGGGATTGTCTTTTTCCCTGAAAAGGCAAAAACATCAGTTGTATGCAATGTCATGATGTATGAAATGCATGATTCCATGATGTTCAACATGAGATAGTGTTGTATGCACTTTATCATGTATGTAAGCAGGATGTATGAAATGTGAAATGTTTATGAATGTATTTTCGTCTAGGAAAATAAATCCTTGACGACCGGCCGGGGAATTAAATCCTGGGCTGACGTTGAAGAGTAGAGCTCTTTGCTTCCGCTGGGGATGATGGTTGCAAAAATACACTGGTAGGAGAAGATGACTCCATTGGGGAATTGCTCTATGGAAGAGATACTTTACTGAAGTTGACGAGAGCTTCACTGAGGATTTCAATGATGGATTCCGCTGGGGATAATGATGATAAACTCCGCTGGGGATACCAAAGATAAACTCCGCTGGGGATTGTGTTGATAAGTTATGTTGGGGGACTTTGATGAACTCCGCTGAGGATAGGAAGAACTTTGCCGAGGGCGATCTTCCGTGGCAACTAGCTGAGGATAACCCAGTTATAGGCCCTTGTGAGGAATAACTTTGAATAAAGCTCGGGAGAGACGTCCGTACTCTGCAGGGGATAAGCTTCCAAAATCTACTGGGGATAAGCTTCAAGACCTGCTGGGGATATGGATTCGACTCTCCTGGGGAAACTTTCAGACCGTACTGGAAAATGATTCCACTGGAGTGCCCGTATTCCGCCGGGGAACAATCTTAGATCAAGACTGTCGGCGATGCTTGCTGATGAATGCCTATACTCCACTGGGGAATGTTGCTATCTTATCTTATTCTGTGGAGAGTTGAGATAACTTGAAGGCACTCATGAAGGCACTCACCTCCGTGTACCTGACACCTTCCATGAGGAATCCTTTTATCTATGGCATAGCCTGACCAACAACCGTGCTAGCTCCTACGATCACCTCAATGCCACACAAATTCATAATCCCGCCATTCGCTATTTCCATCGCATCCTGTGCAACACCATTTTCGCAAGGGACAGTAACCATAAGCTCAACTCCAAAGAGCTATTCTTCATGCACTGCGCGTTCACCGATCAGAAAATCAACACCGCACCCTTCCTCTTGGCCCATATTTATTCCATTTGCACTCGAGGCGGCAAACCTTTCTACTTCGGAGGGCTTGTCACTTCTATTGCCTTGGATTTGAATCATGGCGACACCCTTGCCCATCTGCCCTCCAGAGCACCGGTTTTGCTCACCTTGGACCATTGCAAATCTGCACATCTCATTCACGAGCGGGACGACGGCAAGTTCAATCCATTGATCCGGAACATTGTTTATTCTAACATTGTTCTGACTTACAGGGACCGTATCGATCCATAAAACCGAGCCAATTGGCTATTTGATGCCCCTGACGGCCATGCTCCCGTGTTTGATGACCAGCCGGATGCTCCAACTGACGAGATCCAGGAGGAATTGGACCGCGAAGTACCTGCTCCCGACATTCCTGAGTCCTCTTCTGCACCACCTACTATCACTATGGAGGACATCCTCAGAGCCCTCTATTAGCAAAATCAGATGGGTGTAGCTCTTGAAAGGAAGCATCAGGAGCAGTATGACACTCTATATGCACAAAACGTCCAAATTCTGAGTGGCCAGCGCAGCGTCAACGAGAAGCTGGACGAGGCTTTATCTGAGCTTAACGCCTTACGGATGGAAGTAACCGCTCTTGGCTCGCATGATACCGACCTTGAGGCCACACCTACCCGACGCTCCCGCACCCGAAGCAGAGGCAGAGGCCACCAGTAGTTTTCTTTTGTTTTTGTTTCTGTATTTCATTCGTTTCCCTTTCCGTACCGTTTTTCTATTTGTAATCCTTCCTACCATATATCATGACATTGAGACAATGTCTGATATAGTGTGGGAGAGGCACTATGCTTTTTATTCCGCATTTTCTTCATGTTGCAAATTCTAGTAATTTTATGGTAATTTTATGATATTTTCAAGTTTTTCAAGTTTTCCCCGTATTATAAGCCATACCAAAAAAATTCTCAGTTCGCATAGCTCGACATACCTACCTTAAACGAAAACCTAGTTAGGAAGACGAGAACGAGTAAACAAAATCAATACGATTATGACACCGCAAACATCCTGCTTATTCAACCCGTCTAAACAAAACATTATACGTACACCTCGATTTTTAAGTTCTGAAGTAACCCCTAGTAGTTTATACTAGCAGTCAGCACCGTCTGGACACAAACCACGTGGGGAGCCGATGAATATAAGTGTTTGATGCCTAATCAATGAAACACCCTTCTCATCTCGATGCTAAGTGTTGTACCCCAAAATTTTCCCTCCCATATTCTTCAAGAATTGCAAAGAGCAAGCTTCAAAATTCCCCAAGGGTTGCACAGTGTAAAGGCCTCCTAAACAGTCAAAATTAGGGTTTTGGTTCTGACAAAGGAAATGAAGTTTCCAAGGGTCCAATAAAGTCCCACATGCCTACAAATATGGTCAAGCATCCTCATATCAAGTTTCAAGACTTTCAGCACAAAATTGCACAGTCAAAAACCCTAATTGCACTACAGTCAACTGTAGGGGCAAAATGGTCATTTGACAGTCAAAAGTTCAAATTTTTGGTCAACATCTCATTTTGAAGCCACAAAAATCATTTGATCAATGCTTGATCATGATTCTCAAAGCTTGGCTCAAAAATCATCAAGATGCAAAAGTTTCCTTATTTGGACAGTTGAAAAAGTCAACTATAAATTGACCAGGGCATAACTTTCACATGGATTATCAGAAAAATTCCATCCAAAGCTCATTTTGAAGAGAAAGACATTTCCTACAACACCTCTTCATACTTCAAGTCCAAGAAATGCTCTCACAAAAAGTTATCAATTTCAACATTATAGGTCATTTTCAAAAGTCAACAATAAAGGACTTTAAGTCAAAGGCCATAACTTGAGATTGGTAAATCAAAATGACATGGGACCAAAGGCATTGGTTAAAGGACTCAAAGACCTTTCCAAAATGTCCAAGAACATGAGCAAAGCTTAAAAATTGAGCAAGTTATGCCTTGTAGAAGTTGGGAAATTTTTGGATATTTTGAAAAGTCAACATTGATTCAAATGACCTAAAATTGCTAATGGGCCTCTTTTTCTTCCACAATTCATTATCCAAGGCATGTGCACGACCATTTGGCCCAAAGGGAAGTTTTTCTTCATTTTTTATTTATTTATTTGGATTTTTATTATTAATAATTCATTTAATTAATTAAAATACATGGAAAATACTAAACCTAGGTTTTTCAATCTTTTTATGCATATAATATCTCCAAGATTTCGTGCCTAACCAAATATAGAAAGAATCAATGGAATTGGACATGATTTGTATAAAAAACATGTGAAAAAAGATTGCAAAATAATGGCTTGAAAATCAAATATATTTTTCATCAATTCATGGATTTGTGATCAGCTTCTCAACCCTAGAACCTTCACACATAAGTACTAAGTGCAACCCTAATGCATACAGACTCTAAGCTGCGCAGAAAAAACCATATGCAAACTTGAAATTTATCAAGAAAACTCAAATCTGAAAACCAATTTCTAGGTCGATTCAAGCCACAACACTGATTCCATCGTGTTCCTGAGGCTTCAAGGAACGTATACAGATCAAAATCATTCATCCTAACATCAAGAATTGGTAAAACGAACGCACCCTGTACAGAGAGTTTCTTGCATTCCTATATCATGAATCACGCGTTTTTAATGATTTTTGACATTTGATTTCTATTCATTATTCAATTCTAAAACTAACTGTATGGTTTGATTGAAGTTTTGGGCACCATACACAAATCTGCCATTGGTATATTCTAGGGTTTTGCAAGCTTCAATTTAGGCGTTTCTAAACGCTGCAAAATTAGAACCTCACAGTGCCATAACTGGATTCAGCGTGCTGGGACGATTTGGAAACCACCCTCGCGCTCAATTTATGAACCTCCCTGAGCTAATCGCTATTTTGGGATAAGGGGTCTAAGGGGACAGTTCCAAAACCGTTGCCATTCTTCTTTTTATTTTCAGGAAAAAACAAAGCCATGGGGAAGACGATGAAGTGGCAAGCGTTGGTTGGTCCGTTCAAAATTTCGCGCTAAAAAGCCATTAACGTTTGATTTTGTTTTATAATAATTGATTGTTATTTAAGGTACAAAGAAGTCAAGTGGAGTAGTTGGTCAGGTGTATGCATGGTAATCTCTAGGACCTGGGTTCGAGCCCCAGGTCCCCCACCCCTTTCACATTATTTTCCTATTAATGATCCTATGCAGATTCGCTATGAAGGAACACCCAACACTCAATGCCTTGGTATTGCCACGCGCCCAGTAGTCACAATCTGAGGGTCACCATGTGAGATCTATCACGCACACTCGGTCAACCATAAGCATATGATCAGGAAAGTCAAAGAGGCCAAAGAGTAATTAGGCCAGCAATGCAAATACACCTCCAAATTAGGGGCAGAACCCCTTAGGTTTGCTATCTTTTTATATTTTTTCATTTTTTTATTTTTAATTATTATGCTTTTTAATCTCAGGAGGAGCCATGATTCTAACCAACATGGATGGTGACGACCTTCCTCACCCCGCTAATGCAGACATAGTAAAAAGATACTACGCATAAAAAAGACCCGCTAGGCTGACATGCCTAGGCAAAAATTAGGGCTTCCCGGCGAACCAAAAGGGTTCGGGCAAAATGAAGGGATGAAATGAAAAAAATCTGTACACCCGGCAAGTCGAAAACCTGAAAAGGCGGCTTGGGCAAAAATGGGTATCCCGGTGGACTGAAAACCCGAAAGGGCGGTCCAGGCAAAAGTTAGGGATAAAAGCGTAATACTATGTCTCATTGGATCACTTTGCATCCAGAATCCGGTATCTACATCAAGTTCAGACGGCATCGATCAGTCAGCTTCATATTCGTTTAGGTCATCAAGTGATGAGGCGCTCAGAGATATAACGACAATAGCAGAGTTGAAACCCAGTGGGATCATTCATTTCACACAGCTGTTTTATTTTTCTCTTGTACAAAATTTGTATAAACTCTTTTGCTCGGCGGCGTTCTCTTACTAGGACGTCAGCCTCTTGTACACAAAACGCCTATTTTCAGGCCATTCAAAAATCAATACAAATATATTTTTCAGTTAAAATGGCCAATTTTTTTTCCTTTTTCTGTTTTGTTTTGCGAAGAACGTCCAAGGTTCAATTTGTGATATATGCATTGACAATAATTTGCTAACTCATGAATATTGCATACGAAACAAAGGATTAATTACAGGTAACATTAGAAACAGGGGCAACAAAAGAGTTGTCTACGCAATCTAACTGTTCTATCCACTAAGGTATCAAGATAGGTTCAGCTAAAGAACACAACCCGATATCCCAATTCCCCAGAGAGTAAGTCAGCAAGACAGTACACTCTCCTCAAGCAAAGCTACTATCAAACCTTAAGGAAGTTGGGTATCCTCCCGCAGATCTCAACATTCCCCAGCAGCATATGTATTCTTAACAAGCATCCCCGGCAATCTTGGTCTAAAGATTGTTCCCCGGCGGTAGATCAAATATTCAAAGGAATCACTTCCCCCGCAGTTCAAAACTTCCCCAGGAGAGTCCAATCCAGTATCCCCAGGAAAGTTGGAATTCATCTCCCCAAGCAGTAAGCTTATCCCTAGTAGATTCTGGAAGCTTATCCTCGCAGAGCACGAACGCGTCGCCCGACTTTATTCAAAGAGTTATTTCCTTACCGGGATATAACTGGGTCATCCTCAGCCAAAAGCCACGAAAAGGTCGTCGTCAACGCAGTCTTCTTATCCCCAGCGAAGTCTATCAACACTTCCAACACAACAAGGGTATCCCCAGCAAATTACCATCAACTCAGCAAAATACCTCTCTCCCCACAGAGTATTGCTTCCCAGCAAGATCGCTAGAGTATTTTTCTCCCGCAGAGTAATTCATTCTCCAAGTCTATTCCCCAACGGAGTTATCTTCTCCTACCGGTATTCTTGCAATTATCGTCCTCAGCGGAAGTAAAATCTATTCTCCAACATCAGCCCAGGAGTAACTTCCCGGCACCCGTCAAGGATTTACTTTCCTAGACGAAGAATACATTCATAAACATCGCACTTCCATACATCATTATAGCATGCATATACGCATCATATCTTACAAATCTCATTTATGTTGAGAACATCATTGCTTGATCCATATCATGCATTGCATATGACTGACCTTTACCTTTCAGGAAAAGATTCAGTTAAATTCTCAATCATATTTCAAGACCTAGACCGGTTCACTTAATCGACTCCAAAGATTTCTTATCCAGTCAAAGGCCTTCTCTGGTCCAGTTAAATCGACCCCAAACAGATTTTTCTGATAAAGACCCAGTTGAAGACATTCCAAGACCTAGACCGGTTCAGTTAAATCGACTCCAAAGATTTCTTATCCAGTCCAAGGCCTTCTCTAGTCCAGTTAAATCGACCCCAAACAGATTTTTCTGATGAAGACTCAGCAGAAGTTATCCAAGGTTTTCTCAATGATTGCTATTGAGATTGTAATCGCCTATGGTTCTCTCCCCGATCCTGCGGAGATGATAATTCCATCCAAGGTTTTCTCAATGATTGCTATTGAGATTGTAATCGCCTATGGTTCTCTCCCTGATCCTGCGGAGATGATAATTCCATCCAAGGTTTTCTCAATGATTGCTATTGAGATTGTAATCTCCTATGGTTCTCTCCCCGATCCTGCGGAGATGATAATTCCATCCAAGGTTTTCTCAATGATTGCTATTGAGATTGTAATCGCCTATGGTTCTCTCCCCGATCCTGCGGAGATGATAATTCCATCCAAGGTTTTCTCAATGATTGCTATTGAGATTGTAATCGCCTATGGTTCTCTCCCCGATCCTGCGGAGATGGTAATTCCCACCAAGATTCTCTCAATGTTTGCTGTTGAGGTTGTAGTCGCCTATGGTTCTCTCCCCGATCCGGCGGAGGTGATAATCCCAAGATTTTCTCAACAATTGCTGTTGAAGTTAAAGTCATCCAAGGTTCTCTCACCGTTCCTGTTGAGGTAGTAACCATCTCTGGTTTAATCATCATCGTTTGAAGCTCCAGATTCAGCTCCTGTAACCAGTCAGGACACATCTACACAAAGAATCTGAAGACCAGCCCCTGCAACATGTCAGGTACTCATTTTTCTTTTGCAGGTACGCAAGTTCTCGCTAAGGAATCTCTTACGCGATCAACATCCAGATGGCATCTATAAGCCCATCATCCTATCCATCGATCTCTAAATGGCATCTATAAGCCCATTCCACCATCACACTGCTACTATGTGAGCGCGAATTTCTGGGCACTCTAGTGTTCAATCATCTTCCACCCTCGGATTACGAAAGGCACGTCAGCCAATCTGCATCCTCAGGTCTAAGAAGATTGAATAGGGGCAACTGTTGTACCCCAAAATTTGCCCTCCCATATTCTTCAAGAATTGCAAAGAGCAAGCTTCAAAATTCCCCAAGGGTTGCACAGTGTAAAGGCCTCCTAAACAGTCAAAATTAGGGTTTTGGTTCTGACAAAGGAAATGAAGTTTCCAAGGGTCCAATCAAGTCCCACATGCCTACAAATATGGTCAAGCATCCTCATATCAAGTTTCAAGACTTTCAGCACAAAATTGCACAGTCAAAAACCCTAATTGCACTACAGTCAACTGTAGGGGCAAAATGGTCATTTGACAGTCAAAAGTTCAAATTTTTGGTCAACATCTCATTTTGAAGCCACAAAAATCATTTTATCAATGCTTGATCATGATTCTCAAAGCTTGGCTCAAAAATCATCAAGATGCAAAAGTTTCCTTATTTGGACAGTTGAAAAAGTCAACTGTAAATTGACCAGGGCATAACTTTCACATGGATTATCAGAAAAATTCCATCCAAAGCTCATTTTGAAGAGAAAGACATTTCCTACAACTCCTCTTCATACTTCAAGTCCAAGAAATGCTCTCACAAAAAGTTATCAATTTCAACATTATAGGTCATTTTCAAAAGTCAACAATAAAGGACTTTAAGTCAAAGGCCATAACTTGAGATTGGTAAATCAAAATGACATGGGACCAAAGGCATTGGTTAAAGGACTCAAAGAACTTTCCAAAATGTCCAAGAACATGAGCAAAGCTTAAAAATTGAGCAAGTTATGCCTTGTAGAAGTTGGGAAATTTTTAGATATTTTGAAAAGTCAACATTGATTCAAATGACCTAAAATTGCTAATGGGCCTCTTTTTCTTCCACAATTCATTTTCCAAGGCATGTGCACGACCATTTGGCCCAAAGGGAAGTTTTTCTTCATTTTTTATTTATTTATTTGGATTTTTATTATTAATAATTCATTTAATTAATTAAAATACATGGAAAATACTAAACCTAGGTTTTTCAATCTTTTTATGCATATAATATCTCCAAGATTTCGTGCCTAACCAAATATAGAAAGAATCAATGGAATTGGACATGATTTGTATCAAAAACATGTGAAAAAAGATTGCAAAATAATGGCTTGAAAATCAAATATATTTTTCATCAATTCATGGATTTGTGATCAGCTTCTCAACCCTAGAACCTTCACACATAAGTACTAAGTGCAACCCTAATGCATACAGACTCTAAGCTGCGCAGAAAAAACCATATGCAAACTTGAAATTTATCAAGAAAACTCAAATCTGAAAACCAATTTCTAGGTCGATTCAAGCCACAACACTGATTCCATCGTGTTCCTGAGGCTTCAAGGAATGTATACAGATCAAAATCATTCATCCTAACATCAAGAATTGGTAAAACGAACGCACCCTGTACAGAGAGTTTCTTGCATTCCTATATCATGAATCATGCGTTTTTAACGATTTTTGACATTTGATTTCTATTCATTATTCAATTCTAAAACTAACTGTATGGTTTGATTGAAGTTTTGGGCACCATACGCAAATCTGCCATTGGTATATTCTAGGGTTTTGCAAGCTTCAATTTAGGCGTTTCTAAACGCTGCAAAATTAGAACCTCACAGTGCCATAACTGGATTCAGCGTGCTGGGACGATTTGGAAACCACCCTCGCGCTCAATTTATGAACCTCCCTGAGCTAATTGCTATTTTGAGATAAGGGGTCTAAGGGGACAGTTCCAAAACCGTTTCCATTCTTCTTTTTATTTTCAGGAAAAAAACAAAGCCATGGGGAAGACGATGAAGTGGCAAGCGTTGGTTGGTCCGTTCAAAATTCCGCGCTAAAAAGCCATTAACGTTTGATTTTGTTTTATAATAATTGATTGTTATTTAAGGTACAAAGAAGTCAAGTGGAGTAGTTGGTCAGGCGTATGCATGGTAATCTCTAGGACCTGGGTTCGAGCCCCAGGTCCCCCACCCCTTTCACATTATTTTCCTATTAATGATTCTATGCAGATTCGCTATGAAGGAACACCCAACACTCAATGCCTTGGTATTGCCACGCGCCCAGTAGTCACAATCTGAGGGTCACCATGTGAGATCTATCACGCACACTCGGTCAACCATAAGCATATGATCAGGAAAGTCAAAGAGGCCAAAGAGTAATTGGGCCAGCAATGCAAATACACCTCCAAATTAGGGGCAAAACCCCTTAGGTTTGCTATCTTTTTATATTTTTTCATTTTTTTATTTTTAATTATTATGCTTTTTAATTAAGTCTTTAATTATTATTTTCATAATATAAAAAACACTAAAAATCAGAAAAGACCAAAATTAAATACCTTTATTTCATTAGTATTTTTTGCAAATAAAATTCATAATTAACTTAGTTTTCTTCTAATTTAGGTTTAAATCTTAACATTTTCTTAAATAATTTAAAATTGGTAGAATTAGTTTTAATTAATTTTTTATCCCTTTTTCTTTTCTTTCATAATAACTAAATATTTCCTATTATTATTTTTATAATTAAATTGCATGTAAATAATTAGATTAAGTTTAGGTTTAAATTTAATACTTTCTTAATAAATTAAAACAATTAGAATTAGGGTTAATCTTTTAATTTCATTTAATTCTTTTTTTCATTAAAATCTTAAAATACAAAAAATACCAAAAACAATTTCATTTTAATTTTATTAATTTAATAACCGTTTAATTTAATTTAATTAAAAAGGGTCCAACGCCCTCGTTTCTAATTTTAATTTAATTCGCATATTTATTTCGTTTTCTCTTAAATATTTATGTATCTCTCCCAAAGCCGTGTAATCTCATAATTTCTCGCACTTTTAGTTCTTTAATTCTTTATTTTTCTGTCAAATCGGGTTCTGGAAATTTTGGCGATGTGAACCCGCGCCTTTTGTAATAGCTTAGAACCTTACTTTTCTCGCACTTTTAACTGTTAATCAAGGCATGCAAGAATGAATGGACAAAAATAAAAACAAGCGCATAGATCACTCATAACCTGACAAGACAAAAATAAATGAATCTGACACACAAATCACACACCACCCCTAGGGTACGCCTCACTGTTGCCTTGCCTCGAAAGGTGATCGTCGAGTAGAGGATGTCTTAGTAAGTCCTCATGATCCGGGAACCTGGCATGAGGGTAGCTTCTAAGGTGTCTTCCCATTGCTCTGGTGATCACCATGTCCCGAACCTCGAATTGACCCGAACACCTCAAACGGCGGTGCTACCTACCTCTCAATGGTGGGATGGCACTACTTTAAAAGGACATTTACACAGACGAATTCCTTAGGGTAGGTAGGTTCTCGTAGATACTTGCTCTAATTTCAAACAAAATTCAAAATACTTTTTACACCAACACATTTTCAAAAAGCTTTCGAAAGCAATTTTTCAAACACTCTTTAGGACCGATACAAGAGTCGAACTGAAATTTTCAAAGAAACTTTTTAAAACCCACAGTTGAAAAGCAAACAACCCATTTTTGAAAACACAAGTGAGCAAGTATCTAAGAGCCCATGGATAACCATGGATAGAAAGGGTGTTAACACCTTCCCTTTCTATAACCTACCTCCCGAACCGAGAGCAATCTCTTTAAGGAATTTTTCTGTGCTTTTGTCCTTTCCATTTGGAGAAAATAAAAGACGGTGGCGACTCTTGCTTCCGCGACATTTCGCGAACCAGCGTTAAACAGTCAGTTCCAGATCCACCGATCACAGAACTGGCGACTCTGCTGGGGATTTAAACTTAAAGTGAGGTGTACCTTAGGGTTAGTTCATAACTGTGTTTTCAATTGTATTGACTTGTCTGCTTTAACTTTGTGGGTTGCATGGGAGTTACATAGATCCTAACCCGGATCTGGGGATACCCTGTTTAGGTAGCATAAGCTGTGAGGGACCTGTCCGGCGTAGACCGACACGGGTGAAACAGTGGCTACGTTGGTGTGGCACCTTCGTCTGTACCGATATCCCTTGTGTCGCAACGAGGAGAATATGGGTCTTCTGAGGAGTCATTAAGCACCAACAACCTTAGAACCTTAAATGACACAACTTGGCCATTAGAACAGTAGCAGTATGCTACGCCCATTAAGGCTAAACTCTCGTGATGGTTCTGGCCGCAAGAAAAGATTGCGATGCTGGAGTTATGACCGATTGAGGGTAGTCGATGATATTGGGATCCTCTAAGAACCCGGTTACTTTGGTAGGACAGGTATGAACCAACAAACTGAAAGAGGGTAGTACCTAGACCTCATGCTGGCCTAAACTTTAGGGGCTTGCCTTGTGTGACTTGTGTGCCTTACCATGTTTGCCTCTGTATCTATTTGTGGTGTGCTTTATCATAACATCATAACATCATGAGCATTGCATGCATCTTGCATAAGGACTGACCATTTCAAAGACAAGAGGGTTTCACCTTTGCTCTGTTTTGTAGGACATCATGATGCCTGTGCGAAGGAATACTATCCGGTTCAACTTTGTTCATTCACCTGAGTTGCTTGAGGAGTTGGTTAGCAGAATTCCAAATACCACTTCCTTCATCCAGAGGCATGGTTCTCTTCTCAGTTTAGTCACTGCAAAGCGGGATCAACAGTTGATGAGTGTTCTGACCCAGTTCTATGACCCCCTGTACCAGTGCTTCACCTTTCAAGACTTCCAGCTGGTCCCTACCCTGGAAGAGTTCTCTGATTTGCTTGGTATTCCTATCTTGGATCAGACTCCCTTTACTGGTTGGGAAAAGACCCTCAGGCTTGAGGATGTTGCTGCAGCTCTTCCTTTGACACAACAAGAGGTAATGGACAACTGGGTAACTAGAAGCGGAGTTAAGGGTTTCTTGGCCAAGTTTCTGATTGGTAAAGCTAACAGTTTCTGGAATGACCTGGATTTTAGGGCATATGAAGACATCTTGGCTCTCTTAATCTATGGGTTAGTTTTGTTTCCTAATCCTGACAACTTCATCAATGTCACTGCCATAAGGATCTTTATGTCTCAGAATCCTGTGCCCACTCTCTTGGGTTACATCTTGCAACAACTCCATGCTCGTACTACCCGAAGACGAGGAACCCTATGGTGTTGTATCCCTTTGTTGGTGAGGTGGTTTATTTCGCACCTCCCCAAGTTCGTACTGAAGAACCAAGAAGGAAGAGGTTGGGCTCATAGGTTAATGTCTCTCACCGACAAAGACATCATTTGGACTTACAGAGGTTTGGATGAGATAGCTGTCATTGATCGATGCGGGGAATACCCTAATGTTCCTCTGATTGGTACCCAAGGAGGGATCTCTTACAATCCATGTCTAGCGCTCCGTCAGTTTGGAAGAGCCAGAAGAGCAGGCCCCCATGAGATGTTGGTGCCTCACATCACTTTTGAGTTTCAGGTGGATAGTGACGAGCTGCGTCGTAGGTTCTTCAAGGCTTGGGACAAAGTTCATAAAGCTGACCCACAAGAGTTGGGGCCAAAGACTTCTTTACCTATGGAAGCCTACTACAAATGGGTTCGCATCCGTGCTCAGAAGTTAGGTATGCCGTATGAAGCTGTCAGACCCGTCATTCTTGAGTGTCCTGACAAAGATGGTGTTCCTCCAACTGTCCTTCCTCCTCAGATACCTACTGATTATGAGACATTGAAGAGATCTTGGTCGCAACTGCGAGAAGAACGGGATTCTTACCGGGAAAAGTTCAACGAGCAGGAATTAAAGATCCAGAAGCTGACAAAGCAGTTGGAGAATGAGAGAGCTCTGAATGCCTACATTCGTACTGAGAAGAGGAGACCATGGGATCAATAAGGAGCTCCGGATGTTCTTTTACAATTTTATTTCCCTTTTCAGTATTTCCTTTCATGTAACGCCTAAGGGCAACCTGTTGAATAATTTCAGTTTCAAAGTTGAATCTAATGAAGTGTGTTCCTTTTTGTTTACAAAGTTGATTCCCGATTGTCTTTGAAAACATAAATCATACGCATTCCATTCATTATGTGCATAGCAGGTTTTCCTCTTTTCAGGTTGCTTATCGTTCTTCGCTGTTTATTTCAGCATCATGAATCCTGACTCGTCCTCAACTGAGATGTCCATCAAAGCTCTTCAGGCGCAGAATGCGCAATTTCAGGAACTTATCATGGGCTTGGCTCAGGGCCAAGAAGAGCTGAAGGCTCTGCTCCTGAAAAAGGAAAAGAAGAAGAAGAGAAGGATTGTTTTGTTCAGCTCAGGCCGAAGGTTTGGCAATACTCTGCAAAATGAAGAGGCTGGTTCTTCTATTGGCAAGAGTACTTCTCAAGCAGAAAAAGGTCCTAGTCCGGTAGTCTCCGACAACGAGACTGATTTTGATGAAGATCAATATCCTCCTGCAGAAGACAGGTACAAGCAGTTGGAAGACAGGTTGAATGCTATGGAGATACAACAGGTGCCTGGGCTGGATTTTGGAGATCTGGGTTTGTCTACTGGTGTGATCATTCCTCAGAAATTCAAAGCACCATCTTTCACTAAGTACGACGGGGCGTCTTGTCCCAAGCTACATCTCAGGTCCTATGTTCGGAAGATTCAACCGTACTCAGCGGATAAGAACTTGTGGATCCACTTCTTCCAGGAGAGTCTTTCAGGGACTCATCTCGAATGGTTCTATCAACTGGATGGGACCAAGGTTCGTAACTGGGAGGAGTTGGCTACTGCTTTCTATAAGCAGTATCAATATAATGCCGACCTTGCCCCTACACGTACCCAACTCCAGGGTATGTCGTTAGGTTCAAGTGAAGGTTTTAAAGAGTACGCTCATAAGTGGAGGGATCTGGCTGGCAGGGTGCAGCCTCCGTTGACTGATCAGGAGTTAGTAGACATGTTCTTGGGGACCCTATCTGGGCCATTTTTCAACCATCTTATCGGGAATTCGTCTACAGGGTTCACTGATCTGATTCTGACTAGAGAGAGAATTGAGGCTGGGTTGAAGTCTGGAAAGATTCCGAAGGGTGCATCGTCTAGTTCTGAGAAGAAACCCTTCAAAAAGGAGGCTAGTGATGTATATGGCTCCCGGAGACCAGAGAGATCTGAGCGCCGCCAATCTGTCAGTGCGGTAATGATTTCTAAGCCTGCTGCCGCTCCTCGGCCAACCAATCCTCAAAGGGCTGAAAGACCCCGGAGAGAGTTTACCCGTTTGAGCATGACCTTATCACAGATCTTGCCACAGTTGCTATCCACCAACCTAGTGACTGTCAGAGAGGCCCCCAAAGGTGTAAACACTGCCTCTCCGAAATACAACCCAAATGCTCGTTGTGCTTATCATTCTGATAGCCCGGGGCATTCCACTGATGACTGTTGGGCATTAAGGAATAAGGTGCAAGACCTTATCGACGCGAAGGAGATACAGTTCGAAGCGCCTGAGAGGCCGAATGTGGTTACTGCTCCTATGCCTCAGCATGGGGTAAATGTTGTTGATGAAGATACTTATGCTGTTTCTATGGATGACCTAGCTACCCCTCTGAAGACTGTCAAGAGGAACCTGCTGCTGGCCGGTTTATTTCCGGGTTGCAGTGAGGGTTGCCTGTTCTGTGCTGTTTCCCTATCTGGTTGTCCCTTGCTGAAGTTAGGCATCCAAAGCCTAATGGATAGCAAGGAGATTCTGTTTAAGAAGTCTGTTGTTCAGTTGGTTCCGGTAGAAGAAGTTTCTGTGGTTACCATCTTCAATAATCCAATCAAGGCTCTCCCGAAGAAGCCTGTCCAAATCATGACTGCCGCACCTGTTGTTATCAGTGTTCCGGGGCCTCTTCCCTACGTATCTGATAAAGCTGTCCCCTGGCACTATGGGGCAGATGTGTATGTGAACGGAATTAAACAAGAGTTCAACACTGGCGCCAGTATCTGTGATATCACTGGCCCAACCAAGGTTACCCGCAGTGGCAGGCTCTTCTCGCCTGACATTGCACCGCCTGCTACCCGAAGACCCCTCCTTATAACACCTACAAGTGTACCTGTTCCTATTTCAGATCAAGTTGTTTCCCCTGCTGCCGAGTCATCCAATGCTCGGGGCAAGGGAGTTGAAGATGAGCCTGCCCGGATGGAGGCACCGATACCTATAAATGCTGAGGCCTCCCAACAAGAGATGGAGGAAATCCTAAAAATTATAAAGAAGAGTGACTTCAATGTTGTGGAACAGCTGGGGCACACGCCCTCCAAAATCTCCATACTCTCCTTATTGCTGTGTTCAGAGGCCCATGCTAAGGCCTTAATCTCATTTCTCAAGACGGCCCATGTGCCACAGGAGACATCTGCAGTCCAGTTCACTGATTGCGTAGCAAATCTGACAGCGGACAATGGCTTAGGTTTCTCAGATGCTGACCTGACTGCAAAAGGAAGAGACCACAATGATGCCCTGCATGTCTCTATCGAATGCAGGGGCACTACTCTGGCACATGTATTGGTGGATACTGGTTCGTCCTTGAATGTTCTACCAAAGAAGGCTTTAGACCGTTTGGATTGTGAAGGCCTAGAATTAAAACCCAGCAATATCATCGTCAGGGCCTTTGACGGTTCAAAAAGGATGGTTCATGGAGAGGTTGACATTCCTATTCGTGTGGGCTCTCAGGTGTTTGAATCTACTTTTTATGTGATGGATATCCGTCCATCGTACTCTTGTTTACTGGGTCGACCTTGGATCCATAAGGCTGGGGCAGTGACCTCTACCTTGCACCAGAAGCTGAAGTACCCCGTCAGAGGGAAGATCGTCACTGTGCAGGAAGAGGAGGAGTATATGGTGAGCCATTTGAATTCCTTCAGATACATTGAGATGGATGGGGAGTTTATTGAAACCCCCTTTCAGCATTTCGAGGAGGTGCTTCCAATTTCAGCAGCAGCAGAAACAGCGGTCGAGGAGAATGTTCCTTTGAAGATGGCTTCCCTGAAGGATGCCCGGGCTGTGGTTCAAAAAGGTGAATGTGCTAACTGGGGCAGACTTCCCGACTTTACACAGAAAACTGACAAATTTGGACTGGGTTTTACTGCAGAGGGTCAGAAAGCTATGCGGAAGGCGAAGACCAGAAGACCTCCTGTGTTCATTACAAATCCAGGAGTGAATGATGTTGGTGAAGACAAGGAAGTGGACAAAGCTGAGTTCAATAGCTGGATCTATCCAACGACTGAAGGCGGATTGACCAATTGGATTGCCAAAGACCATACTCCTGTTACTTTTGTTACGCAGTAATAAACTTCTTTGTTTTATTATTTGTAATAAACAATAAATAAACTCTATGGCCCGGTGTCTTACCCGAGGCACCGTGGTTTCATTTGTGAGGGCATATAAATTGTCATTTCATATATCATAAATGAAAATCTTGGACGTTTTCTCGCATTTCAAATCTTGTGCTCCTTTTATGTCTTTTCTTCCTTTATACATATTTCAAAACAGCTGTATTTACACACACTCACTCATACAGGTTTCAATCCACTCTGGATCTCACTGATAACGACTCTGCTACTGCCAATTATGACTTCGAAAATCCGATCAACTTAGCCGAAGACGAAGGTGAAGATGATTGCGAAGTTCCTGGTGAGCTTGTAAGACTGTTGCTTCAGGAAGAGAGGGCAATTCAACCACATGAAGAGCCAGTGGAAACAATAAACCTGGGTACTGAAGAAGACAGGAAAGAGGTAAAGATTGGTGCCAACCTAGAGCTCAGCGTGAAGCAACGGTTGACTAAAATGCTACATGATTATATGGAGATCTTTGCCTGGTCCTACGAAGACATGCCCGGGTTGGACACTGATATCATGGTCCATCACTTGCCTACTAAGGAAGACTGCCCTCCAGTTAAGCAAAAGGTCCGTCGTATGCGTCCAAAGATGTCTGAGAAGATCAAGGCCGAGGTTATGAAACAGTTTGATGTTGGGTTCCTTGCAGTGACTTCTTACCCTCAGTGGGTTGCTAATGTGGTGCCGGTACCAAAGAAAGACGATAAGGTCAGAATGTGTGTTGATTACAGGGATCTGAACAGGGCCAGCCCCAAGGATGACTTCCCCTACCTCACATTGATGTCCTTGTTGATAATACAGCTCAGCATAAGGTGTTTTCTTTCATGGATGGTTTTTCAGGTTATAATCAGATCAAGATGGCACCTGAAGACATGGAAAAGACTACCTTTGTTACTCAGTGGGGCACCTTCTGCTACAAGGTCATGCCTTTTGGACTAAAGAACGTTCGGGCAACCTACCAACGTGCCATGGTTGCTTTATTTCATGACATGATCCATCATGAGATAGAAGTGTATGTTGACGACATGATCGGAAGGTCCCAGACTGAGGAAGAGCACCTAGATCATCTGCAGAAGTTGTTTGACCGGTTAAAACTATACAAGCTGAGGTTGAACCCGAACAAGTGCACCTTCGGGGTAAGATCTGGAAAGTTGCTAGGCTTCGTTGTAAGTAATAAGGGTATTCAAGTGGACCCTGCCAAGGTTAAAGCTATTCAAGAGATGTCAGTTCCTAAGACAGAGAAGGAAGTCAGAGGCTTTTTAGGACGCCTGAATTACATCGCTCGGTTCATCTCACACCTAACTGCTACCTGTGAGCCAATCTTCAAGCTGCTGAAGAAAGATCAGGTAGTACGTTGGAACGATGAATGTCAGGCTGCTTTTGACAGAATCAAAGAGTATCTCCAAGAACCACCCATCCTTATGCCACCGGTTGAGGGGAGACCTGTGATACTATACCTGACGGTACTTGACAACTCAATGGGGTGCGTGCTGGGGCAGCATGACGAGTCTGGCCGAAAAGAGCATGCCATTTATTACCTTAGCAAAAAGTTTACCGACTGTGAGACCCGATACTCACTGCTTGAGAAAACTTGCTGCGCTTTGGTATGGGCTGCTCGCCGGCTGAGATAGTATATGCTGACTCACACTACCTTGTTGATCTCAAAGATGGATCCTATAAAGTACATATTCGAAAAACCTGCTCTGTCTGAGAGAATTGCCAGATGGCAAATGATCTTGACGGAATACGACATTCAGTACACGACCCAGAAATCCATCAAGGGAAGTGTATTGGCAGACCACTTGGCACATCAGGCTGTAGATGACTATCAGTCAATGAACTTCGAGTTTCCAGACGAAAGCATCATGATTGTGACTGATTGTGAAGTACCTGGACCGGATGAAGGACCTGAGGAAGGATCCCGATGGTCTATGCACTTTGACGGAGCCTCCAATGCTTTGGGTAACAGTATCAGCGCCATCATCATATCCCCTCAAGGCACTCATACTCCACTCACTGCCCGACTATGTTTCAATTGTACCAACAACATGGCGGAGTATGAGGCGTGCATCATGGGTCTTCAAGCTGCGATCGACTTAAGGATCAAGTTTCTGAGTGTCTTCGGAGATTCCGCTCTTGTGATCAATCAGATCAAAGGAGAGTGGGATACGAAACATCCGAATCTTATTCCTTACAGAGAATGTGTGTTGACCTTGATCCCCCACTTCACGAAGATAACCTTTGAACACTTCCCGAGAGAAGAGAATCAGCTGGCGGATGCGTTAGCAACAATGTCTTCTATGTTCAAGGTCAAATGGGATAATGAGGCTCCCCGGATCATCATCTGGAAACTGGACGAACCGGCATACTGTTGTGATCTCGAGACTGAATTGGTGACTGAGAAGCCTTGGTACCATGAGGTGAAGAGATATTTGGAAGCTCAGGAATACCCTGAAGGTGCATCTGTCAATGATAAAAAGTTTCTGAGAAGGTTCGCGGCAAAGTTCTTCCTTAGCAACGGCATCTTGTACAAGAGAAACCATGATTCAACCTTACTGCGTTGTGTGGATAAGACGGAAGCAGAAAGGATCATGGAAGAGCTACATGAAGGGACCTTTGGTACACATTCCAGTGGACATACAATGGCAAAGAAGATCCTACGGGCAGGATATTACTGGTCCACAATGGAAGCTGACTGCTACCAACATTCCAGGACATGCCATAAGTGCCAGATTTATGCAGACAAGGTGCATGTTCCTCCAGCTCCCCTGAATGTTCTGACTGCGCCTTGGCCGTTTGCAATGTGGGGCATAGACATGATCGGCGAGATTAAACCTACGGCATCTAATGGGCATCGCTTCATCCTAGTGGCGATTGATTATTTTACAAAGTGGGTTGAAGCAGCTTCCTACACTACGGTAACCAAGACTGTTGTGGCACGGTTCATTCGGCATAATCTGATCTGTCGGTACGGCGTCCCCGAGAGGATCATTACAGACAACGGTACCAATCTGAATAACAAGATGATCACTGAGCTCTGCGAGCAGTTCAAGATACAGTACCACAATTCTTCTCCTTACAGACCGAAGATGAATGGGGCTGTAGAAGCAGCAAATAAGAACATCAAGAAAATCGTGCAGAAGATGATAGTGACTTATAAAGATTGGCACGAGATGTTACCGTTCGCTCTACATGGGTACCGTACCTCAGCCAGGACGTCAACCGGGGCAACTCCTTTCTCTTTGGTTTATGGTATGGAGGCAGTCTTACCGATCGAAGTGCAAATACCCTCTCTCCGGATAATGAAGGATGCAAATCTGAACGAAGATGATTGGATCCAGACACGACTTGATCAGCTCAACCTTATTGATGAAAAGAGACTTGCTGCTATCTGTCATGGTCAGACGTATCAAAAACGGATGATCAGGGCATTTAACAAAAAGGCCAGACCACAGGAATATCAAGTTGGGGATCTAGTAATCAAGCGAATCATCCTTCCTCAGAGTGATCCAAGGGGCAAATGGACCCCTACGTACGAAGGGCCATTTGTGGTTAAACATGTGTTCTCAGGAGGAGCCATGATTCTAACCAACATGGATGGTGACGACCTTCCTCACCCCGCTAATGCAGACATAGTAAAAAGATACTACGCATAAAAAAGACCCGCTAGGCTGACATGCCTAGGCAAAAATTAGGGCTTCCCGGTGAACCAAAAGGGTTCGGGCAAAATGAAGGTATGAAATGAAAAAAATCTGTACACCCGGCAAGTCAAAAACCTGAAAAGGCGGCTTGGGCAAAAATGGGTATCCCGGTGGACTGAAAACCCGAAAGGGCGGTCCAGGCAAAAGTTAGGGATAAAAGCGTAATACTATGTCTCATTGGATCACTTTGCATCCAGAATCCGGTATCTACATCAAGTTCAGACGGCATCGATCAGTCAGCTTCATATTCGTTTAGGTCATCAAGTGATGAGGCGCTCGGAGATATAACGGCAATAGCAGAGTTGAAACCCAGTGGGATCATTCATTTCACACAGCTGTTTTATTTTTCTCTTGTACAAAATTTGTATAAACTCTTTTGCTCGGCGGCGTTCTTTTACTAGGTCGTCAGCCTCTTGTACACAAAACGCCTATTTTCAGGCCATTCAAAAATCAATACAAATATATTTTTCAGTTAAAATGGCCAATTGTTTTTCCTTTTTCTGTTTTGTTTTGCGAAGAACGTCCAAGGTTCAATTTGTGATATATGCATTGACAATAATTTGCTAACTCATGAATATTTGCATACGAAACAAAGGATTAATTACAGGTAACATTAGAAACAGGGGCAACAAAAGAGTTGTCTACGCAATCTAACTGTTCTATCCACTAAGGTATCAAGATAGGTTCAGCTAAAGAACACAACCCGATATCCCAATTCCCCAGAGAGTAAGTCAGCAAGACAGTACACTCTCCTCAAGCAAAGCTACTATCAAACCTTAAGGAAGTTGGGTATCCTCCCGCAGATCTCAACATTCCCCAGCAGCATATGTATTCTTAACAAGCATCCCCGGCAATCTTGGTCTAAAGATTGTTCCCCGGCGGTAGATCAAATATTCAAAGGAATCACTTCCCCCGCAGTTCAAAACTTCCCCAGGAGAGTCCAATCCAGTATCCCTAGGAAAGTTGGAATTCATCTCCCCAAGCAGTAAGCTTATCCCTAGTAGATTCTGGAAGCTTATCCTCGCAGAGCACGAACGCGTCGCTCGGCTTTATTCAAAGAGTTATTTCCTTACTGGGATATAACTGGGTCATCCTCAGCCAAAAGCCACGGAAAGGTCGTCGTCAACGCAGTCTTCTTATCCCCAGTGAAGTCTATCAACACTTCCAACACAACAAGGGTATCCCCAGCAAATTACCATCAACTCAGCAAAATACCTCTCTCCCCACAGAGTATTGCTTCCCAGCAAGATCGCTAGAGTATTTTTCTCCCGCAGAGTAATTCATTCGCCAAGTCTATTCCCCAATAGAGTTATCTTCTCCTACCGGTATTCTTGCAATTATCGTCCCCAGCGGAAGTAAAATCTATTCTCCAACATCAGCCCAGGAGTAACTTCCCGGCACCCGTCAAGGATTTACTTTCCTAGACGAAGAATACATTCATAAACATCGCACTTCCATACATCATTATAGCATGCATATACGCATCATATCTTACAAATCTCATTTATGTTGAGAACATCATTGCTTGATCCATATCATGCATTGCATATGACTGACCTTTACCTTTCAGGAAAAGATTCAGTTAAATTCTCAATCATATTTCAAGACCTAGACCGGTTCAGTTAATCGACTCCAAAGATTTCTTATCCAGTCAAAGGCCTTCTCTGGTCCAGTTAAATCGACCCCAAACAGATTTTTCTGATAAAGACCCAGTTGAAGACATTCCAAGACCTAGACCGGATCAGTTAAATCGACTCCAAAGATTTCTTATCCAGTCCAAGGCCTTCTCTAGTCCAGTTAAATCGACCCCAAACAGATTTTTCTGATGAAGACTCAGCAGAAGTTATCCAAGGTTTTCTCAATGATTGCTATTGAGATTGTAATCGCCTATGGTTCTCTCCCCGATCCTGCAGAGATGATAATTCCATCCAAGGTTTTCTCAATGATTGCTATTGAGATTGTAATCGCCTATGGTTCTCTCCCCGATCCTGCGGAGATGATAATTCCATCCAAGGTTTTCTCAATGATTGCTATTGAGATTGTAATCGCCTATGGTTCTCTCCCCGATCCTGCGGAGATGATAATTCCATCCAAGGTTTTCTCAATGATTGCTATTGAGATTGTAATCGCCTATGGTTCTCTCCCCGATCCTGCGGAGATGATAATTCCATCCAAGGTTTTCTCAATGATTGCTATTGAGATTGTAATCGCCTATGGTTCTCTCCCCGATCCTGCGGAGATGGTAATTCCCACCAAGATTCTCTCAATGTTTGCTGTTGAGGTTGTAGTTGGTTCTCTCCCCGATCCGGCGGAGGTGATAATCCCAAGATTTTCTCAATAATTGCTGTTGAAGTTAAAGTCATCCAAGGTTCTCTCACCGTTCCTGTTGAGGTAGTAACCATCTCTGGTTCATTCATCATCGTTTGAAGCTCCAGATTCAGCTCCTGTAACCAGTCAGGACACATCTACACAAAGAATCTGAAGACCAGCCCCTGCAACATGTCAGGTACTCATTTTTCTTTTGCAGGTACGCAAGTTCTCGCAAAGGAATCTCTTACGCGATCAACATCCAGATGGAATCTATAAGCCCATCATCCTATCCATCGATCTCTAAATGGCATCTATAAGCCCATTCCACCATCACACTGCTACTATGTGAGCGCAAATTTCTGGGCACTCTAGTGTTCAATCATCTTCCACCCTCGGATTACGAAAGGCACGTCAGCCAATCTGCATCCTCAGGTCTAAGAATATTGAACAGGGGCAACTGTTGTACCCCAAAATTTGCCCTCCCATATTCTTCAAGAATTGCAAAGAGCAAGCTTCAAAATTCCCCAAGGGTTGCACAGTGTAAAGGCCTCCTAAACAGTCAAAATTAGGGTTTTGGTTCTGACAAAAGAAATGAAGTTTCCAAGGGTCCAATCAAGTCCCACATGCCTACAAATATGGTCAAGCATCCTCATATCAAGTTTCAAGACTTTCAGCACAAAATTGCACAGTCAAAAACCCTAATTGCACTACAGTCAACTGTAGGGGCAAAATGGTCATTTGACAGTCAAAAGTTCAAATTTTTGGTCAACATCTCATTTTGAAGCCACAAACATCATTTGATCAATGCTTGATCATGATTCTCAAAGCTTGGCTCAAAAATCATCAAGATGCAAAAGTTTCCTTATTTGGACAGTTGAAAAAGTCAACTGTAAATTGACCAGGGCATAACTTTCACATGGATTATCAGAAAAATTCCATCCAAATCTCATTTTGAAGAGAAAGACATTTCCTACAACTCCTCTTCATACTTCAAGTCCAAGAAATGCTCTCACAAAAAGTTATCAATTTCAACATTATAGGTCATTTTCAAAAGTCAACAATAAAGGACTTTAAGTCAAAGGCCATAACTTGAGATTGGTAAATCAAAATGACATGGGACAAAAGGCACTGGTTAAAGGACTCAAAGACCTTTCCAAAATGTCCAAGAACATGAGCAAAGCTTAAAAATTGAGCAAGTTATGCCTTGTAGAAGTTGGGAAATTTTTGGATATTTTGAAAAGTCAACATTGATTCAAATGACCTAAAATTTCTAATGGGCCTCTTTTTCTTCCACAATTCATTATCCAAGGCATGTGCACGACCATTTGGCCCAAAGGGAAGTTTTTCTTCATTTTTTATTTATTTATTTGGATTTTTATTATTAATAATTCATTTAATTAATTAAAATACATGGAAAATACTAAACCTAGGTTTTTCAATCTTTTTATGCATATAATATCTCCAAGATTTCGTGCCTAACCAAATATAGAAAGAATCAATGGAATTGGACATGATTTGTATCAAAAACATGTGAAAAAAGATTGCAAAATAATGGCTTGAAAATCAAATATATTTTTCATCAATTCATGGATTTGTGATCAGCTTCTCAACCCTAGAACCTTCACACATAAGTACTAAGTGCAACCCTAATGCATACAGACTCTAAGCTGCACAGAAAAAACCATATGCAAACTTGAAATTTATCAAGAAAACTCAAATCTGAAAACCAATTTCTAGGTCGATTCAAGCCACAACACTGATTCCATCGTGTTCCTGAGGCTTCAAGGAACGTATACAGATTAAAATCATTCATCCTAACATCAAGAATTGGTAAAACAAACGCACCCTGTACAGAGAGTTTCTTGCATTCCTATATCATGAATCATGCGTTTTTAACGATTTTTGACATTTGATTTCTATTCATTATTCAATTCTAAAACTAACTGTATGGTTTGATTGAAGTTTTGGGCACCATACGCAAATCTGCCATTGGTATATTCTAGGGTTTTGCAAGCTTCAATTTAGGCGTTTCTAAACGCTGCAAAATTAGAACCTCACAGTGCCATAACTGGATTCAGCGTGTTGGGACGATTTGGAAACCACCCTCGCGCTCAATTTATGAACCTCCCTGAGCTAATCGCTATTTTGGGATAGGGGGTCTAAGGGGACAGTTCCAAAACCGTTGCCATTCTTCTTTTTATTTTCAGGAAAAAACAAAGCCATGGGGAAGACGATGAAGTGGCAAGCGTTGGTTGGTCCGTTCAAAATTTCGTGCTAAAAAGCCATTAACGTTTGATTTTGTTTTATAATAATTGATTGTTATTTAAGGTACAAAGAAGTCAAGTGGAGTAGTTAGTCAGGCGTATGCATGGTAATCTCTAGGACCTGGGTTCGAGCCCCAGGTCCCCCACCCCTTTCACATTATTTTCCTATTAATGATTCTATGCAGATTCGCTATGAAGGAACACCCAACACTCAATGCCTTGGTATTGCCACGCGCCCAGTAGTCACAATCTGAGGGTCACCATGTGAGATCTATCACGCACACTCGGTCAACCATAAGCATATGATCAGGAAAGTCAAAGAGGCCAAAGAGTAATTGGGCCAGCAATGCAAATACACCTCCAAATTAGGGGCAGAACCCCTTAGGTTTGCTATCTTTTTATATTTTTTCATTTTTTTATTTTTAATTATTATGCTTTTTAATTAAGTCTTTAATTATTATTTTCATAATATAAAAAACACTAAAAATTAGAAAAGACCAAAATTAAATACCTTTATTTCATTAGTATTTTTTGCAAATAAAATTCATAATTAACTTAGTTTTCTTCTAATTTAGGTTTAAATCTTAACATTTTCTTAAATAACTTAAAATTGGTAGAATTAGTTTTAATTAATTTTTTATCCCTTTTTCTTTTCTTTCATAATAACTAAATATTTCCTATTATTATTTTTATAATTAAATTGCATGTAAATAATTAGATTAAGTTTAGGTTAAAATTTAATACTTTCTTAATAAATTAAAACAATTAGAATTAGGGTTAATCTTTTAATTTCATTTAATTCTTTTTTTCATTAAAATCTTAAAATACAAAAAATACCAAAAACAATTTCATTTTAATTTTATTAATTTAATAACCGTTTAATTTAATTTAATTAAAAAGGGTCCAACGCCCTCGTTTCTAATTTTAATTTAATTCGCATATTTATTTCGTTTTCTCTTAAATATTTATGTATCTCTCCCAAAGCCGTGTAATCTCATAATTTCTCGCACTTTTAGTTCTTTAATTCTTTATTTTTCTGTCAAATCAGGTTCTGGAAATTTTGGCGATGTGAACCTGCGCCTTTTGTAATAGCTTAGAACCTTACTTTTCTCGCACTTTTAACTGTTAATCAAGGCATGCAAGAATGAATGGACAAAAATAAAAACAAGCGCATAGATCACTCATAACCTGACAAGACAAAAATAAATGAATCTGACACACAAATCACACACCACCCCTAGGGTACGCCTCACTGTTGCCTTGCCTCGAAAGGTGATCGTCGAGTAGAGGATAAGTCCTCATGATCCGGGAACCTGGCATGAGGGTAGCTTCTAAGGTGTCTTCCCATTGCTCTGGTGATCACCATGTCCCGAACCTCGAATTGACCCGAACACCTCCAACGGCGGTGCTACCTACCTCTCAATGGTGGGATGGCACTACTTTAAAATGACATTTACACAGACGAATTCCTTAGGGTAGGTAGGTTCTCGTAGATACTTGCTCTAATTTCAAACAAAATTCAAAATACTTTTCACACCAACACATTTTCAAAAAGCTTTCGAAAGCAATTTTTGAAACACTCTTGAGGACCGATACAAGAGTCGAACTGAAATTTTCAAAGAAACTTTTTAAAACCCACAGTTGAAAAGCAAACAAACCATTTTTGAAAACACAAGTGAGCAAGTATCTAAGAGCCCATGGATAACCATGGATAGAAAGGGTGCTAACACCTTCCCTTTCTATAACCTACCTCCCGAACCGAGAGCAATCTCTTTAAGGAATTTTTCTGTGCTTTTGTCCTTTCCATTTGGAGAAAATAAAAGACGGTGGCGACTCTTGCTTCCGTGACATTTCGCGAACCAGCGTTAAACAGTCAGTTCCAGATCCACCGATCACACTAAGCAAAGAAAATCTTGTGCCAAAAGACAAAGATCGCGTACGAGACATAAGTATAAGAGAAGAAGTCCATTGTTGGTTGGTTTAGAGGTATCTGGTTCTAAACTTTGTAGGGCGTGCTACGGCTCGATCCCCCGCAACCTCCGATTTGGAAAAATATAGGGTAACCACATCCGTGTACCAGACGCCGTGACAAAAATAGGATCAAAGTCACTAACCGGCTACTCCACTACGTGCGTGCAAAGACAAAAGGCTTAATGTGATTGCGCCAGAACGAAACCGGGTGAAAAAGCACGAGAGGATCGAGGTTGAAATGTGACGAAACGATTAAGCGATTTGTTAAAGTGGAAATACACGACTCAATTGTGTCATTGGCGTATCACTGACGTTTTACTCAAGTACCAGCCGACTGACGATTGGTTTTATGTGTTTTATCTCGAAAATCAAAGGTATGTCGTGCATGAGCGCCTGACGAACACTTGTCCGATTTTTACGACTATTTGCTTGAGGACAAGCAAAGGTTTAAGTATGGGAGGATTTGATAACGAGAAATCGTATCATATATTTACTATGAAATTAAACCGCTTTATATCGTATTGACCCGATTAACTCCCGAATACTCCGAGTTTTGTATGATTTTATGCAGGTACAATATATCTTAGCTCAAACTAGAAAGAAACATGAAATGTACAAGATTGCGGCCAAGACCAGAAGAGAAAAGATAAATCTGTCAAAAATCCAAAATTTGCTGCTATTACGGTCGTCACACCCTTGCCACGACCGTAAGACACTTCAGAAGCGTGTTACGACCGTCATGCATTGGCCACGACCGTAACACGCTATTTCATGGAATCTCCACGTAACACACCAACCAAGACCATAACAAGCATTTTATTAGTTATTTTGAACGTGCAGTACGTGGTCAAGTAACGAAGCATGCATGTGTGCCTTATTTTTCTCCAACGACCAAGACCACCTTCTCCTTATTTTTCTCAGCAAGCAAAGAATCTAGCAACGTGAAATATAATCCCAACTGTATTCATTCTCTATAAATAGCTTGGACTTCAAAGAAGAAAGAACAGAGTTCAGTTCAGAAAATTCTTACGGAAGCTCTGCCGATTTAAAACCCGATTCTATTTTCCTATTTCATTTTGTTTATTTAATTTTCATTCCGACGTTCCGATCTTACCGGCTTGTGGAAGAAGGATCTAGGATACTATTGCTTTTCAGGTTTTTATCGTATTCAATATAATTGCAATTTATTTATGTTAAATTTTTGTTCTTTATTTATAATGCATGTGTTATTGTTTTCTGATTTTATTTCCCGCATTTTAATTCCGAGCATTATGAGTAGCTAAATACCCGTAGTCGGGGTGTGATGAAATAACCGAATGAATTAATGTATTTCTAAGCTAAAACCTTAATTAACTTAATTTCTGGCCGTGACTTTTTATAATTAAAAATTAAGCTTTTTGTTACGAGAGTAAGGAAAGTAAAATAGGGAGAAATCAAGACCACGAGAGTGTGAGGTTTTAACCGGATAGCTAAAGTTAGGCATTCGATTTAAATACAGCGAGAGCGCTTTAAAACGAATTAGATTTATTTAGTTTTCAAAAAGATGCTTTCTAAACACTTATGGGCTAGCGAGAGAAGACATTTGGATTTAGGAGTATGATCCGAGGTAAGACCACGAGAGTGTGAATCGAGGGTTTTTAAACTGATAAGTACTACAGAACAATTTAAGTTAAATATTTTTATATGCTTAGGTACAATTTAATTCGCATAGGTTCAAAACATTACACTCCGACCACTTTAATATTATAATTCTTTTAATTGAATTTAGTTTCTCCTTTAGTTTTAAACTTCTAAAAACCAAACGTGACAATTTCCGCCTTAGCTAAACTAACCTGTTTCATAACACTAGAGTGATTACGAAGTCCCTGTGGGTTCGACATCTTTTTATTACTACCGCGATAGACTGTGCACTTGCAGTTAAGATACCGTTAGACACATTAGGTCAATCGCACATCAAGAGTGTTGATTCTTGCTTGGGGAAAAAGAGTTCAGGAGTCTCAGTTGTTCATTGCTCTACTGGGGAGTCGAAGTTGAACTGATATCTGGTCGGGTCCATGCTTTAAAGTAACTTGCTGGGGATTGTAGAGTAGTCTACTGGGGAAGAGGAGTTGTGGTCCTTTTATTAGTATTTGGAGAGGCAAACTCAAGCTGGTGAATTTGTAGTTTGTTGGGGAAATAAACTCTGTTGTCGATCTTTTTGGAGAGGTGTCTTCTTCACTGGGGAAAATCCTCGAGGGTTCTTGAAGTCAATTCAGCTGGTGAGAAGTTTTTAGAGATTGAAACTCTGGCTGGGAGTCATCCTATGAGAAGGATCTTGGGGAGATTTGTCATTGCCCTAGTAGTAAATGTTGCAGTAATGCTAGAAAATGTTTGCTTGGTCGCACATGATCCTTTATGTGGGAGCCTATTTGCCCCCAGATTTAATCTGGCGCACCTTGACATTTGAGATTTTGATCACATTTCCGATAGCTCTGAACTTCCTAGAGATATTTTCTAAGACTGTTGTGGAAGAAACCAAAGACCTAATACTGACACCATCTGATACTACTGGCACCGACGAACAAATTGGTGGTACCCAAGATCTTTGGCAAGTCTCAGAATTTTCTAAGAACTGTCATAGGAGGATCCGAAGACATGATACTGACACCATCTGATACTGACACCATCTGATACTATTGGTACAGACAAGCAATTTGATGGTACCGGAAGTCTTCATAGTGGACTTTTCTCAAACCCAAGATCAACGTAACATTTCCCCTTGAGTGATATATATGGAGATTTGCCCCTGGTTATTCAGCACTTCTTGAGAGATTTCTTGGAATCTTTACTGGACTGCTCTAGGTGTGTTGGATAGTGACACGTCATGCCTTCTTGCTTATAGGAGATCTGTTATTGGAAGTGTCTTCCCACTTGAAATGATTTTGCTCATTGAGAGGGTTTTTGTTCACTAGATATTTGTTGTATGAATTTCTTTGTTGTCAAACAATTAGCCCTATGCAAATAGTGATACTTAAATAATGCAAAGTTTATGCTTGTCTTGAAGTTTTGAAAAATGCATTTTTAGCAGATAAAAGAATTTTTGCAGGAAAATTCAACTCAGCATTTAGAGTAAAGCCTTACAAGAGTCAGGATACCCTTTGTAACAGTATACTTTCGAATTAACTCATGCTTCAATTAGGACTTTTGAAGGGTTGTAACATGGCTTGGTTCACGGTTTAAGAAACAAAAGATAAGGCTCAAAGTGTATTTGTACCCGCCCGTTCTTCGTGATGTTCTTCAGTCCTAAACTCAGTTAAATGTACGTTTGAACCCCAATTGAGTCTGGAATGATGTTTTGGTGACAGTTCAGCCAAGTTAAGTTTATCGGAAGGCAATCATTTTTTTTGCAACATTTTTCATGTTGGTTGAGGATCTGTAGTGACCTCTTTTTTTGGTTTATTATCCCTGATTTTGCCTGAATGTTCTTGTTTTTGAGATCACAGTCAACGGGATGCCCCAATTTTTCTTAAGTCTCCTTCGTAGGTTTTAACTTAGTGGGCTTTTTCTTTTTGAGAGATAATGACTGCCTATGTGATAGGGAACCATCACCGTCTTTTAATTTCAGAAGAATGTTTTTGATGTTATTTGTTGTATTACGAATTGAAAGTTTGCGACTGAACGCGCATTTGAATTAACTGAGAGACTACCCTGCCCCAGGTTTTGATTAAAGGTTTCAATTTGTGTAAAAAGGAAACTCCTACTTCTTTGGCTCAAAGGGGTTGAATAGGGATTATCTTCCTTATAACTCCAGTGTTTGGGATTTGAAAGAACGCCTGTACATCGTCAGCAAGGTCTGTCCAAAAGCATACGGTATGAGATTAAGGCATTGTTTTCGTCATCCTCCCTCTAAAGGCTTGCAAATTTTAAAACAAAAGCTGAGTATCATAAAGGGATTAAACAACATATTTTAAATGTAATGAAAACGAATGGACCAATTCAAGACAAACATATGCAATACATTAACGAAACAGAGTTTGACATTAATAGATAAGTGTTTGAATAACAAAAGAAATTACAATTGAAAAATCAAAATGAACAAGACGCTCTCAATGATTTGGCATAGGAGTGGTGATCAGTTTGGAGTCTCCGAAGGGTCAAACTCGATCTCCTTGGTGTCAATCATATTCTGAATCTTGTACTTAAACGCCCAACAATCGTTAGTATCATGCCTGGGACTTCCAGAATGATAAGCACACGTTGCATTAGGATTGTAGTTAGGAGAAGAAGTTTTGGGGTTTGGATAAGGTCCTATCAACGTAATCAGATTCGTCTTTAACAAGTGTTGTAGTGCTTGAGTCAGCGGCATCTTGATGTTGGTAAACTGTCTTTTGAGCTCGTCTTGCTTTCGTTGATTTCCCCTTTGCTATTTTCGGTGTGACGCAGAACCAGAGATCAGGACTGCCCCCACATGTTGGTCATGACGACTCTTTTGACCATACACATCATTGGACTCTTTCTTCCCATTATATGGCTTTTTCTGAGCATCAGAGGGTGTAGCCCCTTAGATCTTTCCGCTTTTGATGCCAGCTTCGAGCCTTTCGCCGGTCAGTATTATCTCGGTGAACCCGGATGAGGAGCTTCCGATTAGGTGATTGAAGAAAGGTCCTGTCAAAGTTCCCATGAAGATGTCAATCAACTCTCTGTCAGTTAATGGGGGCTGCACCCTACCAGCCAGATCTCTCCATTTTTGGGCGTATCCTTTAAAGCTCTCGTTGGAACCCATGGTCATGTTCTGCAATTACACACGAGTTGGTGCAAGAACAGCGTTATATTGGTACTGCTTGTAGAAAGCAGCAGCTAAATCCTCCTAGGTTTGGATGCGAGAACCCTCCAATTGATAAAACCATTCAAGTTGTGTCCCAACTAAGCTCTCTTGGAACAAATGGATCCAAAGCTTCTGATCAGTTGTGTATGGATGAATCTTGCAGACATAAGACTTTATATGCCTCTTAGGACAAGAGACTCCATCATACGGGGCAAAGGTAGGGATTTTAAACTTTGGTGGGATGACAACTCCAGAAACCAAGCCCATGTCTCCTAAATCCAAACCAGGCACAACTTGGATCTCTACAACTTTTAGTCTATCTTCAAGCTGTTTTTATTTTTCATCCGCTGGTGGATACCGTTCCTCAGAAGAGTCATTGTCATTAGTAGCTATGTTGGCTCTAATTCTTCTAGCTTCTTCTTCCTGACTGTCTTTAGAAGAAGCACCTTCTCTTTGAGTGAGCTGGGTATGCCCCTTGGATCTTCTTCTCATGTTGAGGATGACAAACTTTTTCTTCTTCTTGCTCTCTTTGGTAAAGAGTGTTTTCAGATCTTCCTGCCCCTTGGCCAAGTTCATGAGCACTTGTTGGAACTGAGCGTTTTGAGCTTGGAGATCTTTCACCATTTGTTCCATATCCATCTTACTGAAATAAACAGTGAGAAGATAAGGAAACATGTATGGGAGAGACCAGTCATGATATGATGCATGATATGTGGATGCATGTTTTCAAGGATCTTGCGGGGTAAACACAAGAAAATTTTTAGAATTTGAACGTCGATGAACAACTTTGATTGGAGAACTTTGTATCGATGGATGTCCTTCCACGAGAATTAACCTCACCATGTCAAGTGGGTTGTAGCCCTTGACTCAAGTTATTGTACTTGATCTTTGACGGTGTTTAGTTAGAGGAAAATAAATCCTCTTGCCTTTTGATAGATGCATGGTTCAACATGACCCTGCATCATAGACCCTTGAGATCCTTGAAATGGTTATTGAAAAAAAATGCTATGGTATGATGTCATGATGTTATGTACAAGTATGCAAAGTATGCAAGTTTATATACAAATAATCATATACACACAAAGCAGACAAATCCTTAGGTTTAGGCTTGCATGGAGTTTGTAGGTAAGTACCCTCTTGAAGTTTAGTTGGCTCAAACCTATCCTAGTAATAGTAACCGGGTTCTAAGGAGCTCAATATCACTGATTTGATTTCTCGGGCATTGTTTCAGCGCAAGCCTCTTTAATGGCGACCGAAATATCCCAAAAAACCAAACCTCAATGAGTGTAGTATCGAGTATCTACCAACTTCTGACTGCACCAAAGCCGGTCATCTCACTACGTGCTAAAGGCCAAGTTGGTCAAGTAAAGGTTCTAAAAGTTCATTAGTGCTTCATGACATCACTCAGCGGCCCCGTATTCTCCTTGACTACTCAAGGGTTATCGGTACCCACAAATATGTCGCACTAACATAGCTATTGCTTAGACTGTGTCGGTATACCCTGCATAGTTTCCACAATGTATTTCTACTTATCTATAAGGTATCCCAAATTCGGGTAGAGGATTCAAACCCAAACAAAGAACCAAAATGTAAAGCACACAAGTCAAAAAAAGAAATCAAGTAAATGTGATCTAACCCTAAGGTAACCCCACTTTTAAAATATTCCCCAGCAGAGTCGCCAGTTCTGTGATACGGTGGGAGAACTGACTTGGTTGTTTTGCGTTTGATCGCAAATGTTGCGGTTAGCAAGAGTCGCCACTGACTTTTCTTTTATCCAAAAGGAAAGGTGAAAAAGCACAGGAAAGACCTTTGAGATTGTTTCTTGAGTTCGGGGGGTATATTATGAAAAGGGAAGGTATTAGCACCCTTTTCATCCATGGTTTTCCATGGGCTCTTAGTTACTTGCTAGATCACTTGCTTTTGTTTGAAAATGTGCTTTGTGTGGTTTTTGAAAGTATTTTGTAAAGATGCCATTGTTTAGGCAGACTTTGTAATGATTCTCGTTCGTAAGAATGTATACAAAGTGTTTGATCTTTTGAAAATGTTTTCAAGTTTGAAAGATGTTTTTGAAAGTGTAGGTGTTTGTTTTGTAAATAGCAAGGATGTTTTTGTTTTGAAATTGAGCAAGTAACTAGGAACATTCTACCTACTCAAAAAGTATTTCATGTTTATTTCCTCTTTCCTTTGACATTGTTATCTTACCATTGATTTGGTAAGTAACCCTATCTTTGGATGTAATGTTGACCAAAAAGTCAAAGTTTGACTTTTCAGGGTATAGTTGACTTTTTCATCAGTACTGCTGTTTTTAGGTCATCTGATCAATTGACTGAACAATTTTGTGATCCAAGGCCTGAAACTTGACATGAGCAATCTTGAAGGTCCATAATGATCCATGAAAGTTATTTAAGGCATTAAAAGTCCAATTGTCCTTGTGCAAACTCAAACCCTAATTTGATGTATCAGTGTTGCAAATTTGAACCATTGAAGATCTTGTGAGAAATGTTTTGAAAAAAGGAGAGGGCAAATTTTGGGGTACAACACCAGGCATATGTGAAATCAACATTTTTGAATGGTCCTTTAGATGAAGAGGTATATGTCACATAACCTCATGGGTTTGTGATACATGAGGAAGCAAGGAAAGTGTACAAGTTTCACAAAGCCCTTTATGGTCTCAAATAGGAACTTAGTGCATGGAACAAGAAAATCGGCTCATACTTAGTCGAATTGGGATTTGTTAAATGAAAGTCTGAGTATGGTATCTATGTACATGTCACATAACAAGATATAAACATCATCTGCTTATGTGTCAATGACTTACTGGTAACTGGAAATAGCATGGAGAACTTGTCTAAGTTCAAAGAGCTAATGAAGAGGGAGTTTGAAATGTTGAATTTGGGAAACTTGTCGTATTTCATAGGCATGGAATTTTCAAATTAACAAGAAAGGAATGATGTTGCATCAAAGAAAGTGTGTCAAGAAAATACTCAAGAGATTTAAAATGGATTATTTGAATCATGCATTCTCACCTGTCAAACAAAATTTGAAGCTGGAGAAGCATGGAGAGGAAGACAAATTCGATGTCATTTTGTTCAAAAAAATTTCCAGATCTTTGAGATATGTGTGCAATAGTCAACCTGATATAGGTTTCTCAGCCGGATTGTGAGTAGATACATGATTGAACCAAGAGTGTCAAACATGAAGGTTGCAAGAAGAATCATGAGATACTAAAATGGATCGATAAATTGTGGAATTCTATTTCCACGAGATTATGAAAGCAAAGAAGATACGGTTACTTGCTATTCATATGCCACTACTATAAAAGTGCTTTTAACCTCGGATGCGAAATGTGTTTTACCTCGATTACAGAAGCGAGGTAATGAAGGATGTCATAAAAATTAACGACTTAACACATCGGTTTTTAAAACACCGAGGGGTAAAATTATTTGTGCATGGGTTTGAACTACATCATCTGTAATTTTATTATTTACAATACTAGTGCCTCATATATCTTGATTTATCAATAAAAATGAGGGGTAAATTACTTTTTTTTAATTAAAACTTATTACGTTGTGTGATACGGTGGCAGAACTGACTGTTTTTACTGGTTTGCGTTTTGCGTTTTTGTTTGCAAAATGTCGCGGTAAGCAAGAGTCGCCACCGACTTTTATTTCATCCAACAAAGGAAAAGGAAAAAGAACAGAAAAAACCTTTTTCGAGATGTTTCTGAGTACGGGGGGTAGATTATATAAAGGGAAGGTGTTAGCACCCTTTTAATCCATGGTTTTCCATGGGCTCTTAGGTACTTGCTCATCTTTTTAAAATTGCTTGTGTGTGTGCTTGTTTTGAAAATGTTTTATTTCGTGATAACCCTTGTATCAGTCCTTAAGAGTGTGACGAAGTTTGTTTTGAAATTTTGTTTTGAAAGGTGTTTGTGTGAAAAGTTTTGTTTGTTTGAGCAAGTACCTAGGAACTAATCTACCTACTCGAAAAAAGTCTGTTCGTTTTCCTTTAGACAGCGCTATCCTATTACTAAGGAATAGGTAGCACCGTTGTTGGAGTTGTAAGGGACATTCGAAAGGGACAAGTACAATCACTAAAGCAATAGTTTGAAAACTTTAGTAGTAACCCTAGAGTCTTAAGATCTTTCCGAGGCAACATTTCCGAAGCAACATTTCCGAGGCAACATTTGAATGGGACACTTTGATCTTTTAGACCGGAGGGCGACCACTAAAATCTCCTATGCTTAATGATTGTTTACTGTGATCGGTGGGAATAGAACTGACTGTTTTTAATGCTGGTTCGCGTTTGCGTTTGTTTTCGCAAAGTGTCGCGGTAAGCAAGAGTCGCCACCGTCTTTTATTTTATCCAACAAGGAAGGGACAAAAGCACAGAAAAATTCCTTTTCGAGATTTTTCTCGGGTTCGGGAGGTAGATTATAGAAAGGGAAGGTGTTAGCACCCTTTCTATCCGTGGTTATCCACGGGCTCTTAGGTACTTGCTCACTATGTTTTCAAAAAGTTTGCTTTTCTTTGTGATTGTGGGTTTTGAAAAGAATTTTGTTTTTGAAGAGAGTGTAAGTGCGAAAAGTTTTTTTTTTTTTTTAAAAAAAGGAGCAAGTACTTAAGAACCTCTACCTACTCGAAAAGGAATAAAACTGTGCAAATGTCCTTTAGACAGTGTATCCCACTATTGAGGAGTAGGTAGCACCGTCGTTGGAGTTTTCGGGTCAATTCGATTTTAGGGACGTGTGGTCACTAAAGCAACGTTAGGATGTTTTAGCGGTAACTCTAATGTCTTAGATCATTTTTATCAAGGCAACCATTTCGAGGCAACTTTGATCTTTAGACAGGAGAGTGACCTCTAAATCATCCTATACTCAATGACCACATTCGAGGCAACCAAATAAGGTATACCTTAAGAGTGGCATGTGCGAGTGTGTCAATTTTCAGTTTATATTATCTTTGCATGTTTAGGTGTTCTACCATTTGTTTTTAGATCTTGTCATGCAATCCTAGTTAGCATACATCTAAGCAGTTAATATATATACAGGAATTTAAAGTGCGGAAATCGTAAATCCTACGCTATTACAAGGCTTCGGGGAGGGGGACTATTTACATGTCCAAAATTGGGGAAAATAAAAGCAGTAAAGTAAAAGTCTTAATTTTAAGCTATCATAAACCATTAAGCAGTTGCAATAAAATAAACGCACGTGAATCTGAAAATAAACTCTAAAAATCCTAAGAATAAAATCTTTTTGGTTGTTTTTATTCTATTTTTTTGGGAAAATGTTAAATGTTCAATTAAGTCAAATTTAATTAATTAAAAATATCGATTAAAATTTACTCTAAAACATACTTAATATTTTTTGCATTTTTGTTTATGAAAAGGATTGAATTTAAATAAATCCTAAGTCTACTGATTTTAAAATTGGAGAAAATAAGTTAAAATAATTAACTAAATTAAATTCTAATTCTAAGTTACTTATTTTTTATGATTTTTATGTTGATTAAAAAAAACTAAAATAAATAAACAAAAACAAAGTAAACAAAGTACAAATGGGTCAGGCAGCAAATCAAGAAAAAATAAAATTCTGGAGGCCTGGGTCGAAAGAGGTGCAGACTGTCTTTCGACCCAATGAAGAGTCTTGATCGAAGGTGCATGAGGGGCTGCACTCTGAGGGTGTTCGATCTGGGCATGTCATCCTTCGATCTGGAAATCCTGGGTCCAGTACGAAGCTAAACTGCTGAGCTTCGAAATTCTGAGCAGGAATCTGAGAATGTAGTTCTTGCAAAACGAAACAGATATTAAAGGTCTAGGGGGGGGGGGAGTTTACCCCCCTGATTCGAATCTTCTCCCTATTCGCACCTGCTGAATCTGGGTCTGGGTTTGTTTTATTCTGGGATTCGAAGGAGGGACACAGATTGTGCCCAAGCAATGGCACAATCTCCTCTTTGCGCTGTAGCTTACATGTAGCACATTAAATCATTCACAAGAAAACAGTAATAACATGAATATGCAATCAAAAATGAATTTAAAAATGAATTTGGGATTAGAGATTTTTCTTTTACCAAACAGATGTGTTTCGATCTGTAGTTCTAAGGGTGGAGGTATTTGCTGGGTGGCAGCTTTGGCTTGTGCAAGGATTGGACAGCGTATCTCCAAGTTCTCCCTGCTTCTTTTTCTTAATTTTTTCTGTATATTTTCGTTCTCTCTCTGTGTGCCGAGTCCTTTTTTTTTCTTTGCAGCACTTGTGGTCTCTTTATATAGAGGGGGGGGGGGGGGGGGTAGAGGGGACAGGAAGACAAAGGTTTAAATGACCTTGATTATGTGTTGGACAGCCATGAATGGGCATTTGTAACGTTAATTATGTGTTTGAAAGCCATGAATGAGGATTTGTAACGTTGGCTAAACACATGGGATCTTGTCCCTTTTTGAATTTTGAATGATATGTAACTGGCCTTCGAACTCTCCCCTTCGAATGGGCTGATGGTAGACTTCGAGTGCTCCCTTTTGAATGGGCTGATGGCCTCCTTCGAATGCTCTTCGAAAGCTTCTTCGAATGGACCCTTTGAATGCTTCTTCGACTGGATCTTTTGGAACTCCAATCGAAGGACATTGTTATGATGCCAATCGAAGTACTTGTCCATAATGCCAATCGAAAGGCTCTTTCAGAACACCAATCGAAGGGTCTTTCATAATGCTAATCGAAATGCTTGTCCATAATGCCAATCGAAAGGCTCCTTCAGAACACCAATCGAAGGGTCTTTCAGAATGCTAATCGAAATGCTTGTCCATAATGCCAATCGAAAGGCTCCTTCAGAACACCAATCGAAGGGTCTTTCAGAATGCCAATCGAAATGCTTGTCCAAAATGCCAATCGAAAGGCTCCTTCAGAACACCAATCGAAGGGTCTTTCAGAATGCCAATCGAAATGCTTAAAGCAACACTCAAAATTTTTCCTTTTCCTTAGGCAAGAGTTTATGATCAACCATGCAGGGGGAGGACTTTGGGAAACATAAGAGGGAAAATTTTGGGGTACAACAGTTGCCCCTGTTCAATCTTCTTAAACCTGAGGATGTAGATTGGCTTGCGTGCCTTCGTGATCCGAAGGTGGAAGATGATTGAACACTAGAGTGCCCAGAAATTTGCACTCGCATGGTGTAGTATCAGCATTGTGATGTCAGGAATGGGCTTACAGATGCCATTTGGAGATTGTTGGTAGGTGGTTTTGTCTTCGTTGACGGGTTGTGCCTCAGAAAAATCTTTAGGAATCGATTTAACTGGACCAGACAAGGTCTTGAAATAACTTCAACTGGATCGGCATCAGAAAAATCTTTAGGAATCGATTTAACTGAACCAGAGGAGGTCTTGGAATAACTTCAACTGGATCGGCATCAGAAAAATCTTTAGGAATCGATTTAACTGAACCAAAGGAGGTCTTGGAATAACTTCAACTGGACCGGCATCAGAAAAATCTTTAGGAATCGATTTAACTGAACCATAGGAGGTCTTGGAATAACTTCAACTGGATCGGCATTAGAAAAATCTTTAGGAATCGATTTAACTGAACCAGAGGAGGTCTTGGAATAACTTCAACTGGATCGACATCAGAAAAATCTTTAGGAATCAATTTAACCGAACCAGAGGAGGTCTTGGAATAACATCAATTGGATCGGCATCAGAAAAATCTTTAGGAATCGATTTAACTGAACCAGAGGAGGTCTTGGAATAACTTCAACTGGATCGGCATCAGAAAAATCTTTAGGAATCGATTTAACTGAACCATAGGAGGTCTTGGAATAACTTCAACTGGATCGGCATCAAAAAAATCTTTAAGAATCGATTTAACTGAACCAGAGGAGGTCTTGGAATAACTTCAACTGGATCGGCATCAGAAAAATCTTTAGGAATCGATTTAACTGAACCAGAGGAGGTCTTGGAATAACTTCAACTGGATCGACATTAGAAAAATCTTTAGGAATCGATTTAACTGAACCAGAGGAGGTCTTGGAATAACTTCAACTGGATCGGCATTAGAAAAATCTTTAGGAATCGATTTAACTGAACCAGAAGAGGTCTTTGACATAGCTGAGAACTTAACTGGATCTTTCCTGAAAGGTAAAGGTCAGTCATATGCAATGCATGATATGGATCAAGAAATGATGTTCTCAACATGAATGAGATTGTATGGTATGATGCGTATATGCATGTATCATGATGTATGGAAATGTGACGTTTTAGTTGGGGAAAATAAATCCCGGACCTGCTGGAGAATAGAGTTGAGTTCTTCGTTTCCACTGGGGATGATGAACGAAGATGATTGCAAGGATAAACCTGTTAGGAGAAAAGAACTCTGTTGGGGGATAAACATAATGAAGAGATTACTCCGAGGGGAAATACTCTGTGGGGAAGAGATACTTTGCTGAGATTTTAACGATAAACTCCGCTGGGGATTCTGTTGATAAGCTCTGTTGGGGATTTTGATGATGAACTCCGCTGGGGATTTATCACCATTGCTGGTGATAATGAATCTGTTGAGAATAGAAGTCCTGCTTGGGGAAAGAAAGAACTTCGCTGGGGATGATCTTACAGTTGCAACTTGCTGAGGATAACCCAGTTAGACTCTTGTGAGGATAACCTTCTGAACTTGGCTGGGGAGATACATTTGTACTCTGCAGGGAACAAGCTTCCAGAATCTACTGGGTAAGATGATTTGACTCTGGCGGGGAAGCCTTTTTAGACTGCGCTGGGGAAATGGCTCCACTAGGGGTATCTTGTATTCCACCGGGAAACATTCTTATACTCTTTCGAGGAATATTAAGACTGCTGGGGATGCTCTTACGCTTGCTGGAGAACGTCTTTATACTCCGTTGGGGAATATTAAGACCTTCTGGGGATACCCGACCCTCTTAGGGCTGATGGTAGACCAACTCTGCTGGGGGAAGAGTATGGTTGATGATTGCGAGTCTCAGTGGGGAGAGCTGCCATTACTGTTTTACTCTGCGGGGAGTGACGGTATCTTGGTCACATTCTTCAGCCGAACTTACCTTGGTACCTTGGTGGACGGAGCAACTAGACCGCTCAGACAATTCTCATTGCCCCTACTTCTGATATCACCCGTAATTAGTCCTTTGTTTCGCATGTAAATATTTATGAGTAGCAATTAATGTCAAATGCATATATCAAAAATGAAAATTTGACGTTGTGATCGGTGGAAATAGAACTAACTGTTTAAGGCTGGTTCGCGAAATGTCACGGAAGTAAGAGTCGCCACCGTCTTTTATTTTCTCCAACATGGACAGGACAAAAGCACAGCAAAATTCCTTATGAGATTATCTCTCGGTTCGGGAGGTAGATTTATAGAAAGGGAAGGTGTTAGCACCCTTTCTATCCATGGTTATCCATGGGCTCTTAGATACTTGCTCATTGTGTTTTCAAAATGTTTGTTTTTCAAAAATGTGAGTGTGTTTGCAAAAGTTTCTTTGAAATTTTTTTGAATAACTCTTGTATCAGTCCTCAAGAGTGTTTGAAAAATTGTTTTGAAAGCTTTTTGAAAGTGTCGGTGTGAAAAGAGTTTTGATTTGTTTTTGAAGAGAGCAAGTATCTATGAGTCATCTACCTACCCTAAGGAATTAGGCTGTGTAAATGTCCTTGAGGTAGTGCCATCCCACCATTGAGAGGTAGGTAGCACCACCGTTGGAGGTGTTCGGGTCAATTCGAGTCTAGGGACAGTATGGTCACCGAAGCAATAGTAGGACACCTTAGAAGCTACCCTTATGTCCTTGATCCTTTTTTCATTCGAGGCAACCGTTTCGAGGCAACTATTCTGAGGCAACCGTTTCGAGGCAACTTGTTTTGAGGCAACTGGATCATGGACATAAGGACTTACTAAGACGTCCTATACTTGACGACCACGTTTCGAAGGCAACAGGTGAGGCGTACCCTAGAAGTGGTGTGTGTATTTGTGTGTTGTTTTCATGTCAATATTTATCTTTGATCAGGGCATTATGAGATACGCTTGTTTTTAATTAGCCATACATTCTTTCATGCAATTTAGAATTTAAAAGTGCGGAAATTTAAATGCGGAAAGATAAATCCTACGCTATTACAAGGCGCGGGTCTATACATCGCCAAAATACAAAGACCCGTTTGATAAAAGATGCGGAAAGTAAAAGACCTAATTACTATTACAAGCCTTGAGCAATTACATAATATTCGAAAAGAAAAAAGAATAACGTGCGAAAGAATAAAAGTTAGGACGTCCGAGGGTTTTGACCCTTTTGAAATTAAATTGAAATTAAAGTCTAATTATTATTTAATTAAAAAAATAAATGTTTTTTATGTTTTTGGTATTTATGAAAATAAGGAAAATTAAAATTAGAAGGAAACCCTAGTTCTAAATATTTTAATTATTAATAAAAAGAAATATTAAAGTTACTCTAATTTACTAATTAATTAATATACATGTTTATTTACAAAAATATTCAAATGGTGAAATTAAATACTAATAATAACAAAAAACATTTTTTAGTTTCTGATTTTTATTATGAAAATTATTTTATGGTGAATTAATGAAAATAATTAAAAAAACAATTGAAAATAATTTAGAAAAGAAAAGAAAATAAAACTAAAGAAAGTGCAAACCAAAGGGGGTGTCAAGCCCCAAAGGGAGGTATTTTGAAGCATTCTGGCCCATGAAACAAAGGCCTTGTTTGACTTTCTACGCATGCGTGTACATTAATTGACTAGGGTGCACTCTGGAATTCATTCAGTGGCCCTTGGATGGAAGCTCATGGCCATGTGGCAAGCTTGGACGTGAGGCTGCATGATGGACCCTGGGGCGTGCACTGCATGGGAATGGACTAGGACAAAAATCATGAATTAAGTGGGGGGACCTGGGAATCGAACCCAGGTCCCAATGCTTGCAATGTCTCTCCTCTACCAACTGAGCCACTTAGCGCGTTTGTCTATATAATGGAAAACGTATATTATAATGAAAAACAAAAGTTAATGATATAAAACAAAAAAAAACGCGCTGAAATTCAAATGCTCCAGTCACGCCTTGCCACGCATGCTTCGTCTTCGTCTTTCCTGCAAATTGTAAAACAAGTAGAGGGGGTTTTAAACCCCCACTAAGCACAACCATGAAAAATAGCGAATAGAAGATGCCTTAATATAAAAAGGGCGCGAGGTCATCATTCAATTCGTATGGAGCTTCTGAATTCAATGGCATAGGTCTCAATGTCCAATTTTTCCATACAAGGAAAGCCCTATTTTGGAGCTTCTGAAACCCTAGGTTTCATCAATGGTGGATTCTGATTTAGGCAATATTATCACAATTAAGTTGTACCAATCGCTTCAGAAGGTTAATATTAGTATAAATCAATCAAGAAAAATGGTTAAAAGTGCATGAATCATGATATGGAATTCAAGGAATTTTGGCAAACCGTATAGCCTGTGTTCTTCAATTCTTTACACGTTTTGACTCGTTCTTGATTGCAAACGCTTCCTGGATGTTTAGGCAACGTATTGGAATCCTTTAGAAGCTCTGAATTATGCTCTAACTATGAAATCAGTTTCAAGCTTTTGATTGAAATTTTGCAATTTGGTTCTATGTTTGTGAGCAGCTTTTCGTGTGTGCTTCTATTAGGTTAGGTCTTGCATAAGTATATGAATATTTCTAGGTCAAAACAAAACCCAAAAGTCCATTGAATTAATGTTTTGAAGATTTGATTTTCAATTATATCAATTTCAATCTTTTGCCATTGAAACCCTTGCCAATCATGGAAAATCTTCCCTTTTTGAATGTGAAACGACTTGCCACCTTGCCCTAGTTTGATTTGCTGCACAAAAAGATTTGAAAAGCATTATTTGATATTTTTCTCATATTTAAATCTAATTAAATGAATTAATATGAATAAAAATTCAATTAATTAATTAAAAATAAGAAAATAAATCCTTTTAAGCTCAATGGGTCGTGCATAGGCTTTGGGTAATGATTCAAGAAAGAAATTGAGGCCCATTAGCAATTTTGAAGTGTTTTAGGCAAAGTTGACTTTTCAAAATCCCCAAAAATTTCCCAACTTCTCCAAGGCATATCTTGCTCAATTTTGAAGCTATGATCATGTTCTTTGACATTTTGGAAAGTTCTTGAAGTCCTCTAACCAATGCCTTTGGTCCCATGTCATTTTGATTTACCAATCTCAAGTTATGGTGTTTGACTTAAAGTGCCTTTTTGTTGACTTTTGAAAATGACCTATAATGTTGAAATTGATAACTTTTTGTGAGAGCATTTCTTGGACTTGAAGTGTGAAGATGAGTTGTAGGAAATGTCATTCTCTTCAAAATGAGCTTTGGATGGGATTTTTCTGATAAACCATGAAGAAGTTATGCCTTGGTCAATTTGCAGTTGACTTTTTCAGCTGTCCAAAAATAGAAACTTTTGCATCTTGAGTCTTTTTGAGCCATGCTTTGAGAATCATGATCAAGAATTGATCAAATGATGTTTGTGGCTTCAAAATAAGACGTTGACCAAAAATTTTGACTTTTGACTGTCAAATGACCATTTTGCCCCTACAGTTGACTGTGAAGCATTTAGGGTTTTTGACTGTGCAATTTGGTGCTGTGAGTCTTGAAACTTGACATATGGATGCTTGACAATGTATATGGGCATGTGGGACTTGATTGGACCCTTGAAAACCTCATTTTCTTTGCCAGAACCAAAACCCTAATTTTGACTGTGTTAGGAGGCAATTGGACTGTGCAACCCTTGAGGGATTTTGAACCATTTGGAGATTGTCCTAGGCAAATCTTGAAGAATATGGAAGGGCAAATTTTGGGGTACAACAGACGTTCTTTGCAAAACAAAACAGATAAAGGAAAAACAATTTGAAATTTGTTTGAAAATGAATTTGTATTGACTTTGAAGTTTAGCCTGTAAATAGGCGTTTTGTACAAGAGGCTGACGTCCAAATAAGAGAACGCCGCCGAAAAAATAGAATTTATACAATTTGTGAAAAGAAAACAAAACAACTATGTGAATAGTCCCATTGGGTTCCAGCTCTGCTATTTCCTTTATATCTTCAAGCATCTCATCACTTTGCTGCTTAGTTGAAGATGAATCTGATTGACTGGTGTCGTACGAGCCTAATAGTTGATACCGAAGTCCGGATGCAAGGTGATTCAATGAGACATAGTGTTACGCTTTAATCCCTAACTTTTGCTTGGACCGCCCTTTCGGGTTTTCAGTCCACCGGGATACCCATTTTTGCCCAAGCCTCCTTTTCAGGTTTTCGACTTGCCGGGTGTACAAATTTTTTTATTTTCATCCCTTATTTATGCCCGAACCCTTTTGGTTCGCCGGGAAGCCCTTATTTTTGCCTTGGCCAGTCAACCTAGCGGGTCTTAGATTATGCGTAGTATCTTTTTAATATGTCTGCATTGACGGGGTGAGGAAGGTCGTCACCATCTATGGTGGTTAGAATCATAGCTCCTCCTGAGAAGATGTTCTTAACCACAAATGGCCCTTCATAAGTAGGGGTCCATTTGCCCCTGGGATCACCTTGAGGTAGAATAATGCACTTGATTACCAGGTCCCCAACTTGATACTCTTGTCGTCTGACTTTCTTGTTAAATGCCTTGATCATTCGTTTTTGGTACGTCTGACCATGACAAATAGCAGTAAGTCTCTTTTCGTCGATTAGATTCAATTGATCAAGTCGGGTCTGGATCCAACCGTCTTCGCTCAAACCTGCATCTTTCATGATCCGAAGAGAGGGTATCTGAACTTCAATGGGCAAAACTGCCTCCATGCCATAAACCAAGGAATAGGGTGTTGCCCCTGTTGACGTCCGTGCTGAGGTACGGTACCCATGAAGAGCAAATGGTAACATCTCATGCCAGTCTTTGTATGTCACTGTCATCTTCTGCACAATCTTCTTAATGTTCTTATTTGCTGCCTCAACAACCCCATTCATGTTCGGCCGGTAGGGAGAAGAGTTATGATGCTGTATTTTGAATTGCTCGCAGAGCTCAGTGATCATTTTGTTGTTAAGATTGGTACCATTGTCCGTAATGATCCTCTCCGGTACACCGTATCGGCAGATCAGGTTGTGCTGAATGAACCGTGCCACGATGTTCTTGGTTACCGTAGCAAAGGAAGCTGCTTCAACCCACTTCATAAAGTAATCAATTGCTACCAGGATGAAACGATGCCCGTTGGATGCCGTAGGTCTGATCTCGCCGATCATATCAATGCCCCACATTGCAAAAGGCCAAGGTGCTGTCAAAACATTCAGAGGAACTGGAGGCATGTGCACCTTATCAGCATAAACCTGGCACTTGTGACATGTCCGAGAATGCTGATAACAGTCGGCTTCCATTGTGGACCAGTAATATCCTGCCCGAAGGATTTTCTTTGCCATGGTATGTCCACTGGAATGAGTTCCGAAAGTGCCTTCATGCAGCTCTGTCATGATTCTTTCTGCTCCAATCTTATCCACACAACGCAGTAAGGTTGAATCATAGTTACGTTTGTAAAGAGTGCAATTGTTGATGAAGAACTTTGCCGCAAACCTTCTCAGAAACTTCCTGTCATTAACAGATGCACCCTCGGGGTATTCTTGAGCTTCAAGGTACCTCTTCACTTCATGATACCAAGGTTTTTCTGTTACCTCTTTGTGATCGGTGGATCTGGAACTGACTGTTTAACGCTGGTTCGCGAAATGTCGCGGAAGCAAGAGTCGCCACCGTCTTTTATTTTCTCCAACAAGGAAAGGACAAAAGCACAGAAAAATTCCTTATGAGATAGTTTCTCGGTTCGGGAGGTAGATTTATAGAAAGGGAAGGTGTTAGCACCCTTTCTATCCATGGTTATCCATGGGCTCTTAGATACTTGCTCATTTGTGTTTTCAAAATGTTTGTTTGCTTTTCAAGTGTGAGTGGGTTTGAAAAAGTTTCGTTTAAAATTTCAGTTCGACTCTTGTATCAGTCCTCAAGAGTGTTTGAAAAAATTGTTTTGAAAGCTTTTTGAAAGTGTGTCGGTGTGAAAAGAGTTTTGATTGTTTTTTAGAGCAAGTATCTATGAGTCATCTACCTACCCTAAGGAATTAGGCTGTATAAATGTCCTTAAGGTAGTGCCATCCCACCATTGAGAGGTAGGTAGCACCACCGTTGGAGGTGTTCGGGTCAATTCGATTGTAGGGACAGTTGTGGTCACCGAAGCAACAGTTAGGATACCTTAGAAGCTACCCTTATTTCCTTGATCCTTTTTTAATCCGAGGCAACCGTTTCGAGGCAACTGTTTCGAGGCAACTATATCTTTAGACAAAGGGCGACCTCTAAGATACCCTATACTTGATGACCATGTTTCGAAAGCAACGAGTGAGGCGTACCCTAGAAGTGGTGTGTGTATTGTGTGTTGTATTCAGTTAATGTTTGTCTTTGTTATTAGTGAGCTACGAGTTGTTTTTATTTACATACATTCTTTCATGCAAGTTTAGCAGTTAAGGGGTGCGGAAAGTAAATTGCGGAAACATAAATCCTACGCTATTACAAGGCGCGGGTTTATACATCGCCAAAAATTACAAAGACCCGTTTTTTAGTAAATAAGTACGGAAATTAAATAAAGCGATAAACCTATTTAACTATTACATTCTTGAAGGCAATTACATAATAATCAAATAAAGTAAATGCGCGCGAATAAATTAATCGGGAATGTCTAAGGGTGATGACCCTTTTTTTAAGAAAAGAAATTGATTTTTTGGCTTTTTTTGTAATTAAAGTGAAATTAAAACTAACTAATGACTAATTAATTAATTTAATTAAAAAGAAAATATTTTATGTTTTTTATGTTTTTATGAAATAAAAGAAATGGAATAACATTAAAATTAACTTTACCTAATTCTAGATCTATTTTAATTTTTTTAGAAAGGAATTAAAATGGCCTAATTAAACTATTTTAGTTAATGTTTATTTACAAAATAAAATAATAATGATAATAATGATGTAATTCTATTTTTTTTTATTTTATGAAAATATGTTAATTAAGTTAATTTGTTAATAATAATAAAAATAAAAAAAGGGTTAGAAATTAAAATAATAGAAAAACAAAACAAAATGAAAAAAAGAAGTAAAACCAAGGGGGGTGTGGGTTGAAATTTGGAGGTGTTGAATTGAATCTTGGCCCAATAGCAGGAAGCCTTGTTTGACCTTTCATGGTAGCCTGTGCACGCTTTGACTCCAGACCATGGTGTTCCTTGCTTTTTGTCCTTTGGATCTGCCTTGAAGACACCTGGCTTGTTGGATCTATGAGGTCTATAGTGTTCCTCTTTTGAGAATCTGCATGTGAAAGCAATGAAAAAAATGATATGGAAATTATAGGGGACCTGGGAAGAACTTACAGCGCGGTATGAGCCTCAGGACTTGGCAAAGGTTGCTTTAGCTTCAGGGTGTGGCAAGGAATAGAACCACGTGCTTGTTTTGATCTGAAGATGCTCGCAACTATGTTTTAGAACTCTCACTTTTTGAATAATTTTTTGGTTTTGCTCTTGGCCGTTTCTGCACACACTATTTTTTGAATGAGGTTGGGAAGGCTTGTATATATAGTAATGAATGAGAATCAATCAAAATTATGGTCATTAAGCTTATGCAATTATGTTCTTGATTTCCTCCATAACCAATATTGAACCATTTGCCATATTTGTGAAAATTTGAATTTTTATGCCCATAATTGGCCTTGCACGAATTTGGAAGGTATTTCAAGGTGTATCAAAGCTAATCAACACAAAATATATCCCTCCATTAATTTCTTTGATTTTTATTTAAATTTTAAAGATTTTAAAATGAATTAAATCAAATAAAATTAAATAAAAATGAAAAAATTAATTTTAAATCTTGAAATAAATTGTGGGACACGTGGGAAGCATGTCCAAGCTGAATCAAGTGGAAAAAGTGGGCCCCTTTTATCAAAAATGAATTTTCAAGGATAGTTGACTTTGGCCATTTCACAAAAATTTCTCAACTTCTCCAATGCATATCTTGCTCAATTTTGAAGCTATGAACATGTTCTTGGACATTTTGGAAAGGTCTTGAAGTCCTCTAACCAATGTCTTTGGTACCATGTCATTTTGATTTACCAATATCAAGTTATGGTCTTTGACTTAAAGTGCCTTTTTGTTGACTTTTGAAAATGACCTATAATGTTGAAATTGATAACTTTTTGTGAGATCATTTCTTGGACTTGGAGTGTGAAGATGAGTTGTAGGAAATGTCATCCCCTTAAAAATGAGCATTGGATGGGATTTTTCTTATGAACCATGAAAAAGTTATGCCCTGGTCAAGTTACAGTTGACTTTTCAGCTGTCCAAAAATAGAAACTTTTGCATCTTGAGACTTTTTGAGCCATGCTTGAGGAATCATGATCAAGAATTGATCAAATGATGATTGTGGCTTCAAAATAAGGCGTTGACAAAATTTTTTGACTTTTGACTGCCAAATGACCATTTTGCCCCTACAGTTGACTGTTGAGCAATTAGGGTTTTTGACTGTGCAACTTGACCTTGTGAGCCTTGAAACTTGACATGTAGGTGTTTGACAATGTTTATGAGCATATGGGACTTGATTGAGCCCCTTGAAAACTTCAACTTCCTTGCAAGAACCAAAACCCTAGTTTGACTGGCTTAGGAGGATGGTTGACTGTGTAGCCCTTGAGTAGACTTTGAAGATTATGGGAGGGCAAATTTTGGGGTACAACAGTTGCCCCTGTTCAATCTCCTTAGACCTGAGGATGTAGATTGGCGTGCGTGCCTTTCGTGATCCGAAGGTGGAAGATGATTGAACACTAGAGTGCCCAGAAATTTGCACTCACATAGTAGAGTGTGATGGCGGGAATGGGCTTACAGATGCCATTTGGAGAGATGATGGATAGGAGGATGGGCTTAAAGATGCCATCTGAAAGTGTGACAGAACCTTATCGAGAATGGGATTATAGATGCCATTTGGAAAGATGGTGGATAGGTGAATCTGAATAAGAAATAGAATAGCTTCCGTGTGTGGAGCATATCTAGTTTGTGCCTTATTACTGACGTCTGAATAAATGGTAGAATGATCGCCGTGTCTGGGGTATATCCATACTGCATGAGTAACAGAATGTCATCCAAATCTGGATCGTATCTGGACTGAACAATAGAAGAGCATCCAGGATGGAGCATCTCTAAGTTGTCTTTTAGAAGTTTGAATCTGAATAAGCAATAGAACGGCGTCCGGATCTGGAGCATCTCTAGGCTATATCTGAAAGGAAATCTGGAATGAGTATCAGAACGTCGCCATGCCTGGGTCACATCTGGACTATCTCTAGAAAGAGTCTTGAATAAACAAAAGAACAACATCCATATTTGGAGCATGTCTAAGCTATCTCTGAAAGGAAATCTGGAATAAGTATCAGAACGTCGCCATGCCTGGGTCACATCTGAACTATATCTAGAAGGAGTCTTGAATAAGTAAAAGAACAACATCCATATCTGGAGCATTTCCAAGCTATCTCTGAAAGGAAATCTGGAATAAGTATCAGAACGTCGCCATGCCTGGGTCACATCTGAACTATATCTAGAAGGAGTCTTGAATAAGCAAAAGAACAGCATCCATATCTGGAGCATTTCCAAGATATCTCTGAAAGGAAATCTGGAATAAGTATCAGAACGTCGCCATGCCTGGGTCACATCTGAACTATATCTAGAAGGAGTATTGAATAAGCAAAAGAACAGCATCCATATCTGGAGCATGTCTAAGCTATCTCTGAAAGGAAATCTGGAATAAGTATCAGAACATCGCCATGCCTGGGTCACATCTGAACTATATCTAGAAGGAGTCTTGAATAAGCAAAAGAACAGCATCCATATCTGGAGCATTTCCAAGCTATCTCTGAAAGGAAATCTGGAATAAGTATCAGAACATCGCCATGCCTGGGTCACATCTGAACTATATCTAGAAGGAGTCTTGAATAAGCAAAAGAACATCATCCATATCTGGAGAATTTCCAAGCTATCTCTGAAAGGAAATTTGGAATAAGTATCAGAACGTCGCCATGCCTGGGTCACATCTGAACTATATCTAGAAGGAGTCTTGAATAAGCAAAAGAACAACATCCATATCTGGAGTATTTCCAAGCTATCTCTGAAAGGAAATCTGGAATAAGTATCAGAACGTCGCCATGCCTGGGTCACATCTGAACTATATCTAGAAGGAGTCTTGAATAAGCAAAAGAACAACATCCATATCTGGAGCATTTCCAAGCTATCTCTGAAAGGAAATCTGGAATGAGTATCAGAACGTCGCCATGCCTGGGTCACATCTGAACTATATCTAGAAGGAGTCTTGAATAAGCAAAAGAACAACATCCATATCTGGAGCATTTGCAAGCTATCTCTGAAAGGAAATCTGGAATAAGTATCAGAACGTCGCCATGCCTGGGTCACATCTGAACTATATCTAGAAGGAGTCTTGAATAAGCAAAAGAACAGCATCCATATCTGGAGCATTTCCAAGCTATCTCTGAAATGTAGATATGCCCTGGCTAGATACAGGTATCGAATCTGGAATTACGACAGTTGATAGTAATCGTCTTTGGATTGACCTTTTTCCTGAAAAGGCAAAACATCAGTTGTATGTAATGTCATGATGCATGAACTGCATGATTTTAAGATGTTCTCAAAAATAAATGAGATTTGTGTGATATGATGCGTATGTGCATGCATTGTGTATGTAAGCAATATGTATGAAAGGTGATATGTTTATGAATGTATTTTCGTCTAGGAAAATAAATCCTTGACGAATGCCGGGAAGTTGAATCCTGGGCTGATGTTGAAGAACAAAGTTCTTCGTTTCCGCTGGGGATGATGGTTGCAAGAACAAACCGGTAGGAGAAGATGACTCCGTTGGGGAATAAACTTGCTGGAGAGATACTCTGCGGGGAATACTCTGTGGGGAAGGGATACTTCGCTGAGAATTTGATGATAACTCCGCTGAGGGATACCGTTGATAAGCTTTGTTGAGGGAATTGATGAACTCCGCTGGGGGGTAGGAAGAAACTTCACCGAGGACGATCTTTCCGTGGTTATTAGCTGAGGATAACCCAGTTATAAGCCCTGGTGGGGAATAACCTTTGGATAAAGCCGGGGAGACGCGTTCGTGCTCTACAGGGGATAAGCTTCCAGAATCTACTGGGGATAAGCTTCCTACTGGGGGGATTGATTCAACTCTCCTGGGGAAACTTTTAAACTGTACTGGGGAAGTGGCTCCACTGGTGTGTTTGTATTCCGCCGGGGAACAATCTTATATTAAGACTGCCGGGGATGCTTGCTTAGGAAGATCTGTATACTCCGCTGGGGAATATTGAGATCTTCTGGGGGATAAACCAACTTCCTTGAGCCTGACAGTAGACTACCTCTGCTTGGGGAGAGTATCGCTGACTTGCTGGAGGATACTGTGCCTTTTCAGGGTTGATTGGGAGACCAAACTCTGCTCGGGGAAGTATTGCTGAAATCTGGTCTTACTCTGTGGGGAGTTGAGGTAACTTGGTTACATTCTTCAGCCGAACCTACCTTGGTACCTTGGTTGACAGAGCAACTAGATCGTTTGGACAACTCATTATTGCCCCTGTTTCTGCAGGAGAAGGTACCTGTAGAGGTGCTTGAGGACTGCCGATTTGACAAATCTTCTTCTGGTAGGCAAGTGACAAGATGACGGGACATAGTCGTACGCTTTGATCCCTAACTTTTGCCTGGATTGCCCTTTCGGGTTTTCAATCCAACGGGATACCCATTTTTGCCCAAGCCGCCTTTTCAGGTTTTCGGCTTGCCGGGTGTACAGATTTTTTTCATTTTCATCCCTTATTTTGCCCGAACCCTTTTGGTTCGCCGGGAAGCCCTTATTTTTGCCTAGGTGTGTCAACCTAGCGGGTCTTTGGTTGTGCATAGTATTTTTTCGACTATGTCCACGCTCTCAGAATGTAGGGAGATGCCCCTGTTGTTGTGTTTCCATGCGACCAGAAGATGTTTGATCAGGCAAGATTCGTAGCTGGAACTCATGTCCAATGCCCCAAGTGATCCATATGGAGATTTGCCTCAAGTTGGTTGGCCTTTTGAGAGATTCTCTGAATCTTGACTTAACTGCCCCAGATAATAGACCATGATCATGTCTGCCCCTTGGTTGGAAGTACTTTTGTTCACTTAGATATTCGTCGTGCGACTTTATCTGCTGTTCGAACAAATAGTCATATGCAAACAATGTTTTTTTAAAAATGCAAAGCTTATGTCTGTCTTGAAATTTTTGAAAATGCATTTTTCAGTAACCCAAGAAAATTTTGTAAAAATGTGATGTCAACTCGTTATTTTACCGCAAGCCTTAAGGAGTCAGGATACCTTTCGTAACAGTATGCCTTCGAACTAACCCATGCTTCAGCTAGGACTTTTAAGGGTTGTAACGTGGCCTAGTTCACGGTTTAAGAAACAAAGGAAAAGGCTCAAATTATATTTGTACCCACCCGCTCTTCGTGATGTTCTTCAAACCTAAACTCAGTTGATCGTGCGTTAGACCTTGTTTGAGTCTTTGCTCGGATATTCCAGTGATGGTTCGGATATTGACAGTTTATTGGGAATAGGCAGTCATTCCTTTTTTGGTTGAGGGTTTGTAGGACCTCTTTCTTTTTTGATTTTGTTATCCCTGTTTTTTGCCTGAACTGTTTCTTTCATGATCACAGTCAGCGGGATGCCCCATTTTTGTAAGTCTTCTTCATAGGTTTTGACTTAATGGGCTTTTGTTTTTGGGAGATAATGACTGCCCGTCCTTATGATTATTGGAACCATCAATGTCTTTTGTTTTGTAAGGACTTTTTTGGTGCCATTCGTTGGGCACTTGGATCAACTGAGAGAACTACCCTGCCCCAGGTTATGATTAAGGGTTTAATTTTTTTTGTGAGAAGAAAACTCCTACTTCTTTGGCTCAACAAAGGGGGTAACGAGGGATTATCTTCCTTATAACTCCAGTGTTTAGGACTTGAAACAATGCCTGTACCTCATCAGCGGGGTCTGTTCAAAAGCATACGGTAAATTGTGGTATCGTTTTCGTCATCCTCCCTCAAGAGGCTTAGAATTATTAATCGAGAGTTGGCATCAAAAAATGAAAGCAGTTTGAATATAGCGAATGCGAATATATTGATTCAAAACAGACATATGCGATGCATTAATGAAATAACAGCGTTTGACATGATAATTGTTTGAACAATCAAAAGAAAATTACAACTTGAAAATTCTAATGGACAAAAGTCTTCTCATTTCAGGACTTGTTACTTCAAATGGTGAATCCTGTAGGGATGGTAGAAGCACTCGGCCTGACCCACTTGGGTGAAATCCACTGCTCCTTCATTAATCAGGTCCTGGACCTTGTTCTTCAGAGCCCAGCAGTCGGCAGTGTCATGTCCAGGACTATCGGAGTGGTATGCACATCTTTTGTTGGGATGATAGTTCGGAGCAGAGATGTTGGGATTCCGGGGAGGAGCTCTTAGTGTAATCAGATTCAACCTCAACAGGTGCTGTAAAGCTTGAAACAGCGGCACGTTGAGCTGGGTGAAATGCCTCCGGGGCTTGCTCTGATCAACCTGTTGCTTTGGGCGAGTTTGTGGTCGGATCTATGAAGTGGTAGCAATTTGGCGAGGTCTATTCTTCACCATACCAGACTCTTGTCCTCTTGGAAGTTGATCAATGCCCTGGTCCCTGGCTTGGGCTGGTTGCTTCATGTCTTGATGAAGCTGACTGATCATGGTCCTCAACTCTTCTTGCTCCCGGGCTAAACCTTGGATGAGAGCCATTTTCCCCAGCATCTGGGTTCTCATGGTATCTACCTCAGCTTGCAGACGTTTCAGCCGTTCGTCCTGGTCATCTTCGGGACTTTTCATGGCCAAATTCCCCATGAGGAGTGTCCTTAACTCTTCCCGCCCCTTGGATAGGCTTAGGAAGATCTCCCTGAACTGAGTCTCTTGAGCATGAAGACCCTGGTTATCTTGTTGGGAAGCCATTGCTGAAATAAACAGCGAAGATGGTAAGTGACCTGTCAAAGGAGTACCTGTAATGCCGTGATATGTATGTATGCATGCAATATTTAAAAGGATCTCGCGGGGTAAACAAGAAAATTGTTAGAATTTGAATTTTGTAGCTTGATTGAAGGAACTTCAGTTTGTTGAGAGTCCTTCTTCAAGAGTCAAGGCTCACCATATTGAGTGGGTCATAGCCCCTGACTCAAGTTATCAACCTTGGCTAGAGGAAAATAAATCCCCCTTACCCATTGCTAGACATTTGATTCATCATGACCTGCATCACAAACCCTTGAGATCCTTGAAATGGATTAGTCCTTATGTAGGATGTATGCAATGGTATGATGTTATGCTATGCATGGAGTAATGTAGGTAAACCCCGTTATGAGTCTAGATTAAAGACTGTAAACAAAACCTGCAAGAAACTCATGTGTCAGATAATAAGCATGCAAGTAGTCAAGTTTGAAGGCACACAAGTCACACAAAGAGCCCTTAGAGTTTAGGTCAGCATGAAGTTTGGGATACTACCCTCTTGAAGTTGGTGGTTAAGACCTGTCCTATCAAAAGTAACCGGGTTATAGAGGATCCCAATATCACTGACTACCCTCAATCGGTCATAACTCCAGCGTCGCAATCTTTTCTTGCGGCCAGAACCATCGCGAGAGTTTAGCCTCAATGGGTGTAGCATACTGCTACTGTTCTATGGCCAAGTTGGGTCAAATTAGGGTTCTAAGGTCGGTTGGTGCTTAATGACTCCTCAGAAGACCCATATTCTCCTCGTTGCAACACAAGGGATATCGGTACATACCAAGGTGCCACACCAATGTAGCCACTGCTTCACCCGTGTCGGTCTACGCCGGACAGGACCCTCACAGCTTATTCTACCTAAAAGGGTATCCCCAGATCCGGGTTAGGATCTATGAAACTCCAAGACAATTCCCACAATCATAAAGCAAACAAACATTCAATTGAAAACATAAGTATGATCTATCCTAAGGTACACCTCACTTTAAAAGTCGTCCCCAGCAGAGTCGCCAGTTCTGTGATCGGTGGATCTGGAACTGACTGTTTAACGCTGGTTCGCGAAATGTCGCGGAAGCAAGAGTCGCCGCCGTCTTTTATTTTCTCCAACAAGGAAAGGACAAAAGCACAGAAAAATTCCTTATGAGACAGTTTCTCGGTTCGGGAGGTAGATTTATAGAAAGGGAAGGTGTTAGCACCCTTTCTATCCATGGTTATCCATGGGCTCTTAGATACTTGCTCATTTGTGTTTTCAAAATGTTTGTTTTCTTTTCAAGTGTGAGTGAGTTTGAAAAATTTTCGTTTAAAATTTCAGTTTGACTCTTGTATCAGTCCTCAAGAGTGTTTGAAAAAATTGTTTTGAAAGCTTTTTGAAAGTGTGTCGGTGTGAAAAGAGTTTTGATTGTTTTTTAGAGCAAGTATCTATGAGTCATCTACCTACCCTAAGGAATTAGGCTGTATAAATGTCCTTAAGGTAGTGCCATCCCACCATTGAGAGGTAGGTAGCACCACCGTTGGAGGTGTTCGGGTCAATTTGATTGTAGGGACAGTTGTGGTCTCCGAAGCAACAGTTAGGATACCTTAGAAGCTACCCTTATGTCCTTGATCCTTTTTTAATCCGAGGCAACCATTTCAAGGCAACTGTTTCGAGGAAACTAGATCTTTAGACAAAGGGCGACCTCTAAGATACCCTATACTTGATGACCACGTTTCGAAGGCAATGAGTGAGGCGTACCCTAGAAGTGGTGTGTGTATTGTGTGTTGTATTCAGTTAATGTTTGTCTTTGTTATTAGTGAGCTACGAGTTGTTTTTATTTACATACATTCTTTCATGCAAGTTTAGCAGTTAAGGGGTGCGGAAAGTAAATTGTGGAAACATAAATCCTACGCTATTACAAGGCGCGGGTTTATACATCGCCAAAAATTACAAAGACCCGTTTTTTAGTAAATAAGTACGGAAATTAAATAAAGCGATAAACCTATTTAACTATTACATTCTTGAAGGCAATTACATAATAATCAAATAAAGTAAATGCGCGCGAATAAATTAATCGGGAATGTCTAAGGGTGATGACCCTTTTTTTAAGAAAAGAAATTGATTTTTTGGCTTTTTTTGTAATTAAAGTGAAATTAAAACTAACTAATGACTAATTAATTAATTTAATTAAAAAGAAAATATTTTTTTTTTTTTATGTTTTTATGAAATAAAAGAAATGGAATAACATTAAAATTAACTTTACCTAATTCTAGATCTATTTTAATTTTTTTAGAAAGGAATTAAAATGGCCTAATTAAACTATTTTAGTTAATGTTTATTTACAAAATAAAATAATAATGATAATAATGATGTAATTCTATTTTTTTTATTTTATGAAAATATGTTAATTAAGTTAATTTGTTAATAATAATAAAAATAAAAAAAGGGTTAGAAATTAAAATAATAGAAAAACAAAACAAAATGAAAAAAAGAAGTAAAACCAAGGGGGGTGTGGGTTGAAATTTGGAGGTGTTGAATTGAATCTTGGCCCATTAGCAGGAAGCCTTGTTTGACCTTTCATGGTAGCCTGTGCACGCTTTGACTCCAGACCATGGTGTTCCTTGCTTTTTGTCCTTTGGATCTGCCTTGAAGACACCTGGCTTGTTGGATCTATGAGGTCTATAGTGTTCCTCTTTTGAGAATCTGCATGTGAAAGCAATGAAAAAAATGATATGGAAATTATAGGGGACCTGGGAAGAACTTACAGCGCGGTATGAGCCTCAGGACTTGGCAAAGGTTGCTTTAGCTTCAGGGTGTGGCAAGGAATAGAACCACGTGCTTGTTTTGATCTGAAGATGCTCGCAACTATGTTTTAGAACTCTCACTTTTTGAATAATTTTTTGGTTTTGCTCTTGGCCGTTTCTGCACACACTATTTTTTGAATGAGGTTGGGAAGGCTTGTATATATAGTAATGAATGAGAATCAATCAAAATTATGGTCATTAAGCTTATGCAATTATGTTCTTGATTTCCTCCATAACCAATATTGAACCATTTGCCATATTTGTGAAAATTTGAATTTTTATGCCCATAATTGGCCTTGCACGAATTTGGAAGGTATTTCAAGGTGTATCAAAGCTAATCAACACAAAATATATCCCTCCATTAATTTCTTTGATTTTTATTTAAATTTTAAAGATTTTAAAATGAATTAAATCAAATAAAATTAAATAAAAATGAAAAAATTAATTTTAAATCTTGAAATAAATTGTGGGACACGTGGGAAGCATGTCCAAGCTGAATCAAGTGGAAAAAGTGGGGCCCTTTTATCAAAAATGAATTTTCAAGGATAGTTGACTTTGGCCATTTCACAAAAATTTCCCAACTTCTCCAATGCATATCTTGCTCAATTTTGAAGCTATGAACATGTTCTTGGACATTTTGGAAAGGTCTTGAAGTCCTCTAACCAATGTCTTTGGTCCCATGTCATTTTGATTTACCAATATCAAGTTATGGTCTTTGACTTAAAGTGCCTTTTTGTTGACTTTTGAAAATGACCTATAATGTTGAAATTGATATCTTTTTGTGAGAGCATTTCTTGGACTTGGAGTGTGAAGATGAGTTGTAGGAAATGTCATACCCTTAAAAATGAGCATTAGATGGGATTTTTCTTATAAACCATGAAAAAGTTATGCCCTGGTCAAGTTACAGTTGACTTTTCAGCTGTCCAAAAATAGAAACTTTTGCATCTTGAGACTTTTTGAGCCATGCTTGAGGAATCATGATCAAGAATTGATCAAATGATGATTGTGGCTTCAAAATAAGATGTTGACAAAAAAATTTGACTTTTGACTGCCAAATGACCATTTTGCCCCTACAGTTGACTGTTGAGCAATTAGGGTTTTTGACTGTGCAACTTGACCTTGTGAGCCTTGAAACTTGACATGTAGGTGTTTGACAATGTTTATGAGCATATGGGACTTGATTGAGCCCCTTGAAAACTTCAACTTCCTTGCAAGAACCAAAACCCTAGTTTGACTGGCTTAGGAGGATGGTTGACTGTGTAGCCCTTGAGTAGACTTTGAAGATTATGGGAGGGAAAATTTTGGGGTACAACACTCTTCGGTCTCAAGATCACAGCAAAGTGCAGGTTCATCCAATTTCCAAATAATGATCCGGGGAGCCTCGTTGTCCCACTTGACTTTGAACATAGAAGACATCGTAGCCAACGCGTCCGCCAACTGATTCTCCTCTCTTGGGAAGTGTTCAAAGGTTATCTCCTCGAAATGGGGAAGTAACGTCAATACATACTCCTTGTAAGGAATAAGATTTGGGTGTTTCGTATCCCACTCTCCTTTGATCTGGCTGATCACGAGAGCGGAATCTCCGAAGACACTCAGAAACTTAATCCTTAGGTCAATTGCAGCTCGAAGACCCATAATGCAGGCTTCATACTCCGCCATATTGTTGGTGCAGTTGAAACATAGTCGGGCGGTAAATGGAGTATGAGAGCCCTTAGGAGATATGATCACAGCGCCAATGCCATTACCCAAAGCGTTTGAAGCTCCATCAAAGTGCATAGACCATCAGGATCCTTCCTCAGGTCCTTCATCCGGTCTAGGTGTCTCACAATCAGTTACTACCATGATATTCTCGTTTGGAAATTCAAAGTTCATAGGCTGGTAATCATCCACTGCCTGATGTGCCAAATGGTCTGCCAATACACTTCCCTTGATTGCTTTTTGAGTCGTGTACTGGATGTCATATTCAGTCAAGATCATCTGCCATCTTGCTATTCTTCCGGACAAGGCAGGCTTTTCAAAGATATACTTGATTGGATCCATCTTTAAAATCAACAGAGTAGTGTGAGTCAACATATACTGTCTCAGCCGGCGAGCAGCCCATGCCAAAGTGCAACAAGTTTTCTCGAGCAGTGAGTATCGGGTCTCACAGTCGGTAAACTTTTTGCTAAGGTAATAAATAGCATTCTCTTTTCGGCCAGACTCGTCATGCTGCCCCAGCACACACCCCATTGAATTGTCAAGTACTGTTAAGTATAAAATCAAAGGTCTCCCTTCAACTGGTGGCATAAGAATATGTGGCTCCTGGAGGTACTCTTTGATTTTTTTCGAAAGCAACCTGACATTCATCATTCCAACACACCACTTGATCTTTCTTCAGTAACTTGAAGATTGGCTCACAAGTAGCAGTTAGGTGCGAGATGAATCGGGCAATATAGTTCAATCGTCCTAGAAAGCCTCTGACCTCCTTCTCTGTCTTGGGAGCTGGCATCTCTTGTATGGCTTTCACCTTGGCAGAGTCCACTTGAATACCTTTGTCGCTCACGACGAAACCTAGCAGTTTACCGGACCATACCCCGAAGGTGCATTTGTTTGGGTTCAATCTCAGCTTGTATAACTTCAACCTGTCAAACAGTTTCTGTAGATGGTCAAGGTGTTCCTCCTCAGTTTGGGACCTCGCAATCATATCGTCGACGTATACTTCAATCTCATGATGGATCATGTCATGAAACAAAGCAACCATGGCACGCTGATATGTTGCCCCAGCATTTTTCAACCCAAAAGGCATGACCTTGTAGAAAAAGGTACCCCACTGGGTGACGAAAGTGGTCTTTTCCATGTCTTCAAGAGCCATTTTGATTTGATTATAACCGGAGAAACCATCCATAAAGGAGAATACCTTGTGCTGAGCAGTATTGTCAACCAGAACATCGATGTGAGGTAGAGGGAAGTCATCCTTAGGGCTCGCCCTGTTCAAATCCCTGTAGTCAACACACATTCGGACCTTACCATCTTTCTTCGGTACTGGAACCACATTGGCAACCCACTGAGGGTAAGAAGTTACTGCTAGAAAACCGGCGTCAAATTGTTTCATAACCTCGGCCTTGATTTTCTCGCACATCTCTGGACGCATACGGCAGACCTTCTGTTTTACTGGAGGACAGTCTTCCTTGGTAGGCAGGCGATGAACCACAATGTCGGTATCCAACCCAGGCATATCTTCGTAAGACCAAGCAAAGATCTCCACGTAGTCATGCAGCATCTGAATCAACCGCTGTTTCCCACTAAGCTCCAGATTTGCACCGATCTTGACTTCCTTTTTGTCTGTCTCGGTACCCAGATTCACTGTTTCCAATGGCTCTTCATGTGGCTGAATGGCCCTCTCTTCCTGAAGTAGCAGTCTTGCAAGCTCGCCCGGCACTTCGCAATCATCTTCACCTTCGTCTTCGGCTAAGTTGATCGGATTTTCGAAGTCATAACTGGCAGTAGCAGAGTTGTTACCAGTGAGATCTAGAGTGGATTGGGACCTGTATATGTGAGTGTGTGTAAAATAGCTGTTTTGCAATATATAATAAAGAAAGACAAGGAGCGCAAAATTTGAAATGCGAAAACGCCCAATGCTTTTATTAATGATATATGAAAATGGCATACAAAAGCCCTTACAAATGAAGCCACGGTGCCCCGGGTAAGACACCGGGCCATAAAGTTTCGCAATATTGTCTGTTACAAATTCGAAACAAAGAGCTCATTACTGAGTAATAAAAGTAATAGGGATGAAATCCTTTGCTGTCCAGTTGTTTGGTCCACCGTTGGTCGTAGGGTAGATCCAGCTGTCGAATTCAGACTCCTCCACGTCATCTTCGATGGCATTTACTCCCGAGTTGCTGATGAACACAAGAGGTCTTCCAATTCTTGCACTTCTAACAGTCTTTTGAGCTTCTGCAGTGAAACCCAAACCAAACTTGTTAGTCTTCTGAGTGAAATCAGGAAGTCGGCCCCAGTTTGCATACTCACCCTTCTCAATAACAGCCCGAGCATCCTTTAAGGAAGCCATCTTCATGGGAGAATCTTCCATCACGGTCTCAGCTGATGCCAGTGTCTGAGGAACCTCTTCAAAGTGTTGAAATGGGGTCTCAATGAACTCCCCATCCATCTCTACATACCGAAACGAGTTGAGGTGGCTGACCATGTACTCCTCCTCCCCTTGTACTGTCACAATCTTCCCTCTGACCGGGTACTTCAACTTCTGGTGGAGCGTTGAGGTTACGGCTCCAGCTTTGTGGATCCATGGATGACCCAACAAACAAGAATCGGATGGCCGAATGTCCATCCCGTAGAATGTGGAGTTGAAGACCTGAGAACCCACTTTGATTGGAATATCAACCTCACCATGCACCATCCTTTTAGACCCATCAAAGGCCCGGACAATAATGTTACTCGACTTTAGCTCCAAACCTTCGCAATCCAGCCTGTCTAGAGCTTTCTTGGGCAAGACGTTCAATGAGGAACCAGTGTCAACCAACACATGTGCAAGAGTAGTGCCCCTGCATTCAATGGAGACATCCAGGGCATCATTATGGTTCTTCCCTTTAGCAGTCAGATCAGCGTCGGAGAAACCCAAACCATTATCAGCAGTTAAATTGGCCACACAATCGGTAAATTGATCAGCTAATGTCTCTTGTGGCACGTGGGCCGTCTTCAGGAAGGTAATCAGAGCCTTGGCATGGGCCTCTGAGCACAACAACAGTGATAACATAGAGATCTTGGATGGGGTTTGCCCCAGTTGCTCAACTACATTAAAATCACTCTTCTTAATAATCTTCAGAATCTCTTCCATCTCCTGTTTGGAAGCTTCAGCAGTGATTGTCTTCGGTGCCTCCGTCTGGGCAGGCATATCAGTGACGATCCCTTTGCCCCGAGCGTTAGATGACTCGGCGCAAGGGGGAGGAACAGGGACTTGATCAGGAATGGCAGCAGGTACACTTGCAGGCTTGATGACAACAGGTCTTCGGACGGCTGGTGGGGCAATATCAGGTGAGAAAAGTCTACCACTGCGGGTGACTTTAGCAGGCCCAGTAATGTTCCCGACGCCGGTATCAGCATTAAACTCTTGTTTAACTCCAAGAACATAAACGTCTGCCCCATAGTGCCAAGGGATAGCTTTGTCAGATGTATAGGGGATGGGCCCCGGAACAGTGATGATTACAGGTGCGATCTTCGGAACGGATGTAATTCTAACAGGTGTCCTCGAGGGAGCCTTGGAAGAATTGTCGAAAATGGTAATGATGGCGACTTCTTCAGAAGGAACAAATGGAACAACAGTCTTTTCGAACAGGATCTCTTTACTATCCATCAGGTCTTGGATACCTGACTTCAAAGATGGGCAACCAGTAGGCGAAACAAAACACATATGACAACCTTCACCACAACCCAGAAATAAACCGGCTAGCAACAGGTTCTTCTTGACAGTCATCAGAGGGGTAACAATATCATCCACAGATACTACAAACAAGTCTTCCTCTACAACATTTACTCCATGTTTGAGCATGGGAGCAGTCACAACATTAGGCCTCTCGGGCGCCTCAAACTCAATCTCTTTTGCATCAATTAAGTCTTGCACCTTGTTTTTCAGACTCCAACAATCATCTGCATTATGCCCCGGGCTATCGGAGTGATAAGCACAACGGGCGTTAGGGTTATACTTTAGTGATGCAGTATTTTGATTCTTTGGAGCTTCTCTTAGAGTCACCAGATTAGTCTTCAGCAACTGTGGCAACATCTGAGACAAAGTCAATCTGAGACGAGTAAATTGCCTTCGAGGTCTCTCGTCTCTTTATTGGTTGTGATGCTGAGGAGCACCAGCAGGTTTTGAGATAACAACCTCATTGACAGCTTGGCGGTGTTCAGGTCTATTCTGTCTTCTTGAACTGTAGACAACACTGGACTCTTTCTTAAACGGTCTCTTCTCGGTGCTCGATGAGGCACCCTTCTGTATTTTTCCAGCCTTAATTCCAGCTTCAATCCTCTCACCAGTCAAGATAAGGTCTGTAAACCCTGCTGAAGAGCTCCCAATTAAATGGTTAAAGAATGGACCAGACAGGGTCCCCAAAAACATATCAACAAGTTCACGATCAGCTAAAGGTGGTTGCACCCTTCCGGCAAGGTCTCTCCATTTTTGAGCATACTCTTTAAATCCTTCTCCCGTCCCTATTGACATACCCTGGAGTTGGGTACGCGTAGGAGCGAGGTCGGAGTTATACTGATAATGCTTAAAGAATGCAGCAGCCAAATCCTCCCAGCTGCGGATACTGGCTCCGTCCAACTGATAGAACCACTCAAGCTGAGTCCCTGAGAGACTGTCTTGAAAGAAATGGATCCATAAGTTCTTATCAGCAGTGTAAGGTTAGATCTTCCTCACATATGACCGGAGGTGCAGCTTTGGACAGGAAGCTCCCTGTAATCAACACACATTCGGACCTTACCATCCTTCTTCGGCACTGGAACCACGTTGGCAACCCACTGAGGGTAAGAAGTCACTGCTAGAAACCCGACATCAAATTGTTTCATAACCTCAACTTTGATTTTCTCAGACATCTCTGGACGCATACGGCGGACCTTTTGTTTTACCGGAGGGCAATCTTCCTTAGTAGGCAGGTGATGAACCACAATGTCGGTATCCAACCCAGGCATGTCTTCGTAAGACCAGGCAAAGATTTCCACATAGTCATGCAGCATCTGAATCAACCGTTGCTTCACACTGGACTCTAGATTGGCACCAATCTTGACTTCCTTTCTGTCTATCTCAGTACCCAGATTTACCGTTTCCACTGGCTCTTCATGTGGCTGAATGGCCCTCTCTTCTTGGAGTAGCAGTCTTGCAAGTTCACCAGGCACTTCACAATCATCTTCACCTTCGTCTTCGGCTAAGTTGATCGGATTCTCGAAGTCATAACTGGCAGTAGCAGAGTTGTTATCAGTGAGATCCAGAGTGGATTGGAACTTGTATAAGTGAGTGTGTGTAAATATAGCTGTTTTGCAATATACAATAAAGAAATAAAAGGAGCGCAAGATTTTGAAATGCAACAAACGTCCAATGTTTTGATTAATGATATATGAAAATGTCATACAAAAGCCCTCACAAATTGAGCCACGGTGCCCCGGGTAGGACACCGAGCCATAAAAGTTTCAACATATTGTTCGTTACAAATTGAAAACAAAAGAGTTCATTATTGGGTGACAAAAGTAATAGGTGTAAAGTTTTTGGCAGTCCAGTTGCTTGGTCCACTGTCGGTTGTTGGGTAGATCCAGCTGTCGAATTCAGATTCCTCCATGTCGTCTTCAATAACATTCACTCCCGGGTTGGTGATGAATACAGGAGGTCTTCCAATCCTCGCCTTACGAACAGCCTTCTGAGCCTCTGCAGTGAAGCCCAAACCAAACTTGTCAGTCTTTAGAGTGAAGTCAGGAAGTCGGCCCCAGTTTGCACACTCACCCTTCTCAATCACAGCCCGGGCATCCTTTAAGGACGCCATCTTCAATCACAGTTTCAGCTGATGCTAAAGTCTGAGGCGCCTCTTCAAAGTGCTGGAATGGAGTCTCAATGAATTCCCCATCCATTTCTATGTACCGGAACGAGTTTAGGTGGCTGACCATATATTCTTCTTCCCCTTGAACTGTGACAATCTTTCCTCTGTCTGGGTACTTAAGCTTCTGATGTAGTGTGGAGGTCACAGCTCCAGCCTTGTGGATCCATGGACGGCCCAACAAACAAGAGTAGGATGGATGGATGTCCATCACATACAAAGTTGAATCAAAAACTTGAGAACCAACCCTGATTGGAATGTCAACTTCACCATGTACCATCCTTTTCGAACCGTCAAAGGCTCGGACAATAATGTTACTGGGTTTGAGCTCCAGACCCTCACAATCCATCCTGTCTAGGGCTTTCATGGGTAATATATTCAATGAAGAACCGGTGTCTACAAACACATGGGCAAGAGTAGTGCCTCTGCATTCAATGGAGACATGCAGGGCATCATTATGGTTCTTTCCTTTGGCGGTCAGATCGGCGTCAGAGAAGCCCAAACCATTATCGACAGTCAAGTTGGCCACACAATCAGTAAATTGATCAGCAGGCGTTTCTTGCGGCACATGGGCCATCTTCAGGAAGGATATCAGAGCCTTGGCGTGGGCCTCTGAACACAATAACAGTGATAGCATAGAAATTTTAGAGGGGGTGTGCCCCAACTGCTCAACAACATTGAAATCACTTTTCTTGATAATCTTGAGGATCTCCTCCATCTCTTGCTGGGAGGCTTCAACAGGGGTTGTCTTCGGCGCCTCCGTCAGGGCAGGAAAATCATTAGCAATCCCTTTTCCCCGAGCGTCAGATGACTCGGCAGCAGGGGTAGAAACAGGAACTTGATTAGGAAGTGGAACATGCACACTTGCAGGTGTGATGATAAGGGGTTTCTGAATAGCTGGTGGCGCAATATCTGGCGAGAACAGCCTACCACTGCGAGTAATTTTGGCAGGCACGGTGATGTTACTGACACCGGTACTTGTATCAAACTCTTGCTTCACTCCAAGCACATAAACATCTGCCCCATAGTGCCACGGGACAGCTTTGTCGGACGTATAGGGGAGGGGCCCTAGAACAATGATGATGATAGGAGCAATCTTCTGAGTGGACATGATTTTGACAGGCTTCTTTGAAGGAGCCTTGGGAGGTTTGTTGAAAATAGTGACAATAGAACAATCTTCTCGAACAAGATTTCTTTGCTATCCAACAGGCTTTGGATACCTGATTTCAGCAAAGGACAACCAAAAGGCAAAACAGCACATAGAAGGCAATCTTCACCACATCCCAGAGATAAACCGGCTAGCAACAGATTCCTTTTAACAGTCGATAACGAAGTAACAATCTCTTCCATGGAGGCTACGTATCGGTCTTCTTCCACATCATTCACTCCATGCTGGGGCATGGGAGCAGTCACAACATTGGGCCTTTCGGGCGCCTCAAACTGTATTTCCTTAGCATCAATAAGGTCTTGAACCTTATTCCTCAGAGCCCAGCAATCGTCTGTAGTATGCCCGGGGCTATCAGAGTGATAAGCGAAATGGGCGTTGGGGTTGTACTTTGGAGAAGCTGTGTTCACTACCTTCAGAGCTTCCTTGACAGTTACCAGGTTGGTTGACAGTAGTTACAGCAAAATCTGAGACAGGGTCATACTGAGCCGAGTGTACTGCCTCTTGGGTCTCTCACCCCTTGGTTGGTTGTACTGCTGAGGAGCAGCAGCAGGCTTTGAAATTACCAATGTATTGACAGCTTGGCGGCATTCCGGCTTAACTTATCTTCTAGGACCATAAACAGCACTAGCTTCCTTCTTGAAAGGCTTCTTCTCAGTACTTGCGGAGGCACCTTTTGGTATCTTCCCTGACTTGATACCAGCTTCTATCCTCTCACCAGTCAAGATCAAATATGTAAACCCAGCAGAAGAATTACCAATCAGATGATTGAAGAATGGACCAGACAGGGTCCCTAGGAACATGTCAACAAGTTCACGATCAACAAAGGAGGCTGCACCCTTCCAGCCAGGTCCCTCCACTTTTGCGCATACTCCTTGAATCCTTCTCCCGTCCCCATTGACATACCCTGAAGTTGGGTACGCGTAGGAGCGAGGTCAGAATTGTACTGATATTTTTTATAAAAGGCAGTAGCCAAGTCCTCCCAGTTTCGAATACTGGCTCCATCTAGCTGATAGAACCATTCGAGTTGAGACCCCGAAAGGCTATCCTGAAAGAAATGGATCCATAGGTTCTTGTCTGCAGTGTAAGGTTGGATCTTCCTTACATATGATCTGAGATGCAGCTTAGGATAGGAAGCCCCGTCGTACTTCGCAAAGGCAGGTGCCTTGAACTTGTGTGGGATCACCACCCCAGAAGATAAACCTAGATCTCTGAAATCCAACCCCGACACATTTTGAATCTCCATGGCACTTAAATGGTCCTCTAGTTGCTTGTATCTGTCTGCAGCAGGAGGGTACTGTTCATCATTGTAATCCGTCTCGTTGTCGGAGACTGCAGGACTAGGAGCCCTTCCCCCTTGGGGACTGTCTTTCTCTGCAGAGGAAGTAGCCTGATCAGCCTCATTATGGAGTGTATTCCCAAACCTGCGTCCAGTGTTGAACATCGCAGTCCTCTTCTTCTTCTTCTTCTTCTTCAAGAGCAGAGTCTTCAAATCTTGTTGACCTTGGGCTAAGCTCATGACCAGCTCTTGAAACTGGGCGTTCTGGGTCTGGAGGGCCTTGATAGCTTGCTCATTGGATGATTCAGGATTCATGATGACTGTTCAAATAAACAGCGAAGAAGATTAAGCAACCTGTGGAAAAAGGGTACCTGTTATGCATATGATGCAATGAGATGCGCATGTTTTATGTTTTCAAAGACAATCGGGATTCAACTTTGTAGACAAAAAGAAACACACTTCATTAGATTCAAACTTTAAATTGTTCAACAACTTGCCCTTAGGCATTACAAAAAATGAAAATACTGAAAAGGAAACAAAAGCTGTAAAAGAAACATCCTAAGCTCATCAGTGCTCCCATGGCCTCCTCTTCTCAGTACGGATATAGTCATTCAGGATCCTCTCTTCCTCCAATTGCTTAGTCAGCTTCTGGATCTTCCGTTCTTGTTCGTTGAACTTTTCCCGATAAAAATCCCGTTCTTCCTGTAGCTTCACCCAAGATCTCTTTAGTGTATCAACATCAGTGGGTATCTGAGGAGGGAGGACAGTTGGAGGAACCCCGTCTTCATCGGGAGATTCAAGAATGATAGGCCTGACAGCTTCGTATGGCATACCTAACTTCTGAGCACGGATGCGGACCCATCTGCAATAGGGTTCCAATGGTAGAGAAGTATTCGGTCCCAACTCATGTGGGTCAGCTTTGTGAATTCTGTCCCAAGCCTTAATGAATCCATGGCGCAGTTTGTCACTGCCTACCTGAAATTCAAAACTAAAGTGAGGAACCAACATCTCATGAGGCCCTACTCTTCTGGCTCTTCCAAACTGACGGAGAGCTAAACATGAATTATAAGAGATTCCTCCCTGGGTACCGATCAATGGAACATTAGGGTATTCTCCGCAACGATCAATAACAGCTACCTCATCCAAACCTCTGAGAGTCCAAGTGATGTCATTATCAGTGAGAGACATTAACCTATAAGCCCAACCCTTTCCTTCTTCATTCTTCAGCACGAACTTAGGAAGGTGAGAAATAAACCACCTCACTAACAAAGGAGCACAACACCATGGAGTTCCCCGTCTTCGGGCAGTACGAGCATAGAGTTGTTGCATGATATCACCCAAAAGAGTGGGTACAAGGTTCCGAGATATGAAGATCCTTATGGCATAGATATTGATAAGGGTATCAGGATTGGGAAACAATACCAGACCATAGATTAAAAGAGCCAGAATGTCTTCGTACGCCTTGAAGTCTAAGTCATTCCAGAAACTATTAGCTTTGCCAACCAGAAACTTAACCAAAAATCCCTTAACTCCACTTCTTGTTTCCCAGTTATCCACTACCTCTTCTTTGGTTAAGGGAAGGACTGCAGCAATCTCTTCGGGCCTAAGAGTCTTCTCCCAACCAGTGAATGGAGTCTGCTCCAAAACAGGGATACCAAGCAAATCATAGAATTCTTCCAGGGTAGGGACCAGCTGGAAGTCTTGAAAAGTGAAGCAATGATACAAGGGATCATAAAACTGGACCAAGACACTCATCAATTGTTGGTCCCATTTTGAAGTGATCAAACCAAGGAGAGAACCATGCCTCTTGATGAAAGAAGTAGTGTTTGGAATCCTATCAACCAATTCCTTGAGCAAAGTAGGTGGTTGAACAAAGTTGAGCTGGATAGTATTCCTACGCACGGGCATCATGATGTCCTACAAAACAGAGCAAAGATGAAACCCTCTTGTTTTTGAAATGGGTCAGTCCTTATGCAGGATGCATGCAATGGTATGATGGTATGATGCTATGATGAAGCACACCACAAGTATTCACAAAGGCAAACATGATAAGGCACACAAGTCACACAAGACAACCCTTAGGGTTTAGGCCAGCATGAAGTTTAGGTATTACCCTCTTTTAGTTTCGTTGGTTAAAACCTGTCCTATCAAAAGTAACCGGGTTCTAGAGGATCTCAATATCATTGACTACCCTCATTCGGTCATAACTCCAGCATCGCAATCTTTTCTTGCGGCCAGAACCATCGCGAGAGTTTAGCCTCAATGAGTGTAGCATACTGCTACTGTTCTATGGCCAAGTTGGGTCAATTTAGGGTTCTAAGGTCGGTTGGTGCTTAATGACTCCTTAGAAGACCCATATTCTCCTCGTTGCAACACAAGGGATATCGGTACAGACCAAGGTGTCACACCAACGTAGCCACTGCTTCACCCATGTCGGTCTACGCCGGACAGGTCCCTCATAGATTATGCTACCTAAAAGGGTATTCCCCAGATCCGGGTTAGGATCTATGAAACTCCGATGCAAAGCCCACAAATATAAAAGCAAACAAAGCAAACAATTTGAAAACAAAAGTGATATAAGCCCTAAGGTTACTCCACTTTTAAGTAGTCCCCAGCAGAGTCGCCAGTTCTGTGATACGGTGGGAGAACTGACTTGAGTTTTGTTTTCGCAAATGTTTCGGTTTGAGCAAGAGTCTCCACCGGCTTTTTATTTTATCCTAAGGAAAGGTTAAAAAGCACAGCAAAGACCTTTGAGATGTTTTCTTGGGTTCAGGGAGTAGATTATAGAAAGGGAAGGTATTAGCACCCTTTCTATCCACGGTTATCCATGGGCTCTTAGTTACTTGCTTAGATCAACTTGCCTTGATTTTCAATTGTTTGAAATGGTGCTTTGTGTGTGGGTTTGAAAATGTTTTGAAAAGAGGCCAATGTGGTGGCAACCTTTGTAATGATCCATGTTGGGATATATACAAAGGTGTATGTCTTTTGAAAAGTTTTTCAATGCTTTTGAAAGTTGTTTTGAAAGTGTGTTGTGATGTGTGTTTTGAAAAATAGGCAAGTGTTTTTGTTTTGCAAGTTGGCAAGTAACCAAGAGCTATCTACCCTAAATTTCTCAAAGATCTTTGCTATGTTTTAACCCTTTTAACAATTTTGTTCCACCATTGTATTTGGTGGACAATCTTGTCTTAGGATGTGAACGGGACGGGCACGGGTCATCGTTTAGACCATGATTGCAATGGTGCCAAGTATCTTTGGGCAATTTTTCCTTTAAGGGACTTGATCATTTTTAGGCAACTTTTGAAAGCGTCATCGAGGGACTATGATCATTTGAATTGTTTTTGTTTTGCCAAAGACACCTAACATGCAACATGGCCCATTATTGAAGGCATCAAGTGGAGTAACCCTAGGGGGTGCAAGTGTGATTGGTGTTTGTTCATTTTCATGCTTTTATCTTGGAATTAGGTCAAACTATTTGTTTTGGTTGATTTTTGCATACAAACTATAATTCTATCATGGCATATTTAGAAAGTTTTTAAATGCGAAATTAAAAGTCCTAAGTTATTAGACAATGATCATGGGAATGGGGGTACAAATGTTCAAATGGGGATGAGACTTCATAGGAGAGTAGTGTCCAATATTTACAACCAAATCGAATTGCGCAAATGTAAATATAAAGATGTATAAGAATAAATCAATATATATTTTTGGTATTTTTTATCCTAAATATCCTAATAAATATGTAAATATTTATATTATATGCTAAATATATTAAATATGTACAAAAATAAAATATTTAATATTTACAAAAAAAGTATATTTTTTTATAAAATGTTTTCAAAAGATAAAATAAAATGAAAATTAGAAAATAAATGTGTTTGTATTATTTTTTGTATTTTTAAATAAAAAGTACTATGCATTTATTTACATATTAAACTAAATGAAACCAAATAAATATCAAATAAAATGCAAAAAAATATGAGAAAAATATTTTAAATATTTTTTATGCTTTAATAAAAAATAACAAATCAGAATCAAGAAGAAAAAGTTAAAAATGACAAATAAAACTCAAAATGGGCCAGGGGGTGCATGTGTAAAATAGTAGTGCAAAAAGGAAGAAGGTCAGGCCCAGCCCAGAAGAACTTTGTCTTCAACCTCTGGACAAACAAACAGAGCAAACGCGTGCTTCCTGCTATCTCAAGATTCCTGGACTTTCAAGCAAAACTCATAACACCAAAAATGTAGAGCATCATGTCACGAGTTCATACATATAAACAACTTGATCTAACTCTCAGAAATGAGAGAGAATTTCTTCTCCCCCAATTTCTGACCTAAGTTTTTGTCAATGTTCAGGTCTTAAATTCTCTCAGCATATGCAATATAAATGGAAAGTGAGGATATGAGTGGCTTCAGGGACATGAGTATGACCCTTTTCATTCATAAACTTAAAGCTAACTCTTCCCAGATTGAGAGATAGAAGTCCATGAACTTACCTGTTCAGCTTGGATCGTGTCTGGAAATGGAGGCACTTTCAAGGCAATGTGAGGACTTGTACAACTTGCTTGAAGTTCAGGGATGCTTCTCCCACCTTTAGCTTGCTTTGAAACCAAATGAATCAAGCTATGGAAGTCAACCTGCAAAACAGAAAAAGTGAAAATGGTGAAGTTGGTTAGAGGTGTTACAGGTCGTGTCCAATGCTTGGAATAGTTTGTATAGGTGGTATGGAGTGTGTATGAAGTGGTTTTGGCCAAGGCGCACGAATGGATTGAGTTGTAGAAGTCCAACTGCAGAAGGGACTATGTTTTCTGCAGTAGGATGGTGTTTTGATGGATGATGAGGTTTGGAAGGTGGTTAGCTCGTGCCTTAGCTTAGGTTTGGTATTTGGAATGTGTTTTACAAGTTTACTTTGGCTTGTCTTGGCAGAAATGTGAGATTGTTTTCAAAATGCAAGGTTTCTTCTCACTTAAGCAAAAATTGTCAAGTGCTGTTACATGCTCCTCTAGGCCCCTCAAATGTGCTGCAAAGCTTTGTCTTGATCAGTGGGATATGTCCAATAGCTTGTGCCTAGAAGATATGCCTTGTACCACTTGATTTGCAAACTTGACATAAAGTTGCTCTTTATAAAAATGGATAATTTGCTTTTTCTAATTAAGGACTAATCCTTCATGTAATGACCAAACTCATAGAATAACATCTTGGCACAATGGATTAGCATTTAATTTTTGAGTGTAAATGAGATTAGAGGCCTGTAATGTAGCTTGCATATGCTGAGTTGAAAAATTGCACAAGTTATGAACATGCCTTTGGCCATGAATTAAAGTGACTTTTGCTCATATTGCCAAATTCGATTCTCCCTAACCACAAGGTTGTTTGATGAGTTCTTGGACATTTTGGAAAGCTTGGAATGTGTAATACAATCCATCTTTGTAATGAAAATTGAAATTCCAAGTGGAAGCATGTGAAAAGTGTCCATGAAGTTAGGCAAAAATCCTGCCTAGAATAGGTCAAAATTTTTCTAATGTTAAGAATGTTTTGCACCCTTGTTCCAAAAATCATAACTTGAGCTACAAGCTTCTTTTGAGGAAACTTTGTGAATCAAAGTTATAGATTTTGAAATGTACTATAACTTTCATGTTTTGACTTTTGTTTTAATCCAAATGCATCTTGATAAAAAAAGGGACAAAGTTAGGAAAAAAATTAGGGATTTTCATAACTTAAAAAATTTCTAAGTTATGAAAATTCTTCATTTTAAACCCCAATTTGCAATTCTTGATTTCTTGATGAACAAGTTTCATAATTGGACATATTTTGATGAAAAATGAATCTTGACACTTGATTTTGACCAAAAAGTCAAAGTTTGACTTTTCAGTATACAGTCAAATTTGGCTCATTTGACTGGAAAATTCATCTGTCAATCTTGTGCATTTGGGATCTTTTGAACTTGTTGAACATGTCAAGACAATGCCATTGGGTCCTTGGGTCCATATATGAGCTTGGTTTGCCATTGGTTAGGTCAAACAGTCAAAACTTGTCTTTGTGCAGTCAAAACCCTAAAAATGACCATTTTGCCCTTTTGGTGATCTGATCAAATTTCTTGTGGAATTGTGATCCAAACTTGACCAAATGGTTCATATGAGTTCATAATGTTGATGTGGGTCAAATTTCATGAGGTTTGACTGTCAATTGACCACAGTTGACTTTTTCCCCAATACAGCTGATTTCTAGGTCAACTGTCCAATTGACTGGGCAAAGATTGGAATCAAGACTTGAAACTTGGTATGGATAAACTTGGGAGTCCAATATGAAGCATGAAAGTCACTTTGGTCCTTTTAGGTCAAAACATCTTTGTGCAACCTCAAACCCTAATTTGGGTCAACAGTGCAAGGAGAAGTCTTGAGCAGAGCAAATCCTAACTTGATCTTGAGCTCCAATGGTCTTGTGATGAGAAAATGTTGAGGAAATGGGAGGGCAAATTTTGGGGTACAACAACCACATTCGAGGCAACCAAATGAGGTATACCTTAAGAGTGGCATGTGCGAGTGTGTCAATTTTCAGTTTATATTATCTTTGCATTTTTAGGTGTTCTACCATTTGTTTTTAGATCTTGTCATGCAATCCTAGTTAGCATACATCTAAGCAGTTAATATATATACAGGAATTTAAAGTGCGGAAATCGTAAATCCTACGCTATTACAAGGCTTCGGGGAGGGGGATTATTTACATGTCCAAAATTGGGGAAAATAAAAGCAGTAAAGTAAAAGTCTTAATTTTAAGCTATCATAAACCATTAAGTAGTTGCAATAAAATAAACGCGCGTGAATCTGAAAATAAACTCTAAAAATCCTAAGAATAAAATCTTTTTGATTGTTTTTATTCTATTTTTTTGGGAAAATGCTAAATGTTCAATTAAGTCAAATTTAATTAATTAAAAATATTGATTAAAATTTACTCTAAAACATACTTAATATTTTTTGCATTTTTGTTTATGAAAAGGATTGAATTTAAATAAATCCTAAGTCTACTGATTTTAAAATTGAAGAAAATAAGTTAAAATAAATAACTAAATTAAATCCTAATTCTAAGTTACTTATTTTTTATGATTTTTATGTTGATTAAAAAAAACTAAAAGAAATAAACAAAAACAAAGTAAACAAAGTACAAATGGGACAGGCAACAAATCAAGAAAAAATAAAATTCTGGAGGCCTGGGTCGAAAGAGGTGCAGGTTCTCTTTCGACCCAATGAAGAGTCTTGATCGAAGGTGCATGAGGGGCTGCACTCTGAGGGTGTTTGATCTGGGCATGTCATCCTTCGATCTGGAAATCCTGGGTCCAGTACGAAGCTAAACTTATGAGCTTCGAAATTCTGAGCAGGAATCTGAGAATGTAGTTCCTGCAAAACGAAACAGATATTAAAGGTCCAGGGGGGGAGTTTACCCCCCTGATTCGAATCTTCTCCCTATTCGCACCTGCTAAATCTGGGTCTGGGTTTGTTTTATTCTGGGATTCGTAGGAGGGACTCAGATTGTGCCCAAGCAATGGCACAATCTCCTCTTTGCGCTGTGGCTTACATGTAGCATATTAAATCATTCACAAGCAAACAATAATAACATGAATATGCAATCAAAAATGAATTTAAAAATGAATTTAAAAATGAATTTGGGATTAGAGATTTTTCTTTTACCAAACAGATGTGTTTCGATTTGTAGTTCTAAGGGTGGAGGTGTTTGCTGGGTGGCAACTTTGGCTTGTGCAAGGATTGGGTAGCGTATCTCCAAGTTCTCCCTGCTTCTTTTTCTTAATTTTTTCTGTATATTTTCGTTCTCTCTCTGTGTGCCGAGTCCTTTTTTTCTTTCTTTGCAGCACTTGTGGTCTCTTTATATAGAGGGGGGGGGGGGGGGGGGTAGAGGGGACAGGAAGACAAAGGTTTAAATGACCTTGATTATGTGTTGGACAGCCATGAATGGGCATTTGTAACGTTAATTATGTGTTTGAAAGCCATGAATGAGGATTTGTAACGTTGGCTAAACACATGGGATCTTGTCCCTTTTTGAATTTTGAATGATATGTAACTGGCCTTCGAACGCTCCCCTTCGAATGGTCTGATGGTGGACTTCGAGTGCTCCCTTTCGAATGGGCTGATGGCCTCCTTCGAATGCTCTTCGAAAGCTTTTTCGAATGGACCCTTTGAATGCTTCTTCGACTGGACCTTTTGGAACTCCAATCGAAGGACATTGTTATGATGCTGTGATCGGTGGATTTAGAACTAACTGTTTAACGCTGGTTCACGAAATGTCGCGGAAGCAACAATCGCCACCGTCTTTTATTTTCTCCAACATGGACAGGACAAAAGCACAGCAAAATTCCTTACGAGATAGTTTCTCGGTTCGGGAGGTAGATTTATAGAAAGGGAAGGTGTTAGCACCCTTTCTATCCATGGTTATCCATGGGCTCTTAGATACTTGCTCATTGTGTTTTCAAAATGTTTTCTTTTCAATTGTGAGTGGGTTTGCAAAAGTTTCGTTGAAAGTTTCTGAATAACTCTTGTATCTGTCCTCAAGAGTGTTTGAAAAATTGTTTTGAAAGCTTTTTGAAAGTGTCGGTGTGAAAAGAGTTTTTGTTTGTTTTTGAAAAGAGCAAGTATCTATGAGTCATCTACCTACCCTAAGGAATTAAGCTGTGTAAGTGTCCTTTAGATAGTGTTATCCCACCATTGAGAGGTAGGTAGCACCATCGTTGGAGGTGTTCGGGTCAATTCGATTTTAGGGACAATGTGGTCACCGAAGCAATAGTAGGACACCTTAGAAGCTACCCTTATGTCCTTGATCCTTTTTTAATCCGAGGCAACTGTTTCGAGGCAACTGTTTCGAGGCAACTATTTCGAGGCAACTATTTCGAGGCAACTGTTTCGAGGCAACTGGATCCTGGACATAAGGACCGCTAAGACGTCCTATACTTGACGACCACGTTTCGAAGGCAACAAGTGAGGCGTACCCTAGAAGTGGTGTGTGTATTTGTGTGTTGTTTTCATGTTAAGTTTATCTTTGATCATGGCACGGTGAGCTACGCTTGTTTTTAATTAGCATGCATTCTTTCATACAAGTTAACAGTTAAGGGGGTGCGGAAAGTAAATTGCGGAAACGTAAATCCTACGCTATTACAAGGCGCGGGTCTATACATCGCCAAAAATTACAAAGACCCGTTTTTTAGTAAATGAGTACGGAAAATAAAAAAACGGTAAAAGTCCTAATTACTATTACATGTCCGGAGCAATTACATAATAATCAAACAAAGTAAATGCGCGCGAATAAATTAATCGGGAATGTCTAAGGGTGTGTTGACCCTTTTTAGAAGAGAAATTGATTTTTTTTTTGCTTTTTGTAATTAAAATGAAATTAAAGCTAATTAATGACTAATTAATTAATTTAATTAAAGAAAATATTTTTTTGTTTTTTATGTTTTTATGAAATAAAATAAGAAAAGAAATAAAATTAAAGTTAACTTTACCTAATTCTAGATCTATTTTAATTATTTAAGAAAAGGAATTAAAATTGCCTAATTAAACTATTTTAGTTAATGTTTATTTACAAAATAATATAATAATAATAATAATGATGTTAGTTCTATTTTTTTGATTTTTTTATGAAAATATGTTAATTATGATAATTATTAAAAAAATAAAATAAGGCAAATAAATAAAAGAAAAGAAAATGACAAAACAAAATAAAATAAGAAAAAAGTAAATAAACCCAAGGGGGGTGAGATGGCCTTCATGGAGGTTTTCTGAAGTAATTCTGGCCCAACAACAAGAAGCCTTATTTGACTTTTTTCGGTTGCCTACGCATGCGCTGACTCTAGAGCATAGTACTCTTGCATTTTGGGCCTTTAGATCTACCTCCAATGACACTTGGCTTGTTGGATGGGTGAGGCTTATGGTGGAAACTACTTGAGAAACTGCACAAGAACGCGTTAACAAAAATGATATGAGAATTATGGGGGACCTGGGAAGAACTTACAGCGCGGTATGAGCCTCAGGACTTGGCAAAGGTTGCTTTAGCTTCAGGGTGTGGCAAGGAATAGAACCACATGCTTGTTTTGATCTGAAGATGCTCGCAACTATGTTTTAGAACTCTCACTTTTTGAATAATTTTTGGTTTTGCTCTTGGCCGTTTCTGCACACACTCCTTTTTGAATGAGGTTGGGAAGGCTTGTATATATAGTAATGTAAAGTGTATCAATAAGAATAATGGTCATTAAGCTTATGCAATTATGTTCTTGATTTCCTCCATAACCAACATTGAAACAACTTGCCTTTTGTGTCAAAATTTGAATTTCTTGCTTGGATTAGGCCTTGCACGAATTTGGAAGGTGAGTGATGGTGTATCAAAGCATTTCAATACAAAATATATCCTTTAATTAATTTTCTTGATTTTCATTTGAATTTTAAAGATTTAAAATGATTTAAATCAAATAAAATTAAATAAAAATGGAAAAATTAACTTTTAATCTTGAAATAAATTGTGGGACACGTGGGAGGCATGGCCAAGCTGAAACAAGTGGAAAAAGTGGGGCCCTTTTGTCAAAAATGAAATTTCAAGGATAATTGACTTTGGCCATTTCACAAAAATTTCCCAACTTCTCCAATGCATATCTTGCTCAATTTTGAAGCTATGAACATGTTCTTGGACATTTTGGAAAGGTCTTGAAGTCCTCTAACCAATGTCTTTGGTCCCATGTCATTTTGATTTAACAATATCTAGTTATGATCTTTGACTCAAAGTGCCTTTTTGTTGACTTTTGAAAATGACCTATAATGTTGAAATTGATAACTTTTTGTGAGAGCATTTATTGGACTTGGAATGTGAAGATGAGTTGTAGGAAATGTCTTCCCCTTCAAGATGAGCATTGGATGGGATTTTTCTGATGAACCATGAAAACGTTATGCCTTGGTCAAGTTACAGTTGACTTTTCAGCTGTCCAAAAATGGAAACTTTTGCATCTTGATGATTTTTGAGCCATTCTTGTGGAATCATGATCAAGACTTGATCAAATGATGATTGTGGCTTCAAAATAAGATGTTGACCAAAATTTTTGACTTTTGACTGCCAAATGACCATTTTACCCCTACAGTTGATTGTGGAGCAACTAGGACCTTTGACTGTGCAACTTGACCTTGTGAGCCTTGCAACTTGACATGTAGGTGCTTGACAATGTATATGAGCATATGGGACTTGATTGAGCCCTTGAAAACCTCAACTTCCTTGTAAGAACCAAAACCCTAATTTGACTGGCTTTAGGTGAGTGGTTGACTGTGTAACTCCTTGAGTAGACTTTGAACCCTTTGAGGTGATGCTTGGCAATACTTTGAAGATTATGGGAGGGAAAATTTTGGGGTACAACAGTTGCCCCTGTTCAATCTTCTTAGACCTGAGGATGTAGATTGGCTGGCGTGCCTTTCGTAATCCGAAGGTGGAAGATGATTGAACACTAGAGTGCCCAGAAATTTGCACTCACATAGTAGAGTATCAGCAGTGTGATGGCGGGAATGGGCTTACAGATGCCATTTGGAGACTGATGGATAGGAGGATAGGCTTATAGATGCCATTTGGAAGTGTGACGGGACTTTGTCGGGAATGGGCTTATAGATGCCATTTGGAGACTGTTGATATGTGGATGGGCTTATAGATGCCATCTAGGTGTCGATCGCGTAAGAGATTCCTTAGCAAGAACTTGCGTACCTGAGAAAGAAAGATAATTACCTGGCCTGTTACAGGGGTTGATCTTCAAACTCTTTATATAGATGTGCCCTGGCTGGATACAGGAATCGAATCTTTAAACTCTTCAGACGTGCCCTGGCAAGATACAGGAATCGAGTCCAGAGAATAGTCGTCAATAGATACACCCTGGCAAGATACAGGAATCGGATCTTCGAACTCTTCAGACGTGCCCTGGCAGGATACAGGAATCGAGTCTGGAATTAGTCGTCAACAGATATACCCTGGTAAGATACAGGAATCGGATCTTCAAACTCTTCAGACGTGCCCTGGTAGGATACAGGAATCGAGTCTGGAATTAGTCGTCAACAGATACACCCTGGCAAGATATAGGAATCGGATCTTCAAACTCTTCAGACGTGCCCTGGCAGGATACAGGAATCGAGTTTGGAATTAGTCGTCAACAGATACACCTTGGCAAGATACAGGAATCGGATCTTCAAATTCTTCAGACGTGCCCTGGCAGGATACAGGAATCGAGTCTGGAATTTAGTCGTCAACAGATACACCCTGGCAAGATATAGGAATCGGATCTTCAAACTCTTCAGACGTGCCCTGGCAGGATACAGGAATCGAGTCTGGAATTAGTCGTCAACAGATACACCCTGGCAAGATACAGGAATCGGATCTTCAAACTCTTCAGACGTGCCCTGGCAGGATACAAGAATCGAGTCTGGAAATTAGTCGTCAACAGATACACCCTGGCAAGATATAGGAATCGGATCTTCGAACTCTTCAGATGTGCCCTGGCAGGATACAGGAATCGAGTCTGGAATTAGTCATCAACAGATACACCCTGGCATGATACAGGAATCGGATCTTCAAACTCTTCAGACATGCCCTGGCAAGATACAAGAATCGAGTCTGGAACATAGTCGTCAACAGATACACCCTGGCAAGATACAGGAATCAGATCTTCAAACTCTTCAGACGTGCCCTGGCAAGATACAGGAATCGAGTCTGGAACATAGTCGTCAACAGATACACCCTGGCAAGATACAGGAATCGGATCTTCAAACTCTTCAGACGTGCCCTGGCAAGATACAGGAATCGAGTCTGGAATTAGTCGTCAACAAATACACCCTGGCAAGATACAGGAATCGGATCTTCGAACTCTTCAGACGTGCCCTGGCAGGATACAGGAATCGAGTCTGGAATTAGTCGTCAACAGATACACCCTGGCAAGATACAGGAATCGGATCTTCAAACTCTTCAGACGTGCCCTGGCAGGATACAGGAATCGAGTCTGGAATTAGTCGTCAACAAATACACCCTGGCAAGATACAGGAATCGGATCTTCGAACTCTTCAGACGTGCCCTGGCAAGATACAGGAATCGAGTCTGGAATTAGTCGTCAACAGATACACCCTGGCAAGATACAGGAATCGGATCTTCAAACTCTTCAGACGTGCCCTGGCAAGATACAGGAATCGAGTCTAGAACATAGTCGTCAACAGATACACCCTGGCAAGATACAGGAATCGGATCTTCAAACTCTTCAGACGTGCCATGGCAAGATACAGGAATCAAGTCTGGAATTAGTCGTCAACAAATACACCCTGGCAAGATACAGGAATCGGATCTTCAAACTCTTCAGACGTGCCCTGGCAGGATACAGGAATCGATTCTGGAATTAGTCGTCAACAGATACACCCTGGCAAGATACAGGAATCGGATCTTCAAACTCTTCAGACGTGCCCTGGCAGGATACAGGAATCGAGTCTGGAACATAGTCGTCAACAGATACACCCTGGCAAGATACAGGAATCGGATCTTCGAACTCTTCAGACGTGCCCTGGCAAGATACAGGAATCGAGTCTGGAATTAGTCGTCAACAGATACACCCTGGCAAGATATAGGAATCGGATCTTAAAACTCTTTAGACGTGCCCTGGAAAGATACAAGAATCGAGTCTGGAACATAGTCGTCAACAGATACACCCTGGCAAGATACAGGAATCGGATCTTCAAACTCTTCAGACGTGCCCTGGCAAGATACAGGAATCGAGTCTAGAATTAGTCGTCAACAGATACACCCTGGTGTGATCGGGGGATCTGGAACTGACTGTTTAACGCTGGTTCGCGAAATGTCGCGGAAGCAAGAGTCGCCACCGTCTTTTATTTTCTCCAAATGGAAAGGACAAAAGCACAGAAAAATTCCTTAAAGAGATTGCTCTCGGTTCGGGAGGTAGGTTATAAAAAGGGAAGGTGTTAGCACCCTTTCTATCCATGGTTATCCATGGGCTCTTAGAGACTTGCTCAATGTGTTTTCAAAAATGTTTTGTTTGCTTTTCAATGTGGGTTTAAAAAAAGTTTCTTTGAAAGTTTTCAGATCGACTCATACGTCAGAGTGTTTGAAAAATTTGCTTTGAAAGCTTTTGAAAAGTGTTGGTGTGAAAAGTATTTTTTGTTTGAAATTAGAGCAAGTATCCTTGAGAACCTACCTACCCTAAGGAATTCGTCTGTGTAAATGTCCTTTAAAGTAGTGCCATCCCACCATTGAGAGGTAGGTAGCACCACCGTTAGAGGTGTTCGGGTCAATTCGAGTTTAGGGACGTGGTGATCACCAGAGCAATGGGAAGACACCTTAGAAGCTACCCTCATGCCAGGTTCCCGGATCATGAGGACTTACTAAGACGTCCTCTACTCGACGATCACCTTTCGAGGCAAGGCAACAGTGAGGCGTACCCTAGGGGTGGTGTGTGCGAATTGTGTGTCACGTTTCAGTTATTTGTCTTGTCATGTTTATTTGTGTTCTACGCTCGATTTTAGTTAAGACATTCATTCTTGCATGCTTTTTAACAGTTATAAAGTTTGCGGGAAAGTAAATCTAAGGCTATTACAAATGGCGCGGGTCCACATCGCCAAAATTAAACCGGACCCGATTTAGTGGAAAATAAATAAAGCGATAAATAAAAGTGCGAGAAATTTAAATTACAATGCTTTGGGAGAGATACAAAATTATAATAAATGACATAAAATAAATGCGCAAAATTAATAATTAAAACAATGGGCGTTGGACCCTTTTGCAAAAAATTAAAGTTAATGACGAATTAAAATTAAAGTTAAATGTTTTTGGTATTTTTGTGTTTTTTAAGATTAAAAAGAAAAAGAATTAATTAAAACTAAAAAATTGGATGTAAACCCTAATTCTAATGTTTTTTAAGTTATTAAGAAAAAGATTGAATTTTTAACCTAATTTAAATCTAAGTTATTTATATACATTTAATTATAAAAAATAAAATAAATAAATAAATAATTATTACTGTGAAAAGAAAAAAGAAAATTAAAAAGGTATAAAAATTATCAATTAACCTAATTCTGTATTTTTTGGATTTTTATTAAAAGGAATTAAAGTTAAAAACCTAATTAAACTAAATAATTTACATATTAGTTTATAAAAAATAATTGAAATAAATAAATATTATATTTTTTTTGCCTTTTCTGATTTTATGATGTTTTTGTATTTTGTAAAAAAAATAAATAATTATTGAATTAAAACAACAAAACAAATAAAATAATAATTAAAAAGATATAAGAAAAATAAAATTAGCAAACCAGGGGGGGGGGGGGGTAGACCCCAATTCAGGAGGTATAGGCCTAGCATTTCTGGCCCAATGGCTTGAAACCCGTTTGACTTTTCCAATTTTGTGTGCCAGCGTTGACCTGGACCTAGCACGTTCCTTGTATCCAAGCCTTTGATTTGAATTGGTGGGACGCGTGGATGGTGATTTCTGGGCGTGCATGAAGATCTTGCAATGGAAGTGCTGCATAGGAATTAGTATTGAAAAATAACATTGAAATTTGCCAGACCTGGGACTTGAACCCAGGTCTTGAGGATCAACCATATCACGTGTTACCAACTGAGCCACTGCATTTCAATTAATATATTATGGTTAATAAATAACAAAAATCAAAACCAACGCGTAGTGGAGGGAACGCGCGAAATTTCAAATGGACGTATCACTGGCTGCCACGGCTTCTTCTTCCTCGCGTACCTGAAACAGAAAACACAATAGCAACGGTTTTAACGCGTTGCTTTAAGCATGCTATGGGAAAATAGCGAATAGGGCTATGGTGGTCATAAATTGATCGCGAAGCTTGTGTCTTCTTCGTCCAGACCTACTGTATACAACCATGGCATTCATGAGTCCTAATTTTTCCTCTATGCAAAAGCCCTAATTCAGAAAACCTGCAACCCTAAATTTTAACAATGGCAAAATCGTCTACAACGCATAATAATCAAATTAAAGTTATGGGTTAGCTTTGAAATCATGTCAGGAATAAGAATTAATCAATGAAATGTCATGAGAGTGCATAGAATATAGAATACGATTTTGGAATTTTCATGGAATTTCTTGAGTTCTGTACACTAGTTCCTTGCCTTTTGATGAGGGTTATGAATTGGAATACGTTCAAGAGATCACAAGGAAGCTATTGAACCAAGTTTTAGGGCTTGAATCGTCCTCTAGGATGCTTTTCAGTTTTGAACTTTTAGGGAAAATTTTCAATGTGCAACAGCTTTTTTGGGCGCAGCTTAGAGTGTAGGGGCATTAGGTTTGCATTCCTGATCATATAGTGAAGGCATTAGGTCAATAAGATTGCACAAAATCCATGGCATTGATAGTTTTCAATATTTGATTTTCTTAAGATTTTTTCAAATCTTTTCCATGTGCATTTTGCTCTCAATCATGCCAATTAGCTTCAAATCTTTCCCCTTTTGTATTTACACGAAATATTGAGTCCAAACCTGCATAAAAAGATTTGTTTTCATTAGGTTTGTATTTTTTGTGCATTTTATTTAATTAAATGAATTATAAATGATAAATAATCCAAATAAATAAATAAAAATGGAGAAAGACTTCCTTTTGGGCCTAATGGTCGTGCATAGGCTTGGCATGAAGAAACTTGGAAGAAAAATGGGCCCATTAGCATTTTTGGATCATTTGAAGTAAAGTTGACTTTCAAAAATTTCCAAAAATTTCCCAACTTCCACAAGGCATAACTTGCTCAATTTTTAAGCTTTTTACATGTTCTTGGACATTTTGGAAAGGTCTTTGAGTCCTTTAACCAATGCCTTTGGTCCCATGTCATTTTGATTTACCAATCTCAAGTTATGGCCTTTGACTCAAAGTCCCTTTTTGTTGACTTTTGAAAATGACCTATAATGTTGAAATTGATAACTTTTTGTGAGAGCATTTCTTGGACTTGGAATATGAAGATGAGTTGTAGGAAATGTCTTTCTCTTCAAAATGAGCTTTGGATGGAATTTTTCTGATAATCCATGTGAAAGTTATGCCCTGGTCAATTTCAGTTGACTTTTTCAGCTGTCCAAATATAGTAACTTTTGCATCTTTGATGATTTCTGAGCCAAATTTTGAGAATCATGATCAAGCATTGATCAAATGATGTTTGTGGCTTCAAAATGATATGTTGACCAAAAATTTGGACTTTTGACTGTCAAATGACCATTTTGCCCCTACAGTTGACTGTAGTGCAATCTAGGGTTTTGACTGTGCAATTTTGAGCTGAATGCCTTGAAACTTGATATGAGGATCCTTGACCATCTTTGTAAGCATATGAGACTTGATTGGCCCTTTGAAATCTTCATTTTCTTGATCAGGACTCAAACCCTAGTTTTGACTGTATAGGAGACAGTTGCACTGCACAACCCTTGGGGAATTTTGTGACCTTGACTTGACAAATCTTGGAGAATATGGGAGGGCAAATTTTGGGGTGCAACAGTTGCCCCTGTTCAATCTTCTTAGACCTGAGGATGCAGATTGGCTGACGTGCCTTTCGTAATCCGATGGTAGAAGATGATTGGACACTAGAGTGCCCAGAAATTTGCGCTCACATATTAGCAGTGTGATGAGGGGAATGGGCTTATAGATGCCATCCGGATGTTGATCGTGCAGGAGATTCCTTAGCGAGAACCTGCATACCTGCAAAAGAACAAATGAGTACCTGACACGTTGCAGGAGCTGGTTTTCAGATGCTTGGTATAGATGTGTCCTGACTGGTTACAGGAGCTGAGTCTGGAGCTTCAAACGCTGATGAATGAACCAGGAATGGTTACTGCCTTAGCATGAATGATAAGAGAACCTTGGGTGACTTTAATCTCAACAACGCTCGTTGAGAAAAATATTGATGGGAATTATTATCTTCGCAGTATTGGGCAGAGAACCATAGTCAATTATAATTTGAAAGGAATGATCACCTCACACTCATCGTCGGAGAGGGAAACATCTGAAAAAGGGCTTACCACCTCACACACCGTTGGAGAGGGAACCATAGGAGAATATCACCTCACACTCATCGTCGGAGAGGGAAACATCTAGAAAAGGGATTACTACCTCACACACCGTTGGAGAGGGAACCATAGGAGATTATCACCTCACACTCATTGTCGGAGAGGGAAACATCTAAAAAGGACTTCTGGAAGCAGTATCAGAACGTCACCATATCTGGTTTACATCCGAAACTATATCTGGAAGGAAATCTGGAAGCAGCATCGGAACGTCACCATATCTGGATCATATCCGAAACTATATCAAGAAGGAATTCTGGAAGCAGCATCAGAACGTCACCATCTCTGGATCATATCTGAAACTATATCTAGAAGGATATCTGGAAGCAGCATCAGAACGTCACCATATCTGGATCATATCCGAAACTATATCGAGAAGGAAATCTGGAAGCAGTATCAGAACGTCACCATATCTGGATCATATCCGAAACTATATCGAGAAGGAAATCTGGAAGCAGTATCAGAACGTCACCATCTCTGGATCATATCTGAAACTATATCTAGAAGGAAATCTGGAAGCAGTATCAGAACGTCACCATATCTGGATCATATCCGAAACTATATCGAGAAGGAAATCTGGAAGCAGTATCAGAACGTCACCATATCTGGATCATATCCGAAACTATATCAAGAAGGAATTCTGGAAGCAGCATCAGAACGTCACCATCTCTGGATCATATCTGAAACTATATCTAGAAGGATATCTGGAAGCAGCATCAGAACGTCACCATATCTGGATCATATCCGAAACTATATCGAGAAGGAAATCTGGAAGCAGTATCAGAACGTCACCATATCTGGATCATATCCGAAACTATATCGAGAAGGAAATCTGGAAGCAGTATCAGAACGTCACCATATCTGGATCATATCCGAAACTATATCGAGAAGGAAATCTGGAAGCAGTATCAGAACGTCACCATATCTGGATCATATCCGAAACTATATCAAGAAGGAATTGCGATAGTTGATAGTAGTCATTTTTGTATTGATCTTTTTCCTGAAAAGGTAAAACATAATTGTATGCAAAATCATGATGCATGAACTGTATGTCTTCAAAATCAATGAGATTAGCGTAGTATGATGCATATGCATGCTATGACGATGTATGTGACGTTTTATGAACATATGTTTTCGTCTCGGGAAAATAAATCCTTGACGGGTGCCGGGAAGTCGTATCCTGGGCTGATGTTGAAAAGTAGCTTTGCCTCCGTTAGGGATGATAGTTGCAAGTATACCGGTAGGAGAAGATAACTCGTTGGGGAATAAACTTGGCGAATGAATAATTTGGCGGGAAGAAAAAGATATTCTAGCGACCATGCTGGGAAGAAATACTCTGTGGGGAGATGCTTTGGCTGAATTGCTGAGAGTGACTTGCTGTATTGGAAGTATGAATGGACTTCGCTGGGGATAAGAAGATTCTGTCGACGACGATCTTTCCGCGGCTTTTGGCTGAGGATAACCCAGTTATATCCTGTTAAGCAAATAACTCTTTAAATCAAGCCGGACGACGCGTTCGTGCTCTGCGAGGGTAAGCTTCCAGGATCTACTGGGGATAAGCTTACTGCTTGGGGAGATAGATTCCAACCTTCCTGGGGAACTGGATTGGACTCTCCTGGGGAAGTTTTGAACTGCGTTGGCTATGTTCTTCAACGGAGCTTACCCTGATACTTTGGAGGACAGAACAATCAGATTGCTTAGACCATTCTTTATTGCCCCTGTTTCTATGGGGGAGGCACTTGTGGGATGCTGATAATTGTTGGCGGACAAACCTTCTTCTGGTAGACAGATGACAAGAAGACGGGACATAGTCGTACGCTTTAATACCTAACTTTTGCCTGGACCGCCCTTTCGGGTTTTCAGTCCACCGGGATACCCATTTTTGCCCAAGCCGCCTTTTCAGGTTTTCGACTTGCCGGGTGTACAGGTTTTTTTCATTTCATCCCTTATTTTGCCCGAACCCTTTTGGTTCGCCGGGAAGCCCTTATTTTTGCCTAGGTATGTCAACCTAGCGGGTCTTTGATTTTGCGTAGTATTTTTCGACTATGCCCACGCTCTTAGAATGCAGGGGGGTGCCCCTGGCTGAAGTGTTTTGCCATGCTACCAGAAGATGTTTGATCATGCAAGATTCGTTGTTGAAATGCCCCAAGTGACTTAGGCGGAGATTTGCCCCAGGCTATTTGGCCTTTTGAGAGATTCTCCGAATCTTGACTGGATTGCCCCAGATGATGGACCATGGTCATGTCATGCCCCTGGATTGGAGATACTCTCGTTCATTAGGCTTTCATTGTGCGAATTTCCCTGCTGTTCAAACAAAAAGTCATATGCAAACAAAGTTATGTTAAAAATGCAAAGCTTATGTCTGTCTTGAAGATTTTGAAAATGCATTCTTTTTTTTCATAAAACAATTAGATGTTTGTAAAACGTGATGTCAACTCCGTATTTTACCGTAGGCCTTCAGGAGTCAGGATACCTTTCGTAACAGTATGCTTTCGAATTAACCCATGCTTCAGCTAGGACTTTTGAGGGTTATAATGTGGCCTGGTTCACGGTTTAAGAAACAAAGGATAAAGGCTCAAATTATTTGTACCCACCCGCTCTTCGTGATGTTCTCCAAACCTAAACTCAGTTGATCGTGCGTTAGACCTTGCTTGAGTCTTTGCTTTGATTTTCCGGTGATGGTTCAGATATTGATGATTTATTCTGAATAGGCAGTCATTTTTTCTTTGGTTGAGGGTTTGTGAGACCTCTTTCTTGATTTTGTTATCCCTTTCTTTTTTTGCCTGAACTGTTTCCTTTTTTGGAATCACAGTCAGCGGGATGCCCCAGTTTCATAAGTCCCCTTTGTAGGTTTAGACTTTTTGGGCTTTTCATTTATGAATTTTGATGATGACTGCCTGTCTTTATTGTTCTGAACCATTACTGTCTTTGTTCGTTTCGTAAAGATCTCTTCGGTGCCATTCGTCATGCACTTGGATCAACTGAGGGAACTACCCTGCCCCAGGTTATGATTAAGGGTTTTAAATTTCGAGAAGAAAAACTCCTACTTCTTTGGCTCAGATGGGTTGACGAGGGATTATCATCCTTATAACTCCAGTGTTTAGGAATTGAAACAATGCCTGTACCTCATCAGCGGGGTCTGTTCAAAAGCATACTGTAGATTGTAGTATCGTTTTCGTCATCCTCCCTCAAGAGGCTCAGAGTTATTAACCGAGAGTTGACATCAGAAAAAATATGAAAAGAATATAACAAAAATAATTGTATTAATTCCCCAAAACAGACATATGCGATACATTGATAGAATAAAAGAGTTTGCTATGACATTAATTGTTTGTATAAGCAAAGAAAAATACAACTCAAAAATTCAAATAAACAAAAGGCTTCAATGATTGGGCAACGGAGCAGTGATTATGTTCGGAGTCTCAGACACTTCAAACTGAATCTCCCCGGCGTCGATCATGTCTTGAATTTTGTTCTTGAGAGGCCAGCAGTTGTCTGTAGTATGCCCCGGGCTATCTGAATGATATGCACACCTATCGTTGGGATGATAGTTGGGTGCAGAAGTGTTCGGATTCCGAAGAGGAGCCCTTAAGGTGATCAGCTCTGCCTTCAACATTTGTTGCAGTGCTTGATCCAACGACATGTTGAGTTTGGTGTACTGCCGTTTCTCTTTGCGTTGCTGCCCCTGTCCTTGTTGAGCAGGTCCGGGATTGGAGATCTGGATTGCCCCTATCTTATGACGGCTCTTTTTACCGTGCACAGCATTGGATTCTTTCTTCCCATGATGAGGCTTTTTATCAGAAGGTGCAGCCTCTTGAATTTTCCCAGACCGGATGCCAGCTTCTATTCGCTCTCCAGTCAAGATAAGATATGTGAATCCAGCAGATGAATTCCCAATCAGGTGGTTATAAAATGGGCCAGACAAGGTCCCCAAGAACATGTCCACAAGTTCCCGATCAGTCAGGGGTGGTTGTACCCTTCCAGCAAGATCCCTCCATTTCTGCGCATATTCTTTAAAACCTTCACTTGATCCTAACGACATACCCTGGAGTTGGGTACGCGTAGGGGCAAGGTCGGCATTATATTGATACTGCTTATAGAAAGCAGTAGCCAACTCCTCCCAGTTACGAACTTTGGTCCCATCCAGCTGATAGAACCATTCGAGATGAGTCCCTGAAAGACTCTCCTGGAAGAAGTGGATCCATAAATTCTTGTCCACCGTATATGGCTGAATTTTCCGAACATAGGACCTTAAATGCAGCTTGGGACAAGACGCCCCGTCATACTTAGTAAAGGATGGTGCTTTGAACTTCCGAGGAATAACCACACCCGTTGACAAACCCAGATCTCCGAAATCCAGCCCAGGTACCTGTTGAACCTCCATAGCCTTCAACCTATCCTCCAACTGTTTGTACTTGTCCTCAGCCGGAGGGTACTGTTCGTCGTCGAAATCTGTTTCATTGTCAGAGACCACTGGACTGGGCACCTCCCTCTCATGGTGACTGCTTTCCCTCACAGATGGGGTAGTCCTCTCAGTTTCAGTCTGCGGTGTATTCCCAGATCTGCGTCTAGGGCTGAACAAAACAGTCCTCTTCTTTTTCTTGTCCTTCTTCAAAAGCAGAGCCTTCAGGTCTTGTTGCCCCTGGGTCAAATTCATGATCAGCTCTTGGAACTGGGCGTTCTGAGCCTGGAGGTCCTTGATAGTCTGCTCGGCTGATGATTCAGGATTCATGGCGATCGGCTGAAATAAACAGCGAGGAAGGGTAAGCAACCTGTCAAGGGATACCTGCAATGCAATGAGATGTATGACATGCATGTAATGTTTTCAAGGACCTCGCGGGATAAACAGAGAAATTGTTAGAGTTGAGAACTAGCAACTTGATTGAAGGAACTTCCTGTTGTAGAGAGCCCTTCGTCAAGGGTCAAAGGCTCACCATATCCAGTGGGTCATAGCCCCTGACAACCTTGGCTAGAGGAAAATAAATCCTCTTTGCCCCTTGCTGGGATAGTTGTTCATCATGACCTGCATCACAAGCCCTTGAGATCCTTGAAATGGGTTAGGATGTATGCAATGGTATGCAATGGTATGATGTCATGCTATGCATGGGGTGAAGTAGGTAAGCCCTGCTATGAGTCCCAATTATGGACTATAAACAGACCCTGCAAGAAATTCAGTATCCTGTTATGAGTCCCAATTAAGGACTATAAACAACCCTGCAAGAAATTTAGTACCCTGTTATGAGTCCCAATTAAGGACTATAAACAAGACCTGCAAGAAATCTAGTATACTCTGTTATGAGTCCCAATTAAGGACTATAAACAGAACCTGCAAGAAACCTAAGTGAAACCTGTCATGAGTCCCAATTAAGGACTATAAACAGAACCTGCAAGTGATTAGTACACCCTGTTATAAGTCCCAATTAAGGACTATGAACAAAACCTGCAAGACATCAAGGGTCAGATAACAAGCATGCAAGTAGTCAAGTACGAAGGCACACAAGTCACACAAAAGAGCCCTTAGGGTTCAGGCCAGCATGAGGTCTAGGTACTACCCTCTTGAAGTTGGTTGGTTCATACCTGTCCTATCAAAGTAACTGGGTTCTTAGAGGATCCCAATATCATTGACTACCCTCAATCGGTCATAACTCCAGCATCGCAATCTTTTCTTGCGGCCAGAACCATCGCGAGAGTTTAGCCTCAATGGGCGTAGCATACTGCTACCGTTCTAATGGCCAAGTTGTGTCATTTAAGGTTCTAAGGTCTGTTGGTGCTTAATGACTCCTCAGAAGACCCATATTCTCCTCGTTGCGACACAAGGGATATCGGTACAGACCAAGGTGCCACACCAACGTAGCCACTGTTTCACCCGTGTCGGTCTACGCCGGACAGGTCCCTCACAGCTTATGCTACCTAAACAGGGTATCCCCAGATCCGGGTTAGGATCTATGTAACTCCCATGCAACCCACAATAGTAAAGCAAGCAAGTCAATACAATTGAAAACACAGTTATGAACTACCCTAAGGTACACCTCACTTTATAATAAATCCCCAGCAGAGTCGCCAGTTCTGTGATCGGGGGATCTGGAACTGACTGTTTAACGCTGGTTCGCGAAATGTCGCGGAAGCAAGAGTCGCCACCGTCTTTTATTTTCTCCAAATGGAAAGGACAAAAGCACAGAAAAATTCCTTAAAGAGATTGCTCTCGGTTCGGGAGGTAGGTTATAAAAAGGGAAGGTGTTAGCACCCTTTCTATCCATGGTTATCCATGGGCTCTTAGATACTTGCTCAATGTGTTTTCAAAAATGTTTTGTTTGCTTTTCAATGTGGGTTTAAAAAAAGTTTCTTTGAAAGTTTTCAGATCGACTCATACGTCAGAGTGTTTGAAAAATTTTCTTTGAAAGCTTTTGAAAAGTGTTGGTGTGAAAAGTATTTTTTGTTTGAAATTAGAGCAAGTATCCTTGAGAACCTACCTACCCTAAGGAATTCGTCTGTGTAAATGTCCTTTAAAGTAGTGCCATCCCACCATTGAGAGGTAGGTAGCACCACCGTTGGAGGTGTTCGGGTCAATTCGAGTTTAGGGACGTGGTGATCACCAGAGCAATGGGAAGACACCTTAGAAGCTACCCTCATGCCAGGTTCCCGGATCATGAGGACTTACTAAGACGTCCTCTACTCGACGATCACCTTTCGAGGCAAGGCAACAGTGAGGCGTACCCTAGGGGTGGTGTGTGCGAATTGTGTGTCACGTTTCAGTTATTTGTCTTGTCATGTTTATTTGTGTTCTACGCTCGATTTTAGTTAAGACATTCATTCTTGCATGCTTTTTAACAGTTATAAAGTTTGCGGGAAAGTAAATCTAAGGCTATTACAAATGGCGCGGGTCCACATCGCCAAAATTAAACCGGACCCGATTTAGTGGAAAATAAATAAAGCGATAAATAAAAGTGCGAGAAATTTAAATTACAATGCTTTGGGAGAGATACAAAATTATAATAAATGACATAAAATAAATGCGCAAAATTAATAATTAAAACAATGGGCGTTGGACCCTTTTGCAAAAAATTAAAGTTAATGACGAATTAAAATTAAAGTTAAATGTTTTTGGTATTTTTGTGTTTTTTAAGATTAAAAAGAAAAAGAATTAATTAAAACTAAAAAATTGGATGTAAACCCTAATTCTAATGTTTTTTAAGTTATTAAGAAAAAGATTGAATTTTTAACCTAATTTAAATCTAAGTTATTTATATACATTTAATTATAAAAAATAAAATAAATAAATAAATAATTATTACTGTGAAAAGAAAAAAGAAAATTAAAAAGGTATAAAAATTATCAATTAACCTAATTCTGTATTTTTTGGATTTTTATTAAAAGGAATTAAAGTTAAAAACCTAATTAAACTAAATAATTTACATATTAGTTTATAAAAAATAATTGAAATAAATAAATATTATATTTTTTTTGCCTTTTCTGATTTTATGATGTTTTTGTATTTTGTAAAAAAAATAAATAATTATTGAATTAAAACAACAAAACAAATAAAATAATAATTAAAAAGATATAAGAAAAATAAAATTAGCAAACCAGGGGGGGGGTAGACCCCAATTCAGGAGGTATAGGCCTAGCATTTCTGGCCCAATGGCTTGAAACCCGTTTGACTTTTCCAATTTTGTGTGCCAGCGTTGACCTGGACCTAGCACGTTCCTTGTATCCAAGCCTTTGATTTGAATTGGTGGGACGCGTGGATGGTGATTTCTGGGCGTGCATGAAGATCTTGCAATGGAAGTGCTGCATAGGAATTAGTATTGAAAAATAACATTGAAATTTGCCAGACCTGGGACTTGAACCCAGGTCTTGAGGATCAACCATATCACGTGTTACCAACTGAGCCACTGCATTTCAATTAATATATTATGGTTAATAAATAACAAAAATCAAAACCAACGCGTAGTGGAGGGAACGCGCGAAATTTCAAATGGACGTATCACTGGCTGCCACGGCTTCTTCTTCCTCGCGTACCTGAAACAGAAAACACAATAGCAACGGTTTTAACGCGTTGCTTTAAGCATGCTATGGGAAAATAGCGAATAGGGCTATGGTGGTCATAAATTGATCGCGAAGCTTGTGTCTTCTTCGTCCAGACCTACTGTATACAACCATGGCATTCATGAGTCCTAATTTTTCCTCTATGCAAAAGCCCTAATTCAGAAAACCTGCAACCCTAAATTTTAACAATGGCAAAATCGTCTACAACGCATAATAATCAAATTAAAGTTATGGGTTAGCTTTGAAATCATGTCAGGAATAAGAATTAATCAATGAAATGTCATGAGAGTGCATAGAATATAGAATACGATTTTGGAATTTTCATGGAATTTCTTGAGTTCTGTACACTAGTTCCTTGCCTTTTGATGAGGGTTATGAATTGGAATACGTTCAAGAGATCACAAGGAAGCTATTGAACCAAGTTTTAGGGCTTGAATCGTCCTCTAGGATGCTTTTCAGTTTTGAACTTTTAGGGAAAATTTTCAATGTGCAACAGCTTTTTTGGGCGCAGCTTAGAGTGTAGGGGCATTAGGTTTGCATTCCTGATCATATAGTGAAGGCATTAGGTCAATAAGATTGCACAAAATCCATGGCATTGATAGTTTTCAATATTTGATTTTCTTAAGATTTTTTCAAATCTTTTCCATGTGCATTTTGCTCTCAATCATGCCAATTAGCTTCAAATCTTTCCCCTTTTGTATTTACACGAAATATTGAGTCCAAACCTGCATAAAAAGATTTGTTTTCATTAGGTTTGTATTTTTTGTGCATTTTATTTAATTAAATGAATTATAAATGATAAATAATCCAAATAAATAAATAAAAATGGAGAAAGACTTCCTTTTGGGCCTAATGGTCGTGCATAGGCTTGGCATGAAGAAACTTGGAAGAAAAATGGGCCCATTAGCATTTTTGGATCATTTGAAGTAAAGTTGACTTTTAAAAATTTCCAAAAATTTCCCAACTTCCACAAGGCATAACTTGCTCAATGTTTAAGCTTTTCACATGTTCATGGACATTTTGGAAAGGTCTTTGAGTCCTTTAACCAATGCCTTTGGTCCCATGTCATTTTGATTTACCAATCTCAATTTATGGCCTTTGACTCAAAGTCCCTTTTTGTTGACTTTTGAAAATGACCTATAATGTTGAAATTGATAACTTTTTGTGAGAGCATTTCTTGGACTTGGAATATGAAGATGAGTTGTAGGAAATGTCTTTCTCTTCAAAATGAGCTTTGGATGGAATTTTTCTGATAATCCATGTGAAAGTTATGCCCTGGTCAATTTCAGTTGACTTTTTCAGCTGTCCAAATATAGTAACTTTTGCATCTTTGATGATTTCTGAGCCAAATTTTGAGAATCATGATCAAGCATTGATCAAATGATGTTTGTGGCTTCAAAATGATATGTTGACCAAAAATTTGGACTTTTGACTGTCAAATGACCATTTTGCCCCTACAGTTGACTGTAGTGTAATCTAGGGTTTTGACTGTGCAATTTTGAGCTGAATGCCTTGAAACTTGATATGAGGATCCTTGACCATCTTTGTAAGCATATGAGACTTGATTGGCCCTTTGAAATCTTCATTTTCTTGATCAGGACTCAAACCCTAGTTTTGACTGTATAGGAGACAGTTGCACTGCACAACCCTTGGGGAATTTTGTGACCTTGACTTGACAAATCTTGGAGAATATGGGAGGGAAAATTTTGGGGTGCAACACCTGGCAAGATACAGGAATCGGATCTTCAAACTCTTCAGACGTGCCCTGGCAAGATACAGGAATCGAGTCTGGAATATAGTCGTCAACAGATACACCCTGGCAAGATACAGGAATCGGATCTGGAGTCACGACAGTTGATAGTAATTATCTTTGTATTGACCTTTGTCCTGAAAAGACAAAACGTTAGTTGTATGCGATGTTATGATGTATGACATGCGTGATGTTCTCAGCATAAATGAGATTATATGTCCATGATGCGTATGTGCATGCTATAATGCGTGAAGATGTGGTGTTTATGAGCGTATTTTGTCTAGGAAAATAAATCCTTGACGGGTGCTGGGAAGTTGAATCCTGGGCTGATGTGGAAGAGTAGAGCTTCGTTTCCGCTGGGGATGATGGTTGCAAGAATACCGGTAGGAGAAGATGACTCCGTTGGGGAATAAACTTGGCGAATAGATTGCTCTGCGGGGAATTACTCTGTGGGGAAAGAGAGGAACTTTGCTGAGGTTGATGATAACTCCGCCGGGGATACCATTGTTGAGTTTTGTTGGAAGATTTGATAAACTCCGCTGGGGATAGGAAGACTTCGTCGGGGACGGTCTTTCCGTGGTTTTCAGCTGAGGATAACCCAGTTATATCCTGGTGGGGAAATAACCTTTGAATAAAATCGGGGGAGCGTTCGCACTCTGCAGGTGATAAGCTTCCAGAATCTACTGGGGATAAGCTTCCTGAATCTACTGGGGAGATTGATTGAGTCCTCCTGGAGAGACTTTGGAATGTACTGGGGAATGGCTCCACTGGATGTCTGGTATGCCGCCGGGGACCAATATTAGATTAAGACCGTCGGGGATGCTTGTTAGGAATGTTTGTATACTCCATTGGGGAATGTTGAGATCTTCTGGGGATACCCAAATTCCTTAAGGCTGACTGTAGGCTAACTCTGCTTGGGGATAGCATTGCTGACTTCCTGGAGATACGGTGCCTTGTTAGGACTGACGGGAGACCAACTGCTTGGGAGAGAATTGTTGAATCTTGTCTTACTCGGCGGGGAGTGAAGGTATCTGGGCTACATTCTTTAGCCGAACCTACTTTGGTACCTTGGTGGACAGAGCAACTAGATCGCTTAGACAACTCATTATTGCCCTTGTTTCTGATGGGAGAAGGTACCTGCGGAGGTCTTGACAACTGCCGATCGACAAATCTTCTTCTGGTAGGCAAGCGACGAGATGACGTGACATAGTCGTACGCTTTTGATCCCTAACTTTTTCCTGGACCGCCCTCTCAGATTTTCAGTCCATCGGGATACCCATTTTTGCCCAAGCCGCCTTTTCAGGTTTTCGACTTGCCGGGTGTACAGATTTTTATTTCATCCCTTACTTTTGCCTGAACCCTTTTGGTTCGTCGGGAAGCCCTTATTTTTTCCTAGGTGTGTCAACCTAGCGGGTCTTTGATTATGCGCAGTATTTTTTCGACTATGTCCGTGCTCTCAGGATGTAGGGAGGTGTCACTGTTAGTAGCATTGTGTTGCCATACCACCAGAAGATGTTTGATCGTGCAAGATTCGCAGCTGGAATTCATGTCCAATGCCCCAAGTGAACTCAGAGGGAGGTTTGCCCCTGGCTATTTGGCATTTGAGAGATTCTCCGAATCTGGACTTAACTGCCCCAGATGACGGACAATGGACATGTCTGCCCCTTGGTTGGCAGTGCTTTTGTTCACTAGATATTCTTCGTGCGAATTTCTATGTTGTTCAAACAAAAGGTCATATGCAAAAAACGTTATTTTAAAAATGCAAAGCTTATGTCTGTCTTGAAATTTTTGAAAATGCATTTTTTTCATAAAAACAAGTGAATTTTTTTTTGTAAGCTGTGATGTCAACTCGTTATTTTACCGCAAGCCTTAAGGAGTCAGGATACCTTTCGTAACAGTATGCTTTCGAACTAACCCATGCTTCAGCTAGGACTTTTGAGGGTTATAACGTGGCCTGGTTCACGGTTTAAGAAACAAAGGATAAAGGCTCAAGTTTATATTTGTACCCACTCGCTCTTCATGATGTTCTTCAAACCTAAACTCAGTTGATCGTGCGTTAGACCTAGTTTGAGTCTTTGCTTTGATATTCCGGTGATGGTTCGGATATTGACAGTTTATTTTGAATGGGCAGTCATTTCCTTTTTTGTTGAGGGTTTGTAAGACCTCTTTTTTTTTTTTTGTTATCCCTGTTTTTTTTTTTGCCTGAACTGTTTCTTTTTGAATTTACAGTCAGCGAGATGCCCCAGTTTTGTAAGTCTCCTTCATAGGTTTTGACTTAATGGGCGTTTATTTTGAGGGATAATGACTGCCTGTCCTTATGGTTATTCGGAACCATCACTGTCTTTTGTTTTGTAAGAACTCCTTTGGTGCCATTCGTTGTGCACCTGGATCAACTGAGAAGACTGCCCTGCCCCAGGTTATGATTAAGGGTTTTAATTTTTTGTGAAAAGCAAAACTCCTACTTCTTTGGCTCGAAGGGGTAGACGAGGGATTATCTTCCTTATAACTCTAGTGTTTAGGAATTGAAACAATGCCTGTACCTCATCAGCGGGGTCTGTTCAAAAGCATACTGTAAATCGTGGTATCGTTTTCGTCATCCTCCCTCAAGAGGCTTAGAATTATTAATCGAGAGTTGACATCAAAAAATGAAAGCAGTTTGAATATAGCGAATGCGAATATATTGATTCAAAACAGACATATGCGATGCATTAATGAAATAACAGCGTTTGACATGATAATTGTTTGAACAATCAAAAGAAAATTACAACTTGAAAATTCTAATGGACAAAAAGTCTTCTCATTTCAGGACTTGTTACTTCAAATGGTGAATCCTGTAGGGATGGTAGAAGCACTCGGCCTGACCCACTTGGGTGAAATCCACTGCTCCTTCATTAATCAGGTCCTGGACCTTGTTCTTTAGAGCCCAGCAGTCGGCAGTGTCATGTCCAGGACTATCGGAGTGGTATGCACATCTTTTGTTGGGATGATAGTTAGGAGCAGAGATGTTGGGATTCCAGGGAGGAGCTCTTAGTGTAATCAGATTCAACCTCAACAGGTGTTGTAAAGCTTGAAACAGCGGCACGTTGAGCTGGGTGAAATGCCTCCGGGGCTTGCTCTGATCAACCTGTTGCTCTGGGCGAGTTTGTGGTCGGACCTGTGAAGTGGTAGCAATTTCGAGAGGTCTAATCTTCACCATGCCAGACTCTTGTCCTCTTGGGAGCTGATCAATGACCTGGTCCCTGACTTGGGCTGGTTGCTTCATTTCTCGATGAAGCTGACTGATCATGGTCCTCAACTCTTCTTGCTCCCGAGCTAAGCCTTGGATGAGAGCCATTTGCCCCAGCATCTGGGTTCTCATTGTATCTACCTCAGCTTGCAAACATTTTAGCCGTTCGTCCTTGTCATCTTCGGGACTTTTCTTGGCCAAATTCCCCATGAGGAGTGTCCTTAACTCTTCCTGCCCCTTGGATAGGCTTAGGAAGATCTCCCTGAACTGAGTCTCTTGAGCGTGAAGACCTTGGTTATCTTGTTGGGAAGCCGTTGCTGAAATAAACAGCGAAGAAGGTGAGTGACCTGTCAAAAAGAGTACCTGTAATGCAATGATATGTATGTATGCATGCGATATTTTCAAGGATCTCGCGGGGTAAACAAGAAAATTGTTAGAATTGGAATCCGGTAGCTTGATTGAAGGAACTGCATATTGTTGAGAATCCTTCTTCAAGAGTCAAGGCTCACCATATCTAGTGGGTCATAGCCCCTGACTTAAGTTATCAACCTTGGCTAGAGGAAAATAAATCCTCTTTGCCCCTTGCTAGACATTTTGATTCATCATGACCTGCATCACAGACCCTTGAGATCCTTGAAATGGGTTAGTCCTTATGCAGGATGTATGCAATGGTATGATGGCATGATGTTATGCTATGCGTGGAGTAAGTAAACCCTGTTATGAGTCCAGATTAAGGACTGTAAACAAAGCCTGCAAGAAACTCAAGTGTCAGATAACAAGCATGCAAGTAGTCAAGTATGAAAGCACACAAGTCACACAAAGAGCCCTTAGAGTTTAGGCCAGCATGAAGTTTAGGTACTACCCTCTTGAAGTTGGTGGGCTCAAAACCTGTCCTATCAAAAGTAATCGGGTTCTAAGGGTCTCAATATCATTGGATTGTTTTCTGTGTTCATTGTTTCGATTTAGCCACTGAACTGGCGATCGAAATATTCCAAGAAAACAACCCTCAACTGAGTGTAGTATTGAGTATCAACCAACTTCGGACTGCACCAAAGTCAGTTATCTCACTACCCTAAAGAGGCCAAGATGGTTCAATTAAGGTTCCTAAGGTCAGTTGATGCTTCACGACACCACGCGGCGGCCCCGTACTCTCCTTGACTGGACTCAAGGGTTACCGGTACTCACCAAAGTGCCACATCAACATAGCAGGCTGCTTCAACCATGTCGGTATACCCCGCACAGTTCCCTCACAGTCTTGTTGCTACTTTCTAAGAAGGTATCCCCAGATCCGGGTTAGGATCTATAGAACTCCCAAGACAGGCCCAATAATATTAAAGCAAGCAAAACAAAGCAATTGAAAACACAAGTATGAGCTATCCTAAGGTACACCTCACTTTAAGTATTCCCCAGCAGAGTCGCCAGTTCTGTGATCGGTGGATTTAGAACTGACTGTTTAACGTTGGTTTGCGAAATGTCGCGGAAGCAAGAGTCGCCACCGTCTTTTATTTTCTCCAACATGGACAGGACAAAAGCACAACAAAATTCCTTATGAGATAGTTTCTCGGTTCGGGAGGTAGATTTATAGAAAGGGAAGGTGTTAGCACCCTTTCTATCCATGGTTATCCATGGGCTCTTAGATACTTGCTCATTGTGTTTTCAAAATGTTTGCTTTTCAATTGTGAGTGGGTTTGCAAAAGTTTCGTTGAAAGTTTCTGAATAACTCTTGTATCTGTCCTCAAGAGTGTTTGAAAAATTGTTTTGAAAGCTTTTTGAAAGTGTCGGTGTGAAAAGAGTTTTTGTTTGTTTTTGAAAAGAGCAAGTATCTATGAGTCATCTACCTACCCTAAGGAATTAAGCTGTGTAAGTGTCCTTTAGATAGTGCTATCCCACCATTGAGAGGTAGGTAGCACCATCGTTTGAGGTGTTCGGGTCAATTCGATTTTAGGGACAGTGTGGTCACCGAAGCAACAGTAGGACACCTTAGAAGCTACCCTTATGTCCTTGATCCTTTTTTAATCCGAGGCAACCGTTTCAAGGCAACTGTTTCGAGGCAACTATTTCGAGGCAACTATTTTGAGGCAACTGTTTCGAGGCAACTGGATCCTGGACATAAGGACCGCTAAGACGTCCTATACTTGACGACCACGTTTCGAAGGCAACAAGTGAGGCGTACCCTAGAAGTGATGTGTGTATTTGTGTGTTGTTTTCATGTTAAGTTTATCTTTGATCATGGCACGGTGAGCTACGCTTGTTTTTAATTAGCATGCATTCTTTCATACAAGTTAACAGTTAAGGGGGTGCGGAAAGTAAATTGCGGAAACGTAAATCCTACGCTATTACAAGGCGCGGGTCTATACATCGCCAAAAATTACAAAGACCCGTTTTTTAGTAAATGAGTACGGAAAATAAAAAAACGGTAAAAGTCCTAATTACTATTACATGTCCGGAGCAATTACATAATAATCAAACAAAGTAAATGCGCGCGAATAAATTAATCGGGAATGTCTAAGGGTGTTGACCCTTTTTAGAAGAGAAATTGATTTTTTTTGGCTTTTTGTAATTAAAATGAAATTAAAGCTAATTAATGACTAATTAATTAATTTAATTAAAGAAAATATTTTTTTGTTTTTTATGTTTTTATGAAATAAAATAAGAAAAGAAATAAAATTAAAGTTAACTTTACCTAATTCTAGATCTATTTTAATTATTTAAGAAAAGGAATTAAAATTGCCTAATTAAACTATTTTAGTTAATGTTTATTTACAAAATAATATAATAATAATAATAATAATAATGATGTTAGTTCTATTTTTTTGATTTTTTTATGAAAATATGTTAATTATGCTAATTATTAAAAAAATAAAATAAGGCAAATAAATAAAAGAAAAGAAAATGACAAAACAAAATAAAATAAGAAAAAAGTAAATAAACCCAAGGGGGGTGAGATGGCCTTCATGGAGGTTTTCTGAAGTAATTCTGGCCCAACAACAAGAAGCCTTATTTGACTTTTTTCGGTTGCCTACGCATGCGCTGTCTCCAGAGCATAGTACTCTTGCGTTTTGGGCCTTTAGATCTGCCTCCAATGACACTAGGCTTGTTGGATGGGTGAGGCTTATGGTGGAAACTACTTGAGAAACTGCACAAGAATGCGTTAACAAAAATGATATGAGAATTATGGGGGACCTGGGAAGAACTTACAGCGCGGTATGAGCCTCAGGACTTGGCAAAGGTTGCTTTAGCTTCAGGGTGTGGCAAGGAATAGAACCACGTGCTTGTTTTGATCTGAAGATGCTCGCAACTATGTTTTAGAACTCTCACTTTTTGAATAATTTTTGGTTTTTCTCTTGGCCGTTTCTGCACACACTCCTTTTTGAATGAGGTTGGGAAGGCTTGTATATATAGTAATGTAAAGTGTATCAATAAGAATAATGGTCATTAAGCTTATGCAATTATGTTCTTGATTTCCTCCATAACCAACATTGAAACAACTTGCCTTTTGTGTCAAAATTTGAATTTCTTGCTTGGATTAGGCCTTGCACGAATTTGGAAGGTGAGTGATGGTGTATCAAAGCATTTCAATACAAAATATATCCTTTAATTATTTTTCTTGATTTTCATTTGAATTTTAAAGATTTAAAATGATTTAAATCAAATAAAATTAAATAAAAATGGAAAAATTAACTTTTAATCTTGAAATAAATTGTGGGACACGTGGGAGGCATGGCCAAGCTGAAACAAGTGGAAAAAGTGGGCCCCTTTTGTCAAAAATGAAATTTCAAGGATAATTGACTTTGGCCATTTCACAAAAATTTTCCAACTTCTCCAATGCATATCTTGCTCAATTTTGAAGCTATGAACATGTTCATGGACATTTTGGAAAGGTATTGAAGTCCTATAACCAATGTCTTTGGTCCCATGTCATTTTGATTTACCAATCTCTAGTTATGGTCTTTGACTCAAAGTGCTTTTTTGTTGACTTTTGAAAATGACCTATAATGTTGAAATTGATAACTTTTTGTGAGAGCATTTCTTGGACTTGGAATGTGAAGATGAGTTGTAGGAAATGTCTTCCCCTTCAAGATGAGCATTGGATGGGATTTTTCTGATGAACCATGAAAAAGTTATGCCTTGCTCAAGCTACAGTTGACTTTTCAGCTGTCCAAAAATGGAAACTTTTGCATCTTGATGATTTTTGAGCCATTCTTGTGGAATCATGATCAAGACTTGATCAAATGATGATTGTGGCTTCAAAATAAGATGTTGACCAAAAATTTTGACTTTTGACTGCCAAATGACCATTTTACCCCTACAGTTGATTGTGGAGCAACTAGGACCTTTGACTGTGCAACTTGACCTTGTGAGCCTTGAAACTTGACATGTAGGTGCTTGACAATGTATATGAGCATATGGGACTTGATTGAGCCCTTGAAAACCTCAACTTCCTTGTAAGAACCAAAACCCTAATTTGACTGGCTTTAGGAGAGTGGTTGACTGTGTAACTCCTTGAGTAGACTTTGAACCCTTTGAGGTGATGCTTGGCAAAACTTTGAAGATTATGGGAGGGAAAATTTTGGGGTACAACAGATGCCAATCGAAGTACTTGTCCATAATTACAACCGAAAGGCTCTTTCAGAACACCAATCGAAGGGTCTTTCAGAATGCTAATCGAAATGCTTGTCCATAATGCCAATCGAAAGGCTCCTTCAAAACACCAATCGAAGGGTCTTTCAGAATGCTAATCAAAATGCTTGTCCATAATGCCAATCAAAAGTCTCCTTCAGAACACCAATCGAAGGGTCTTTCAGAATTCCAATCGAAATTCTTGTCCAAAATGCCAATCGAAAGGCTCCTTCAGAACACCAATCGAAGGGTCTTTCAGAATGCCAATCGAAATGCTTAAAGCAACACTCAAAATTTTTCCTTTTCCTTAGGCAAGAGTTTGTGATCAACCATGCAGGGGGAGGACTTTGGGAAACATGAGAGGGCAAATTTTGGGGTACAACATTTACCAAAGGCAACCGAAGTGAGGTAAACCCTAGGAGTGAATATGTGCATATGAATTGTTTCAGTTATTTAATCTTTGCACATTAGGTGATCTACCGTTTAAATTTCCATATATTCTTGCCATACAATCCTATTAGCATACATCTAACAGTTAAATATTTGCGGAAATTAAAAGTGCGAGTGTGATACAGTGGGAGAACTGACTTGGGGTTTTGCATTTGTGTTTGCAAAATGTTGCGGTTTAGCAAGAGTCGCCACCGACTTTTCTTTTATCCAATAAGGAAAGGTGAAAAAGCACAGGAAAGACCTTTCGAGATGTTTTCTTGAGTTTGGGGGGTAGATTATGAAAAGGGAAGGTATTAGCACCCTTTCCATCCATGGTTTTCCATGGGCTCTTAGTTACTTGTTAGATCACTTGCTTTTGTTTGAAAATTGTGCTTTTGTGTGGTTTTGAAAGTATTTTGAAAAGGTGCCATCGTTTAGGCGAACTTTGCAATGATTCCCGTTCGTAAGAATGTACGCAAAGTGTTGAGCTTTTGAAAATATTTCAAGTTTTGGAAAGAAGTATGTGATTGTTTTTGCTAAGATACCCCACATGCATAACATGACCATTTTTATAAGGCAACAAGTGGAAATTCCCTAAGGGTGCATGTGTGCAAGTGTGTTTGATTGCATGCATTTTGTCTTTGTTTTTGGGTTGTCTACTTGTTGATTTTATCTTGCCATACATACCTAATTACTTAACATTTATATGAAGGTAATAAAAGAGTGCAAAAAATAAATCCTACACTATTACAACCATATCGAATTGCATGAAAATATAAAGGCAAAAATAAGGTAAAAGCAAGAAAAAATGGATCTTTCGATTTAGGGCAGCAAACCCTTCGATTCTGCCATTTCTGGCTCTCTTCGACCTTACCTGAAAAGGGGTGAAGGAATGAGTTTCGATTGGGGGCCTAGAAGCCAGCATATTTTAGCTTTCGATTGGGGCCTGGAAGCCAGCATGTTGTGCCTTTCGATTGGGGCCTAGAAACCAACATATTTGTCTTTCGATTGGGGCCTGGAGGCCAGCATGTTGTGCCTTTCAATTGGCTTGAAGGTTAGTATGGAAGCCAGAGGCTTCATTTCTAACTTTTCTGTCTCCTATTTCTTTCATTTGAGTTTGAATAGCAACATGGACCAAGGCCATGCCAACATCACCTTAAGACTAGATTAGTTCTTTAAAGCGTATTTAAATGTACCAAGAGCAAAAGCCAAGAAGATTGTTAAGCATGACACATATTAAGAGAGTGAAAACAAAAAGAAGAAAATAGTATGTACATGTTTTAAATGAAAAAGAAAACTTATTTACATGCTATGCTGGAAACGAAGGGCCAAAGGTTAAAAATGACTTACCTTGCTGGAGGTTAGAGCGTGTTCTGGACTTTGAAGCGGTTGCTTTGAATGCCTCTGGATTCGAAGGAAAAGACCAAGGGTAGGCCTTCGACACTGGATTCGAAAGAGAAAAACAAGTGAAATATCCTTCTTTGATGGATTCAAAGGAAAGAACAAGTGGGATGCTCCTTGATTCGAAGGAAACTGGAATGTGTTGTTCTTCAGAATTGAAGGAGGTAACGATGATTCTGGTTTTTTTTTATTTCACAAGTGTTGAAGTGTTTGAGAATTTTGAAGATACATTCCCCTCTCCTCCTCCTTTTCTTTGTGCAAATGAACTCTCTATTTATAGAGAATGGATTTTGGGAAGCTTGGGGAGCAAAAATAATAAAATAAGGCTCAATAAGTGTCCACTTGTGCCATAAAAGCAAGATGAATGGTTCAGATGGGTTTCTTCTTTCTGAAGGAAAACAGGCGCAAGGCTCAAGACAACTTTTCTAAAAGGTAGTATTATGCTATTAAGTGCAAGTGGTCTTGGACAACAAATGGGTAAAGGCCAATTTTAACTTGCATAAACAATTAAGTATAGGGTGAGTCATAGGTTTAAGGCCTGAAAAGGGAAAACACGTAGCCTAGCCTATGGGTCTAAATGTTCAACTTGATCTTTTGAGTCGAATCCTCCATCTTTCTACACCTTTCGACCAGACTAGAACAACACATCATTCGTTTTCACCAGTTGTATGTCCTTCGAATGAACCAACTGTGTGTTCTTCGAATGGACCTTTTTAGTTGAATATGCCATTTTCAGTCTTCTTGCTTTTAATAACTTAGGCCCAAACCTTCGACCAGACTCCAAAGTAAGAGAACAATTATTCCCCAACTATGGAAAGTCCTTCGAATGGACCACCAAGTTGTGTGTCATAATGCAGGACTATGGCGTATTGAAGGGTTTACAGATGGATTCGAAGGTGATATGAAGGCGCGTTCGAATCATACATGAAGATGAATTTGAAAGTCACAGGAAGGTAGCCATTCATCCAATCGAAAACTTATGAATCCAAGGCAAACATGTGAGGGGCGAATGGTGCAATCGAATGACACTTTTTAGAAGGTTATTAACTTCTGAATCGAAGGAAGCTTTCAGAAGATTATTGACTTTTTGAATTGAAGAAAACCAAAAGGAGGCCTTTACTTCCTGAGTCGAAGGACATTCCTGAGTCGAAGGACATTCCTGAGTCGAAGGACACTGTTTCAAAGGGAAACGAAAACTCAATTGAAGCTTGTATGAAGATCATTTCCTTCTGAATCGAAGGAAGCTTTCAGAAGATTATTGACTTTTTGTATTGAAGAAAACCAAAAGGAGGCCTTTACTTCCTGAGTCGAAAGACATTCCTGAGTCGAAGGACATTGTTTCAAAGGGAAACAAAAACTCAATTGAAGCTTTTATGAAGATCATTTCCTTCTGAATCGAAGGAAGCTTCAATACCCAAATGAAAGATGTAACCCAAGTGGCATGAAGCCCTTGCTCAACTGAAGCTTGCATGCAGGCATGGCCAGATATGAATGCCCAAACGAAGGCTTACACGCAGATATGCAGGAGGTGAATGCCCAAATGAAGGTTTGTATGCAGGAGGCACATTTGGCCACCAGATCATGGCCTTCGATTGCAAGCATGCAGGCAGTGGAAGACACAAACGAAGCCTACAACAAGAAGTCACATGCCCAGACGAAAGAGGCACGCTAGTAGCAACTTTTGAGCAATCGAAGGAGGTGCAAAGTCCAATCGAAGGGGGCTGAATTGAAGGAGACCTATTTTCCTCCAAATTTGTCAAAATGTTATTTTTATCTTATTTCTCCCTTTTTGACAGTTTCCTTTTAATTCTGGTGCTGGAAAATCCCAATGTACTTGTGCAAGCTTGAATTTTGAGATCATTGTGAGAGATGCCTTGAGAATTGAGAGGGAAAATTTTGGGGTACAACAGCTGCCCATGTTCAAACTTCTTGAACCTGAAGAGTTAGATTGGCGGATCCGGCATCCGTGACTTGATGGTGAAAGATGTTTGAACACTAGAGTGCCCAGAAATTTTCACTCGAAGATGGATGGTGAATGGGCTTATAGATGCCATTTGGAGGAATGTTGGTAAACTCTAGAAGAAGTATCAGCACAAATCTCCTGTTGATCCATACTAGACTTGCTGTTTTACCTTGTGAGAAAGGGGGTTATAAAAATGCAGGTGCTTGCATGATGCTTACCAGATGTGGTATCATGCTAAATGCATTGTTATGTACATGCTATGATGTATGAATGCGAAATGTGTGTTTTTGTCCAGGAAAATAAATCCCTGACTACTGCTGAGGAAATCTTCGGAGGTTGAATCCTTGATTTCCTGTGGGAAATGAAGAAAATGCATATCTTCAAATTATTTTGAAGAGATGCTTTTGCTGGGGAACATCACTCAAAGATCAGTTATTATCTGGTCGGATCCAGGCTTCACAGTTGCTAAGGATGAAGTAGTCGGTTGCTATCTGGTCGGGTCCAGGTTTTATGGCAACTTACTGGGGATGTGGGGGTTAACTGTTATCTGGTCGGATCCAGGCTTCACAGTAACTTGTTGGAGGTAAGGGTGAATTAACTGTTATCTGGTCGGATCCAGGCTTCACAGTACTTCTTGAAGACCGTTATCTGGTCGGGTCCAGGCTTTATGGTCTTTTGGAAAGTTGTACTATTATCTGGTCGAATCCAGGCTTCACAGTGTCTTTCTGGGGATCATGGTTAATTGTTATCTGGTCGGGTCCAGACTTCACAATATACCGTTCGAAAACTGTTATCTGGTCAGGTCCAGGCTTTGTAGATTTCTGATGAAGTTAATTCTTATCTGGTCGGGTCCAGGCTTCACAATGAACTGCTTGAAAACTGTTACCTGGTCGGGTCCAGGCTTTGCATATTTCTGATGAAGTTAATTGTTATCTGGTCGGGTCCAGGCTTCACAATGAACTGCTTGAAAACTGTTATCTGGTCGGGTCCAGGCTTTGCAGATTTCTGATGAAGTTAATTGTTATCTGGTCGGGTCCATGCTTCACAATGAACTACTTGAAAACGGTTATCTGGTCGGGTCCAGGCTTTGTAGATTTCTGATGAAGTTAATTGTTATCTGGTTGGGTCCAGGCTTTACAGATTTCTAATGAAGTTAATTGTTATCTGGTCGGGTCCAGGCTTCACAATGAACTGCTTGGGGATTTAGTTGTTATCTGGTCGGGTCCAGGCTTCACAATGAATCCCTGAGGATGATTGCTATCTGGTCGGATCCAGGCTTCGCAATGACTTTCTTGAAAAGATGGAAATGAGGAATGATATCTGGTCGGATCCAGGTTTCTCAGTCCTTTGTCGGGGAATAAAGAGGCAACTCTACTGGGAACAAGTGGTTAAAACCTTGGTTGGATTAAGTTTAGGTTCTTCTATATCTTTGAAGAGTTGGGCTGGTCGTGTCCAGGTTTCATAGTTTTTTGAGAAATGAGATCAACTGTTATCTGGTCAGATCCAGGCTTCAGTATATCTTGAAAATTGTGCTAATATCTGGTCGGATCCAGGCGTCATAACATTTCTTGGTAACAATAAAGGCTTTGTTGAAGACTTTACTAGGGATTAGGGGTTGTGGCCCTGTGATTTGCAGTCATTTGAAGGGGAAATTCTAATTGGAGAGTATAGACTCAGTCAGGCAAGACAGACTTAGCTTGGCGATTCGGACTCAAATGGGGAATTTGGGTTCCGTTGAGGGATTTGTACTCCGCTGGGGAATAGAATCTTGGTTGGAAGATATACTCCGCTGGGGAAGATGGACTCAGTGGGGAGTGTTTATTCAGCCGGGGAGGATGGACTCAGTGAGGAGTGTTTATTCAGCCGGGGAGGATGGACTCAGCTTGGAGAATAAAATCTTGGTTGGAAGATATACTCTACTGGGGATAAAAAAACCCGGTTGGAAGATATACTCCGCTGGGAATGATGGGATTATCTGGGGATGATGGGCTCATCTGGGGAGTGCTTACTCGACTGGGGAAATCGGGGTGTCTTATACGTTGAGGAATTTACACTTGGCCCAGGGAAATAACTCTGTTGTGGAAATAAACCCTGCTGAGGAGATGAATTTCCTTTAGATAGAGACCCCTAGGTTTCAATTTTGTAGAAATTGACTTAGCTAGAGAAAGTTGCCAAGAGATTGAGACTCTGGCCGGGGGTTTATCCTATGTGAAGAAATTTTTGTAGGCAACTCCGGTGGGGAAAGGTTGCATTGGGGTTGTCCCTATAGGGATAATGATGATGAGATGACTCTGGGGGGAATAAAATCTGCTAAGGAAGTGGATTCCCTTTAGGAAGAGATCTCCTAGGCTTTAGCTGGGAAAAAAGTTGTCAAGAGATTGAGACTCTGGCCAAGGATCGTCCCGTGCAAGGATATTTTGTGGGCAACTCCGTTGGGGAAAGGTTTATTGCCAACGCCCTGGTGGGGATAATGATGGTGAGATAACTTTGTGGGGCTATTTCACATTCATTAAAGGGATGCTTACTGCTGTTGTGCACTAATGCCTTGTTGAGGTTGCTGCTTGGCAGGACACATGTGCCAAATAGCTTTAATTATGTTCATATGCATATGTTCATTCAATTTTAGTCATTGGATAAATTTGCATTCAAAACAGAGATAGACAATTTTGCACTTCAAAGTGTATTTGTATTGATATTTTGCCCATGAATAGGTGTTTTTGTACATAGAGACGGAAATCCTAGTAAGAGGAAATCGCCGAAAAGAAAACAAAATTGAGAATGAAAAAAAAATAGCCATGTGAAATGATCTCATTGCCTTTCAACTCTACTATTGCCCCAATGTCTTTGAACTTCCCTTGCCGTTGATCGAAGTTGATTGGATTGATCCTGGACCATTTGAACTTGGACCTTGGTGATAGTATTGACCGTGTTGATTTCACGGGACATAGTCATACGCTTTTAATCCTTAATTTTTGCCTGAACTGCCCTTTCGGGTTTTCGGTCCACCAGGATACCCTTTTTTGCCCAAGTCGTCCTTTCGGGTTTTCAACTTGTCGGGTGTATAATCTTTTGTATATATCCCTAATTTTTGCCCAAACCTTTTGGTTTGCCAGGATGCCCCTTTCTGCTTAGATGTGTCAACCTAACGGGTCTCTTATGCGTAGTATTTTTTAACTATGTCCGCGTTTATAGGATGTGGGAAATCTTCACCATCCATGGTGGTCAGTATTATGGCACTGCCAGAGAAAACTCTCTTGACAACAAACGGCCCTTCATAGGTGGGAGTCCATTTTCCTCTGGGGTCACCTTATGGTAAAATGATGTGTTTTATCACCAGGTCACCAACTTGATATACTCGAGGCTTGACCTTTTTGTTGAAAGCTTTGATCATCCGTTTTTGATACGTCTGACCATGGCAGATAGCAGCTAATCATTTTTCATCGATCAAGTTCAGCTGATCCAATCTCGTTTGAATCCATTCGTCTTTACTTAGGCCTGCCTCAATTATAACCCTCAGCGAGGGGATTTGAACTTCCACTGGCAAAACAGCTTCCATGCCATAGACTAGAGAGAAGGGAGTTGCCCCAGTTGATGTTGTAGCTGAAGTACGGTAACCATGTAGAGAAAATGGTAGCATCTCATGCCAATCTTTATAGGTCACTACCATTTTCTGCACAATATTTTTGATATTTTTGTTGGCTGCTTCGACTGCGCCATTCATTTTCGGTCTATACGGAAAAGAATTGTGATGCTTGATATTAAATTGAGTGCACAATTCCATGATCATGGCATTGTTGAGGTTAGTCCCATTGTCGGTGATGATCCTTTCGGGGATACCATAATGACATATAAGATTGTGTCTGATGAATTTGGCTACCACGTTCTTGGTGACTGAGGCAAATGAGGCGACTTCGACCCATTTGGTGAAATAGTCGATAGCAACAAGAATGAAGCGGTGTCCGTTGGAAGCTGTGGGCTTGATCTCTCCGATCATGTCAATACCCCACATTGCAAATGGCCACAGAGTGGACATGACATTCAGAGGGATCAGAGGTACATGGACCTTGTCAGCATAAATTTGGCATTTGTGGCAAGTTCTTGAATGTTTATGGCAATCGGTCTCCATCGTTGACCAATAGTAGCCAGCTCTTAAGATTTTCTTAGCCATTGTATGTCCACTTGAGTGAGTACCAAAAAGGCCATCGTGCATGTCTTCCGTGATTTCCTCTGCCTCCCTCTTATCCACACATCGGAGTAGAGTCGAATCATTGTTGTGCTTGTATAATATCCTGTTACTTAGGAAGAATTTGGCTGCAAATCTTCGTAAGAACTTTCTATCATTGATAGATGCTCCCTCTGGATACTCTTGCGCTTCAAGGTATCTCATTACCTCATGGTACCATGACTTTTCCGCATCGGTGTCAAGCTCGTAGAAATGTGCAGATTCATCAAATCTTTCAATTGTAATCATATGGGCTTCGTTTTTCCATCTGACTTTGAACATTGAGGACATGGTTGCCAGAGCGTCAGCCAACTAGTTTTCTTCTCTAGGGAAGTGCTCGAACGTGATTTCTTCGAAGTAGGGAATTAGGAATAGCACAAACTCCTTGTAAGGGATAAGATTAGGGTGTTTAGTGTCCCAATCTCCTTTTACTTAGCTGATCACCAAAGTGGAATCTCCAAATACATCCAAATGCTTGATCTTTAAGTCAATAGCAGCCCTTAGACCTAAGATGCATGCTTCATACTCAGCCATATTATTTGTACAATCGAAGCATAGTCTGGAGGTAAAAGGAGTGTGGCAACCTTCAGGAGAGATGATCACAACACCAATTCCGTTACCTAAGGCGTTGGAAGCCCCATCGAATACCATAGTCCATCGGGATCCTTGTTCAGGTCTGTCATACGGTCTAGGTTTTGCACAGTCAGTTACCAGCATAATATTCTCGTCAGGGAAGTCGAAGTTCATTGACTGATAATCATCCAAGCTTGATGGGCCAAATGATCTGCTAGTACACTTCCTTTGATGGCTTTTTGATTTGTGTATTGAATGTCGTACTCAGTCAAGATCATTTGCCATATGGCTATTCGTCCGGAAAGGGCAGGTTTTTCGAAGATGTACTTAATCGGATCCATCTTAGAAATCAACAAAGTGGTATGAGTCAACATGTACTGCCTTAACTGGCGAGCAGCCCACGCTAAAGCACATCAAGTTTTCTCGGGCAGTGAATATCTGGTTTCACAGTCGGTAAACTTTTTGCTTAGGTAGTAAATTGCATGCTCTTTTCGGCCAGACTCGTCATGTTGGCCCAAAACACACCCCATAGAATTCTCTAGTACCGTCAAGTACATGATCAACGGTCTTCCTTCAACCGGAGGCATGAGAATAGGAGGTTCTTGCAGGTATTCCTTGATCTTGTCAAAGGAAATCTGGCATTCATCATTCCATTTGACTACCTGATCTTTCTTCAAGAGTTTGAAGAGTGGCTCACAGGTAGCAGTTAAGTGTGATATGAAACGGGCAATGTAATTGAGACGACCCAAGAATCCTCTAATTTCTTTTTCAGAATGAGGGACTGACATTTCTTGGATGGCCTTTATCTTGGCAGGATCAACTTCAATGCCTTTATTGCTGACAACAAATCCTAGAAGCTTTCCAGAGCGTACTCCGAATGTGCACTTGTTAGGGTTTAACCTCAGTTTATATTTCTTCAGTCTCTCAAATAGTTTGTGCAGGTGACCGAGATGTTCTTATTCGGTTTGTGATCTGGCGATCATATCATTCACATATACCTCTATCTCATGATGAATCATGTCATGAAATAAAGCCACCATAGCCCTTTGATATGTGGCCCCTACATTCTTTAATCTGAACGGCATGACCTTGTAGAAGAAAGTGCCCCATTGTGTAACGAAAGTAGTTTTTCCATATCTTCGGGAGCCATCTTTATTTGGTTATAGCCCGAGAAGCCGTCCATGAACGAGAAGACTTTATGCTGAGCGGTATTATCGACTAAGACGTCAATTTGTGGTAGAGGGAAATCATCCTTGGGGCTTTCCCTATTCAGATCCCTATAGTCTACGCACATGCAAACTTTCCCGTCTTTCTTTGGCACTGGCACTATATTAGCCACCCATTGAGGATAGGATGTTACAGCTAGGAATCCGACATCAAACTGTTTCATTACTTCGGCTTTGATCTTTTCAGACATGCCAGGTCTCATGCGACGAACATTTTGTTTAACATGAGGGCAGTCTTTTTTAGTTGGCAGACGATGAACCACAATGTCGGTATCCAACCCAAGCATATCTTCATACGACCAAGCAAATACTTCCACATAATCGTGTAACATCTGAACCAAACGGCTTTTGACACTGCTTTCTAAATCAGCACTGATCCTGATTTCCCTCTTATTTGACTCAGTACCTAGGTTGATAACGTCAATTGACTCTTCATGTGGTTGAATAGCCTTTTCCTCTTGTAACAGAAGTCTGGCTAGTTCTTTTGGTATGTCACAATCTTCCTCACTTTCGTCTTTGGCTTGGTTGATAGGACATTCAAAGTCATAGTTGGAAATAATAGAGTTGTTGGCAATAGGATCCAGAGTGGATGTAGATCTGCAAGAGTGTGTGTGTGTGTGTGTGTGTGTGTGTGTGTGTGTGTGCATGTAAGATACATGGCTATCTTTTGTAAATGTATTTAAAAGAAAAGAAAGACAATGAACACAAATATTTGAATGCAAAAGAGTCTGTTGTACCCCAAAATTTGCCCTCCCATATTTTTCAAGAAATTGCCAAGTCAAGTCACAAAATTCCCCAAGGGTTGTGCAGTTCAACTGTCTCCTATACAGTCAAAACTAGGGTTTGTGTCCTGATCAAAGAAAGGAAGTTTTCAAGGACCCAATCAAGTCTCATATGCCTACAAAGATGGTCAAGCATCCTCATATCAAGTTTCAAGGCATTCAGCTCAAAATTGCACAGTCAAAACCCTAAATTGCACTACAGTCAACTGTAGGGGCAAAATGGTCATTTGGCAGTCAAAAGTTCAAATTTTTGGTCAACATATCATTTTTAAGCCACAAACATCATTTGATCAATGCTTGATCATGATTCTCAAAATTTGGCTCAGAAATCATCAAAGATGCAAAGTTACTATATTTGGACAGTTGAAAAAGTCAACTGAAATTGACCAGGGCATAACTTTCACATGGATTATCAGAAAAATTCCATCCAAAGCTCATTTTGAAGAGAAAGACATTTCCTACAACTCATCTTCATACTTCAAGTCCAAGAAATGCTCTCACAAAAAGTTATCAATTTCAACATTATAGGTCATTTTCAAAAGTCAACAAAAAGGGACTTTAAGTCAAAGACCATAACTTGAGATTGGTAAATCAAAATGACATGGGACCAAAGGCATTGGTTAAAGGACTCAAAGACCTTTCCAAAATGTCCAAGAACATGTGGAAATCTTAAAAATTGAGCAAGTTATGCCTTGTGGAAGTTGGGAAATTTTTGGGAATTTTGAAAAGTCAACAATGGTTCAAATGACCTAAAAATGCAAATGGGCCCATTTTTCTTCCATGATTCATCATTCTAAGCCTATGCACGACCACTTGGCCCAAACGGAAGTATTTTCTCAATTTTTATTTATTTATTTGAATTTATATTAATATTAATTCATTTAAATTATTTAAATACATGAAAAATATCTAACCTAACAAAACCAATCTTTTTATGCATGATTTGGACTCAATATTTCGTGCTTGTTTAATTATGGAAAGAATTGGTGTGATTGGAGCCTAATTGATACAAAGAATGCTTGAAAAAGATATGAAAAAGATATAAGGAAATCAAATATTGAAAACAATGAATGGGAGAGATTTGATCCAATTTTCTTGACCTAATACATTCACTACAAAGGCCTGAACCTAAACCTAATTACAGGAGACTCCAAGCTGCGCTGAAAACTCCATTACAAACTTGGAAAATTGTTGATAAAACTCAAATCTGAAATCAGTGCTAGAGATTGATTCGAGACACCAAACCTATTTCAATAGCTTCCTTAAGCATTCCTGAAAGTATTCCAATCAATATCAACCACAAAAGCTCCAGGAATTGGTACCTGTAACTCAAACTGTAAAGCAAAAAATTCATAATCGTATAGCATAATTCACGCATCTTTTTGCATTTTTATTTGTGGATTCTTGTTCAGCATGATGTTTCTAAGCTAACCATCACATTTAATTTGATTATCGTGCTGTGTATGAGAATTCACCATGCGTGGCTTTTAGGGTTTGCAGCATCTTGAATTGGGGTTTTTGAGATGAGGAAAAAATGAGGTTCCAGGCCACCACCATTGCACTCAACGCACCGGGACGAAGAGATTCCAACCCTCGCGCTCAATTTATGAGCGTCGAGGGTCTATTCGCTATTTTTTGGTAGATGGTCTTAGGCAACGTTTGCCAAACCGTTGCCATAGGCTTTTGTTTTCAGAAAAAGAAAAAAACACACGAAGAAGACGATACCGTGTCAGGGAGTGATTGGTCCGTTCAAACTCTCGCGCCAAAATTCCACTAATGCGTTACTTTCTCTTTTTTTTATTTATTTGTATATTATATATCAAAGATGTCAATTGGTACAGGTGGTTGATGCAAGCGCTAGTGATCCACTTGACCTGGGTTCGAACCCCAGGTCTTTCACATGCTCAATATTATTTTTCAGTGATTAATCTCATGCAGCGCTTGGTTTGTGGATATACCGTGTGCTCACCATATCAAGCCAGCCACATGCTTAATGGAACCAGATCAAGGGTTGTGCATTGAGGGACACCATGAGGACAAGTCAGCATGCATGTACGTGGCCTAGGAAAGTCAACAAATTCCATACTTGTTGGGCCAGATTTGCTAAGTCCAAAACCTCACAAATTGGGACTACACCCCCACCCTGGTTTGCAAATATTTTTATTTTTTCTTATATCTTTTAATTATTATTTTTTATTTGTTTTCTTGTTTTAATTTAATTCAATATTTTTACAATACATAAAAAATATAGAAAAATCAGAAAAAGATGAAAATATAATAAATTATTTTATTTTACTATTTTTGTAAATAAATGCATGTAAATAAACTTAGTTTTAATTAGGTTATAATTTTAATCCTTTTAATAACTAAAATCCAAAAATAGAATTAGGTTTAATTTTTATTCTTCTTAATTTCCCTTTTTACAATAATATTGCTTATTTTATTTATTTTCATAAATTAAATGCATGTAAATTAACTTAGATTTAAATTAGGTTAAAACTTAATATTTTTACAATAAACTTAAAAAACATTAGAATTAGGGTTTGACATTTTATTTTAATTTCAATCAATTCTTTTTTTCTTTTAAATCTTAAAAAAACACAAAAATACCAAAAACATTTTCATTTAATTTTAATTAATTCATTAACTTTAATTTTTTGCAAAAGGGTCCAACGCCCATGTTCGTAACTTATTTAATGTCGCGTATTTATTTTATATCGTTTAAATAATTATGTACATGTCCCAAAGCCTTGTAACAATTTATACTTTTCGCACTTTTATTCGCTTTATTTATTTTCCGTCAAATCGGGTCAGGTTTAATTTGGCGATGTGGACCCGCGCCTTTGTAATAGCCTTAGATTTATTTTCCCGCAAATTTTAACTGTTAACAAAAAGCATGAAAGAATGTATGGACTTAAAATAAAATCAAGCGTAGATCACAACAAACATGACAAGACAAATAAATGAAAATAACACACAATTCGCACACACCACCCCTAGGGTACGCCTCACTGTTGCCTTGCCTCGAAAGGTGATCGTCGAGTAGAGGATGTCTTAGTAAGTCCTCATGATCCGGGAACCTGGCATGAGGGTAGCTTCTAAGGTGTCTTCCCATTGCTCTGGTGATCACCATGTCCCGAACCTCGAATTGACCCGAACACCTCCAACGGTGGTGCTACCTACCTCTCAATGGTGGGATGGCACTACTTTAAAGGATATTTACACAGACGAATTCCTTAGGGTAGGTAGACGACTCGTGGATACTTGCTCTCTTCAAAAACAAACAAAAATCTTTTCACCAACACATTTTCAAAAGCTTTCAAAGCAAATTTTTCAAACACTCTGACGTACGAGTCAAACTGAAATTTTTCAAAGAAACTTTTTAAAACCCACATTGAAAAGCAAACAAACCATTTTTGAAAACACAAATGAGCGAGTATCTAAGAGCCCATGGATAACCATGGATAGAAAGGGTGCTAACACCTTCCCTTTCTATAATCTACCTCCCGAACCGAGAGCAATCTCTTTAAGGAATTTTTCTGTGCTTTTGTCCTTTCCATTTGGAGAAAATAAAAGACGGTGGCGACTCTTGCTTCCGCGATATTTCGCGAACCAGCGTTAAACAGTCAGTTCCAGATCCACCGATCACAGAACTGGCGACTCTGCTGGGGAACAAACTTAAAGTGAGGTGTACCTTAGGGATAGTTCATAACTGTGTTTTCAATTGTCTGACTTGCTTGCTTTACTATTGTGGGTTGCATGGGAGTCACATAGATCCTAACCCGGATCTGGGGATACCCTGTTTAGGTAGCATAAGCTGTGAGGGACCTGTCCGGCGTATACCGACATGGGTGAAGCAGTGGCTACGTTGGTGTGGCGCCTTGGTCTGTACCGATATCCCTCGTGTTGAAACGAGGAGAATATGGGTCTTCCAAGGAGTCATTAAGCACCAACAGACCTTAGAACCTTAAATGACCCAACTTGGCCAATAGAACAGTAGCAGTATGCTACGCCCATTGAGGCTAAACTCTCGTGATGGTTCTGGCTGCAAGAAAAGATTGCGATGCTGGAGTTATGACCGATTGAGGGTAGTCAATGATATTGGGATCCTCTAAGAACCCAGTTACTTTGATAGGACAGGTTGAACCAACAAACTGAAAGAGGGTACTACCCAGACCCCATGCTGGCCCTAAACCCTAAGGGCTTCTCTTGTGTGACTTGCGTGCCTTCGTACTTGACTACTTGCATGCTTGTTATCTGACCCTTGATGTCTTGCAGGTTTTGTTCATAGTCCTTAATTGGGACTTATAACAGGGTGTACTAACTACTTGCAGGTCCTGTTTATAGTCCTTAATCAGGACTCATAACAAGTTTACCAAGTTTCTTGCAGGTTTCGGTTTATAGTCCTTAATTGGGACTTATAACAGGGTGTACTAACTACTTGCAGGTCCTGTTTATAGTCCTTAATCAGGACTCATAACAAGTTTACCAAGTTTCTTGCAGGTTTCAGTTTATAGTCCTTAATTGGGACTCATAACAGGGTTACTCACATCACCCCATGCATAGCATGACATCATACCATTGCATACATCATAACCCATTTCAAGGATCTCAAGGGCTTGTGATGCAGGTCATGATGAACCAAACATCCTAGCCAGGGGCAAAGAGGATTTATTTTCCTCTAGCCAAGGTTGTCAGGGGCTATGACCCACTGGACATGGTGAGCCTTTGACCCTTGAAGAAGGACTCTCAACAACATGAAGTGCCTTCAATCAAGTTACCGGTTCTCAACTCTAACAATTTCTCTGTTTACCCTGCGAGGTCGTTGAAATCATTGCATGCATATCATACATATCATTACATTACAGATACCCGTTCTTTGCAGGTCACTCACCCTTCTCGCTGTTTATTTCAGCAATGGCTTGCCCACAAGACGACCAGGATTTTCTTACTCAAGAGACTCGGTTCGGGGAAATCCTCCTGAATCTATCCAAGGGGCAAGAGGAGCTAAGGATACTTCTCACGGAGACCTTCGTCAGGGGCAATGCTGAGGATGAAAAGTTGGAACACCTACAAGCTGAGATGGATACTATGAAAGCCCAGATGCTGGGACAGAGGAATGTCATTCAAGGCCTAGTTCAAAGACAAGAGGAGCTCTGGTTTCTCTTCAACCAACTGCTTCAGGGTAACCTACTGGGGCAAACATCTAAGGGTAAAAAGCCATTCATCATCCAATCATCCTCGAGACGAGAGGATAAGGGGAAAGCTCCTCAAATGACTCCAGTGCCACAAATTCAGCACCAACCTCGCCAAGTTCAGCCAGACAAGCCCAGGAGGCAATTCACCCAGCTCAACATGTCGCTGTTTCAAGCTTTGCAACGCCTATTGAGGTTGAATCTGATCACATTAAGGGCTCATCCCCGGAACCCCAACACAGCATCTCCTGCCTATGATCCCAATAAGAGGTGTGCCTACCACTCTGCTAGCCCAGGACATGATACCAATGAATGTTGGGATCTGAGGAACAAAATCCAGGACCTGATCGATGAAGGGGCATTGGAGTTCACACAAGATGGACAGGCTGAATTTTTCTACCATTCCTCCAAGGCTCATCAGTTGAAGTGACAAGCTCCGAGACTAGGAAACTTTTGTTCATTTGAATGTTCAAGTTGTGTTTTTCTTTTGACCGTTTAAACATTTATTCATGTTAAAACATTGTTGTTCCATTAATGCATCGCTTATGTCTATTTTGAATCAATATATATTCGCATTTACTATATGCAAATTGTTTCATATTTTTTCTGATGTCAACTCTCGTTAATTCTAAGCCTCTTGAGGGAGGATGACGAAAACGATACCGCGATCATTACAGCATGCTTTTGAACAAACCCCGCTGATGAGGTACAGGCATTGTTTCAACCCCTAAACACTGGAGTTATAAGGATGATAATCCCTCGTCAACCCATCTGAGCCAAAGAAGTAGGAGTTTTATTTTCGAAAATTGAAACCCTTAATCATAACCTGGGGCAGGGTAGTCTCTCAGTTGATCCAAGTGCATGACGAATGGCACCGAAGAGATCTTTACAAAACGAACAAAGACAGTGATGGTTCAGAACAATCGAAAGGACAGGCAGTCATCATCAAAATTCATAAATGAAAAGCCCAAAAAGTCCAAACCTATGAAAAGGGACTTATGAAACTGGGGCATCCCGCTGACTGTAATTCCAAAAAGGAAGCAGTTCAGACAAAAAAAAAGAAAGGGATAACAAAATCAAGAAGGAGGTCTTATAAACCCTATTCAAATAAACGTTCAACATCTGAACTATCGCTGGTATATCAAGGCAAAGACTCAAGCAAGGTCTAACGCATGATCAACTGAGTTTAGGTTTGGAGAACATCACGAAGAGCGGGTGGGTACAAATAAAATTTGAGCCTTTATCCTTTGTTTCTTAAACCGTGAACCAGGCCACGTTATAACCCTTAAAAGTCCTAGCTGAAGCACGGGTTAGTTTGAAAGCATACTGTTACGAAAGGTATCCTGACTCCTTAAGGCCTACGGTAAATACGGAATTGACATCATGTTTTTACAAACATTTACTTGTTTTATGAAAAAGAATGCATCTTCAAAATCTTCAAGACAGACATAAGCTTTGCATTTTTAACATAACTTTGTTTGCATATGACTTTTTGTTTGAACAGCATAGAAATTCGCATGACGAAAGTCTAATGAACAAGAGTATCTCCAATCAAGGGGCACGGCATGATTATGGTCTACCATCTGGGGCAGTTAAGTCAAGATCCAGAGAATCTCTCAAAAGGCCAAAAAGCCTGGGGCAAATCCCTGCCTGAGTCACTTGGGGCACTCCAGCAACGAATCTTGCACGATCAGACACCTTCTGGTAATATGGCAACACAAGCAGCCAGGGGCACCTACCTGCATTCTAAAAGCACGGACATAGTCAAAAAAATACTATGCACAATCAAAGACCCGCTAGGTTGACATACCTAGGCAAAAATAAGGGCTTCCCGGCGAACCAAAAGGGTTCGGGCAAAATGAAGGGATGAAATGGAAAAATCTGTACACCCGGCAAGTCGAAAACCTGAAAAGGCGGCTTGGGCAAAAATGGGTATCCCGGTGGACTGAAAACCCGAAAGGGCAGTCCAGGCAAAAGTTAGGGATTAAAATGTACGGCTATGTCCTGCCATCTGCCTACTAGAAGAAGGTTGGTCCGCCAACAACTATCAGCACCCCACAAGAAACAGGGGCAATAAAGAGTGGTCTGAGCAATCTGATTGTTCTGTCCTCCAAGGTGTCAAGGTAGGGTCCGTTGAAGAACAGGACCAGCACATCTTAACTCCCCAGGAGAGTCCCATCCAGTTTCCCAGGAAGGTTGGAATCCACATATCCCCAAGCAATAAGCTTATCCCCAGTAGATTCTGGAAGCTTATCCCCTCGCAGAGCACGAACGCGTCGTCCGACTTGATTTAAAGAGTTATTTCCTTAACAGGATATAACTGGGTTATCCTCAGCCAAAAGCCACGGAGAGAGCGTCCTCGACGAAGTCTTCTCACCCCAGCAAATTATCATCAACACTCAGCAAGGCATCCCTCTTCCCACAGAGTATTGCTTCCCAGCATGGTCGTAGAGTATCTTTTATCCTCGCAGAATCTTCCATTTGCCAAGTTTATTCCGCAACGGAGTCATCTTCTCCTACCGGTATTCTTGCAGTTATCATCCCCAGCGGAAGTAAAATCTATTCTTCAACATCAGCCCAGGATATGACTTCCCGGCACCCGTCAAGGATTTACTTTCCTAGATGAAAAACACATTCATAAAACGTCACATACATCATTATAGCATGCATAGACGCATCATATCACCCCAATCTCATTTATTTTTGAGAACATCTTAAAATCATGCAATTCATGCATTATGACATTGCATATAACTAATTCGTTACTTTTTCAGGAAAGAACGATCAACAGATAAAAGTCTTTACCCGTTGAGGTAGTAATCGTCCCAGATTCCTTCATCATATATTTGGAGTAGCAATCGTCCCAGATTCCTTCATCATATATTTGGAGTAGCAATCGTCCCAGATTCCTTCATCATCCTGCTGAGGTAGTAATCGTCCCAGATTCCTTCATCATCCTGCTGAGGTAGTAATTCCTTTTTTAGATGTTTCCCTCTCCGACGATGAGTGTGAGGTGATATTCTCCCTATGGTTCCCTCTCCAACGGTGTGTGAGGTAGTAATCCTTTTTTAAGATGTTTCCCTCTCCGACGATGAGTGTGAGGTGATATTCTCCCTATGGTCCCCTCTCCGACGATGAGTGTGAGGTGGTAATTCCTTTCTCCCTATGGTCCCCTCTCCGACGATGAGTGTGAGGTGATATTCTCCCTATGGTCCCCTCTCCGACGATGAGTGTGAGGTGGTAATTCCTTTTTTAGATGTTTCCCTCTCCGACGATGAGTGTGAGGTGATATTCTCCCTATGGTCCCCTCTCCGACGATGAGTGTGAGGTGGTAATTCCTTTTTTAGATGTTTCCCTCTCCGACGATGAGTGTGAGGTGATATTCTCCCTATGGTCCCCTCTCCGACGATGAGTGTGAGGTGGTAATTCCTTTTTTAGATGTTTCCCTCTCCGACGATGAGTGTGAGGTGATATTCTCCCTATGGTTCCCTCTCCAACGGTGTGTGAGGTAGTAATCCTTTTTTAAGATGTTTCCCTCTCCGACGATGAGTGTGAGGTGATAGTCTCCTATGGTTCCCTCTCCAACGGTGTGTGAGGTAGTAATCCTTTTTTTAAATGTTTCCCTCTCCGACGATGAGTGTGAGGTGATAGTCTCTTATGTTTCCCTCTCCGACGGTGTGTGAGGTGACAATTCCTTTTCCTATGATTCCTTCTCCAACAGCGAGTGAGGTGATTCCCTTTTAGATTATAATTTCCTATGGTTCTCTGCCCAATACTGCGAAGATAATAATTCCCGTCAAGATTTTTCTCAACGAGCGTTGTTGAGATTAAAGTCGCCCAAGGTTCTCTTATCATTCATGCTAAGGCGGTAACCATCTCTGGTTCATTCATCAGCGTTTGAAGCTCCAGACTCAGCTCCTGTAACCAGTCAGGACGTATCTATACCAAGCATCTAAAATCAGCTCCTGCAACGTGTCAGGTACTCATTTTTCTTTTGCAGGTATGCAGGTTCTCGCTAAGGAATCTCCCCCGCAATCAACATTCAGATGGCATCTATAAGCCCATCACCCTATCCAGCAATCACCAAATGGCATCTATAAGCCCATTCCCCCATCATCACTGCTACTATGTGAGCGCAAATTTCTGGGCACTCTAGTGTCCAATCATCTTCTACCCTCGGATTACGAAAGGCACGTCAGCCAATCTGCATCCTCAGGTCTAAGAAGATTGAACAGGGGCAACTGTTGTACCCCAAAATTTGCCCTCCCATATTTTTCAAGAAATTGCCAAGTCAAGTCACAAAATTCCCCAAGGGTTGTGCAGTTCAACTGTCTCCTATACAGTCAAAACTAGGGTTTGTGTCCTGATCAAAGAAAGGAAGTTTTCAAGGACCCAATCAAGTCTCATATGCCTACAAAGATGGTCAAGCATCCCCATATCAAGTTTCAAGGCATTCAGCTCAAAATTGCACAGTCAAAACCCTAAATTGCACTACAGTCAACTGTAGGGGCAAAATGGTCATTTGGCAGTCAAAAGTTCAAATTTTTGGTCAACATATCATTTTGAAGCCACAAACATCATTTGATCAATGCTTGATCATGATTCTCAAAATTTGGCTCAGAAATCATCAAAGATGCAAAGTTACTATATTTGGACAGTTGAAAAAGTCAACTGAAATTGACCAGGGCATAACTTTCACATGGATTATCAGAAAAATTCCATCCAAAGCTCATTTTGAAGAGAAAGACATTTCCTACAACTCATCTTCATACTTCAAGTCCAAGAAATGCTCTCACAAAAAGTTATCAATTTCAACATTATAGGTCATTTTCAAAAGTCAACAAAAAGGGACTTTAAGTCAAAGACCATAACTTGGGATTGGTAAATCAAAATGCCATGGGACCAAAGGCATTGGTTAAAGGACTCAAAGACCTTTCCAAAATGTCCAAGAACATGTGGAAATCTTAAAAATTGAGCAAGTTATTCCTTGTGGAAGTTGGGAAATTTTTGGGAATTTTGAAAAGTCAACAATGGTTCAAATGACCTAAAAATGCAAATGGGCCCATTTTTCTTCCATGATTCATCATTCTAGGCCTATGCACGACCACTTGGCCCAAAGGGAAGTATTTTCTCAATTTTTATTTATTTATTTGAATTTATATTAATATTAATTCATTTAAATTATTTAAATACATGAAAAATATCTAACCTAACAAAACCAATCTTTTTATGCATGATTTGGACTCAATATTTCGTGCTTGTTTAATTATGGAAAGAATTGGTGTGATTGGAGCCTAATTGATACAAAGAATGCTTGAAAAAGATATGAAAAAGATATAAGGAAATCAAATATTGAAAACAATGAATGGGAGAGATTTGATCCAATTTTCTTGACCTAATACATTCACTACAAAGGCCTGAACCTAAACCTAATTACAGGAGACTCCAAGATGCGCTGAAAACTCCATTACAAACTTGGAAAATTGTTGATAAAACTCAAATCTGAAATCAGTGCTAGAGATTGATTCGAGACACCAAACCTATTTCAATAGCTTCCTTAAGCATTCCTGAAAGTATTCCAATCAATATCAACCACAAAAGCTCCAGGAATTGGTACCTGTAACTCAAACTGTAAAGCAAAAAATTCATAATCGTATAGCATAATTCACGCATCTTTTTGCATTTTTATTTGTGGATTCTTGTTCAGCATGATGTTTCTAAGCTAACCATCACATTTAATTTGATTATCGTGTTGTGTATGAGAATTCACCATGCGTGGCTTTTAGGGTTTGCAGCATCTTGAATTGGGGTTTTTGAGATGAGGAAAAATTGAGGTTCCAGGCCACCACCATTGCACTCAACGCACCGGGACGAAGAGATTCCAACCCTCGCGCTCAATTTATGAGCGTCGAGGGTCTATTCGCTATTTTTTGGTAGATGGTCTTAGGCAACGTTTGCCAAACCGTTGCCATAGGCTTTTGTTTTCAGAAAAAGAAAAAAACACACGAAGAAGACGATACCGTGTCAGGGAGTGATTGGTCCGTTCAAACTCTCGCGCCAAAATTCCACTAATGCGTTACTTTCTCTTTTTTTTATTTATTTGTATATTATATATCAAAGATGTCAATTGGTACAGGTGGTTGATGCAAGCGCTAGTGATCCACTTGACCTGGGTTCGAACCCCAGGTCTTTCACATGCTCAATATTATTTTTCAGTGATTAATCTCATGCAGCGCTTGGTTTGTGGATATACCGTGTGCTCACCATATCAAGCCAGCCACGTGCTTAATGGAACCAGATCAAGGGTTGTGCATTGAGGGACACCATGAGGACAAGTCAGCATGCATGTACGTGGCCTAGGAAAGTCAACAAATTCCATACTTGTTGGGCCAGATTTGCTAAGTCCAAAACCTCACAAATTGGGACTACACCCCCACCCTGGTTTGCAAATATTTTTATTTTTTCTTATATCTTTTAATTATTATTTTTTATTTGTTTTCTTGTTTTAATTTAATTCAATATTTTTACAATACATAAAAAATATAGAAAAATCAGAAAAAGATGAAAATATAATAAATTATTTTATTTTACTATTTTTGTAAATAAATGCATGTAAATAAACTTAGTTTTAATTAGGTTATAATTTTAATCCTTTTAATAACTAAAATCCAAAAATAGAATTAGGTTTAATTTTTATTCTTCTTAATTTCCCTTTTTACAATAATATTGCTTATTTTATTTATTTTCATAAATTAAATGCATGTAAATTAACTTAGATTTAAATTAGGTTAAAACTTAATATTTTTACAATAAACTTAAAAAACATTAGAATTAGGGTTTGACATTTTATTTTAATTTCAATCAATTCTTTTTTTCTTTTAAATCTTAAAAAAACACAAAAATACCAAAAACATTTTCATTTAATTTTAATTAATTCATTAACTTTAATTTTTTGCAAAAGGGTCCAACGCCCATGTTCGTAACTTATTTAATGTCGCGTATTTATTTTATATCGTTTAAATAATTATGTACATGTCCCAAAGCCTTGTAACAATTTATACTTTTCGCACTTTTATTCGCTTTATTTATTTTCCGTCAAATCGGGTCAGGTTTAATTTGGCGATGTGGACCCGCGCCTTTGTAATAGCCTTAGATTTATTTTCCCGCAAATTTTAACTGTTAACAAAAAGCATGAAAGAATGTATGGACTTAAAATAAAATCAAGCGTAGATCACAACAAACATGACAAGACAAATAAATGAAAATAACACACAATTCGCACACACCACCCCTAGGGTACGCCTCACTGTTGCCTTGCCTCGAAAGGTGATCGTCGAGTAGAGGATGTCTTAGTAAGTCCTCATGATCCGGGAACCTGGCATGAGGGTAGCTTCTAAGGTGTCTTCCCATTGCTCTGGTGATCACCATGTCCCGAACCTCGAATTGACCCGAACACCTCCAACGGTGGTGCTACCTACCTCTCAATGGTGGGATGGCACTACTTTAAAGGACATTTACACAGACGAATTCCTTAGGGTAGGTAGACGACTCGTGGATACTTGCTCTCTTCAAAAACAAACAAAAATCTTTTCACCAACACATTTTCAAAAGCTTTCAAAGCAAATTTTTCAAACACTCTGACGTACGAGTCGAACTGAAATTTTTCAAAGAAACTTTTTAAAACCCACATTGAAAAGCAAACAAACCATTTTTGAAAACACAAATGAGCGAGTATCTAAGAGCCCATGGATAACCATGGATAGAAAGGGTGCTAACACCTTCCCTTTCTATAATCTACCTCCCGAACCGAGAGCAATCTCTTTAAGGAATTTTTTTGTGCTTTTGTCCTTTCCATTTGGAGAAAATAAAAGACGGTGGCGACTCTTGCTTCCGCGATATTTCGCGAACCAGCATTAAACAGTCAGTTCCAGATCCACCGATCAGAGTCCAATGTACTGAATGATCATATGATTAGATGAACAAAATATAAAACCCTTGACAAAAGAACCAAAGTGCCCCAGGCTAGGAACATGGCTTAAAAGTCAACATCAAAATATTACAGACAACGAGTTCTTGAATTGATTAAAAGAAAAAACAAGTAGATTACTCCTCAATGAAGGAGATGGGCACAAAGTCCTTCGCATGCCAATTATTGGGCTTCCCTTTGGTTGTTGGGTAGATCTAGTCTTCAAAAGCACACTCATCATCGGAATCCTCTACAACGTTTACTTCATGACTCTTGAGGTGGAGAGACGGCTTTCCCGTATGAGCACCTCTAATTTCTTTCTGAGCTTTGGAGGTGAAACCTATCCCAAACTTATCTGTCTTGAGTGGGATGTCGAGGAGTTGACCCCATATGTCATTGTTTCCTTTTTCTACCACAACACGGGCATCCTTAAGAGAAACCATCTTGGGAATAACTTTGTCAGCTTTTGGAGTGTCGGAGGAGATTTTGGTGGTGGGCACAACTTCAAATGTCTGGCAAGGAGTCTCTATGAATTCGCCATCCATTTCTACATACTTGAAAGAAATGAGGTGGCTTACCATAAATTCTTCTTCACCGCAAACAGTGACAACCTTCCCTTGAACTGGGTATTTTAACTTCTGGTGGAGAGTAGAAGTGACCGCACCTGTCCCATGGATCCATGGGCGCCCAAGTAAGCAAGAATACGCAGGCCGTATGTCCATTATGTAGAATGTGGAGTTGAAAATCTGTGAACCAACCTTAATTGGGAGGTCCACCTCTCCATGAACCATCCTTTTCGACCCATCAAATGCTCTCACAAAAATATCACTTGGCTTCAAAACCAAACCTTCACAGTCTATCCGATCTAAAGCGCCTTTAGGTAACACGTTTAAAGATGATCCTGTGTCCACCAAAACATGTGCCAGAGTGGTCCTCTTACATTCAACAGAAACATGCAAGGCTTTATTGTGATTCTTTCCCATGGGAGTTAAATCTGCGTCGGAGAACCCCAGACCATTGTCAGTTGTCAGACTTGCTACGCAGTTCTCAAACTGGTCGGCTGTGGTTTCTTGAGACACGTGAGCCTTTTTTAAGAACTTAATCAAATCTTGTGCATGGGCGTTGGAACATAGCAATAGGGACAACATTGATATTTTAGAAGGGGTTTGTCCCAACTGCTCTACTATTTTGAAGTCGCTTTTCTTGATGATTTTCAGAATCTCCTCCATCTCTTAAGTGGATGGTTCTTTCATAACAGTCTTTTTAGCAAGTGCCTCTTGCCTGGCAGGCTCACTTTCTTTCTCTTTCCCTCTAGTACTGGCACCACCATTGTCGTTGGTTATGCGGATTGGAACTGCGGTAGTGGTTGGTGGTGAGATATCAGGGGAAAAGACTCTTCCTGTTCTTGTTACTTTACTAGAACTAGTAATATTAGTAACACCTGCTTTATTATCATCAATCCAAGAATCTTGTTTTACCCCATGGTAATAAACCTCGACACCATAATTCCATGGTACCGCTTTATCAGAGGTGTATGGAACGGGTCCGGCAACACTAATTATGAGAGGAGCAATGATTGGTTCATTTGAAATCCTGATAGGACCTTTGGATGAGATCCTAAGAGGTTTGTTTAAAATTGTTATGATGGCCAAGTCTTCAGCTTTTTCGACTGAATCTTTGATGGCAGGATTCTTTTCAAATAGAATTTCGTGGCTATCCATTAGGCGTTGTATACCTTTCCTCAGTTTTTCACACCCATCAGATTGTCTCGTACAGCCCATACAGTGTTTTCCACAGCCGGGGAAAGTCCCAGCTTTCAACAAATTTCTCTTGATTACATTCAATGGAGTAGTTAACCCTTTGATAGAGGTAATGAAAGTTGTATCTTCGACGGTATTAACACCTTTGTCGTGCTTCGGCATTGGAGCGGTAATTACATTTGGCGTTGGAGGAGGATCAAATTCAATAGTCTTGTTGTCAATTAAATCCTGGATATTGTTCTTCAGAGCCCAACACTGATCAGTCTCATGCCCTGGGCTATTTGAATGACAAGCACACTTTGCATTTGGATTATATCTCGGTGACGAGGTGTCAGGGTTGGCAGGAGGATCCTGCAATGTCACTAAATTGGCCCTGAGCAGATGTTGAAGGGCTTGAGATAATGACATGCCTAACCTTGTGAACTGTCTTCTTGGAGCTTTAACCCGTTGATGATTGATAGATGGTCTTTGAGTAGCAGTCGGATTGGAGATTCGGATAACATTGACAGACGGGTGATTATTCATTTTGGTATGGGCCTTTGCTCTATACACATCATTGAATTCTTTCTTCGCGGTAAAAATTTTCTTGACAGGATTGGGAGTAGAAGTAGATGCCACAGAGATATTTCCATTCTTAATGCCACATTCTACTCTCTCACCGGTTATGATTAATTCGGTGAAACCAAAAGAAGAGCAGCCAACCAACAGATTAAAGAAAGGACCAGATAATGTGCTCATGAACATGTCAATGTGTTCCCTATCAGTCAAGGGAGGTTGGACCCTACTTGAAAGGTCTCTCCACTTCTGCGCATACTCCTTAAATCCCTCATCCTTCCCCATAGTCATACCTTGCAATTGAACCCTCGTCGGCGCCAAGTCGGCGTTGTACTGATATTGATGGTAGAAGGCAGTAGCTAAACCCTCCCAAGTATTGATGTGAGAGCCATCCAACTGATAAAACCATTCAAGTTGTGTTCCAGCCATACTCTCTTGGAAAAAGTGAATCCAGAGTTTTTTATCAGCAGTGTGGGTTGTATCTTGCGCACATAGACTTCAAATGGAGCTTTGGGCAAGAAACCCCATCGTATTTTGTAAAGGTTGGTATTTTGAACTTGTGGGGAATGACTACCCCAGAGATTAAGCCCAAATCGTCAAAATTCAAACCGGGAATAGCTTGGATTTCAACTGCTTTCAATCTATCTTCTAGCTGCTTGTATTTGATGTCTGTGGGTGGATATTGTTCATTGAAATAATCATCATCCAATTCTTGGTCATTGATACAGTCGGCCTGAGTACTCTTGACCTCACCAATTTGGTTCCCGTCCTCTTCGGATGAATCTTCCTATATTGGAATTTGACAGATTGTCTCCTTGAACCTTTTACCCATGTTGAGTAGAGCTTTCTTCTTTGGCTTTTTCTTAGCGGCCAACAAGGCCATCATATCCTTCTGCCCCTTGGCCAGGGCGAGTAAAGCTTCCTGAAATTGAGAATTCTGAGCCTGGAGTTCCGTCATAGTTTTCTCTAGATCCATCTTGCTTGCTGAAATAAACAGCAAAGAGATGAAGAAACCTGTTATACAGACGCCTGTCATGTCATGATGCATGAGTATGCAGTATGCAAATGATTTCAAGGATTTAAAGAATTTAAATTTGTATAGACAAGGAGTGAACAAACATTAACTTGCATTAAAGAAATCTTGATTTGAATACAAACATGCCTCTTGGGCTTACAACAACAGAAATAAGCATAAAGTAAACTCCTAAGACAGAAAAGTTGTGCGCATCTTCTTTGGCGCAATGTAGGTGTTTAAGCTCCTTTATTCATGAAGTTCCCTTGTAAGCTCCAATATCTTCTTCTCGCTTTCATAGAACTTAGCTTCGAAGGTGTATCGCACTCCTTTTAACTGAATCCAAGCGTTTTGCAAATCTTCAAGAGAAGTAGGCATATCGGGATAGAGGATCATATGTGGAATGTCTCCCTCGACTATTGGCTCCATGATAACCGGTAAGACGGTTTCGTAAGGCATTTTGAGACTTTGAGCGCGAGCCCTTACCCATTTAAGATAAGGTTCCAAAGGAATGGAATTCTTACGCCCCAATGTCTTGCTATCAACTTTGTTAACCATACCCCAAGCTCGTATAAATCTTTGACGGTAACCTTGGGTATCGCTTTTGTAGTCAAATGCAATTCCTTGGATGAGTACCTCATGAGGGCCATCTCTTCTAGCGTATCCAAATTGTCGCAAAGCTAAACAAGGGTTGTAAGTAATGCCTCCCCTAATGCCAAGTAGAGGGACATTAGGGAATTCCCCACAGCGGTCAATGATAGTAATGTCTTCTAAGGAGCGATAATACCAACGGATATCAGCATGCGAAAGTGACATCAATCTTTTAGACCATCTCATACCTTGTTCATTCTTCACCACGGATCGAGGTAGGTGCGAAATAAACCAACTAGCCAACAGAGGAGTGCAACACATCAAAGTCCCCCTTTTCTTCAAAGTGCGAGAGTGAAGAGAATGCAATATGTATCCAAGCAATGTAGGCACCAGATTACGAGATATGAAAACCTTAATTGCATTCACATCTATAAATTGGTCAGGATTTGGAAGTAATACCAATCCATAGATGAGAAGAGCCCGAATTTCCTCGAAGGCTTGTAGATCCAAAGTATTCCAACACTTTTGAGCCTTCTCCAACAAAAACTTTGCTAGTAACCCTTTAATACCACTCCTTGTTACCCAATTTGCTACTATGTCAGATGGTTGAAAATGTAGAGCTCGAGCAATTTCCTCAGGTTTAGGGTCTCTTTCAATACCGTTGAAAGGTAACTGATTAGGAATAGGGATCCCATGAGTTGAGAAAATTCTTCCAAAGTGGGCACAAGTTGGTAATCAGGAAAAGTGAAGCAATAATGCAAAGGGTCGAAGAATTGGACAAGCACCTTTACCATATCTTCTTCAATACTCGAGGTAACCAAACCAAGGAGTCGTCCATGTCTTTTGGTGAATGGGGAATCTTCAGGGACCCTTGATACTAAATCCTTGAGTTGTGGAGGTATCCTCACACGACTGACTTGGATTGTGCTCCTATGAGCGGAGGCCATGTCCTACAAAACAAAACAAAGATAAATCCAAAAATCCTTGAAATGGTTAGTGATGTTTATGATGTTTATGATGTTATGTACAAGTGCATATACAAAGCAAACAAGTTCTCGGTTTAGGCTTGCATGAGGTTTCAGGTAAGTACCCTCTTGAAGTTTTAGTTGGCTCAACTTGTCCTAGTTAAAAGTAACTGGGTTCTAAGGGATCTCAATATCACTGATCTTTCCCCCAAGTTTCGTTCAATAAGCGATTGAATCGCAACCAAACAAAACTCAAGAGTCAAATCTCAATGAGCATAGCATCGAGTATCAACTAACTTCAGACTGCACCAAAGCTGGTCATCTCACTACGTCCTAATGGCCAAGTTGGTCAAGTAAGGTTCTAAGGTCAGTTGATGCTTTATGACACCACGCGGTGGCCCCGTACTCTCCTTGACTGACTCAAGGGTTACCGGTACCAACCAAAGTGCCACATCAACGTAGCTACTGCTTCAACCGTGTCGGTATACCCCACACAGTTCCCTCACAATTTATTGCTACTTACCTAAAAAGTATCCCCCAAATCCGGGTGTAGGATTTAAAACAAACCCAAACAAGGAACGAAAATATAAAGCAAGCAAATCAAATAATGTAAGCAAGTAAATATGATCTAGCCCTAAGGTAACCCCACTTTTTGAAGATTGATTTCCCCAACAGAGTCGCCAGTTCTGTGATACGGTGGGAGAACTGACTTGGGGTTTTGTGTTTGTGTTCGCAAAATGTTGCGGTTTAGCAAGAGTCGCCACCGACTTTTCTTTTATCCAATAAGGAAAGGTGAAAAAGCACTGGAAAGACCTTTCGAGATGTTTTCTTGAGTTCAGGGGGTAGATTATGAAAAGGGAAGGTATTAGCACCCTTTCCATCCATGGTTTTCCATGGGCTCTTAGTTACTTGTTAGATCACTTTCTTTTGTTTGAAAATTGTGCTTTTGTGTGGTTTTGAAAGTATTTTGAAAAGGTGCCATCGTTTAGGCGAACTTTGCAATGATTCCCATTCGTAAGAATGTACGCAAAGTGTTGAGCTTTTGAAAATATTTCAAGTTTTGGAAAGAAGTATGTGATTGTTTTGAAAATAGCAAGGATGTTTGTTTTGAAATTGAGCAAGTAACTAAACGTAATCTACCTACTCAAAAGGTTTTAGATGTGTTTTCCTCCTCCTTTAGATGTTGCTACCTTACCATTGATTTGATAAGAAGCCCCATCGTTGGATGTGAAGGGACAGACGTGGGTCATCGTATAGTCATGATAACAATGTTGTGAGATATCTTAGCATTCTCTTATATGGACTAAGATCACTTGTAATGTAACATTTGTAGTGTCATCGAGGGACTATGATCTTGTATTTGTGATTGTTTTTGCTAAGATACCCCACATGCATAACATGACCATTTTTATAAGGCAACAAGTGGAATTTCCCTAAGGGTGCATGTGTGCAAGTGTGTTTGATTGCATGCATTTTGTCTTTGTTTTTGAGTTGTCTACTTGTTGATTTTATCTTGCCATACACACCTAATTACTTAACATTTATATGAAGGTAATAAAAGAGTGAAAAAAATAAATCCTACACTATTACAACCATATTATATTGCATGAAAATATAAAGGCAAAAATAAGGTAAAAGCAAGAAAAAATGGATCTTTCGATTTAGGGCAGCAAACCCTTCGATTCGGCCATTTCTGGCTCTCTTCGACCTTACCTGAAAAGGGGTGAAGGAATGAGTTTCTATTGGGGGCCTAAAAGCCAGCATATTTTGGCTTTTGATTGGGGTCTGGAGGCCAGCATGTTGTGCCTTTCGATTGGGGCCTAGAAGCCATCATATTTGTCTTTCGATTGGGGCCTGGAGGCCAGCATGTTGTGCCTTTAGATTGGCTTGAAGGTTAGTATGGAAGCCAGAGGCTCCATTTCTAACTTTTCTGTCTCCTGTTTCTTTCATTTGAGTTTGAATAGCAACATGGCCCAAGGCCATGCCAATATCACCTTAAGACTAGATTAGTTCTTTAAAGCGTATTTAAATGTACCAAGAGCAAAAGCCAAGAAGATTGTTAACCATGACACATATTAAGAGAGTGAAAACAAAAAGAAGAAAATAATATGTACATGTTTTAAATGAAAAAGAAAACTTATTTACATGCTATGCTGGAAACGAAGGGCCAAAGGTTAAAAATGACTTACCTTGCTGGAGGTTGGAGCGTGTTCTGGACTTTGAAGCGGTTGCTTTGAATGCCTCTGGATTCGAAGGAAAAGACCCAGGGTAGGCCTTCGACACTGGATTCGAAAGAGCAAAACAAGTGAAATATCCTTCTTTGATGGATTCAAAGGAAATAACAAGTGGGATGCTCCTTGATTTGAAGGAAACTGGAATGTGTTGTTCTTCAAAATTGAAGGAGGTAACGGTGATTCTGGTTTTTTTTTATTTCACAAGTGTTGAAGTGTTTGAGAATTTTGAAGATACATTCCCCTCTCCTCCTCCTTTTCTTTGTGCAAATGAACTCTCTATTTATAGATAAAGGCTTTTGGGAAGCTCGGGGAGCAAAAATAATAAAATAAGGCTCAGTAAGTGTCCACTTGTGCCATAAAAGCAAGATGAATGATTCAGATGGGTTGCTTCTTTCTGAAGGAAAACAGACGCAAGGCTCAAGACAACTTTTCTAAAAGGTAGTATTATGCTATTAAGTGCAAGTAGTCTTGGACAACAAATGGGTAAAGGCCTATTTTAACTTGCATAAACAATTAAGTATAGGGTGGGTCATAGGTTTAAGGCCTGAAAAGGGAAAACACGTAGCCTAGCCTATGGGTCTAAATGTTCAACTTGATCTTTTGAGTCGAATCCTCCATCTTTCTACACCTTTCGACCAAACTAGAACAACACAACATTCGCTTTCACCAGTTGTGTGTCCTTCGAATGAACCAACTGTGTATTCTTCGAATGGCCCTTTTTAGCTGAATATGCCATTTTGAGTCTTCTTGCTTTTAATAACTTAGGCCCACACCTTCGACCAGACTCCAAAGTAAGAGAACAATTATTCCCCAACTATGGAAAGTCCTTCGAATGGACCACCAAGTTGTGTGTCATAATGCCGGACTATGGCGTATTGAAGGGTTTACATATGGATTCGAAGGTGATATGAAGGCGCATTCGAATCATACATGAAGATGAATTTGAAAGTCACAGGAAGGTAGCCATTCATCCAATCGAAAACTTATGAATCCAAGGCAAACAGGTGAGGGGAAAATAGTGCAATCGAATGACACTTTTCAGAAGGTTATTAACTTCTGAATCGAAGGAACCTTTCAGAAGATTATTGACTTTTTGAATTGAAGAAAACCAAAAGGAGGCCTTTACTTCCTGAGTCGAAGGATATTCCTGAGTCAAAGGACATTCCTGAGTCGAAGGACACTATTTCAAAGGGAAACAAAAACTCAATTGAAGCTTGTATGAAGATCATTTCCTTCTGAATCGAAGGAAGCTTTCAGAAGATTATTGACTTTTTGTATTGAAGAAAACCAAAAGGAGGCCTTTACTTCCTGAGTCAAAGGACATTCCTGAGTCGAAGGACACTATTTCAAAGGGAAACAAAAACTCAATTGAAGCTTGTATGAAGATCATTTCCTTCTGAGTCGAAGGAAGCTTCAACACCCAAATGAAAGATGTAACCCAAGTGGCATGAAGCCCTTGCTCAACTGAAGCTTGCATGCAGGCTTGGCCAGAGATGAATGCCCAAACGAAGGCTTACACGCAGATATGCAGGAGGTGAATGCCCAAATGAAGACTTGTATGCAGGAGGCATATTTGGCCACCAGATCATGGCCTTCGATTGCAAGCATGCATGTAGTGGAAGACAAAAACGAAGCCTACAACAAGAAGTCACATGCCCAGACGAAAGAGGCACGCTAGTAGCAACTTTTGAGCAATCGAAGGAGGTGCAAAGTCCAATCGAAGGGGGCTGAATCGAAGGAGGCTTATTTTCCTCCAAATTTGTCAAAATGTTATTTTTATCTGTTTTCTCCCTTTTTGACAGTTTCCTTTTAATTCTGGTGCTGGAAAATCCCTATGTACTTGTGCAAGCTTGAATTTTGAGAATCATTGTGAGAGATGCCTTGAGAATTGAGAGGGCAAATTTTGGGGTACAACAACAGCTTTGTCCGAGACATACGGGACAGGACTAGGAACAGTGATTATAAGCGGAGCAATTCTTGGAGTAGATGTAATCCTAACAAGTCTTCTCGAGGAAACCTTGGAAGGATTGGCGGAAATGGTTATAATGGCAACGTCTTCAGATGGAACAACAGGAACCAAAGTTTTCTCAAACAAATTTTCTTTGCTATCTATCAGGCGTTGAACACCTAATTTCAGCAAACAGCAACCAGAAGGTAGAAACGAACACATGTGGCAACCTTCACCACAACCCGGAAATAAACCGGCCAACAACAAATTCTTCTTGACAGTCATGAGAGGAGTAGAAACTTCATCAACAGAGGTAAGAAACAAATCAGTGTCAACAACATTAACTCCACGACCGTGCTTGGGCATGGGAGCCGTTATGACATTTGGCTTCTCCGGAGCATCAAAATCTATTTCCTTGGCTTCAATCAAGTCTTGTACTTTGTTTCTCAGAGCCCATTTGTATCGTGGCCAGGACTCTCAGAATGATAGGCACACCGGGCATTCGGATTATATTTGGGAGATGTAGTATTCAGATTCTTGGGAGCCTCTTTCAAGGTTGCCAAGTTGGATCTCAGCAGATGAGGTAGCACTTCAGCCAATATCATGTTGATGCGGGTAAACTGTCGTTGTGGTCTTTCCACCCTTTGTTGATTATTGCATTGTGGAGCAACTGCAGGCCTCGGTATCATTACGGCACTTACTGTCTGACGATGCTCGGCCCTGTTTTGACCCCTCGGGCTGTAGATGGCACTGGCTTCCTTCTTACCAGCAAAAGGCTTCTTTACTGAACTCGAAGAGGCATCCTTCTGTATTTTTCCGCTTCGAATCCCAGCTTCTACTCTTTCTCCAGTCAGAATCAGCTCGGTGAACCCAACTGACGAGCTACCGATCAAATGATTAAAGAACGGACCAGATAGTGTCCCTAGAAACATATCAACCAGCTCCCTATCAAACAATGGGGGTTGAACTCTCCCAGCCAAGTCTCTCCATTTTTGTGCATAATCTTTAAAGCCTTCACTCGCACCCATGGACATACTCTGGAGTTGAGTACAAGTGGGAGCAAGGTCGGCATTGTACCGATACTGCTTGTAGAAAGCCTCAGCCAAATCTTCCCAGTTTCAGATATTTGTTCCCTCTAGCTGGTAGAACCATTCAAGTTGAGTCCCTGACAGACTATCTTGAAAGAAATGAACCCACAAATTTCTATCAGCGGTGTGGGGTTGGATCTTTCTAACATAAGAACAGAGATGGAGTTTTGGGAAGGACACCCCATCATACTTAGCAAAAACTTGAGCTTTGAACTTCTGCGGGATGACTACTTTTGACACCAATCCGAATTCTTCGAAATCCAGTCCAGGTATCCTCTGAACTTCCATGGCACTCAGACGATCTTCCAATTGCTTGTATCTATCCTCAGCAGGAGGATATTGCTCATCATTGTAGTCGGTATCATTGTCAGAAACTGCAGGACTGGGGTCCTTTTCTTCTTCTCGATTCTCCCCTTCCTTGGATGAAGAGGTCAGATCGGCTTGTCGTTTTAACCGCTCTCTAAACCTTCTACCCATATTCAGAATACCGACAACCTTCTTCTTTTTCTTCTTTTCTTTCAGGATGAGGGCTTTCAGATCCTCCTGTCCTTTTGCCAGACTTATAAACATTTGTTGGAACTGGGCGTTCTGTGCCTGAAGGTCCTCGATGGTTTGCTCGGAAGACATTTCGTGCTGAAATAAACAGTGAAGAAGATGAGAAACATGTAATGGTACCTGTAATGATGTGTATGATAATGGGATGCGCATGCAATGATTTCAAAGACTTCGGGAAATTTAAATTTGCAAACCAAAATAAACAAAAACTTTATTAGCTGAATTTGAAGTTCAAATGCCTTTTAGGCGTTACAATTAAAAAACAAATCTAAAACTATAAAAGACATCAAAATTCCCATGGATGCTTCCTCTTTGTATCGAGATAGTCATTGAGTCCTCTTTCTTCATGCAGTTTCTTTGTGAGATCTAAAACCTTCCTCTCTTGAGCATGGAACGGATCCCTGTAAGTATCCCGCTCCTTCATCATCTAAATCCAAGACCTCTGTAATTCCCCAAGATCAGTGGGCATATAAGGATAGAGAACAGTGTAAGTAATACCCTCTTCCGTAGTGGGTTCCACGATCACTGGTAAAACGGCCACATAGGGCATCATAAGCTTCTGGGCACGAGCTCGTACCCATTGTAGGTAAATTTCCATAGGAATGGAAGTTTTTGGCCCCAAAGCCTTGGCGACAGATCTGTTTACCATGCCCCAAGCTCGTATGAACCTCCGACGATACTCTTTAACATCATCCTCATGGTTGAATATAATACCCTTGATAAGTAACTCATGGGGACCATCCCTTCGAGCGTAACCAAATTGTCGCAGAGCTAAACAAGGATTGTAGGTTATACCCCCTCTAATACCAAGCAATGGGACATTAGGGTACTCCCCGAAGCGGTCAATAATAGTAGTGTTTTCCATAGCTCAAGAACACCAAAGAATATCCGTATGAGCGAGTGACATTATTCTTTGCGACCAACCCAAACCTTCTTCTTTCTTTAGTACGGACTTAGGGAGGTGAGAAATAAACCACCTCGACAGCAATGGCATGCAGCACATAAGAATCCCCCTTCTCTTCATGGTACGAGTATGGAGAGTGTGAAAAATATCTCTGAGCAATGTTGGCACTGGGTTGCGGGAGAGGAAGATCTTGATAGAACTCACATCTATAAATGAATCTGGATTAGGGAATAGGACTAACCCATAGATTAGAATAGCCAAAACCTCCTCAAAAGTCTGAAAATCTATATCATCCCAAAACAGCTGGGCCTTGTCTATCAGAAACTTAGCTAGAAAACCCTTGACTCCACTTCTTGTTTCCCAATTGGATACCACGTCGGCCCGTTTCAGATGCAAAGCTAAGACAATGACTTATGGCTTAGGAACTTCTTCTAGACCTGTGAAGGGTAACTGTTCAAGAATGGGTATATCCAACAGCTGAGAGAATTCTTCCAAGGTAGGCACCAACTAATAGTCTGGAAAGGTGAAGCAGTGGTGCTTGGGATCAAGGAACTGAAAGAGTACACTCATCATCCTTTCATTAAAGTTTGAAGTAACCAGGTTGAGAAGTCGATCATGTCTCTTAGTGAACGCAGAAGTTTCAGAAACCCTTGATGCTAGCTCTTTGAGTTGGGAAGGTATCTTCACAAAGCTGATTCAGATAGTGTTTCTATGAACGGAAGCTATGATATGCAAAATAGAACAAAGATAAATTCCCTTGGTCTTTGAAATGGTTAGTGCAATAAGAATGGATGCTATGTTATGATGCATGACGTCATGAGAAACCACAGGTATAGCAAACACAGGTATAACAAACACAATCAAATCACACAAAGTCCTTAGGTTTAAGGCTTGCATGAGGTTAAAGGTAGTACCCTCTTGAAGTTTAGTTGGTTTCAAACCTGTATTAAAAAGTAACCGGGTTCTAGAGGATCTCAATATCACTGACCATCCTTTATCGAACATTGTCTCAGCTCACACAATCTTTTCTTGCGGCCGAAATATCCCGAAAGTCTGATCTCAATGAGTGTAGCATCGAGTATCAACCAATCCTCAGCTCTACATTGAGGTCGGCTATCTCACTACTTTCTAATGGCCAAGTTTGTTAAACTAAGGTTCTAAGGTCCATTAGTGCTTCACGACACCACGCGACGGCCCCGTATTCTCCTCTTTTCCCCACGAAGGATACCAGTACCAACCAAAGTGTCACACCAACACAGCCATCACTTAAACCATATCGGTCTATGTTGTACAGTTTCCACGATCTATTGCTGTTTACCTAATGAGTGCCCCTAGATCTGGGTGTAGGATCTATAGTAACCCTAAACAAACCCTCAAAAGTAAAGCAATCAAGACAATCAAGAGAAGCAATTTAATGACCTAGATCCTAAGGTATACCCCACTTATTTATTCCCCAGCAGAGTTACTAGTTCTATGATACGGTGGCAGAACCGACTATTTTTACTGGTTTGCGATTTGCGTTTTTGTTCGCAAAATGTCGCGGTAAGCAAGAGTCACCACCGACTTTTATTTCATCTAACAAAGTAAAAGGAAAAAGAACAGAAAAACCTTTTTCGAGATGTTTCTGAGTACGGGGGGTAGATTTAGAAAGGGAAGGTGTTAGCACCCTTTCTATCCATGGTTTTCCATGGGCTCTTAGGTACTTGCTCATCTTTTTAAAATTGCTTGTATGTGTGCTTGTTTTGAAAATGTTTTATTTCGTGATAACCCTTGTATCAGTCCTTAAGAGTGTGACGAAGTTTGTTTTGAAAATTTGTTTTGAAAGGTGTTTGTGAGAAAAGTTTTGTTTGTTTGAGCAAGTACCTAGGAACAAATCTACCTACTCGAAAAAAGTCTGTTCGTTTTCCTTTAGACAGCGCTATCCTATTATTAAGGAATAGGTAGCACCGTCGTTGGAGTTGTAAGGGACATTTGAAAGGGACAAGTACAATCACTAAAGCAACAGTTTGAAAACTTTAGTAGTAACCCTAGAGTCTTAAGATCTTTCCGAGGAAACATTTCTGAGGCAACATTTGAATGGGACACTTTGATCTTTTAGACCGGAGGGCGACCACTAAAATCTCCTACGCTTAATGATTGTTTACCGAAGGCAACCAAAGTGAGGTAAACCCTAGGAGTGAATATGTGCATATGAATTGTTTCAGTTATTTAATATTTGCACATTAGGTGATCTACCGTTTAAATTTCCAGATATTCTTGCCATACAATCCTATTAGCATACATCTAACAGTTAAATATTTGCAGAAATTAAAAGTGCGAGAAAATAAACCTAGCCATTACAAGGCTTCAGGGGATGGGGGTTAATTACATAACCAAAGAATCGGGGATTAAAGCAGTAAATAAAACACTAGTTTAACTATTACAAACCATTGGCAGTTACAAAAATAATGGAAAAGAAATAATTAAATGTGCGGCGGATTAAATACGAGGGATGTTGAAAAATAACCTAAACCCTAATTGAAAGAAAAAAGATTTTTGTACAGTTTTTATTGGAGAAAACAAAGAAATTGCAAATTAAATAAAACCCTAATTTCTAATTGTATTTTAATTATGAAAAAAAAGTATTTAAGTTAACCTAATTAATTAAAATAAATATTTTAATGAAAAAATAATTTTGGTGTATTTTTAAAGAAAATTAATTAAATTATGTACAATTCAAATCCTAAGTCTAATTTTTTTTAATTATAAAAAGAGATTAAATTGCCCTAAGTTAATTAAACTAAATTAATTAAGAAATAAAATATTTTTATTAAAAAAAATTTTTTGTAGTTTGTTGTGATTTTTTTGATTAAAAAAAAGAAAATGATTTTTGTGTTAATTAAGAAAAAAGAAAAAAACTAAAGAAAATAAATAAAGAAATTAAACAAGTATAAAAAAGAAAGAATTGGGCCTGTATGTTGAAGTAGAAAGGGGGTATGATTCTGAAATTGCTGGGCCCAAGGTTGCTGGCCCAGCCTACGTGAGATCCTGTATAGCGCTCTCCTGAACGTCTACCATGGGTCTCTCCTTGATGAGGCGTTGGATCTGATGCCATGTTGATCAAGAGGCTGGATGCAAGGGTGTATGGAAGGCTCCTGGGATTGGGATGCATTGAATCTGTTGAAAGAAAATGAAATAAAGAAAATTGTTGGGACCTGGGATCGAACCCAGGTCCTCACGCTTGCTACCACTGAAGCGTTGCCAGCTGAGCTATGGTTGTTAGTTGTAAGTATAATGAGAAGAATATATAATATATAAAAAAAGTGGTTAGTTGACAAACAAAACAAAACGCGCGAAGATTCAAAAACTCCAATGGGGGCTACCACCTAGTCGTCTTCTTCAAGGCTCCGTCATGTTAGGTGTTCACCTATACCCACGAACGGTGTTCGTAACCATAGCCCTGTAACATTCAAAAATCCACAAAACGCAAGATAAATGAAGTCTAACTATATAGATCAACTCGTTTTGATCTTGTGAACATCATGGTACCCTTCTTTTTGCCCAATTTAACCTGTAGAACAAACCCCTAAATTGCACACGCAAACCCTAACAATGGTAAAGGCACATATAGGCGTCAAAAATTCAATTGAATCGTGCAGTTAGCTTGCAAACATCTCAAACATCACAAATATACCAATTAATCATGCTAATGATGCAAGAAATACAGTAATAGATTTTGAAAAAAAAGCAAACCGAGTGAACTTGTAACGCGCGATTCTAGGTGTTTCAGACCTTGCAAATGATCCAATTGGCTTCAATGCACACCCAGAAAGAGGTTGCTGGCTTTAAATGGCTTTGAGATGGCCTGTTGAATGAAAACCGAGTCACACTTTTCTTTGAATTTTTTTGAATTTGTTCTGCCTTTTTTACGACTGCTAACCCTTGTGCCATACTTTATTCTTGTCCAATATATATCTAGGAATGAATTAGGGTTACAAACTTGGATTGAATCTTTGCAATTATGAGAGATTTGATTTGATTTTCAAGCTACATGTAAACTTTCTATTTTGAGTCAAATCATCCCTTTCTTGTACCAATTATGCTTGATTCGTTTTGGCCTTGATAACTCAGCATATTTTGATTGCCAACCTGTCCAAAAACCAAATCAAATCATATCTTTGCTATTATTCATCAATTATTTGATTTAATTCAATTTTTAATTAATAAAAAATCAAAATAAATTAAAAAATGAAGCAAATAATGGGTGGATGAATATTTGGGTCGTGGACCACATTATAAGTGAGGTGCAAGCATAAAAGTTAAACCCATTTAGCAAAAAATGCATTTTTGAGCATATTTGACTTTTGGCAATTTTGCAAAAAGGGTCAACTTTGAAAAGGCATATCTCCTCCAATTTTAACCCTAGAGAGGTGTTCTTGGACTTTTTAGACATCTTAGGATGTCCCCTAAGCAACCCTTTTGGTCTCATATCAATTGAGTCTTCCATGTTCATGTAATAAGCTTTGACCCAAAAGGTATTTTTGTTGACTTTTCAAAAGGACCCATAATGTAGAAATTCATATATTTTTATGAGTGCATATTTTGAACTTGTGGAATGAAGATGAGTTGTAGGGAATTGCCTCCTATTCAAAATGAGCTTTGGATGGAAAATTTCTGATAAAGCATGTGGAAGTTATGCTTGGTCAAAGTTTGGTTGACTTTTACTAAGAAACCCTAATTTAGCAACTTTTGGGTTTTGATGAATTTGGAGCATTCCTTGGGGAATCATGATCAAACCTTGATCAAATGATGAAAATCACTTAAAAATGTTAATGTTGACCAAAAATCTTGAAGTTTGACTGTATGTGGGTCACAGTTGACTTTTTACCTAATACAGTCGATTTTCAAGCATTTGAGCAGTTGACTGAGTAAACTTCTTGTGCAAGGCCTAAAACTTGACATGTAGGGTCTTGAGAACATATTAGGACCAAGGAGAGCTATGAGGTCTTTGGATTCCACCCATATTGATGAAAATGGAAACCCTAGTTTGAGACACACTGCCTTAGGAGAGAGTTTGTCTGGTCAACTCTTGGGCAAACATGAGCCAATTGAGGACCTCTAGGAGTATGTATTGAGTAAAATGAGAGGGCAAATTTTGGGGTACAACACATTGTTTACACGGAAAATTAATAAAATAATTTGTTTACAAACAACATTGTTTACCCAGAATATTACATTGTTTACATAAAAAAAATTAATTTCCCCAAGATATAGATTTTAGATCTTCAAATCATATAATTCTAAGGAAGATCAAATGATGGATGCGTAATATTCTCTATGAATTTTGCTTGCATTTGTTTCTGATATGAACAAAAAATGGGTTAGATAAATAAATGATTTTTTGCTCAAATAAATATTTAAGAACACAAACCTTAATCCCAAATAATTTTTTGCTCTTGCAATCTATCATAGAGAACTCTTCATGGTAAATACCCTTGCAAAATTTAAAGTGGAGGATATTTTCAAGCGCTTCAGGATGTTTCATTATCAATTTTTTATATTCATAATACTTTTATAATGGAAGTTATTTATGTTTCACAAATATCACTAATGGTAATGTCTTGAGCGTTGATAGTCATGAAATAGACGTTGAGGATTTGATTGAGGACAGTGATAAATATCCTTAATTTTAACGCTAAATTATCCCCTCGGTTTTTAGGAAAACCGAGGTGCAAAATCTTCTATTTTTTAAAGTTATATTGTTTTCACAAAATATTAAAACACAATATTGCAACAAATTCAACTTTTTAGCTGTGAGGAGTTATCTATTTCAAACATTGAAAAATATTATATGGATTGAATGCATCCAACTTCTAAAAGAGATATTTGTTCCAACCATTGGAAAATATTTTTATGCACTTGCAATCCATCATAGATTTCTTTTTCAAGCTTCTTAAAGGAAATGATAAGCATCTATCCCAAAGGATGATGCGTACAAGTTAGGATTAAGGTGAAATCTATTTACGGAGTGCTTTTATAGTAAAATATATTTATCTTATCTCTCAGTTATTATGAAAACCGACGGGTTTGATCATTTAATTTATAAATAAAAATATAATAAAAAGAGAGGTTCCAAATTTTTTTCCCTCGGTTATGAGAAAATCCAAGGTAATGTGTTGTTTTAAAAACTAATTAAAACGTGACACACATGCATTAGAATCATATCACTAGAATATCAATGATTATATATATTCAAATCGTAACATCGCTTTTGGATTTTGGAGGAGGCTTTTGAGCTATTTAAACGTATCATTTCCAACTCTTTGTGTCTTCAAACCTTGTTTCAAAGTCTTTTTATATTTTCAACATCTCATTTCAAACTCTCTGTGTCTTGTTTCCTTGTTTCAAAATATATTTTTATTTAAAAATGGGTGCAAATATTTTGTTTGTTATCAATGAAAAGTTTATTGATTTCAATTATTTCAATCGTTTTGAACTAAGGAAAGTTGTTAACAGACAAAGGTTGAATGATTACTTTCACATTCTACATGGCCCTGTATACACTAATCTCGTTAAAAAGTTCTGCATGAATGCCTTCGTTGTGACAGGTGGTCATGATAAAGTCATTCAGTCCTATGTCAATGGCTCTCATTTCTTTATTAATCCATCACTGATTGCTATGACAATCAACTGTCAAGAGACAAGTAGTTGTGTTGAATATTATTAATTCAACAATGTCTACTTAATCCTCCTTCACATAATTTATACCAACTAAGATAAGCCCATTAGTCCTGCTTCTCTACTCCCTATTACAAAATTTTGGTTTCAACTTCTAGTGGCAAATCTCCACCCAAGAGAGAAACAACTGGAAACGCTTACTTGGTATGACAAGCATCTATTGTATTTTCTCACCTACAACGTCAAAGTTAATATTCCTCTCACCATTTTCAACTTCTTGAAGAAAATGATAAGCATTTCTCGGGAGGAAATGACTTTCCTCATACCATATGGAAGAGTTCTTTCTGAACTTTTATCCAATAATGTTGAAGTTGAGTGGACTGAGAAGTTTGAATATGCAGAATATTTTTCTCTGTTGTCTTGCTTTTTTTATTATCAATGAAATATTTCCTTTTTCTATTATTGCCTATTCTTGTTTATTGATAACAAAGATTTTGAGAATTACTAATTAAAAACGAAAAACATGGAATCTGGAAAAGATGTCAAGTGATAAATCGTTAAATTTTTTTTAAATGTGGTAACGGGGATTTGAAGCGTACCTTATAGATATATTACCTCGATTTTCCAAAAAATCGAGAGAATAGGTTTATTATTATTTTTATGTATAAAAAATGGCGCTCACTTATAGATGTGTTACTTCGGTTTTTTATAACAACGAGGTAAAATATTGTTTATTTTATTATAAAAATCAACCATGGCGCTCCTAGGACATATACTCTCGATTTTTAGCATGTTCGAGATGAAAGTTTCGTCATAAAAAATGTTATTCGTTGTAGTGTGCTGATTGATGTGGAGATAATGAAGATCGATGAAGCACAACTGGTTACTTATTTCATGTATTCGGTGTTCCAATCTCACAGTGCTTGAGAAAGCAACTTGTGGTGGCATTATCATTGTGCGACGATGAATATATAGCAGGATCATATGATGCGTTTCAAGAAATTTGGATCAGATACATGCTGGAAGAGATGGAGGTCGAAGTGAAGAAACCTCTGATTTTGCAGATCAACAACAAGTCAATCATAAATCTTGCAAAGAATCCTGTTTTACATGGAAGGAGTAAGCACATTGAGGCTAGGTTTCATTTCATAAGGGATAAGGTAAATCAAAGTGAATTTGAAGTGAGGCATTGCTCGAGTGAAGCATAACTAGCCGATATTTTTACAAAAGGGTTGAAGATCGACAAATTCCTGAATTTGAGAAAGAAAATAGGAATAATTTAGATCGACTACGATTAGTTTATGTTCGACAACTTGGATTATTTGGCGTTATGTTAAAAGTATAATCCAAGTTACGTAGACCAAGCCCAAATTAGTTAGGGTTAGGGTTTGTTATGTTAGTTACTTAGTATACAAGTCACTATGTGGTATATAAGTACATATTGTAATTCAGTTTTTATCATCAGCTTCAATAATAACAATTCTCAATTACTTTTCATTCTCTCTCTCATTCTTTCTCTTGCCCAAAACACCCCACGCACTAACACATTTAAGTGACTTTATTGAGCTTCTATTATCCTTGCAAGCTTTTCAATTACGACCGTTCTTCTTAGAGTCAATTAATATTTTTAATGGAAAATATTTTGACTCCTACTTTTATGATTGTTGGACAAATGACTTCAAACATAAGAGTTGATGAATTGTAAATATAAAAAATTTGTTAAAAAAAGTTAAAGGAAAATAAAATAGCAAAAGGTTTGAAAACGTGTTAATCAAAAAAGTAAAACAAGAAATAAAGAAAATTAAAGTAAATGACATAAGAGATAAAAATAGAACATCAGATATTATACTTGATGGCTTAAAAGTCACGTGGCCTATATCTAGTCTCTAAGGAGAGCACATTGCAATTTTATTATAATTAAACTTTTAATAGATGTTCAACTTGCAACCTTTACACCTCTCAATCATTCTTTTATACAAGATTCTTAATTATAATGGATATTTTCTCTCTTGATTTACAATAATATCACACTAAAATATAGGATATGAAAGTACATAGGATTACACCACAAGTGTAGATGAAACAAATTGAAGTTCAAACATTACAATAGTAACTACTTATAGTGGATGGATCTTAGAAATAAAGTATACTCAATGAAAGAAATATTTGAAACAATGTATTAGAGAGGGAAAAGGATTGAGAGAGATGGTTGAAGTCAAAGGTTTGAATTGAAACATTCCCTAGGTCCCTTTTTATAGGTGAGGTTACATGATTCTCCAATTCAATTGTATTTATGATTTGGATCTGTAATAGTGTCCATAATCAACTATTTTCACCACATCCATTGATAATCTTCAGAAACAAATCATGGATGTTTTTTAGTTATGAGTTACCTGGTATGAAGATTGTACTTATTGTGTAAAATTGAAGTATTTACTACTAACCTTGTATGATGGATGTTGCACTTTTACAACGAATATATATAAATATTATGTCTTTTGTTTTTATGATTAAATTTGATAAACGTTTTACCTCCAAATAGAGCTAAAAAGATTTTTATAAATATAGACTAAAAGTTGAAATGTCCAACAAATAAAAGTAGTCCCTACCTATACATTTGTTTCAAAAGGAAATTTTAATATCAATTAAATATTACAAAATGTTGTGACCATAACACAAATTGGCAAAAGTTGTTATTTAAAAAGTTATTGTAAGTTTTTATAAGAAAGCATTAATACGAGGGTTAGGTATTTTTTTTATCTTAATAGTGGGAAATCCATGTATTCGAATGAGTTTTAGAGTGGATTGTGAAATTGTCATAAGTTTAGTTTTAAAATTCAAATAAAATAATAAATAATTAAAGTTAATTTTAAAAAAGGAAAAATAAAAAAGTAGTCAAAGATAAATATATAAATTAATTAAATCAATTATTATTAAGAAAAAATATTAAACACCCATTTAGAAAAAAAATAATTGTGTAAAATAGATAAAAATGAGATTTTTTTTTGGAATAACCATGTATTAAAAAAAATTCGCAAATAATCATGTTTCGGAGAAAATTACGCAAATAATCATGTTTCAGAAAATCCCACAAGGGAGGAGTCAACCCAGTTGGCGCATCCACTCCCATTCTTGCCCTAGGCGCCATCCCACTTGGCGCCTCCTCTCTCTTTTAGCCAAGTGAGATGGCGCATGCACTTTAAAAGTGAGAGGAGGGGCCATCTCACTTGGCTCCTAGGGAAAAATGTTGTTTTTATAAATAATTCGTTCGTTTCTCCGTCATTCCTCACACTTTCTCGCATTGTTCTCTTATTTTTTACTCTGTTATTTGCATCATGACACCGCCCATGATTTTTATCAGAGATGGTTACGTTATTTTCTCCGCCACAAAACCTCCGATGAAAATGAAATTCTGGCACATTCACTCCATGGAGCGTCTGAAGAGGGAGTTGATGCGATGGCTAGAGGGAGACATCGTGGAGGGAGAAGAAATTAGAAGGATCCAGCGAAGACGAACAACAACCTCACTTGCGACAGGAAGACCTAATTTTTGGTTGGAGGAAGTCAAAACAGACAGCGACGTAATGTTGATGATGCATGGGTCAGATGAAATTGTTTTAACGGTTGTAATTTCGTAGACGGTTTACCGTGTTTTATTTCTTGTTCGCGCAATATTTATTGTAACAAATACTGTTAACGAAAAATCCTAATAATGTTTACAACATAATAAATGAAAGATTATTTGTAATACAATTTTTATGTGGTTGAGGCAATAACCCGATTCAGACAATTTTTGCGATTGTGTCCGACATGACGACATAAACCACACTTTCTTTCCAGCTTGTCAAGGGAGTCCATTTCGGTTGTGATGCGCTTACTTTTGCGACAACCCTTTTTATTCCTTCGCATTTGTTCATTGTGCCATACTATTTCGCCGTTGTATGCAGGCCAATAATCTGGTTTTGCTACCAAAGGGAAGTTGTTGTTGTAAACGTTGAGCAACGTTTCAGATTTGTAAATGGGAGACAGAAGTTGTAGCGCGTCTTGATGAGTATAGGCACACGCGGCAATGACATGAAAGCAAGGCATACAAAAGGCTTGAAACTTGCCACAATCACACCAACGAGAAGGTAGTACAACCCTATATTCTTGTCTTGGCAGGCCCTCGTTGTGGTCGATTGTCTCTTTGACAATGAAGTTGTGCCTGTGTCGGTCAAACCATATAACCAAATGAGTCTTGGCTTTGGCACTTTCTACCTTAATGTACTTCATGGAGCTTTCACTCCATAGTTGTCCAGATTGCAACACAGCATTCCACATTTCACCTCTTTTGGCAAACAACGAAGCCATCCTAAAATATGTTGATTTAACCAAAGCAGTGACCGGGAGGTTTCATATGCCTTTGAATACCTCATTCATCGATTCAATTAGATTTGTTGTCATGTGGCCCCATCTTTGTCCATTGTCGTATGACCTAGTCCATTTTTCTACCGGAATACTATCGATCCACCTACCGGCTTCCGGATTTGACAAACGGATCTCGTTGCAATAATATTTGAACGTAGGTTGTGTCAACGCATATCCCGCATTCATAACCTCTTTCCTAAGAGTTTTGTCTTTGATCTCCCTCGTGAAATTTTGGACGATATGTCTAACGCAATAGACATGCGTAAAAGGAGGGTCATGCCAACCGTTTGCAGGATTATTGTATGCACTTTCAATGGATGCATGTCTATCAGAGATCAAACAAATATTTGATTGAGGAGCCACGTGTGTTTGGAGATTTTTGAGAAAAAAGCTCCAAGCACCACCAGTCTCCCCCTCGACTAGGGCAAAGGCAATTGGGAAAATGTTGTTGTTGCCATCTTGTGCAACTGCCATCAGTAGCATGCCTTTGTATTTCCCATACAACCAAGTCCCATCAATTTGTATAATTGGTTTTCATGACGCAAACCCTGTGATGTAAGGTTGAAAAGCCCAAAACACTCGACTGAATATTCCATTTCTGTTGAGTTGACTACCATCTGGGGCGTATGCTGGCACTGTTTCTAGAATGTAAACAGTACCCGAAGAATAAGTCTGGAGTGCATTCAGGTAGCGAGGAAGTTCTTGGTATGACTCCTCCCAATTTCCATATAACTTTTCAATCGCCTTGGTGTTTGCTAACCACGCCTTTCGGTAAGACGGAGTATAGTTAAATACCGTAGTGATGTGGGAGATTATGGTTTTCACCTTCAATGATGGATCGTTGCTGACGAGTGGTAGGATTTCTTGATAAATGAGATCATAATTAAGTTTCCGGTGATCCTGTGATTGAGTAGAACTGACACAAGTGTGGGTAGACATGGAACCTATGATCTAACAATCACTCTTAATCTGTATGATGCAGTGAGCTTGAACATACAATCAGGGTGGATACACTTGATCTTGTACCTTTCTGGATTTACACAGTCCACCTTAAAATCGGCCGAGTTGAGCATGTGAAATTTTTTGATGGCTCTGATACATTCTTCTCTGTTATGAAATTTGTCTTTCTCTTTTAAGTTTTCATCCGACTGCATATAGGGATTGAAAAGTAAATCAGAAGACGGTTCATCTCCACCCATGTTGAAGTTTGTCATGTGCGGAGGTGGTGTGTAGATCTCGTTACAATTACACCCACATGCCCCACAACCAACCACAATCACCACCTCAGTACCAATACCCCCATAGCCTCACACCCAACCACAATTTCAATCACAATACCAACACACCCGCATACCCCACACACAATTTCAGTCTTCTGCATATCCCAATATGGGCCCCTCAACATCCAACCTTAGCCCTGATATGGGATTGTCCGAAGATTATGAACCAACTGAGCCAACTTACCATCAACCACAACATCACCAAACCACCCAACATCCTCAATACTAAACACCCAAAGATACATTTCCTTTCTACCCCCCGTACTCATACGACCAGTACTACAGACCAACCATGGAACCCCACCCACCACCAACACGACCAAACTTTAAGGGTATGGGTAACCGACTGTACCAAAGAGGATCTTCTAGGTATGGAGATCTGACTGATTTCATGGATCCGAAACGCATTGACTTCGTTGGGTCATCGACCTTGCCACAACAGGAAACGCGACAAAACCCAGCACGGGAAAGGTGAGGACGGGGATGCGGAACCGGGGGTCATTACCGGGTTTCGGGGGACCACTGATTAATCTGTATTTTTTTTATGTAATCGTTATGTGTGTAATCATATTTTGTAAATAAAAAGTCAATTTTGTTGATCCTATATCGAATACGTAACGCACCATATTTAAAATAAAAAACGCGAAAATTTGCCTTCCAATTGCACTAAGGCGCCATCTCACTTGGCTTAGGGCAAGCCTTTAACACCTAGGCGCCAAGTGAGACGGCGCCTCCCCTTAAAAATAAGGTGTAGGCGCCAAGTGGGATGGCTCCTCCCTTGGGGAGTTTTCTGAAACATGGTTATTTGCATAATTTTCTCTGAAATATGGTTATTTGCAACAAAAAAATTTAAAACATGGTTATTCCAAAAAAATATTCTAAAAATGAAATGTATTTTTCAATACATTTTTATCTTCAAAATATAATAAAAGTGTAAATAAGAAAAATAAAATAGTTTTACCCAAATAGTTTATTCTTTCTAAAATAAAGACATATTTTTAAAATAAAATCAAAATTATATCAAATTTTTAATTTTTAAAACAAAGACATCAATAATATATATATATATATATATATATATATATATATATATATATATATATATATATATATATATATATATATATATATATATATATATATATATATATATATATATATATATATATATATATATATATATATATATATATATATATATATATATATATATATATATATATATATATATATATATATATATATATATATATATATATATATATATATATATATATATATATATATATATATATATATATATATACTAAAAACTATTGTATTTTAAATTAAAAATAATTTTAAAATAAAAAATATTAAATACATAAGTAATTAAAAAAAACAAAATTTTCTCGTGTGTTGGAGTCTGTGATACGGTGGGAGAACTGACTTGGGTGTTTTGCGTTTGATCGCAAATATTGCAGTTAGCAAGAGTCGCCACCGACTTTTCTTTTATCCAAAAGGAAAGGTGAAAAAGCACAGGAAAGACCTTTGAGATTATTTCTTGAGTTCGGGGGGTAGATTATGAAAAGGGAAGGTATTAGCACCCTTTTCATCCATGGTTTTCCATGGGCTCTTAGTTACTTGCTAGATCACTTGCTTTTGTTGTTTGAAATTGTGCTTTGTGTGGTTTTTGAAAGTATTTTGTAAAGAGGCCATTGTTTAGGCAATCTTTGTAATGATTCTTATTTGTAAGAATGTATACAAAGATGTTTGATCTTTTGAAAATGTTTTCAATTTTGTAAGATATTTGAAAGTGTATGTGATTGTTTTTGAAAATAGCAAGGATGTTTGTTTTGGAATGGAGAAAGTAATTAGGAGCAATCTACCTACTCAAATGTCTTTCTTGTTCATTTTCTTTTCCTTTGACATTGTTGTCTTACCATTGATTTGGTAAGCAACCCTATCTTTGGATGTAAACGGGACGGGCGTGGGTCGTCGTATAACCATGATTAGAAATATTGCAAGATATCTTAGCATTCTTTTTGAGGGACTAAGATCATTTATAAGGAAACTTAGATAACGTCATCGAGGGACTATGACCTTGTATTTGCTTGTTTTTGCTAAGATACCTTACATGCGTAATATGGCCATTTTGTATAAGGAAACCAAGTGGAATAACCCTAGGGGTGCTTGTGTGCAATTGTGTTGTTTTCATGCTTGTTTTTGTCTTGGATTAAGGTTTTGCTAAGTATTGATTTTAGTCTTTCCATACAAACCCTAATTACTAACATGTGATATAAAAGCGATAAATTGCGAAATTTAAAGTTATTATGCTATTACAACATTTGTGGGGATGGGGGTATACAATTTGTAAATGGAGATTGTAAGAATTTAAACTTAATTAGTCTATTACAACCATATTGAATTGGTACAAAATATACAAGGAATAAAATAAACACAAAGTAAAAAAATGAATAAATGTATAAGGATGCAAAATGTAAACAAAATGAATTTTGTTTAGTTTTCTATATAAAGAAAGATTTTGTCTTAACCTAATTTAAATAAAGAAAATAGTTAATTAAGTTTGAATTTATTAAGAAAAAAGATTTTAAAAGGAAACCCTAATTCTAAAAATTAATCAAAAGAAAAAAATAAGTTTAAGAAAAGTATTTTTGGTATTTTTATCTAAAATATATTTATAGTATTATAAAATATTTTTAGTCCTTTTTTATATTAAAATAATGTATTTTAAATGGTGTGAAGAAAAAAATAAATAAACAATATAATATTAATTAAGTTTATAAAATTTACTCAATAAAATAAATGAAGTATAAAAATATTTGTATTTATGGAAAAATAAAATAAAATATGTCAAAAAATAAATAAATCATTTTTTTTGTATTTTTATGATTTTTTAATATAGAGAAATAATTTAAGAAAATAAATAAAATGAAAATAAGAAAATAAAATAAAATCTGGCCAGGGGTGTCAATGGGAAACAGGGAGGTCAACTAGCAAAAAATAAAATAAGCCAGGCCCAAAGGGCCCAGCGCCTGCCAAACAAAAAGTCAGAATTGTGAAAATATTAAAAAAAAAACACAAAGGGTACCATTGGGGCTCGAACCCAGGTCCCATAGGTTACAGGCGCGCGCTTCTACCACTGGGGTGGCTATACATCCGTTAATACAAATGAAACAATAAATATGTAAGGCAAAACGTGTTCTGAAGACTTCATCTTCAACCTCCAGCCAGACCAACTGTAACTTGCTTATTTCTCATCAAAAATGAAAACTGTAAACATGAAATTTATAGCAAATTTTCTCACGATTCCAGAAATGTAAAGTATTAAAACTATAGATCAAAGATAAGCAAGAATTTTAAAGGCCCTAATCTGAACCCTAAAAATTTCAGAGATTTCAGTTTCAAAATTCTCTAAGCTCAAACAAAATTAATGGAAACTAAAGGCATGGTTAGCTTCAGGGCAATGACATCTACATGTTTTATTCACAAATAAACTATTGATGATGCCTGTATCAAGAGTTCCAAGTTGAGAAAACTTAGCTCAAAACTGGAAATCGTGTTTGGATTTTGAGCTTGTTTCAAGTGATGATGATGATCAGGTTAGCTTCCTTGAGGTCCTAGGAAGCTAATGCAATGGTTTGCTTGAGTTGAGAGTCGCTGAAATGACTTGGAGAAGTCAATGTGCAATGCTCTGTTTTTGGTTATGGAGGATGGGGTAAATGCTGTTACATAAGTAAAACGGGGACAACGACAAGTTATATTTGAAGTATAGGAGCTTTAGGAACTAAAAGGCCAAAGAACGCACGAGGGAAATAAAAGATCCAAGTTCAAGGTCAGAACCTGTACAAAAATGGAGTTTTTTGCAATTTCTGGCTAGAGGGGATTTTAGAGAGTTTCAGGCTGGCAAAAATCGTGTCCTAAGTTGCATAATAGTGTCTCAATGTATAGGAAAAAGATTTTGAGAGCTTCGGTGATCAGAAGTACAAGTTCACATGTTATGGCTTTTTGGCTTGTTTTTGAAGCAAGCTTGACAAGCATTATTCCAAGGCAAGGTACAAGGCTATCTAAAGTGGTTAGGCACTTTAAACATGTTTATCTGATTGTGTATATAATGCTTGTGCAGAAAGAACAAATGCAAAGCTCAAGAGAAGTTGACTTTGTGATTAAAGCCACTTTACTAGAATGACAATGTTACTTTGTGCCATTAATGGAAAGGCATCTTGGATAAAGCTTGAATCAAGTGGATAATAGCTCAAAAGCAAGTGTAATATTCTGATTATGGAGAGATCTTGAGGTTTAGAGGCCTTCAAAACAAGATTGTGCAGCATAGGTTTGAAATTGAATTCTTGTTCATCACAAAATGCCTTGTAATTCAAGTGACAAAACCCCAACTTCATCTCTTCGATTCTCCCTACTCAAGAATGATCTCAAGGAGTTCTTGGACATTTTGAAAAGCTTGTAATGTTCTCTACAACCTATATTTGAATTGCTTTTGAAGATTCCCCTTAGAACTATATGAAAAAGTGCCATGAAGTTGGGTCAAAATCCTGACCAAATTAGGACAAAATTTCACTAAGTGTTTAGTTTCATGATCCTATGTTATTGAAATTATAACTTGAGATCCAAGCACTTTTGGAAGAAGTTGTGTGAAGAAAAGTTGTAGATTTCATGTAGATCTACAACTTTCATGTTGGAAGTTTCTTTTGAATCATCTTGCATCATGGTGAAAATTTGGCACAAAGTTATGAAAAAACACTACTACAAAAAAGGGAAAAGACAGCACTTTTTTAGGCTTTTAACAGCGCTGCCTAAAGCAGCGCTGCTAAAAGAAAAGACAACGCTTTTTTAGAATGTAAAAGTGTTGTCTTATGCCTACTTTAGACAACGCTTTTAGAATAGACAGTGCTTTTTTATATACCCCTTTAGCAGCGCTTCTGCTTTAGACAGCGCTTTGTAATTTTTTCCAGATAGGCTTTAGATAGCGTTTTGCTTTGAAAGCGCTGTCTATTCCCCCACTTTAGACAGCGCTTTCAGACTTTAGGCAGCGCTTTTTTTTAATGTTTTTACAGCGCTTTTCTCCTAAAGCGTTGTCTATTATTCACAATTTTTTTTTAATAAATTATCTATTTTAATCAGAATTTTTACCATATTTGGTAGCTTCATTCCAATATTTTGATCCAGGTTTTCAGAATTATCTTTTATGCACCATATTTGGTAGCTTCATTCCAATAAAATATACATATATAAAAATTGCACATATATATAAATTGATGATATAGACAACAACAATTACAAAATTTATGATACAAGTTAAAATTCTACAAGTTAAAATGCCTAAAATATTCAAAATTGAATTTACATCTATACATCTTTCTATCTTCGAGAATTCTCATGAAATAACAACAACATGAATATCTTAGCTCTATCTTCTACACATGTACCTATAAACCTGGAAAAAAAACCAAATGATCGAAATTCATAACATGATAATATTAACGTTGCACTTTATTCGAATTTAATTTATACTCAAAACTCGAAAGTTATCATCAAAGGAAATAAGACAATATACCTTAGCTTATAAAATTCTCAACCCGATAATGAATTGACACCATTCCTCCATAAGTTCATCCAATTGATCTTTTGAGTAATGTGCACAATTGAATTCCTCATAGTACTACATATATAATAATATAACATAGTATGTGATTTAGTTAAAACAATATGTCATTTTATGAGAAACACAAAATATGAAAATAGTATGTAATTCCTAAGTTAGAAATCCATATCGTGGATGGAATCTCTAATCGATCTAAAAGAATAGTTTCTTTCATAAACCTCAACATAAAATAGCCATAATCTATACCGTTACGCTGACGAGGACACTACACATGGAAAGAAAATACGAATATATATCAGGATATACCCCTTAAATTGTTTTATCAAGTATCATCACTAAAGTAAGCAAAACTGAATATCTCTCTGTGAAAATATACCTCCACTCTGATCCATGTAACGTTGTTGGCTCTACTTTTTGGTACTTGAATATCTCGTTAGGAGCGAAAAGCAAGTAGGACGCTATAATAAAATATAAACAACTGTTTAGAACAATCTCACATAGAATCATAAACATAAACACAAATCCAGATATGTTGACCATAAACATAAACATAAACATAAACTTGAATATCTCTTTGGGAGCGAAACACTTACGTGTCAATCATCTATTTCAAATCTGGATATGTTGACCAATCATTGTATAACGAGTCCAGATAAAACATAGTTTCTCTCATAGGATTAATCGCAACCAATAACCAGTGTCCACTGTAAGATTAAACAAAGATTAAACAATGGCCAAAAATGGAAAATTATAATAGATCAAGTTAGGATGAAAATCTAACCCGTTGTCAGTATTATATGGCAAAAAGAACAACTTTGCAGTATCTTTACTAGCCACGAATAAACCTAGTACATATGATATGACATCATCTGGTCTCGTTACAATTAACCCTGAGTTGACAGTGTTGGGAGCTAAGAAGCCAAATCTTGCTTCTAATCCATGCGGGCGCACAATGTTGTCATACATAAACCTTAAATTAAAACATGATTAACATTATACTATATTCATTGAAATGAGGGATTAAATTGTTCATTTAATTAAACAAAGTTTATCGGAGTATACCTGATGTATATACCGATAACACTGAGGCCTAATTCCAAATGCCTAAAAACTTGCTCCATATCCTCTCTACCAATTGCTTCAAGATATTCAAATCCAAAGATGTCTGCACTCATAGGTATAAGGCGGGTACTACCATCCGGAATATCTGTAATTCCTAAATATGTCTGAAGGCACGACCTGAACTGAGCAGTAGTTTTTTTGCTAGCCACAGTCTTCTTAGCCACATTCTTTTTTTGTGTGGAAATGTTGCTAATTTCAGGCGCCTTACCCCTACTGAGTTGTGCAGTCTATTTAGCATGAATCTAGTTATCATATAATTAGTTAGGGGAAGTATAAAATCACAAATTAGCATTTCTCATAGCATAAATGTCATATAATTGTGTTACCTCAAATGATGCAATTGACTCGGTATCCCGCCTAATCCCCTTATCTTTTGGAATGGATTTTGTGGGAGTCTAACATTACCATGTAAACAAAATATAAGTATAATTGCCATAAAAATTTTGAATAGTAAACGATTTTAAGCATACCTCATTATCTACGCAAATGAGGCTTGACGGCCATGCAACAAACAATCCTATTGCATCTGCCACCAATGTTGCATCCGCCACATCTTCAGATAGTGGTAACAACGCACCCCCCTCTAAAACGACATCGACCAAAACTTTCAAAAATCCCTCTGGGAGCGGTCTATGGTGAATCATTTCTCCCAAAATATTATACACTTTTCCCTTGCCAACCACCCGATAAGTCGGTGTCGACAAATAGAGTTAACACCGGGAAATGCCCTATAATTTAATAAATATGGTTATATAATTAATAAACATGGTTATATAATTAATAAACATGGTTTTATTAATTTATAAAGATGGTATATAATTACCTCGGGAATATTTTGTCCAAAGTTACCATTGATACTAGCTTTGTCACTAGTATCTTTAAAGTCTGTAGCTTGATCAATTTCCTTTTCCTTTCTCAGCTTATAGACTTCTTGTTGTAACTTTTCTAACTTCTCCTGCAGTTCTTTATTGCTTGGAGATTTTGTCTTTGTTTTTTTTCAAGGATGTTGGAGTGATCCCAAATCCATTACCCCTCACCCGACCAGAATACTCACGAATATCTAATGCTCGTGAGACTATTCTCCTGCAATCATTATCTTCGTCTGGAGGTATAGACTGGGAAAGACTCTCCTGAAATTCATATAAATATTGTAATTAAAGAATGATATGTTAATAAAAGAATGATATGTTAATAAAAGAATGATGTAATTAAATAAATAAAAGTATGATGTAATTAAATAAATAATGTTATACTTACACATCTCTCGAAAATTTGTTGAAATTTTTCTTCAACAGCTCCATCCTTACACACACGGGCTTCCTTCCACAAAATGTGTTCCGGAAGAGATGTTTCAGAACTATTCTCTTTTGTTAGCTACACATTAAGCCAAAAAACATGATTAAATATAAGCGTGTATATATTATAGATACTTTGCAATTTATAGATACTTACAATAGATTATTGTAAGCGTGCATATCTCATACGGCCTTTTCTGTATGGATATGCTTAACTTGATGCTCGTTGTCGATTTATAACACTTAAGCTCTTAAATTTTTGGGTACTTCTTTTCGATTTAAAAGTTTCCCATTCTTCAGCTGTAATCAAATCAGCATATTTCCTTGGAAGCTCTGCATCAACAAAAATTTTATCCGCATCCCTTAGAAACTTGTTTGACAAGAAAGCTCTAAACCCTCTATGTAGTTTCCCGGCCAATTTTAGAATATAATCTCTCCTTGTATCCTCAATGATGAATGACCTCTATGAAAATCATAAACAAAGCGCGTTAGTATAAGTAATTTAGAGACATAATCGTCATTAAAAACAATTAACATCACATATGGTACCTGTATCTCACTCCATATTTTATCTTTAGCGTCGTCCAACACTCTTGCTCTCCAATCTTTACATGTGATTGGAATTTCTCTTCTTACCACAGAACCGAGATAACTTGTCAATGTTGAACCGTTAGGCTCAATGAGTTAGCCTTCTTGGCTCCAATGCACATCATACTTTATGCCTTGGTCTCTATCCCGTATTATTCTCTTCATTATTGTTATTCCTCTTCTATATTCTATTTCCGTTTTACTAACGGCCTTATCTCCATCATGCACAGAATCATCATGTGGGTGATCGTCGTTAGTAGCCATCTAACCTGTAATAAACATAAACATAAACCCAATATAAAAGCGAGTCAGAAGCGAGTCAAAAATATATATAAAATGACAATGCTAATGTGATCGGTGGATCTGGAACTGAATGTTTAACGCTGGTTCGCGAAATGTCGCGGAAGCAAGAGTCGCCACCGTCTTTTATTTTCTCCAAATGGAAAGGACAAAAGCACAGAAAAATTCCTTAAAGAGATTGCTCTCGGTTCGGGAGGTAGATTATAGAAAGGGAAGGTGTTAGCACCCTTTCTATCCATGGTTATCCATGGGCTCTTAGATACTTGCTCACTTGTGTTTTCAAAAATGGTTTGTTTGCTTTTCAACTGTGGGTTTTAAAAAAGTTTCTTTGAAAATTCCAGTTCGACTCTTGTATCGGTCCTCAAGAGTGTTTGAAAAATGCTTTCGAAAGCTTTTTGAAAATGTGTTGGTGTGAAAAGTATTTTTGATTTGTTTTGTTTTGAATTAGAGCAAGTATCCACGAGTCGTCTACCTACCCTGAGGAATTCGTCTGTGTAAATGTCCTTTAAAGTAGTGCCATCCCACCATTGAGAGGTAGGTAGCACCACCGTTGGAGGTGTTCGGGTCAATTCGAGGTTCGGGACATGGTGATCACCAGAGCAATGGGAAGACACCTTAGAAGCTACCCTCATGCCAGGTTCCCGGATCATGAGGACTTACTAAGACATCCTCTACTCGACGATCACCTTTCGAGGGGCAAGGCAACAGTGAGGCGTACCCTAAGGGTGGTGTGTGATTTGTGTGTCATGTTCATTTATTTTATCTTGTCATGTTATTGGTGATCTACACGTTTGTTTTTATTTAAGGCCATTCATTCTTGCATGCATTTATTTAACAGTTAAAAAAGTACGAGGAAGGTAAAGTTCTAAACTATTACAAAAGGCGCGGGTCCACATCGCCAAAATTTCCAGGACCCGATTTGACAGAAAATAAAGAAAGTAAAGTGCGAAAGATTAAAATGTCCGAGTTTACAAAGCTTTGGGAGAGGTACATAAATATTAAAAGGAAAAGAAATAAATACGCGAATTGAAATTTAAATTAGAAACGAGGGCGTTGGACCCTTTTAACGAAATTAAATTAAATGATTAAATTAATGAAAATTAAAATGAAAGGGAATTATTTTTGGTATTTTTGTATTTATGGTTTTTTTAATGAGAATTAAATGAAATTAAAATACTAACCCTAATTCTAATTGTTTTTTAGTTTATTAAGAAAGTATTAAATTTTAACCTAAACTTAATCTAATTATTTACATGCAATTTAATTATAAAAATAATATTTAATAATTAATTATTGTGAAAAGAAAAGAAAAAGGATAAAAATTAATACAAACCCTAATTCTACAAATTTTAGATTTTTATTGAAAAAATATTAAGATTAATCCTAGATTTAAAAACTAAAATTAATTAATGCAATTTATTTACAAAAAATAACATTAAATAAAAATACTTATTTTTGTCTTTTTCTGATTTTATGTTGTTTTTATGTTTTTTATGAAAATATTAAATTAATTAAAAACAATAATTGAAATAAATAAAAAGAATGAAAAAAAATGTAAAAGCTTGCAAACCTAGGGGGGTTCTGTCCCCAAATGAGAGGTATGATAATCAATTCAGGCCCAATAGCCCTTGGCCTGGTTGACCTTTCCAGGAAGCGTGTGGCACGTTTGACTAGAGTCTATGGTGTTCTTCCAATCAGCGCCTTTGGATTGATCCTGGTGTGTGCGTGGCAATCTGGATCAAGGGGTGTATGGTGTTCCTTAGCGTTGGACCTGCACAGAATGACAATTGGAAAAATAATATTGGAAAGGGTGGGGGACCTGGGGCTCGAACCCAGGTCCTGTGGTTTACCAACGTACACGCCTACCACTAGAGCACTCTACACGCGTTGTATAATGAATAACAATCAATTAATATAAAATAAAACAAAGCGTTGATGTCTTTTTCGCGCGAAATTTTGAATGAACCAACCACAGCTTTACACCTAGCCTTCGTCTTCCCCGCCTTTGTTTTTTCCTGAAACACAAAAGAATCAGCAACGGTTTTTGCACCGTCCCCTTATACCTCCTTCTGAAAAATAGCGATTAGCTCCTGATGTCCCATAAATTAGGCGCGAGGGTTGATTTTGTACCGTCCAAGTGCGCTGAATTTAGTCATGGTACTGTGATGTTCCAATTTTACCTCAACTGGGAAACCCCAATTCAAAGCTTCACAAACCCTAAAAGACAACAATGGCAGATTTGCATATAGTGTATGAAAACTCAATTCAATCACATGGTTAGTCTCAGAATCGTCCCATTAGTATGAATTCATAAAAGAAATGCCATGAAAATGCTTAAATATTAAGACACGATTATGCATATAATTGAAAATAGTTTGAACTCTATTCACCAATTCTGGGCGTTAGAGGTCGTGCTTTTGATCCAGGAAGTTTCCCTGATGTCTCAGGAAGGCAATGGACTGATTACTTTGCCTTGAAATGCTTTGGAATCACGATTTCAGTTTTGAATTTTTTGATCAAAATTGCAAAGTTCTCTTTTGTCTTTCTGCGCAGCTTGGACCTTTTTAGGAGTAGGGTTTGCATTAGTATGTATAGGTGAACGATTAGGTCAAAGAATTTGATCAGAAAATCCATGAATTGATGAAAAGGATATTTGATTTTCAAGACATAATTTTTCCAATCTTTTTCAAACATATTTGGTCTCAATCATATCCAATCACCATAATTCCTTCCATATTTGATTGTACACGAAATCTTAAGCCTATTCTATGCACAAAAAGATTTAGAAAATTAGGTTTAGTATTTTTCACCTATTTATTTTAATTAAATGAATTATTGATAATTAAAAATCCAAATAAATAAAATAAAAATGATAAAAACTTCCCTTTGGGCCAAATGGTCGTGCACATGCCTTGGATGATGAATTGTGGAAGAAAAAGAGGCCCATTAGCATTTTTAGGTCATTTGAAGCAATGTTGACTTTTCAAAATATCCAAAAATTTCCCAACTTCCACAAGGCATAACTTGCTCAATTTTAAAGCTTTGCTCATGTTCTTGGACATTTTGGAAAGGTCTTTGAGTCCTCTAACCAATGTCTTTGGTCCCATGTCATTTTGATTTACCACTCTCAAGATATGGCCTTTGACTTAAAGTCCCTTTTTGTTGACTTTTGAAAATGACCTATAATGTTGAAATTGATAACTTTTTGTGGGAGCATTTCTTGGAGTTGAAGTATGAAGAGGAGTTGTAGTAAATGTCTTTATCTTCAAAATGAGCTTTGGGTGGAATTTTTCTGATAATCCATGTGGAAGTTATGCCTTGGTCAAGTTACAGTTGACTTTTTCAACTGTCCAAATATGGAAACTTTTGCATCTTGAGACTTTTTGAGCCAAGCTTTGAGAATCATGATCAAGCATTGATCAAATGATGTTTGTGGCTTCAAAATGAGATGTTGATCAAAAATTTGGACTTTTGACTGTCAAATGACCATTTTGCCCCTACAGTTGACTGTAGTGCAATTAGGGTTTTTGACTGTGCAATTTTGTGCTGTAAGTCTTGAAACTTGGTATGAGGATGCTTGACCATGTTTATAGGCATGTGGGACTTGATTGGACCCTTGGAAACTTCATTTACTTTGTCAGAACCAAAACCCTAATTTTGACTGTTAGGAGGCCCTTGAATTGTGCAACCCTTGGGGAGATTTTGAAGCTTTGATTTGGCAAATTTTTTAAGAATATGGGAGGGAAAATTTTGGGGTACAACAGCCAAAAATTAACATAAACTTAAACTTAAACTTAAACACAAACATAAACATGAAAATTTTAATATCCTACATCTTTCACTAACATCTCTTTCTTTTCTTGGTTGGAACATGAATTACTTGTTTATTAACAATGCAGACGGATGGATTTATCCAAATTCCCTCATTATGATCATTTCTGATATATGATTCATCCGTTATAATATTCTCATCTTGATCATTTATAATATACGACTCATTCCGTCTAATACATGACTCATTCTCATCATCAATACCACCTTGGTCTACACCGTTATCATCAACCACTTTGTTAGAAAAAAGCACTATAGACCATTTTGTACTCGCTGGGTCAGTGACATAGAACACTTGTTTAGCTTGAGAGGCTAGAATAAAAGGCTCTTCTTTGTACCCCTCTCTATTAAGATCCACTTGCAAAAATCCTGACATATCCATTCGTATGCCACCACTACTTACCCACTTGCAACCAAAGATAGGAATCTGAAACTTCTCGTAATCAAACACCCAAATATGCTCGATAACTCCAAAATATGACAGATTTGCATATTTGGGGTTTAGGTCTGTGATACGGTGGGAAAGAACTGACTGTTTTTTGGAATGCTGGTTTGCGTTTTGCGTTTGTGTTTGCAAAATGTTGCGGTAAGCAAGAGTCGCCACCGACTTTTATTTTATCCAACAAGGAAAGGAAAAAAGCCCAGAAAAATTCCTTTTTCGAGATATTTCTCGGGTTCGGGGGGTAGATTATAGAAAGGGAAGGTATTAGCACCCTTTCTATCTGTGGTTATCCACGGGCTTTTAGGTACTTGCTCATTTGTTTTCAAAATTGCTTTCTTTGTGCTTGTGGGTTTGAAAAAGTTTTTGTTTGAAAACTTTGATTGAACTCTTGCTTCTGTCCTCAAGAGCGTATGAAGTGTTTTTGAAAACTTTGTTCGAAAAGTGTAAGTGTGAAGAGTATTTTTGTTTTTGAAAGAGCAAGTACTTAAGAACCATCTACCTACTCGAAAAAGGAATCGTTCTATGCTATCTTCCTTTAGACAATGTTATCCCACTATTGATGAGTAGGTAGCACCGTCATTGGAGTTTTAGGGTCAATTTGAATTTAGGGACTGACGGTCACCAAAGCAATGTTAGGAAGCCTTAGCGGTAACCCTAATGTCTTAGATCATTTGTTTTGGGGCAACGATATCCGAGGCAACCGTTTCGAGGCGACTATGATCTTTGGACAAGAGGGAGACCTCTAAAGTGACCTATACTCAATGACCGCGTACGAAGGCAACCAAGTGGGGTGTACCCTAAGAGTGCGCATGTGCAAGTGTGTCGTTTTCAGTTAATTTTATCTTTGTACACTACAAAAAAAAACAATTTTTGGCAGCGCATCTACGAAAGCGCTTTTAAGAGAAAGCGCTTTCGTAGCCTTTAAAAAAAATTTGCTTAAAAAAAGCGCTTTTATAGGGTTTCCTACGAAAGCACTTTTCAGAAAGCGCTTTCATAGGTATTTGAAATATCTAACCTACGAAAGCGCTTTTGAAAAGCGCTCTTATAGGTGGCCCTATAAAAGCGCTTTTGAAAAGCGCTCTGAAAGGGGGACCTACGAAAGCGCTTTCTAAAGCGCTCTTATATGGGGGGCATACGAAAGCGCTTTTTACCTCAGAAGCGCTCTCATATGGGGGGCATACGAAAGCGCTTTTAAAAGCGCTTTCGTAGGTTGTTTTTATAATTAAATTAAAAATCCCTATATTTGTTCTTCAGTCTTCTTCATTTCTTTCGTTCAGTCTTCTTCATTTCTTCGTCTTCCTCATTTCTGCCGTCTTCGTCGTCGCCGCCGTTCGTTCCGTCTTCTTCAGTCGTCGCCGCCGTTCGTTCCGTCTTCTCCATCTTGGTAAGTTTCTTCTTCTTCCATTATCTTCTTCCATTATCTGTTCATCTTATATTAAACAAAAACCTACATCTTGAACAAGCTTAACCTACATTTCTGTTTCGCCTTAAATTGGTTCAATGAAATTCATTGTTGTGTTCTTATGAGTTTTGGGCTAGCTTTTCTTCCAGTTAACCATAGAATTAATTATTAGATTTGGACGGTTCAGATTGGCTTATGCATGATAACTTTGGGTATTGGCTGCGTGAAAATGGGGTTTATTGGGGATAGTTAGTCTCATTGTTAGATGGTATGATTATTTTTATTAAGGAGTGGAACAAGGACATATTTGGAAAACATTTGTTTATAAGGTGATGATGATAATTAGGAATGAAATTATGTTGGATGTTTATGAGTTAGGTTAAACTTTGGATTGTTGAATTGAACAAAGTTTTAATTTCATGAGTAAATTTGACATTGAATTGAATATTGGGGTGTGATTCTTGAAGTTGACTTGTTAAACAATTATATGATTCTTGAATTGTGTTGAACTTTGTTCTTGAAAATTCATGATATATTTGAATTATTGAATATGCATAAGTCTTGATTTCTTGAACAGTGTAAAAAGGATGAAAAGAGGAATAGGTTGATTGATGAGTATCTTTGTTTTAGAACAAGAGTCTAGAGTATAAATGTTAGATTCATGTTAGTTCATGGCTGTTGGTATCAAATCATGGTGAATTGGTGAATTTGATGTTGAATCCGGATAAATTTTGTTGATAACTTTTGGATGTCGAATTATACCGGAACTCTTGAATACCTTGTCAATTGAACTTTAAAATTGTTTGATGCCTATTCTTGCATTTTGTTACGTTTGTGGATTAATGCGATTGAGTTACACCGTTTTTGTTGAGGTTTTTCAAGCCACTCTTTATTGAGGTATAAGGTTGTCCGGTATTAGAAGACCATGAAAATTGTTCAATTAATTATTTCTAATCGTTTAAAATAGTTTGTTTTGGTAATTGTCAAACACCAGTACCATTTCAATTGATTTCAGAACTAATTTTATGTGCGTTTTTGTGAATAAAATATGTTGTCCGGACTTGGTTCCATGTACATATTTCGCCTTAATTTTCCGTTTGACATTTATCCGCATTTAATTGAATCTTTCGTGAATGTTAATGCTTAATTTTCTTGTTTCCGTTAGCAACTTCCGATTAACTTGTGTTATGATAACAATGCTGCCCCATTTCTAGTCTGAGTATCTTAAACCATTTCATCCTATTTCCATATGCAATGTGATATATGAACTTGTTACTAAAAATATGGTGAATCGTGTGAAGCATTTATTTAATAGTATCAGTTCATCGCATCAACCTTATGTTGACTTTGTGAATTCACTATTTCTAATATTTGTGTTGTATTATTGTCATAGCTTTCCCAAACATTGAAAATATATATGTGACATTTATTGTGAACCTTTATGTTAAAATAGTATATATCTTTCGACAATCGATCCGAAATATTGAATAACATTCTATGAAATTGCAGCGTTTCCCGGCCTAGTTCGACGTACGACGCTCATTCTCCGCGTTTCTTAGAGTTCGAAACATCTGAGAGGTAACTTTCTTCCTCAAATTACTGGTATATATTGTGATGAATTTGTCTTAAATTGTCTTTCTTATGTTGCATTTTCTTGATACGGATTCATTCCGTGTATACTTTGTGTTTTGACAGAAACGCAGTATACTACTTTTTTGTGCACTAATTAGTTGATATGGATAAGACATGGATGTATTCCAATCGATTGTCGAAAGACTACGAGAATGGTGTTTCCGAGTTTGTTAAGTTTGCTGTTGCGCACGCCAAAGACCCCAGTCGTATGACATGTCCCTGTTTGTATTGCTGTTATGGGAACCGGGTTGACGCAGTTCAGTTGGCATCGCATTTAATTCGGTATGGAATTGATAGGAGTTATACATGTTGGAATATGCATGGTGAGAAAAGTAACGGGAATGTTGAATCGGGGTATGCAAGGACCTATGTTTCAAATGATGATTGCACAGATACATACGATTATGATCGAGTCGAAGAAATTGCAGAAGCGCTTGAAGAAGATCTTAACGATTGTCCCAAAATGTTCGAGAGGTTGGTAAGCGATGCAGAGAAACCGTTGTATAATGGTTGTACAAAATTCACAAGATTGTATGCGATGTTAAAGTTGTACAACTTAAAAGCCGGCAATGGATGGTCGGATAAAAGTTTCAGAGTTATTAGCCCTTATGAAAGATATGCTACCAGAGGATAATGTTCTTCCCAATCGAACGTATGAGGCCAAAAAGATGTTGTACTCCATTGGCATGAGCTATGATAAGATACATGCGTGTCCAAAAGATTGCGTTTTGTTTCGAAACGAGTATGCATCGTTAAATGAGTGTCCTAAATGCGGTGCCCCTCGATATAAGAAAAAGTTGTCTCCGGCAAAAGTCTTATGGTATTTTCCTATAATCCCGAGATTTAGACGGATGTATCGTAGTGAAACCGATTCAAGACAATTGACTTGGCATTCAGATGAAAGAATTATTTATGGAAAATTTCGACATCCGGCAGATTCTCCACAGTGGATGAAAATTGATAATGATTATCCTGAATTTGGAAAAGAAGCAAGAAACCTTCGCTTGGCATTGTCTACTGATGGAATGAACCCACACGGTATTCAAAGTATCTCGCATAGCACATGGCCTGTGATTCTTATGATTTATAACCTACCTCCATGGCTATGTATGAAGCGTAAGTACATGATGTTGTCTATGTTAATTTCTGGGCCTAAACAACCAGGAAATGACATAGACGTATACTTGGAACCATTAATCGAAGATTTGAAGATTTTGTGGGAGAACGGTGTGGAGGTTTATGATGGTTATAGGAAAGAAAGTTTCAACTTGAGGGCGATGTTGTTTGGAACAATTAACGATTTTCCAGCATACGGCAATCTATCCTGGTATAGCATTAAAGGTGAAAAAGCTTGTCCTGTTTGTGAAGACGGAACCGATACCATGCGATTGAAACTTTGTCAGAAGAATGTCTTTCTCGGTCATCGTAGATTCTTAACTTCTAAACATCAGTATCGTGGATGGAGAAAAGCGTTCAACGGAGATACCGAACAACGTAGAGCTCCGCCTGGTTTGACAGGTGAACAAATTTTTGAAAAGGTGAAAGATGTGAATATTCAGTTTGGCAAGCCTTTTGCACATAAAGTTGTCACAGGTGGGTGGAAGAAGAGGTCGATTTTTTTTTAATTGCCATATTGGAAATCTTTGTACGTAAGACATTTTCTTGATGTGATGCATATTGAAAAAAATGTATTTGACACTGTTATTGGTACGTTACTCAATATAAAAGGGAAGTCTAAGGATGGCCTTAAATCAAGGGAGGACTTGGTAGACATGGGAATAAGAACTGAACTGGGACCCGTGAAGAAAGGAAGACGGACATACCTACCACCTGCTGTTTACACTCTATCTAGAAAGGAGAAAAAAATATTGTGTAAGTTTCTGAGTGAAGTTAAAGTTCCAGAAGGCTACTCATCAGATATTAGAAGACTTGTGTCTATGAAAGACCTCAAGTTAAAGAGTTTAAAAACGCATGATTGCCATGTTATAATGGAACATTTTCTATCGATAGGTATACGTTCTATTCTGCCAGAAAAGGTAAGAAGCGCAATAACTAAATTGTGTTTTTTCTTCAAGTCAATTTGCAGTAAGGTGATCGATCCTGAGATCTTGCCAACATTGCAAAAAGAAATAGTTGTTACTTTGTGTGAGCTTGAAATGTATTTTCCTCCCTCGTTTTTTGACATAATGGTTCATCTTGTCGTTCATCTTGTGAAAGAGACACAATTGTGCGGATCAGCTTATATGAGATGGATGTACCCTGCTGAACGTTATATGAAAATATTAAAAGGGTATGTGAAAAATCGGAGTCGACCAGAGGGTTGTATTGCCGAAAGATACATTGTTGAAGAAGCGGTTGAGTTTTGTACTGAATATCTGTCAAATGTTCAGTCAATTGGACTCCCCAAATCTCATGTTGTTGAAAAAAAAGAAGGTAAGAAGCTAATTGGAAATAAAGTTGTGACAGTATCAAGGGTCGAACGGGATCAAGTGCATTTGTATGTTTTGCACAATGAGATTGAGGTTGAGCCGTATGTCGATATACACAAGGGTGTTCTTCGAGGTTTAAATTCGAATAGAAATGAGAATTGGATTGTACGAGAGCACAATCGAAGTTTCATACCATGGTTTAAGGAACATATTTATTCAAAGTATCGTTCAGATCCCGCCTTAGTGACAGAAAGGTTGAGATGTTTAGCATATGGTCCAAGTTTGGTTGCATTTTCTTATAGCGCATACGCAATTAATGGATACACATTTTATACCAAAGAACAAGATGATAAAAGTACTGTGCAAAATAGTGGTGTCACCTTGGTAGCTGAAGCAATGCACATATCTAGTGTGAAGGACTTAAACCCGAAATTTGCAAATCTGTCATATTTTGGGGTTATCGAGCGCATTTGGGTCTTTGATTACGAGAAATTTCAGATTCCTATATTCGGTTGCAAGTGGGTTGAAAATAATAATGGTATACGGATGGATAAGTCAGGATTTTTGCAAGTTGATCTTAACAGGGCGGGGTACAAAGATGAGCCTTTCATTCTAGCCTCTCAAGCTAAACAAGTGTTCTATGTCACTGATCCGACAAGTACGAAATGGTCTATAGTGCTTTTCTCTAACAAAGTAATTGATGAAAAGATTGGAGACCAAGGCGATATTGGTGTTGACATTGAATCTTTTACCAGAAATGATCAAAATGATAATGAATCATGCGTTAGAAATGATCATAATGAGGGTATTTGGATCAATCCAACCGTCCGCGTTGTTACGAAACGAGTAGAACATATTCCTACCAAGAAAAGAAAGAGATGTTAGTGAAAAAGGTAATAGTATATATAATTATAGACAATGTCATTCAATAAAATGTATATATATGTCATTTCATTTTTTTCATTATAGTATAATATATATAGCCTATATCATTTCATTTTTTTCATTATAGTATAATATATATAGCCTATATCATTTCATTTTTTTCATTATAGTATAATATATATTGCCTATATCATTTCATTTTTTTCATTATAGTATAATATATATAGCCTATATCATCCAGTAAAATTTAAATATACGTCATTTCATTTTTTTGCTTTATGGAATTTTATGAAATATTTGTTATCTGACATCTTTGCTTTATGGAATTTTATTTATGTTTCGACGTACAACGCTCATTCTCCGCGTTTCTTAGAGTTCGAAACATCTGAGAGGTAACTTTCTTCCTCAAATTACTTGTATATATTGTGATGAATTTGTCTTAAATTGTCTTTCGTATGTTGCATTTTCTTGATACGGATTCATTCTGTGTATACTTTGCGTTTTGACTGAAAATTTGTTATCTGACATCTTAGTTTTTTGAAATATTTAGGATTGTTTTATTTATGTTTTGATGTAGGTATATTTCTTTTTCATTCTTTATCAGTTCGTAACTATTTAATCATAAATTTAATAGTATCCATGTTTTCATTCTATTTAATCCATTGTCCGAAATATTGAATAACATTCTATGAATTTGCAGCGTTTCCCGGCCTAGTTCGACGTACGACGCTCATTCTCCGCGTTTCTTAGAGTTCGAAACATCTGAGAGGTAACTTTCTTCCTCAAATTACTGGTATATATTGTGATGAATTTGTCTTAAATTGTCTTTCGTATGTTGCATTTTCTTGATACGGATTCATTCCGTGTATACTTTGTGTTTTGACTGAAAATTTGTTATCTGACATCTTAGTTTTTTGAAATATTTAGGATTGTTTTATTTATGTTTTGATGTAGGTATATTTCTTTTTCATTCTTTATCAGTTCGAAACTATTTAATCATAAATTTAATAGTATCCATCTTTTCATTCTATTTAATCCATTGTCCGAAATATTGAATAACATTCTATTTAATTCATTCCGTGTATACTTTGCGTTTTGACAGAAAATGTATCACGATGTTCCACAAGGAGATGTTCCACAAGATAATTCAGAAAATGTTCCTCAAGGAGATGTTCCACAAGATAATGTTCCACAAGACACTTCAAATAAGGACATCACACGAGGCATAACTATCATGCGGGGAATCATCCGTGATAGAGATAGAGGTATTACGTATAATGTAGATTGGAATAATGATGACCAACTAATTGGGCCTAATTCTGCAAAGCTGACAAGCTACATCGGTACGCTTGTTCGTATGCACATTCCGATCACCACTACTAGCTGGAAAAAAGGAGAGTTGGATGCTAAAGAAAGAATTTGGACCGAGATAAAGGTATCATATATGGTTGTTGTTATTTGCTTTATTTTGACGAAAATATTGTTTTTAAATTACATATACTAACACCCTCTATGCGTATGTTTTTTTGTAGAGGTCTTTTAACATTGAAGATGCCCGCAAAAAGTATATAATGGGCTTGGCCGGAAAAAGACATAGAGGGTGGAGAAATTTTTTGACAAATAAGTTTCTTAAAGACGATGAAGGAAATTTTGTTGAAGAGGAACCTGAACGACCAAAAAAATATGAGAGCTTCATTACACCCGAAGAATGGGTTGCTTTTGTGGGCCAAAGAAAAGACGATAATTTCAAGAAAGTGAGTGCTGTAAATCGGGATAGAGCGTCAAAACCCGCATATCCATATAAAAAAGGTCGTTTGGGATATGCACGCTTATAGGAAAAAATTGTAAGTAAATCTCAATTCTACGATCTTATTAATTATCTCAATGTGTATTATTAATTTGTAACAATGTGTATTGATGATTTTATTATTTGTAACAATGCGTAGTTGGAGGAGACGCAGAGTGACGAAACATCACTACCTGCACATGTGCTGTGGAAGGAAGCTCGTGTTGGCAGAGATAAAGTTGTTAACCCCGATCTGCAACATATTTATGATGAGTGTGTAAGTATACCATTATGTCTTTAATTAATATATAATTAACGTTGTGTCTTTAATTATCGATATTTAAATGAATTACAGGAGACTATATCGCAATCGGTATCCTCGGGTGATGACTCGAATATCAGGAGCGTACTCAGTCGAGCACTATGTGTTGCTGAGTATCCGGGACGAGTGAGGGGTAAAGGCCATGGTGTGACTCCTACCTCTCTGTATAACAATCCAATAAAAATAAATCCTAGCAATGCGGAAGTGATGCAAACATTGCAGGATTTACAAGCACAAGTCCGTGAACTGCAGAGGGACAAAGAGAGGTATATGGCCGAAAGGAGCAGTTCACAGTTGAAAGAAACTAGTGACAAGGCTAGTATCAACCGTCAACAAAATTTTCCCGAGGTAATTAAGATGATAATCCATTATATTTAGAGAAAGTATAATTATAACGGTTATTATTGTCAACATTAAAGGAAGTCTAACGGTTATTATTGGTTTAGGGCATTTCATGTTGTCAGCTGTATCTAGCTTCTCCGACTTATCGGGTAGTTGGCAAGGGAAAAGTGCACAACACCTCGGGAGATTTAATTCACCATAGACCGCTCCCGGATGGCCACATGAAGGTATCGGTTGATGTTGTTTTAGATATGAATGCATTGCTACCGGTACCTGACATTGTTGTGGAGACCACATTGCTGCGAGATGCAGTAGGATCTTTTGTGGCATGGCCATCAGACCTCATCTGCATAGATGATCAGGTATGTTGAAAACCATTATGAATCTTTAAGTATTCAACTGATAGTTCTGACCTGAATTTTATACATGGTAATTTTAGACTCCTGCAAAACCCGCATCTAAGGATAAAGGGATTTTGCAGCGCGGCGAGTCTATTGCATCGCAAAGACAAGTACTTTTATAGTGTTTCATTTATGATCGGAATAAAAAACTGCATAACTTTGTATCTTACATAATTCTATATGATTTTTAAGGTACCTTCTCAAGATCAGTCGCAGCAGGTGAGCCAGAAAGGTAGTAGGGTTCCACCTAAGAAGAAGGTTCCTGTCCGTAAATTTGTGCCTAGGTATCGACAGTGTCTGGAGACACTAGTTGGCACATCAGATTTGATGAATGATGGAATTCGTCAAATCGATGTGGATGAAATTGTCTTTGGTTTTCCATGTACCGAAACAATTGGATTAGAGGACATGGAACAAATCTTTCATCATCGAGAGTTAGGCATCAGTGTGATGCACTCGTACATCCGGTAACCCGATCAATATATTATTTAATTGGTTGAACATTTTTTTTAAACATTTAATTGAAATAGTCTAATATTAATTATGTTTTTATTTAAGGATGTTATTTGACAAATTGATGCGCGGGAATCAATTGTCAAATAGATTCCGTTTCGTGTCTTCCTCCCGTGTTAGCGGAGCAACAATTTCTAGGGAACCTGATTCAGTAAGAGAACACTTGGTCGAAAGATTCAGGACAACTGCCAGTACAGAGAGCTTGTATCTTTTGCCTTATAATACAGGGTTAGATTTTCATTCTAAGCTCCTTTTAATATTTGTATTTTTTACATTAAAATTCGCTTCTAAATTGTTGCTTTAATTTATAGATGTCACTGGTTGTTGCTTGCAATCAATCCCATAAAAGAAGTGGTCTATTACCTGAATTCGGTTGACGGTGATTGGAAAAATTATCCAGAAATGAAGCTAGTGATTGATACGTAAGTGACATTATTCTAAATATTCGTTTGTGTTTATATATTTAATTATTTGAATGTCATTGTTCTAAATAAATATTTTAATTTTGTCATCAGTTCAATACAAGTATTCCGATGTCAAAGGGGAGCACGAGTACCACGGTCTAGATCAAACAACATTAATTGGATCAAAGTACAGGTATATAAATTTCAACAATTTTGCTTATAATATTTATGCTACTTGATAAATCAATGGATGTGTATAATCTTATTTGTTTTTCTATGTAGTGCCCTCAACAACAAAACGGCATAGATTGCGGATACTTCGTTTTGATGTTTATCAAAGAAATCATTCAAATGAATGAAATCGAGATTCCAATCACGGTATGGATTTATACTTTGTTTTATTACTTATCGGATTTTGCAGATAATTTATTACATTAAACTAAATCACGCATATATTTTGTTTTGTAATGTAGTATTTTGATCAATACAATTGTCCATATTACTCGCCACGTCAATTGGAAGAACTCAAAGAGGAGTTGTGCCAATATTTTATTGAGCTAAGAATCTTATAATAAGGTACGAATACATTGTTGTGTGAAAATTGGTTAATTATGAATATATTGTTTTGTGTATACAACACTGACCGTGTTATTATGTTCATATTGCAGGATCAGGACCTTGGATATATATGTAGATTAGGATTGATTTACTTAGTGTTATATAGCTGATTTCTTCGGGTGTATTTTGTTACGTTTAAAAACATGTTAATATTGAATTACCATGGTGTATATATATTTTGGATATGAATTGATTATAATGGTATTTGTATATATATATAATATTTGGTATTTGAATTACATTTGGTATTTGGATTAAAATTAATATATATTGGTATTTCTAGATTAGATTGTAAAATACCGGTATAAGAATTACAGGTTTGCTGCAAAAAAATACAGGTTTAGAAATTTTTTAAATTTTAGATTTTTCAGTAGAAAACCTATGAAAGCGCTTTTAAGAAAAAAGCGCTCTCGTAGGCCTACCTATGAAAGCGCTTTTTTCTTAAAAGCACTTTCATAGGTAGGCCTACGAGAGCGCTTTTGTCTGAACAAAAAGCGCTCTCATAGGCCTACTTTATACGCATTCTGAATACACCTATGAAAGCGCTTTTTCAGAAAAAAGCGCTCTCGTAGGCCTACCTATGAAAGCGCTTTTAAGAAAAAAGCGCTTTCATAGGTAGGCCTACGAGAGCGCTTTTTTCTGAACAAAAAGCGCTGCTAAAACCTTTAGCAGCGCCACCTACGAGAGCGCTTTTAAGCGCTTTTAAAGCCCAAAAAAAGCGTTTTCGTAGGTTATTTCTGGCATAGTGGTACATGTCAATTGTTATCTAAGTTGATTTTAGGTTTAAACATTCAATCTTGTCATGCATCCCTGTTATCAAACATCTAACAGTTATATTTTGCGGAAAATAAATTGCGGAAATTAAATTACAAGGCGTCGGGTATTTACATCTCCAAAAGCAACCCTTTGAAATTTAAATGCGGGAAAATAAATAAAGCGAAAAAAATAGTCCTAATTATCTATTACATTCCGGAAACAAATACAATATTGAATAAAATGGATCGCGTGCGGGAAATTAAATCGAGTGCGAGTTCTAGGGTTTTGACCCTTTGTCATTAAAGAAAAGATTTTTTTTTTATTTGTTTTCGACTTTTAAGAAAGAAATTAATCTAAGTTAATTATTAAATAAATATTTTTGGGTTTTTGATATTTTAAGAAAGAAAAATAAAATTGATCAATATTAATAAAAACCTAATTATGTCTAAGTTAATTTTAATTATTGAAAAAAACATATTAAAGTTATTCCTAATTAATGGCCTAAATTAATTAAATTAATATTTGTTAATAAAAATTAAAATATGATTTTATGAAGAAAATATTTTTGTGGTTTTAATTTTATAAAGAAAAAAATTTGATTGGTTAATTTGATAATAAAAATATAATAAAACAAACAATTAAATAAAATAAAAAATGAAATAGAAAGAGTTAGGGGTGTGGGCCTGATTAGTGGTGTTTGAATTGCAATTCCATGGCCCAATAACATGCTGGCCTTGTTGACTTGGAGAGATTAAGTGGGTACACATTGACTGGGTCTATGGTATACCCTCACTCCTGGATCACCAGATTTGGCCTTGGGCCATCTGGCACTTTGATGTGTGAAGGAACATGGTACACTACGCGCCTGGATCTGCATGTGATAACCTGTAGAAAAATAACAAATGCAAATTGGGGGGACCTGGGATTCGAACCCAGGTCCTGATGGTGATTGCATAGCTTGCTTCGCCACTAGGCCAATGTGTCTCAATTGTTAACATATTAAACAACAATAATAATAAGAGATAATGCGCCATATGCCAGAAAAAAATAAAAACGCGCGAATTGTTTGAACCAGGCACTAAGGAGACGACACGCCATCGTCTTCTTCCTCACGCCCCTGTAACTTTACCTGCGGATTTAAATCTGCAGCTAAATGCGTAGGTCATTCTTAAAACCCATCTCAGGCCATATAAACTCCTCCCAAGACCATGGTTGTGTTCGTCTTTCTCTTCCGGTCATGTCCATGGCCATCAATGGGGCTAATTTTACCTGTAAGAGAAACGCCCAAAAAACAAACCACAAATCCCTAGGGATACTTACAGTGAGTTTGAGCGTGTATGGAGGCTTACTAGGGATTGGTTCTGACTCAGTGAACCTCCAGCAATCAATTGGTATTGAGTTTTGCTTCTGAAAACGCCTCCAAGTGGGATTTTGGTTTCACACTTTTTGTGAATTTTGCAAGTTTTGCTTTGCTTATTTCTGCAGCCTCTAGCCTTGTTTTCGTGCCCTCTAGCCTCCTTATGTATGATAGAATGCATTAGGTTAACAATTGTGCCTTGAATCTTTCCACATCAATGCCATGGGATTTGATTTGATTCACCATTACTAAACCTTCCAAAATTGTCAAAACTCAATCTTTTTGCACATGGAATGCTTGATACGAGTTTGATACACTTGATGATGATGATTCAGTCCTGAAATAGCCAAAAAGAGATCAAGTAATCAATATTTGGATTTTATTTGATTTAATTTGGTTTAAAATGAAATAATTCAATAAAAAATCAAATAAAATAATAAAATTGATAAATGGACACAAGGCTGAAGCTAGGACACGTGTGCAATGTGGCAAGTTCAAATCAAGTGGAAAATAATGGGCCCATTTGACAAAATTTGAAGTTTTGGGGATAGTTGACTTTTGGCAATTTTGCAAAAATGCCCAACTTCAACAATACATAACTTCTTCAATTTTGAACTTTTGGAAGTGTTCTCTGACTTTCTAGAAATATTGAGATGTCCTATAACCAACCCTTTTGGTCTCATCTCATTTTGACATTCCATGCTCAAGTTATAAGTTTTGACAAAAAAGGTGTTTTTGTTGACTTTCAAAAATGACCTATAATGTCCAAATTTATAACTTCTTGTGAGTGCATTTTATGATCTTGGGGTATGAATATGGATTGTAGGTAATTGCGTCCTATTCAAAATGAGCTTTGGATGGGTCATTTCTCATAAAGTATGAGAAAGTTATGCTTGGTCAAATTTGAGTTGACTTTTCCTACAAAACCCTAATTTAGCAACTTTTGAATCTTGATGAATTTTGAGCAATCCTTGATGAATCATGATCAACCCTTGATCAAATGATGAAATGTCCTCCAAAATGATAATGTTGGCAAAAAATCTTGAAGTTTGACTGTTTATAGGTCACATTTGACTTTTGCCCTAGCACAGTCGATTTTTGGACCCTTTGAGCAATTGACTGAGCAAACTTCCTCTGCAAGGCTTGAAATTTGACATGGATGACCTTGAGAACATATTAGGTCATTGGGGAGCACTTTAGGTCATTTGGGCTCAAGGATCTTAATGCAACACAAAACCCTAATTTGGGGTTGACTGCCTTAGGAGATGACTTGTCTGACCAACTCTTGAGCAAACTTGAACCACTTGGAGATTTTCCTTGCAATGTTTTGAGAAATATGAGAGGGCAAATTTTGGGGTACAACAAGGTCCTTCATTCTAGAAATGTGCATTGCTTCAGCAAGCACGGTGACACCACTATTTTGCATAGTACTTTTATCATCTTGTTCTTTGGTATAAAATGTGTATCCATTAATTGTGTATGCGCTATAGGAAAACACATGCAAACTTGGACCATATGCCAAAAATCTCAACCTTTCCGTTATTGAAGCGGGATCTGAATGAAGCTTTGAAAAAATATGATCCTTAAACCATGGTATAAAACTTTGATTGTGCTCCCGTACTATCCAATTTTCATTTCTATTCTGATTTAACCCTCAGAGTATATCCTTGTGCATTTCAACATATGGCTCAACCTCACTGTCATTGTGTAGAACATACAGATGCACTTTATCCCGTTCATCTTTTGATACTGTCACAATTTTATTTCCAATTAATCTTTTACCTGCCTTTTTTTTTCAAAAATATGACTTTTGGGGAGTCCAATGGATTGAACTTTGGACAAATATTCAGTACAAAACTCAACCGCTTCTTCAACAATATATCGCTCAACAATACAACCCTCTAGCGACTTCGATTTTTCACGTACCCTTTTAATACTTTCATATAACGTTTAGCAGGGTACATCCATCCCACATAAGCTGGGCCGCACAACTGTGTCTCTTTCACAAGATGAACAACTATATGTACCATTATGTCAAAAAATGAGGGAGGAAAATACATTTCAAGCTCACACAAAGTAATAACAATTTCTTTTTGCAATGTTGGTAAGATCTCAGGATCAATCACCTTACTACAAATTGACCTAAAGAAAAAACACAACTTAGTTATCGCACTCCTTACTTTATCTGGCAAAATAGAATGTATACCTATTGGTAGAAAATGCTCCATTATAACATGGCAATCATGTGTCTTTAAACTCTTTAACTTGAGGTCTTTCATAGATACAAGTCTTCTAATATCTGAAGAGTATCCTTCTGGAACTTTAACTTCACTTAGAAACTTACACAATATCTTTTTCTCCTTTCTATATAGAGTAAAAGCAGCGGGTGGTAGATATGTTCGGCTTCCTTTCTTCACGAGTCCTAGTTCAGTTCGTATTCCCATCTTTAACATGTCCTCCCTTTCTTTAAGGCCATCCTTAGACTTTCCTTTAATATTGAGTAACGTACCAATAACACTTTCAAATACATTTTTTTCAATATGCATAACATCGAGAAAATCTCTCACATACAGAGACTTCCAATATGGAAATTCAAAAAAAATCGATATCTTATTCCACCCACCTTTGACAACCGTATGCGTAAAAGGCTTGCCAAACTGAGTACACGCATCTTTCACCTTTTCAAAAATTTGGTCACCTGACAATGCAGGTGGAGCTTTACGTTGTTCGTAGTCTCCATTGAATGCTTTTCTCCACGCACGGTAGTGATGTTTAGAATGTAATAATCTGCGATGACCGAGAAACACATTCTTCTGACAAAGTTCCAAACACGTCGTATCAGTTCCATCTTCTCAAACAGGACACGCACGTTAACCTTTAATTCTATACCCAGATAGATTTCCGTATGCTGGAAAATCATTAATTGTGCCAAACAACATCGCCCTCAAATTGAAACTTTGTTTCCTATATCCATCATAAACCTCCACCCCGTTCTCCCACAAAATCTTTAAATCTTCGATCAAAGGTGTCAAGCATACGTCTATGTCATTCTCTGGTTGTTTAGGCCTAGATATTAACATAGATAACGTCATGTACTTACGCTTCATACATAGCCATGGAGGTAGGTTATAAATCATATGAATCACATGCCATGTGGTATGTGAGATACTTTGAAGACCATGCGGGTTCATTCCATCAGTAGATAAAGCCAACCGAAGGTTTCTTGCTTCTTCTCCAAAATCAGGATAATTATTATCAATTTTCGACCACTGTGGTGAATCTTCCGGATGTCGATACTTTCCATCAATAATTCTTTCATATGCATGCCAAGTAAGGTATCTTGCATCGGTTTCACTAAGAAACATTCGCCTAAATCTCGGAATTATAGGAAAATACCATAAGACTTTTGCTGGAGATAATTTTTCCTTATATCAAGACAAACCGCATTTAGGGCACTCATTTAACGATGCATATTCGTTTCGAAACAAAACGCAATTGTTTGGAAAAGCATGTATCTTATCATAGCTCATGCCAATAGAGCACAACATTTTTTTGGCCTCATAGGTTCGATTAGGAAGAACATTATCCTTCGAAAGCATATCTCTCATAAGGGCTAATAACTCTGAAACTTTTATCTGACCATCCATTGCCCGCCTTTAAGTTGTACAACTTTAATACCACAGACAGTCTTGTGAATTTAGTGCACCCTATATACAACGGTTTCTCTGCATCGCTTACCAATCTCTCAAACATTTTGGGACAATCCTGAAGATCTTCTTCAAGTGCATCTGTAATCTCTTCGACTCGATCAAAATCGTATATATTTGTGTCCTTGTCGTCTGAAGCATAGGCCGTACTACTTTTCTCCCCCAGTTCAACATTGTCATTACTTTTTTCACCATGAAATATCCAACACGTATAACTTCTATCAATTCCATGCATTAGTAAATGCGATTTCAATCCATCTGCGTTAACCCGACCCACATAACAACAACCCAAGCAAGGACACTTCATTCGACTGGGGTCTTTGGCGTGTTCAACAGAAAACTTAACGAATTCCAATACCCCATTCTCGTACTCTTGTGACAATCGATCGGCAAAAATCCATTTTTTATCCATTTTTTCTACTTATTCAAGTAAACAAAAACACTATAAACGGATTATTCTCTTTTTGTTTGAATTAAACTAATTATTTCTATAAATTTATTTCTAGAGTTAATAACATGGACTAAAAATAAATATATCTATATAAAAATAATTATGCTTTTTAATGATCGATACAGATAGAATTTGAACTTGACTTACCAAAGAAAGAAAAGGGGCTATTGGTGTCGACGGGGGATGATGCGGCTTTGATGTTCTTCGAATCGGTGATGGTCTTCACCTAACTACACCAATACTAAAGGATCATCAAAAACAAGTTGTATATATATATTTAGGTTCAAAATACTAGTAACAAAATACTAGTTTATGGAAAATATAAATATGATAAACAATTCAGAAACCAATTAAAATAACAAAAAAACCCATCATATATATCATCTTTTATATTCCAAAACATAGAACCAAAAGAAAATGCAATAATGCTAAATGCTAAAAATGTTGCTGTTATATATCAAGCCCTACCAAGAATCCAAAAATTAAAATGCATACATATAACCCAGTTTAGACATCAATAGGAGATAAACACATTTGGACATCAATGGATATAAACACATTTTCAAGGAGGATAACTCAGTTTGGACATCAATGAAGTTAAACACATTTTCAATAAAGAACATACCTTGAGAACTGGCCGGTGTGGGTGGAGGGAAACTGAGCGAAATGGTGGAGGACGGTGTACGACGGCGAACAATTTGAGACGGAGAAGGAAATGGGTTTCGCGAGGGAAAGGGTTTCTAGCTTCTGTTTTCGTGATACTGTGAATACAAAGATTCTATTTTTTTAATTTTCACTTATAAGGGTTTAGACAGCGCTTTGTAAAAGCGCTGGCTAATATGGACCTATAGCAGCGCTTTTGAAAAGCGCTGGCTAATAGTGTCCTTTAGCAGCGCTTTTCTAATATTTTTTAATTTTTTATGACTTTAGACAGCGCTTTCTTAAAGCGCTGTCTAAAGTGGCCCTTTACCAGCGCTTATGATAAAGCGCTTTCTAAAGCAATCCTTTAGAAGCGCTTTTTAAAAGCGATGTCTAAGGTCATATGTTTAGCAGCGCTTTTACTAATTATTTTATACGGTTTCCGTGTTTTTTTTAATTCACTTATAGCAACGCTTTTATACAAAAGAACTGTCTAATGTACGCTGTTAAAACTCACTTTTGGAAATATGTTGAACAACTTGATACTTTTAAGATGGGTCCAGAAAATGTCACAAACAATGACTTTATCATCACATATTGCGTACCTAGAAACATATTGGTTTTCATCGAAAATTTTCAAAATTTATTGCATTTCAAATTGTTAATTCTCCAGTTTTGTGGTTGGCCTTATGTTTGGTAAAACAAACTTAGCAGAAACATATTGAAATAAGATGTTATATCATCTAGAGCAACATGTTGAATGTGATGTCATATGTAGGTTCTTTCGACATCGTGTTTTTGTATAGCTAGACTTGTTGATATTTTAGTTGTTACAGGTGCAGAATATTTTAGAAATATTATGCTACTCTATGTGGCGCACGGTTTGAAGTTTGAGAAGATTCAAGTTGTGTATGTCATATCTTTAGTTTCTAATTATGGAGATAATTTAGGAAACTAATGGTTGATGTCATATCTTTGAGGAGATAATTCTGCAGCGCCTGTTTCATATCCAACTGCGTATGTGAAACCCAAATCCAGTACTGAAGATTATAAAAAGAAGGCTTCAACCATAGTAAAAGTGTGGAACTTACTGTATATTTTTATTAGGGCTTGTGTGTTTATTGTGAGTCTCTCGATTATTATATTGATGAAAGAGTAGGACTGTTTTTGAGTTGTTAGTTCTGTCAGTCATTCCAAAGCTTTTAAGCAGTGAATGATTGTGTGTCTTTGAAGTGTGACTTCTGATTTTGTTCTAAGTGTTTAGAATTGTTCAGTCATTGTGCTGTGATTGGAAGGGATTTAAGAAAGGTCTCATACCTAGGTGAGTCTTAGGTAAAAGTTAAGTGTGGGTAGTGATTAAATGAGTAGATTGTAAACTAGGTTAAAGTTTGTTGTGGGTTTACGAATTAATAATATCTAGTTAACTTGGTCCCTATCTTGGTAGCCCCTAGAGTAGGTGAGTTTGCACCAAATTGGATTAACAATCCTGTGTATTCTTTTCTCTTCTGCACTGTATTTATCGTTTATCTTGTCATTATGTGCAAATACAGAAATCGGTGTCTCGACGTCTCTTAGGACATCTTTGATCTGAATACCAGAATTTCAATTGGTATCAGAGCAGGCATCATGCTCTGACTCTGGGTGAGATTCAGGGAAGTCAATGTCTGGTACAATAGACAGGGAAGGAGGATTTTTTGAACAGACCTCTCATTCTTGATGGAACCAAGTATGACAAATGGAAGGCTCGAATGGATGAATTTATTAAGTCTGTAGACAGCAAGGCTTGGAAATCTATTGTCAAAGGATGAGATCCACCAATGGCCAGAGATATGGATGGGAAGACTACTTGTGAGATGAAAGTTGGGGAAGACTGGGATGATGGAGATTACAAGTTAGTAGAGGGAAAATCCAAAGCATTGAATGCCCTATTCAATGGAGTAGACAAGAACATATTCATACTGATAAAGAATTGAATTGTGGCTAAAGAAGCTTGTGAGGTTTTGAAAACTGCGCATGAAGGACCTCTAAGGTGAAGGCATCTAGGCTCCAAATTCTTACCACTCAGTTTGAGAATCTAAGAATGAAGGAGGATGAGAACATTCATGTGTTTCACATGAATATTATTGATATTTCCAATGCTTCAAGTGCTCTGGGGGAGAAGATGTCAAAAGCTAAGTTGGTAAGAAATATTCTCAGATCTCTTCCAAAGAGGTTTGACATGAAGGTGACTGCCATCGAGGAAGCTCAATACATAAACAACATGAAGGTTGATGAGCTTATGGGATCTCTGCATACTTTTGAGTTAGGAATCAATGAAAGATCTGAGAAGAAGAAGAGAATTGACTTTGTTTCTAATACTGATGACCTGAAAGAGGAATGTGACTTGAAAATAGAAAAAGGGATATTAAATGCTATTGTATTTCTTGGAAGATAATTCAATAAAGTATTGAAGAGAGTGGACTGGAATTCAAAGTCAAATGCCAAGAACAAGTCATTCGACATCAACAAAAACCAAGCTCTTGATAGAAGGACCATAACTGATGAAAATTATAGCCAAGAGAGAAGAGTTTAGTGTCATGAATGTGAAGGGTTTGGACACATCCAAGCTGAGTTCCCCGCCTATCTTAAGAAGTAGTATAAAGGGATGTGTGTTTCATGGTCAGAGGAAGATTTTGAAAGTGATCATGAAGGGAAAAGTGAAAAACAGGTCACAACCTTGATTGGAGTTTGTAACTCTGGTGGAGAATCAGATCGTGAAGGACTTACCTTTGAAGAACTCGTTGCTTCTTACAAGGAGTTGTGCCTCAAAACTAAAGAGGTGGAAAAAATAGAAGAAAATAAAAGGATAATTATTGCTCACCTGGAGGCTGAAAAGTGGAACTTTTGTCCACCATCTCTGAGCTAAAGGACGAAGTTCTTTTGCTCAGGTCACAATTTGATAATATGACCAAGTTTGTAAGAAATGCTTAACAACACTTCTGGTGTGCTTGATGAGATTCTTGAGTCTGGAAAGAATACTGGAAATGTTAAAGGGATTGGTTATGACAGTCAAGCTATGAAGAACAAAGGTAAAAAGGGTGAAGTGAAGTTTGTTCGTCCAAAGAAAGAACTGGAACATAAGATGTCAAATGAAATGTTCCAACATCAGCATGAACATCAGAGAAATCACTCAGGAAACAAGACTGAGAGATGAAGATGTTATTATTATGGAAGGATTGGCCATATAAAATCCCTCTGCTACAAATTATATGGTTATCCTAAATATGAAGCATAACCAAGAAAAAACAGTCATTTGTTAGAGCTAAAAGGAAGTGGTTCCCAAGAGAAGGTACCTTTGGATTCATAACTCACACTTCTCCCAGAGTGCTGAAAGAGAGGATTAGTACTTTGATAGTGAGTGTTCTAGACACATGAAAGGTGTCCAGAAATTCCTAGTGGATATTAAACCTCTCTCCACTAGCTATGTCACTTTCGGGGATGGATCAAAAGGTGAAATAAAAGGTGTTAGAAAGTTGGACTATACAAGACAACCTAGTCTTGATGATGTGTTGTTTGTAAAGGGCCTAACTGCTAATTTAATCAATATCAATCAACTATGTGACCAAGGGTTCAAAGTGAACTTCATTGAGTCTGAATGCTTAGTTACCAATGATAAGAATGATATTATCATGAAAGGAGCCAGATCTAAAGACAATTTATATCTATGGAATTCTCAAGAAACATACTGTTTTTCTACATGCTTGATGTTTCAAGAAGTTGAAGCTAAGATATGGCATCAAAAGATTGGTCACTTGCATCTCAAAGGGGTGAAGAAAACTGTGTCAAAAGAAGTAGTTAGAGGAATTACTAAACTTAAGATTGATGAAGTAAAAATCTATGGTGAGTGTTAGATTGGAAAGCAAACAATGATGTCACATAAAAAGATCCAACATCTGACTACGTCAAGGGTGTTGGAGCTGCTGCACATGGACTTAATGGGACCTATGCAGGTTGAAAGTATAGGAGGAAAAATATATGTGTATGTTGTTGTTGATAATTTCTCAAGGTTCACATGGGTGAATTTCATTAAAGAGAAATATAAAGTATTTGAAGTCTTTAAAGAGTTGTGTCAAAGGATTCAAAGAGAGAAGAACTGTAGTATAGTCTGAATTCGAAGTGACCATGGGAGAGAATTTGTAAATATAAAGTTTGAGGAATTATGTACCTCTGAAGGGATTAGTCATGAATTTTCTTCACCTATCACTCCTCAATAAAATGGTGTGGTGGAATGCAAGAATTGGACTATTCAAGAATGTGTCAGGGCCATGCTTCATGCTAAGAAACTTCCATATCATTTTTGGGCTGAAGCCATGAACACTGTCTGCTATATTCACAATAGAGTGACCATCAGATATGGTAAATCTGTTACTCTCTGAACTATGGAAAGGAAGAAAGCTAACAGTGAAATATTTCCATATCTTTAGAAGTAAGTGTTATATTTTAGCAGATCGTGAGCAGAGAAGAAAGATGGATCCTAAGAGCGATTAGGGAATATTTCTAGGATACTCTATAAACAGTAGAGCTTATAGAGTATTTAATTCCAGAACTAAGGTTGTGATGGAGTTCATAAATGTGGTGATTGATGACTCAACTAAAGAAGCAGATGTCCTAGATGATGTTGGAGCATTTTTCCTATGAATAATGATGTTCTTGAAGATGTTGCAGATTCAAGTGCTAACATTGAAATTAAACAAACTGATGTAGCTAACAAAGGACCCTCTATTAGGATTTAGAAGGATCACCCTCAGAAGCTGATAATCAAAAATCTGAATGAAGGAGTCAAAACCAGATCTAGGGAAATTGTGTCAAATTCTTGTTTCGTTTAAAAATTTGAACCAAAGAATGTCAAGGAGGCCTTGACTGATGAGTTATGGATTCATGCTATGCAACATGAACTTTGTCAATTCAAGAGAAATGAAGTTTGGGACTTAGTACCAAGACCTGAAGTAGTAAATGTGATTGGCACAAAATGGGTGTATAAGAACAAGTCAGATGAACCATGGGTCGTCACCAGAAACAAGGTCAGACTTGTTGCTCAAGGGTACACTCAGATTGAAGGTGTGGACTTTGATGAAACATTTGCTCATGTAGATCATTTGGAATCTATCAGACTACTACTTGGAGTGGCTTGTCTCTTAAAGTTTAAGTTGTACTAGATGGATGTTAAGAGTGCCTTTTTAAATGGCTATATGAATGAGGAAGTGTATGTTGAACAGCCAAAAGGGTTTGTTGATCTGTCTTTCCCAAAGCATGTGTTAAAATGTAAGAAGGTGTCGTATGGTTTAAAATAGGCTCTAAGAGCTTGGTATGAAAGGTTGGCAGAGTTCCTTATAAACCATAGATATAGAAAGGGAGGTGTCTACCAACTCTCTTTGTCAAGGAAAAAGATGGAAAACTTATGATAGCTCAGATCTATAAGGATGATATTTTGTTTGGAGGGATGTCAGATTAAATGGTCCAACAATTCGTCAAACATATGCAATCTCAGTTTGAGATGAGTTTGGTGAGTGAATTAACATTCTTTCTTGAGATGCAAGTCAAGAAGATGGAAGACTCCACTTTCCTTTATCAAAGCCAATATGCCAAGAATATTATGAAGAAATTTGGATTGGAGAAGGCCACTAATAAGAGAACTCCTTCTCCTACACACTTGAAGTTATCCAAAGATGAAAAGGGAGTGAGTGTTGATCAGAGTTTATATAGAAAAATGATTGGTAGTCTTCTGTACCTTATAGCAAGCATGCCAGATATAGCCTTTGTTGTTGGGGTTTGTGCCAGATATCAAGCAGAACCCAAGGTAAGTCACATCAATCAAGTTAAGAGAATTTTGAAGTATGTGAATGACACATGTGAGTATGGTATGCTATATTCTCATGATTCAAATTCAGTGCTTGTGAGATACTGTGATGCTGATTGGGCTGGGAGTGCTGATGATAGAAAGAGTAGCTCTGGTGGATGTTTCTTTTTGGGAAACAATTTGATTTTGTGGTTCAGCAAGAAAAATAATTGTATATCTCTATCTACGGCTGAAGTTGAGTACATCGTTGCAGATAGTAGTTGCTCACAACTTGTATGGATGAAACAGATGGTATCTGAGTATAATGTCACATAAGATGTTATGACATTGTTATGGTGACAACTTGAGTGCTATTAAAATTTCTAAAAATCCTATTCAACATAGTAGGACTAAGCACATTGACATCAGGCATCACTTTATTAGAGAGCTTGTTAAAGACAAAGTTGTAACTCTTGAGCATGTTAGCACTGAAAACCGGCTTACTAATATTTTTACAAAAGCTCTTGATGTTGTTCAGTTTGAAAATTTGCAAAGGAGACTAGGGGTATGTATTTATGAGGACTTATAGAAATTACTGATATTGTGGTGGGTCAATAAAATTATGCATCTTGGTATTTTGTTGGCTATGAATAATGTCAAGAAAAGGGAATCCCCTATATCTTTGAATTATGGTTTGCATGATGTAGCACATGTTCCAGAAATTGTTGTGACATCCTCCTAGGGGATGATGCATCTGATGATAGAAGTGATGATGCTGATGTTCGTAGTAAAAGTGATGCATCTGATGGTGTTAAGGCTAATGAAGAAGGAGAAGAATGTGATGCTGAGACTGGTGCATGATTATGGCTTCTGTGATTCCTTTTGGTTTCTCTTTGTGTACTTGTTTTTACTATTTTATGATTTTGTAAGGGTTAGTTTTGTTACTTACCTTTGTCATATTATGGCTAAATGGGGGGGGAGTAATATGTGATGTTTTTTAGGGGGAGAATATACAAATTCTCTGTTGTGCTCGGAGCAATGTTGGAAGGGAAGGTACTTGCTTAGAGTGACTTGAAGACTTGAATAAATGTCAGACATGATGTCTGGACATAATGAGGATAGACATGTTGAGAATTTATTATTCTCTTGTGGGGTGTGTTAAGTAGCTTCCACTAGTTGTTACTCTGATATTTATTGTACTGACTACTGCTGATGTGCCTCTGATATTGTGTGTGTTTGATTTTTTTTTCAAACCTGAGTGGTTTGTGTTATTTATGTGTGGAAGATGTACTAAGTTGTTTTATCCAAAATAAGCCAAGGGGGAGATTGTTAATTCTCTGGTTTTGTGACTGGAATTATGTTTGGTAAAATGAACTTAGCAGAAACATGTTGAAATAAGATATTTTATCATCTAGAGCAACATGTCGAATGCGATGTCCTATACAGGTTCTTTCGACATTGTGTTTTTGTACAACTGGATTATTGGATATTTAGTTGTTACAGGTGCAAATTATTCTGGAAATATTATGCTATCCAATGTGGCGCGTAGTTTGAATTTTGAGAAGATTCAAGCTGAATTCAGGAAATATTCTTAGTTTCTAATTATGAAGATAATTTAGGAAACTAATTATTGATGTCCTATCTCTGAGGAGATAATTCTGCAGTGCTTTTTTCATATCCAACTGCGTATGTGAAGCCTAAATCTAGTACATTGAAGATTATAAAAAGAAGGCTTCAACCATAGTACAAGTGTGGGACTTACTGTATATTTTTATTAGGGTTTGTGTGTTTATTGTGAGCCTCTCGATTATCATATTGATAAAAGAGTAGGATTGTTTTTGAGTTGTAAGTCTTGTCAGTCATTCCAAAGATTTTAAGCAGTGAATGATTATGTGTCTTTGAAGTGTGACTTCTGTTTTTGTTCTAAGTGTTTAGAATTGTTTAGTCATTGTGTTGTGATTGGAAGGGATTTGAGAAGGGTCTCATACTTAGTTAAGTCTTAGGTAGAAGTTAAGTGTGGGTAGTAATTAAGTGAGTAGATTGTAAACTAGGTGAAAGTTTGTTGTGGGTCTACGAATTGATATTATCTAGTTAACTTGGTCCCTGGCTTGGTAGTCCCCATAGTAGGTGAGTTTGCACATAACTGGGTTAACAATCCCGTGTGTTCTTTTCTCTTCTACACTGTATTTATCGTTTATCTTGTCATTGTGTGCAAATTCAGAAATTGATGTCTCGATATCTCTTAGGACATCTTTGATCTGAATACCAGAATCTCACGGATCCTGGGCCCTTTATCTCCATGTTGTTTCTATGATGCTTATTGTATACCTACTTGATATTTAAAATACTTTCTGGATGTTTCCGTTTCAAATCTGCAAGTATGTTCTTCGGTGCCACTCTGATTAAAGATATATTTGAAACAATTTCTTTCTCCTCCAGTTTAAGAAGACATACGATGGGATGACCGATTAGATTTGTTTGCAATTCATGGTTATGTATTCAAGAAAACACATTAAATTTCCACATCTCATCAACACTATAATATTCGTGCAGTTTAAATGGGAAACCACACTTTATTGTTCCATTGTCATCATGTTTCAACTTCCGAATCTGAGGAACATACGTCCCACTTCTCTCACATGTCATGGTTACAAATGCTTCTCTTCTATTAGAATCATTGTCGAACCTTCCAATTACAATGCCAAACCCCAAATTACTGGCTACCATGCGAATTCATTAAAGCATATGTTTGTGAGCAACATACAATTGGTGATTTATTAAACATTCACCAACGTCTATCTGTATCACTTTAACATCATCTTTCATTTTTTCCGGTTTAATATCCTGCTTAATTTCAACTGATTTAACATTATCTTTCGGTACATTCTGTTTTACATCGTCACATATAGCTACTTTGGGAAACATATTTGGGTGAACCATATCAAATAAGAAGCTAAACAACACAATTTTTAAAAACCAATAATAGTAGAATTCATAAATGCATTTCTGAAATAATGTAGGTGAGTTTGAAAATGGACTTTTGAACTAGGTGGACGTTTTTTCAACTCAAAGTAAAGATCAATGCAAGCAACGAGGGATGGAATGAGGGAACTTTACCTTGAATTGCATCTTATGATGTTCCTTTTGATGTGTTAAAATGCATAAAATCTGATTTTGAATCGAAAGGTGATTTCTAATGAGATTTTTTTTCAAAGGTTTTTTTTTTGTTATGGAGGTGTTTTGTAGTGTTTGAAAATTGAGGAAGATGATCATGTAAGGTGGTTATATACTCAAACTCTCGCTGGACATTTTTGAAAACACATCTCCAAAAATATCACTGGGTGATAAAAAAATTTAAGTATAGCAAAGATGACTTCGAAGATGCATCTCCGAATTTACTCTAAAAATTTATTCGGAGATACATCTCCAAATTAAATTTTATCAAAAAATAATATTTAGTGCGTTCGGAGATGAATCTCTAAATTTATCCAGAAGGATTTTTTAATTTCAGAGATGGGATGAAAAATTGTCAAATAAAATGAGGGTTTATTATGCTCATTATATTGTCATCTTTTATATTAGGGTGATGTTGAAAGGGAATAGGCTTTAGGCGCACTTGAAAAATTTAATTAATTAGTTATAAATTATAAGTAATATTAATTAACAAATTATTAATTAATTATGTAAATTAACTATTAATTAATAAATTATAAACTATCTTAGTCAACATTTCCATGTAATTAAAACTATTTTTTTATCTTAATAATTTGTGTCATGTATATAAAAGTGGAAGAAGACCAATAAAATTAAAAAAAAAAAAATAAAGTTGAAGGATTAAAATATTTAATTTTAAAATAAAAGAATTAAAAAGTTAAAAATATCTAGATAGAGTAATCAAACGTGCATTTTTCTTTTAATAATTAGCAAGTTTTTTAAGTTACCGATTCAGGTGTGTTGAATGGGAAAACACAATACATTAAACTACTTAGAAAAATCTAAATTCAGAACACATTTTTTAAAACTCCTTAAAAGGCAAAAAGTTTAAATATTTTAATCCCAACACACGTTTTATACACTACAAATAAGTCAAAATATTTTATTTGTTACATTCAACAGGATAAAAAAATATGACTAAAACTCTCAAGTGTGTATACTATATGATTTTATTTCTTTTCCTATTTCTTATCATAAAGAATGTAGAAGGTAGATACTTAAAGAAGCAAGTTGAAGGTAATTTATTTTTTTCATCCTTTTTAAACTCCCTTCTTTAATTTGTAATTCATAAACAATATTTTATCTCATTTTAGTAATATAATTTTATTATGTTTTTTCATTGCAACAGCAATGTTAAAGGAGTGTCAAAAGTCTGGCTGTCGACTAACTAAGGGTCAAAAGCTCATATGCGTTATGGACAAATGTAAATCATTTCCAATTAAGTCGTGCAAGGATGAATAATTTCTTAAGTTAGCCAAAAATCTATTTTAATATATGTAATGACACCCAATAATTGTGTTTTTTGTTTTTGTTTGTTTTTTATTTTTGTTATCTCATAGACCTTGCGATTCCAACTTTGTATTCTAAGATTTTGGTATTAAAATGAAATACGAAAATAAAGAATATAATAATTATATTATTTTCTTTTCTTTGAACTTCGGTTGTAAAATAGCCATTATTTAGTCACTTAAATTTTCATATAATTTAAATTATAGTTCTGATTATTGAAATGAAATGAAAATCATAATTATAATTTAAATTATATCCTTTTGCGTCTTTATAAGGAGTGCATTTTTTTTTAGTAATAATCATGTTTTAAAAATATATATATAAATAATAATATTTTGGAGAAATTTACGTAAATAATCATGTTTCAGAAAATGTTATAATGCAGTAGCCATCTCAGATGGCACATGCATTGATTTTTTTAAAGAATGCGTCAAGTGTGATGGCGCCTAGCCATCTCCTAAATTTTTTTCAATTTTTTCTATTTACCTGCGGATTTTCTTGCAGATTTGACTTCTCCTGCGGATTTACCTGCAGACAATTTTCTTACAGGTCCATAGGAAAATCCGCAGGTAATGTCAAATCTGCAGGAAAATCGCAGATAATTGAAAAATTTTGAAAAATATATAGGAAGTGGCGCATCCTCTTTAGTTCACTTTTTTTAGAAACATGTTTATTTGTGTAATTTTCTCTGAAACATGGTTATTTGTGTTTTTTTTTTCAAAATACATTGATTGCTAAAAAACATTCGCAAGGGGTAACTCAGCGAAAATCCAAAAAGATTTCAGAAGTCTGTGACTTTAAGAACATTTTATCAAAAACCCTAGAGTTAATCTTTGAATGATTTTGGTAGGAAAACTTGTAACTATCCTTTCGTAAGGAGCCTTCTTATATAGGTTGTTATGTTTTGTCATCTGTGTCATCCTAAGCTCACACATGATTTTGCATTGCATTCATACATGACATGACATTACATTTTTATAAAAATCTTTTGGCATGTCAAAAAATAAAAATTTCATGCATTTGTATTCATTAGCGTGCATGCACATTAGTCCACAAAACTAAACAAGAAAACTCATCCCACTTTTCAGTCCATAACCGACAACTGATTCCCCAACACTCTTACGGAAGTAGAAGCAACTCGCAAAGAATTATGGACGAGCTTGATTTGAATCAGGAAGCTCTTAGAGTGGATCTTAGTCAACTTAAAGAAAAGGCGGACCAAACTGTAGCCGCTTTACAGGCTTTAGAAAGGGAAAAGGATGGACTCCAACCAGGGGCATTTTATGAGGGTACCACTACTTCTCACCTAGATCCATCGTCCGTCCAAGATATGACCATGTTGTTCCCTACATACGGTCTACCTTTGGGTTATACTTCACTTCAAGCAGAAGGCCATTCACATCCATCTCATGTGCACAACTTAGTTCCCAATTCAAGCAGACCCCAAGAAGGTTGCCATACCCAGGAAGTACATTTTCCTCCTCAAGGCACTGTTGAGAACCCTCAATTTGTTTTCCATTATACACATCCTACAGCAATTATGGAGTTCCCTAAAATGGGCCAGCTGCCTAAAATGGACGAAGAGCGGGAATCCAAGGGTAAATGCTAGGTTCTTGAAGAGAGAATTTGAGCTATCGAAGGTTGTGATGTGAATGGTTTAAGTGCCTTCGTCATGTGCTTAGTTTTTGGCACGGTAATTCCTCATAAGTTCAAACCTCCCGACTTTGAGAAATACAAAGGACTCAATTATCCCATGAACCACTTAGTGATGTTCTATTGAAAGATGGCATCATATTCTCACAGTGATAAGTTGTTAATCTACTTCTTCTAGGATAGTCTAAGTGTGGCATCCTTGAACTAGTACATGCACCTGGAACAAAGCCGGATCCGTTCTTGGAAAGATCTTGCTGATACTTTCCTTAAATAGTACAAGTACAATATGGATATGGTTCCGGACTGCGTGCAGTTACAATGCCTTTCAAAGATGAGTTTCAAATCCTTCAAAGAATACGCCCAACGTTGGAGAGAGCTAATAGCTCAGGTCGATCCTCCATTGTCTGGCAGAGATCTAGTGGGGATGTTCATATATACGCTACAATCACCATTATATGAAAAGATGATTGGAAGCATGTCCCCGGGTTTTGTTGATGTGGTAAACATTGGTGAACAGATAAAGCATGGGCTAAAAAGTGGAAAGCTCCAAAGTGCTACAACTAGCCAAAGCGACAAAAGGAATCCTCCTACCGACTCCCAAAAAATGAAAGGGGAGACTAATGCAGTAATGGATAACACTGGACAATCTCACAAAAATCAACGAGACCTTATGTTCCTTCATACTTCCAGCAATGTCCAGTCCCGACACAATATTATCCTTATATGGCAGCAGCATCTCAAACTCCTTATGGGCAACCAATAATTCCTAAAGCACCATACCAACAACCCTAGACTGCTCCTTCTTCAATTCAACAAGCCTAGGGCCGAGAATATCAACACACAAACCATGGACCATTCAGGCCCTGAAATAATCTGGAAAGAAGGAATTCTTCCCTGGACCCAATTCATATGTCACATTGTCAACTCTTGCCACATTTGGTTCAAAACTCATTGTGTTTCCTCGACTTCTTAATCCATTTCCACCACCATTCCCGCCTGGGTATGACCCAATTGTTCAACGCGAATATCATGATAGATCAGTGGGGCACTCGACTAAGGACTGTGGAACTTTTAAGGCCAAAGTACAAGATTTGTTTGATATCAAATGTTTAACCTTTAAAGAAGGAATCTCGTCAGTGAACGACAATCCCTCACTCGTGTGAGTGCGAAGACTTTGGGAATCAACTCCTAAAGCCAATGAATCAGATAGGAAAGCTCATCCTCGAAGATAGGGATCATTTGGCCGTTTTATCATTTTCATTTGTAATTTCCTTATTTTCTAAGTGTTATTTGTTTTTAAACTTAAGGACTTTTGAATGAAAATATTCATAAAATGAGCATGCATCTTTAGATTAAAAAAGAACAAACAGAAGTACATCCACTTGATTCTCGAGTAGTCAAACATAAGGTGTGCACTTTGTCTAAATCGACCACTCGTCTTCCAAAAATATGATGTTAGTAAGTAATTTGGTTTAAAAAGGGAAATTTGGTGTACATTATTTTATCCTCGAATAGTCGAGGGCAAGGTGTATGCTTTGTCTAAACCTATTATTCGTCTTCCATTTAAAATCTATTTCAACGAATCAAACCTATTTTTCTCTCTTCACGACGACTAAAACTTTTCATAAACGACCGATGTTTTATCCATTGTGACGCAAAGCACAAACAAATGTTTCAATCATCCCATGCACGAGCAGCAAGCAGTGTTTTTCGCTATGCGATGAAAACATAATTCAAGAGATTCTGAAACATGTTATCCATTATGAAATGTAGCAAACAATGTTCCATACTCCCCTATATGGGTAGCAAGCAATGTTTTCCACTCGAATGTGACTTAAACATATTTCTCTAAAATTGACCAACCAACAAACATTTGCTACCCAGAACTATGTAGCTTTGAGTTCCATATCGCACTTGGGGATACATAGGAGCAAGATTCACAATCTTGTCAAGCACCCTAATAAAAAAACCTAATTTTCCCATTTTGTTACCTTTTTATATATTCCATTATAATTAGAAGAAATCAAAAATACTTTAAACTAATAATCTTATTCGCAAAACTGATTAAACGGTTCTCATTGAGCACAACAGATGTGTCAGATGTTAATATCTTCACCGCACATAATCGACTCATAAACCTGAATTTGGTTGCGATGACCATATTTTTGTTCTTTTAATATTTTATCGATGTTTTTCCTTTAAAAATAAACTTCGATGGTGACTCTCATTTATTTGGAGCGTTCATCCGCTCGGGTATTTTTTACGCCGCGACACCAAAAAACATCAAAGTGTTTGCGGGGAGGCCCTATTCCAGCCAGTTGCAAACTCAAGACCAACAAGAGATGCGGGGAATTTGTAATGGTCATGATAACTTAGTTTTCCTAATGTGTTTTGGACCGGAAGAAAATCACATGTACCTTTTTCTTTTATGCCATGTGGCTGCTCGTGAGTGGGATTTTCTTTTGGTTTGTGTTTGACATGTGACGTGACACACAAGAGGGGGGTGAATTGTGTGGTCCAAAAAATATTGTTTTGAAAAACTTTCCGAATTAGAATTACAGTTTAAAATAATTTTGAAAATAGCTTAAATGTTAAGCAGCAAAAAATAAATTATAGAATATAAACTTTGAAAAATAAAGAGTTCAGGGAAAGGGAGAACATCGAGAATTGGAGGTTTGGTCAAAATAAAATAGACCTACTCCTCTTCCCCAAAATTTATATTTAGAGTATCCAATAAACGTTGAGAGCTTTTAGAAGGTAATACACGCAAACCCCCTTATACAATGAAAATGGTTGACTTTCAACCAAACAATCAGACAAGGAATTTAGTAGTTTGGGTCTTCTCTTCCAAACATTGAATCGAAGTAGTTAGTCTCTGTTCCATTAAGTAGATCGAAACGTAGTCTTCTTTCAATGAGAATCTTAGAATGGATAGTCTCTAAGCTTCTAAATTAAATTTTCAAGCTTTTATCACAGGTTGAGCTCATGAACCTTAAAACTTGGTTTTATCACGACTTGATCACACAATCCCCAAACCAAAACTTTTTATGGATTTAGCTTATAACCCATAAATAATATCTAAATGAATAATATTCAACCAAGATGTATACAAAAGATTCTCTTGGTGAATTTTACAATTCTATACTTCTGTAATTATAACTTATCCTCACTCACAAAAAAACTTTCTCGAAGAAGAGCTTTGGATAAAACATTATTGAGAGAAAGTAAAAGAAAAATTTAGAGATGAAGAGAGTGAGATATGTCAAAACACAATTCTGGATGATTTGAAATGAGGTAAGGGACCTCTATTTATAGGCTAGATAATGGCTCAAAAGGAAATTTACTTTAATGCTTTTAAGACTTCCTAATCGAGTAGCATTTAATGACAATCGATTAGATACCCTATATACTATCTATTGTAACTTCAAATTAGAAAAGAAAATATATCTAGCAGTTGCACATCATTAAGGTGTTGTCCTAATCTCTTGGAGCTCAATTTTAAACTGATCCAATTGATTAAGTCAATGTGATAATTGATTAGTAAATGCAAAAAATTTCCCATAGCTATTTTGACAGCTTCCAACTCATCTGGCAGAACTTCAATACCTTTTTGAAGATATTTTCTTTAGAAAAATATGTTTGAAAAGATGTTTTAATGTGAGTGTAATTTAACCATGCACTTTTACGATAATGCCCTTATGCTTTACAAAGAACTCACTCACACTAATTAAGGTAGGGCTTTCTTTCACTTCAAGACTTTGTGGATAATTTATTTTCTTTTAGACACTTGCTTTAGTTCTCTTGAGATGAGGCTTTGGTTTATGTTAAACTTGATTTCCATCATCAAATAGTCAAGTCCATCAACACTAATACTTAGGTTTGCATCTTTATTTGATTAACTGCTTAAGTTTGACTTTGTCAGAAGATATTAGTTGTCATCATCAAAAGTTGTTTTCCTTGTTTAAAGCATATCACCTATAAAACTAGGTTCCACATTCTCCCCTTTTTTGATGATGAGAATACTTCTCTCAGGGGAGGTGCTAAAAGAAAATAACATATATATGTTTGGAGTAATTAAACTCCCCCTAAGTTAAATAGACAATATACTCTACTCCCCTTGAGAGTATACTTCTCCCATTTGTTAAAATAAAAAATGTGGGTAAAGCTGCACTACAAAAAATAAACATGCAAACTTGTGAAAATAAAGCTCATATTATTGCTAAGAATTCAAAATACATACAGAAAATTTATGGAATTGAAAGTAAAAAAAATGGAAATTGCATAAAAATAAAGAAAACAGCTAAGAAACACTTAACTCATCTCATCATCATCATCCTCGCTCGAAATTGTTGGAGAGATAAGATTTTTCCTTTCTATTTTTTGAATGAGCTTTTTGATCTTTGCATTCATTGTCCTTTTCTCATCGCAGATTTAATTGAGGATGGAGGAAGTTTTTATATATTTACTAACTTTCTCTTCTTTGTGTTTGAGGAACAAGTTCCCCTTCTTGAATAACAATTCCCATTTTGCTTATAATTGCTTGCCCTATCTTTGTTTGCACAAAACCTAGTTATTCTTTTCTAAACTCATAGCCGATGTAGGACAAAAATTTGGTGATTAGTTCAGCATAGGGTAAGGTAATGTTTTTCCTTTTTCTACCTAGCACATGGGGAAGCACGACATCTGTCCAATTTTTCACAATTTGATTTTCCAAAAACAAACTGCTGGAACATCTAATTTTTGGAGAGTATTATAGTTACCTTTTCCTTGGGAAAAGCATGTAATTCATTATGTAGTGATTTGATATACTATTTTGGATAATAAGGCCAACACTTAAGGGAGTTGGAATTCTAGAAAAGGGAACAATAAGAAGAGAGTGGGCATGAATGTAAAAATTAAATTAGTTAACTTCAAGATCTAGTTAATCATAATCTTGCTCCATGAATGGTAGGTTGCATACTTGAGAAAATCTTTAAGAGATAGGGTGTTACTTGACTTTGGAGCTAATGGTTCCATCTTTGTATTAGATATTAGCATAATACATTCTCATTAGCTCAAGGTACCTGTCTTGGGGTTTTTCATACACAAAGTTATTCAACCCGACAAAGTTGAAGGCTTTCATGAAGGAGTGGTTCTTGAAGAGATATTTATCCAAGTATTGAGAGACATATAGTTCTCTATCAGTGTAGTAAGGTTGAAGTTGGATTCTTGAACTTGAGAGAAGAAAACTTCTGAGAAGTATGAGGATTGAGGTTTGGAGGAACGAGATCTTTTTTAGGCCATTTTGAAGTGATGACGGATGCATGAGAGAGATAATGTGTTTCTAATTAAATGAATAAGTTAAAGAATGATGAGATGTGAAAAATGATAAAGTCTCCTTTATTTATATATTCTTCCTAATCAATTAGAAGTTGGTGCTAATCGATTGACAACAGCGAAATTTGAGAACTAGTCGTTGAAAATAGTTATTGTCTTAATAATTCACCCAACTAATCATTATGGTGAGCTCCAACATTTGAAAAATTTCACATGATCTAATCGATTGGATGCTAGTTCCAATCAATTATTTTAGCCCATTTCAATATATCTTGTTTTGGGCTTCATGTGCTTCACACTCATTTATCATTATTTGTGCCCTTTTTCTCTAAAACACTTGAATACTCATCTTTTGGGTTAGAAAATTAAATTATTTAGATGAGAAAAAATAAATTCATTATTTTAAGAGGTTAATCATATTGTTCTAATAGTTTTAATTTTAAAATAATGTATACCTCTTTTATCAAGAAATATTTATCAATATTTCCCTTAAAGGGATACACCAAATATATTATGGCGCAACCTTCTTTGTACATCGTTAGATGCGGGAGTTGGTATAAACAACAAAATGAATTATTTCATTATATACGTATACATTAAGCTGATCACTAGGGATCATAAACTTTGAGATATTCTCAAACACACTTGCTTTTATCCCAACAGTTGATATTTTCCTTCATCGTTGATTCTTGAATCAAACACTTTAAAAATATTGTATACTTTAGAAGTATGCTCTAACTTTGTACAACTATATTAATAATCATCAAGGCTCTGAGCTGCAAAGCATACATGCAAAACACTAAGGTTTCGCATTTGGTGCCCATATCTTCTTGGTCCTAATTGTATTAGTTCCATAAGATATAATGTTGTTAGCTTTAGATCTTTTCGATTTATCAAAACAAAAAGGTTTTAAATATCTTATTATCTTACCGTGTGTGCACTTATAAACATGACACTTATTTTCCTTATGATTTGTATCTTTCATAGGTTTTATATCCTTTTTAAATCCTAATCCATTGTTGTTTATGGAAAATATTTGACTTGAATGGATCAGGTCAAGCTTCTCTTTTCCTTGGGTAAACTTTCCTAGGGTTTCATGTAACTCAGTTACTTCCTTTATAAGGGAGTCACAACATTTACATTCTTATATAGAGTTTATAATCTTAGTTATATCTATCTTGAATGAATCATTTACTTCTTTAAGATATCTTAATGATTCTATAAGACCTAGGATACGTTCTCTCAGTTTATCATTTTCTTTCACTAATTGACTGCTCATTCTAAATAGTTATGCATAAGATGCTTTGATATCTGGAATATTATATGCCTCATAGAATGCATTTAAGCATACTTCATATTCTTAGTTGGAATAAGATTCATTCATATTTATCCCTGAGGTTGATGTTTTTACTCCTCTTCTTTGTTCAATTATTGAACAAATTTCTTATTCTTCTTTGTCGTTCCTTGAACAAGAGGTTTCTTCATTTGATGTTGAATCTTCTGAGGATCTCTCAACTACTAAGTACGTTCTATCGAAAGATTGTACTGGAGTTATATGATAGGAGTATGATGAAGATGGCTATTCTTCTATTTTTATTCCTTCATCTTTAAGTAATTGAACTAGTCCGTTCAATTTCTCTATAATTTCCTTCTTTCTTGATTTTTCCTAAAATTCATGAAGACTCCCATATTTTGATTTAAGAGTTGAATTAAACTTTCAATTCTTAATTCTTAGATTTTATTAGTAATACAGTTAAAAACATCATTTCCAATATTTCTAAATTTTGAAAAACATCCAAGAGTGGTAACTTTATCTTCTTTGCCTCGTGTGTTCTTCTTCTCTTGTTTGATACTTGGGAAAGCTCCTTATATCATTTCCTTTGAGGTTTTACAATGATGAACATAATAAATTTTAATATCATCTAAAGACATTATTATAGATTTCTTGGTTATAAAATCTATCTCAAACATTCTCTTTTTTTCTCTTTGGTCCAAAGGGGATCAAATTTATGTGCTACATCATCATTTACTTGATGAGTAGGGATAAACGAACGATTAACTATTGTTTCCCACAATTCATGATTTATAACTTGAAGAAATTTTTTAAACTAGCTTGTCAAATATCAAATCTACTTATATTGAAAAGTGGCGATGTCTTTAGAAAACATCTCTTGTCGCAAGTAATATTCCTCTTGGATGATTGGTCCTTAAACATGAGTTAGACTCTAATTCCACTTATTGGACGTGTGACTTCACACACAATAGGGGATGAATTATATGATACAGAAAAATGTAGTTTTGAAATACTTTTTCAATTAGAGTCAGAGTTTAAAATCATTTTGAAAATAGTTTAAAGGTTATGCTGTGAAAAATAAATTGCAAAATACAAATTACAAAAAATAAAGAGTTTAGGGAAAGAGAGAACACTGGGAATTATAGAGGTTCGGTAAAAATAAAAATACCCACTTTTCTCCCTAAGAATTGATATTGAGATTATCTAATAAATGTTGAGATCTTTTAGTAGGTAATACTCATGAACTCCCTTATATAAGGAAAATGGTTTATCAGTTTGAGTTTTTTCTTCTAAACAGTAGAACGAAGCAGTTAGTCCCATTTTCGTACAGTAAATCAAAGTGGTTAGTCTTCTTTCCACGAGAATCTTGGAGTGGTTAGTCTTAAAGCTTTTAAACAAACTTTGCAAGCTTTTATCATGGGATGACCTCATAAACCTTAAACCTTTCTTTTATCATGAGCTAACCAACAACCTGCGAGATTTTAATATTGGACTAGTCTTGAACCTATCAAGCTTTTAATATCAGGATGAGCTTGAACCTGATATTGGTTTTATAACGGAATAACTAAGAACCTAAGAGAGATTTTATCACAGGCTCATATTGAACCTAAACAAGGGATTTATCACACAATCCCCACACCATGACTTTTTACGGGTTTAGCTTATAACCCACAAATAATATTCAACCAACGTGTATACAAAAGATTCTCTTGGTGAATTTTACAATTCTATACTTCTAGAATTATAACTTATCCTCACTCACAAAAAAACTTTCTCGAAGAAGAGCTTCGGCTAAAACATTATTGAGAGATAGTAAAAGAAAAGTTTAGAGAGAGTGTGAGAAGTGTAAAAATACGATTATGAATGATTTGAAATGAGGTAAGGGACCTCTATTTATAGAATCGAGGTTGGTTCAAAGTGGAAATTAATTTTAATGCATTTTAAGACTCTCCAATTTATTATCACTTAATTCTAATTGATTAGATACACTAAATAAAATCGATTGTAGGGTCAAAATAGGAAAGAAAAAATATCTAGCCATTGCAAATCATTAAGATGATGTCCTAATCATTTAGAACTCAATTTTAAACTAAGTCAATCGATTAAGTTAATTTGTTAATTGGTTAGACAAGGAATAACATTTCCCAGAGCTATTTTTACAGCTCCCGACTCATCTGGCACAACCTGAAGACATTTTTTAAGATATTTTCTTGAGAAAAATTAGTTTAAAAAATATGTTTTAGTGTTTGTGTGTGTGATTCGGCCATGCACTTTTACAAGAATTGCATTATGCTTTACAAATTATTCACTCAGACTAATTAAGGTAGGGCTTTATTGCACAAAAAGACTTTGTGAAAATACATTATTTTCTTGTAGACACTTGCTTGAGTTCTCTTAAGAAGAGGTTTCGAGTTATGTTCCATTTGATTGCCATCATCAAATAGTCAATTCCATCAACCCTAATTCTTAGGTTTGTATCTTTATTTTCTTACGCTTTACTTTGTTTGAAGATATTAATTGTCATCATCAAAAATTATTATCATTGTTAAAAGCATATCACCTACAAAACAAGATTCTACAGTTTGGATTGGTCTTGGTTCCTTAAACTATATTGAATATATTATTGATAATTTGAATATATTTTAAGTTCATTTAAAAGTAAAGAATGTGAAGAATATCCTTCTACTTTTTTGGTTAGTTGTGGTTCGGTCTTTATGGTTGATTCGAAAGGACGTTTTGTTTAAGAAATGACACAAAGGAGTGGTTGAAATTATAACTTTAGAAAAATCATTTTCTTGGGATTAGATTGGTGATAGAGCCAAGGGGTTGGTTTTTAGTGATATAATTGAATGGTTTTCGAATCAGATAGCTTGTATTCAGGCATCTTGTTCGTGATTTGATCGTCTCTTATCCTTGGTATTAGGGTTGAGTACCCCTAGTACTCACTTTAATTCATCTCCTGTTTATAAAAAAAAAATTATTTTAATGATTAGAAGAGAGAATTTCATGGAGAGTGAAAAAATATCAAATTAAAATTAGGAACTTCCCTTTTCTTTAATCAGTTTTAAAAAATTAGTGATTTTGAAATTATTGGTTTGTGGATCGAGCTAATTTTTTAACACAATGTTCGTAACACACAAATCTACATTTTTACTGTTTGGATTGTTGAAACAGGATATAAAGAAGGAGATATCATGTTTGCTCTATGGTTTGAAATAAAAACTAATTAGGATAGGCTCTTCTGGGGAAGGCCATCGACATGGAGACCTTACATGTTCTTATTCCTCAAAGTACTTCTATGTTTCCATCTCAACCCCAAACACAAAAGAAATCCTTTGCACAAGCTCTTTAAAATGCACGTGACATATCGATTTATAATTTTGTCATTCCTTACCTAAAAGGTAACCATATCTCCATCAAAACACCTTAAGAGGCTTACAAAGTATGACTCGAATGTTACGAAATAATTTATATAGAAGATTGATCACTAGTAAAGAGAATGTGTCATTAGAGGCATCAGAATTACATGATAAATTCATGAAATTATGAAGTCCACTTAATAATAAGGATTTAACTCCTTTGGAATGTGGATATTTTGAATTTTTATTCAAATCAAGGGAGGATCTCAACAAAATTTGGAGTGTATGAATATGGAATGTTAAGCCCTCGCTCATGAGATTATTTGCATGGACACTAGATTTTAGATAAACATTTAAAGATTACATATGCTCAAGTGTGGTTGGGTATACATGATTCTCCATCTGAGTTTTGGGAACCAACTGCTTATTTGCAATTTCTTATGGTATTATCACTCCTTTATCAATTGAAGAGGAATTTGAAGAACATTAACGTAGGTAGTAGGGACAACACTAGAATAAAGCAACAAATGGACTCAACAACCCAAAGCCACATGAAAATCCATAAAAAGAGCTATAATTAGAAAATTGAAAGCAATGTAGATAATACCAGAAAGGAAAAAGACATTAAAGTCAAAAACCAAGTTAGGAAAACTTGCTACTTGAAGAAGAAAGATAAGGGAGGTTGGGAGCCACCAGAGAAAGAATGGTACAAATGCAACACTGACGTCTGCCTCCAAAAGGAAAGAAATTGTGGTGTTGGAATCATCATTCAAAAATAAAAGGGAGAAGTCATGTTGACAAGTATTGAAGAAATTGAGGGGGATAAGAATCCCAAGCTTGCGGAAGCCATGGAAATGAAAAAGGTTGTGGATATGGCAGAAGAAGTATGCTTCAAATAAGTCTAATGGAAATGTTTACTTCTATTCTCTTTCGTTTCATAATTTCATACTGGTTCTCCAATTCTTATTGTGTGTTCGTTTTGTTATTAGATTAAAAAAAACCATCAATGGCTCGCTCTGTTGAAGAGGAATCGTGTCTCACCAAAGGAGAGAAAAGGAATTTTGTTTGTATTGAAGAAGTGTTGTTGTTTTTGGTTTTGATTTGGCTAAAAAAACCCACCAATGGCTCGCTCTTTATACTTTTTCAACTGGAACTGATATACTATCTGCCGCATCCAATGTTTCTGTAGAGATTTGGTTGCTGTTATGTTACTCTTTTGTGCAGGTGGTCAGATGTTAGCTTACAAATGATGTGTTAGTAATGCATTATATTGAATGAATTTTGTAACAGTCAAATAATATATTTGACATTTGCAGAGTGAGTTGGAAAAGTATAGAGATAATGATTTGAATGCCTTTGAATCAATGGCTAAGGAACAATTGGAAAATATATACCAGATTGAATAAATGATACTATTAAAGCTTTGTTGAAGAAGCTGAAAGAAAGAAGTTGTTTCTGTACCTGATTTGTCGCCGTTTCCAATTAATCAGTTTATGACTATTCATACTCCTTCTATTTAGGCTTTCTGCTTTCTTCTATTTTATAATTTCATGTTTGGTTTTACTATATGTTTAGTGTGTCGTTAAATGTGTTTATATAGAAATTTAACTCCACTTATTTAACATGCTTACATAATTAGTGACACTTGAGTTTTGAAGTCTTCTCTTGAGCCCCATCTTTTCAGATTTTTTTCCAGGAAAAGGACCTTGAAATCATTATCTTTATATGCAGGATTATAAATAAGTTTGAGATTTTTAAATGATAAATGATTATGTAAAAAAATAGAAATTGATAAATAGATTTGAGATTTTTAAATGATAAATGATTACGTAAAAAAAAAAATAGAAATTGCGTGTGGATGTGTGATATTTTTGTGAATGTTACACGTGACTGTGAGAATTGTTGAAACTGAAAAAGAAAAAAAAAACAATATTCAAATAATTGATTAACATAATCAAAATTAAAATTAAATTAATTTTGATTTCAATTATTAATATATTAAAATCAATTTTATTGATTTTTTTCCTAAAATAAAATCTATCTTAAAAGTGCAACTCTAAAAAATTCAACAAAATCATTTTTTTTCCTTTTTATTTTTATTTTTATACTTATTTTACTATGTTTTTAATAAAAGGTGAAAAAATGAAAAATTAATAATTTTAAAAATGATAAAATAAATTATTCCAAAATGATAAAATAAATATACCAAAATGAGTAATGATTAACCTGAAATTAAATATATATAAAGTGAACAATTGAAATTGATAAAATTTTGTATCATTTTTAAACAGATTTCATTTTAAAAATGCATTTCTTATTAATAATTATTAAAAAGTTATATTTTTCTAAGAAATATTAATAAAAATAATATATTTTTTAGCAAAATTATGATTTGTTTAAAATTGAAAGTAAGTATTATTATAGTTTAAATAACATTTTGTTTTTAAAAAATATTAAAAACCATATATTTTTATTAAATATTAATAAAAATCACGTAGTTTTAAGAAATATTAAACATAGGAACTAAAGTATCGGGAAAAACTCTGATTACTCTTCTTACTATAAGTTATAACTTTTTTGATTCCAAGGTTATGGTTGGAACATGCATAGATAAGGCAAATGAAATGTTGACAGTCTTAAATATCAAATGTAAATAATTGTTGAGTTAGAAAGCAAAATTCAACACAACTAAGTGTAGTCCAACAACTGATGTTGCACATGTTCTATGTCAAATTCGTGTTCTTTATATAATGAGAAGATTATTGTTCTGGATTGGGTCTGTCCTTGGCCCTACTCCTTGTAAGGCCCAACCCAATTATGTCGGTCAAGGCATACTGGCCAGTTCTGCCCTTGATTGTGTCGAGGATAAACCCAGTTAGTCTTAGGAAGATCATCGTCGGTCAGGAGAACCTCGAGGTCACCCTTTGATCCTCTCTGTGACCAAGACTGATCCCCTCACACGACCTCGCGTCTGACGGGGAGCATCCACGACGAGTAGAAGTACCTCACGAGCATCCTCCTCGTAGGGCTGGCTATCAATGTCTCTGAATATCACAGAGTCTTCGTGGCCCCAGAAAGACCGCATCCATATCCTCTTGATCTTGCGGAAGAAGTCATCTAGGTGGGGAACCACGTGCTGGTCTCCACTACTCACGTAGGACATGTCAGTCTCCACTTTAGGCCTGTTTGACCAGCCCAATGAGGAGACCTTGTCCCAGTCCTGGGGACTATAAATATTATTTCTTTCGAGAGGGTCATGTATTGAACATTTCTCACTCTTTTACTTGCTCGCACCATTCCGTATCTCATTTTGGCATCGGAGTATCTTGTAGGTACCCCTACCTCACTCTCAAGTACTGCTCGAAGTAAGTTGTGACAGTCCATTCTGGTCAGGTACGATCAATTATATTTTGTACTTATTTTATATTGTTTTTGTTTTATGTTGATTGTGAGGATTTGAGGATGATTGAGATCATTGTAAATTTTAATCTGATTTTACTCTGTTTATATCTTGAATGAAGATCTTAATTTGATGATTTTAAAAATATTATGGAGATTAAATCCGATTTTAATTTGATTTTGGCTTATATTTTAAAAATATTACTCTGTTCAATAATAAATAAATGGGTTAATACCTATTTTCACCCCTGACATATGGGGTGTATTACATGGCATTTATATTAATATTTTATTAATTGAGTGTTAATTCAAAGTTAAAAATTTTTTATCCTTCAGCAGGATTCGAACCATGGACATTATGTTTGCAATAAACGCTTCATACCACTAGACCAATGCATTTTCTTTGTTACATATATGCATCAATAAATATTCATATCATTAACATATTAATTACAATTATCAATAAATTTTCTTAACTAGTTGATTTAAATAATTTTTAAAAAAATGTTTTATACATATTTTATCTTTTTACTCTAACTTTTTTTAAATTTTAAATTTTCAAAAATCACTTAAATTTAAAAAAATCACTTAAATTTTAAAAAAACACTTAAATTTAAAAAAATCACTTAAATTTAAAAAAATCACTTAAATTTTCAAAAATCACTTAAATTTTCAAAAGTCACTTAAATTTTCAAAAATCACTTAAATTTTCAAAAATCACTTAAATTTTCAAAAATCACTTAAATTTTCAAAAATCACTTAAATTTAAAAAAATCACTTAAATTTTCAAAAGTCACTTAAATTTTCAAAAGTCACTTAAATTTTCAAAAATCACTTAAATTTTCAAAAATCACTTAAATTTTCAAAAGTCACTTAAATTTTCAAAAATCACTTAAATTTTCAAAAATCACTTAAATTTTCAAAAATCACTTAAATTTTCAAAAATCACTTAAATTTAAATCACTTAAATTTAAAATCACTTAAATCACTTAAATTTAACTTATTTTTTTAAATTTAAGTGATTTTTTTAAATTTAAGTGATTTTTGAAAATTTAAGTGATTTTTGAAAATTTAAGTGATTTTTGAAAATTTAAGTGATTTTTGAAAATTTAAGTGACTTTTGAAAATTTAAGTGATTTTTGAAAATTTAAGTGATTTTTGAAAATTTAAGTGATTTTTGAAAATTTAAGTGACTTTTGAAAATTTAAGTGACTTTTGAAAATTTAAGTGATTTTTGAAAATTTAAGTGATTTTTGAAAATTTAAGTGACTTTTGAAAATTTAAGTGACTTTTGAAAATTTAAGTGATTTTTTTAAATTTAAGTGATTTTTGAAAATTTAAGTGATTTTTGAAAATTTAAGTGATTTTTGAAAATTTAAGTGATTTTTGAAAATTTAAGTGACTTTTGAAAATTTAAGTGATTTTTGAAAATTTAAGTGATTTTTTTAAATTTAAGTGATTTTTTTAAATTTAAGTGTTTTTTTAAAATTTAAGTGATTTTTTTAAATTTAAGTGATTTTTGAAAATTTAAAATTTAAAAAAAGTTAGAGTAAAAAGATAAAATATGTATAAAACATTTTTTTAAAAATTATTTAAATCAACTAGTTAAGAAAATTTATTGATAATTGTAATTAATATGTTAATGATATGAATATTTATTGATGCATATATGTAACAAAGAAAATGCATTAGTCTAGTGGTATGAAGCGTTTATTGCAAACATAATGTCCATGGTTCGAATCTTGTCAAGGTAACAATTGGAACTTTTTTTTTGGCAGGGGGGTTTTTCAAATACACCCCATATGTCAGGGGTGAAAATAGGTATTAACCCTAAATAAATTTATGTTGATTGTAATATGACTTATTTTTATTTCAAATCTAATAAATAAAAGTAAATATTATTTAATATTAAACCTAATTTACCTTTAATGTTTAAAAATTTAATTTTTTAAATATCATTTTACAATTAGTATTCAAAATTTACATGGGTCTTGTTTTTAAGTTTTTTTTTTATAATTTTAATAACATATTAACTATAATTACAACTATTATTAAAATATAATAAATTATATCAAAATTTTAATTTATCAAAAAGTGTTAGTGTTTTTTTTTTTTATAAAACGTTATCATTTATATTAAAAAAATATTATAAATATTTATTTTTTATAAAAAAACATGAGACAATATTGATAGGAAAATACATAAATTTGTTATGAAAAACATAAATTTATCGTTCTTTTTATCTTTCTACAATGATGTATTATCATTTTATTTAATTAATAAACATAACATAAAGTTTTATCACTGCATCAAAAGTACGTTTTATCTCTTTATAAAAATGTAGAAAATAAATTTTGATGGGGTACCGTCATACATTTTAAATTTGTAAACTTTGTAAATTTGAAATTTGACGAGAGCTGTCATATATTTTAGACTTGTAAAAATGAATAAATATCTAAAATAGGTTTAATAAAATTTTAAAATTAATTCATTTGAATTCAACTGTGTTTTGTTAACTCATCTGAATTCACCGGTAGATGTGAACGTATCTATGAGATATCAACTATAGATTGTTCATTTTAATGTCCATTTTAAAATAAATAAAAATTGCTATTGTTTAATATAATTTAAGTTAGAGAATCGATTATACGATTTATTATAAGTACAGATCAACTTAAAAAGTAAATACATATTATTAGTCTATATTTATAAGTATGTGAATGTTAACCAATTAAAAAATAAATTCAAATTTTACAAATATTAATAAGACTCATACGATAACACTGATTTCTTACTAATATTACACTAAAAAAAATTCAAAGTTAATATTCTCAAAAATAAATATTCTATACACAATATATAATCTTTTTATTTTAACCGATATATTTACATATATTAAGCAATTGATACCTTAGATATGTTTTCTACAAATTATATGAATCTGTGAAATAAAAAGAAGAAATGATTAAAAATTAAAGGTGACATCACATGTCACACCTCACACACCAAAAACAAAAACAAAAACAAAGGAAAAAAAACATAACCATGCTTCTATGTTGATATTGACAACTTTTGAATAAGTATGTGACGCCCTAAATTATACATGTCACTCTCCACCTCTTTTTTCTACGTTCCAAAATACCTATAAATAATTTAAGAGTCACAAAAAATGAAATTTCCTGTAAATTTTTTGACAAAAAAATATTTTTTTTAATATAAATTTTTTTTAGTGTATTTAAAATTTTCGGTATGATATCAGAAATTTTAAATATATTGAAATTTATGGTATTGAATTTTTATTTTTGAAAAAATATCAAATTTTTTAAAAGAAATTGGTATGTTTTTGAAAATTTCAATATTTTTCCCGAAAATTTAGAAAAAATTTGATTTATTTTCAAAATTTCTAATATTTTTTTTTTGAAATATACTAAAATTTCTGATACGGTATTTGAAATTTTCGATATTAAATTGAGAATTTCAAAAAAACCGGAATTTTCTTAAATTTTTTAATACACTCCTCAAAACTTTCGATAAAATTCAATTTTTTTTTTTAAATTTAATGATTATTCACAAAAATATAATGATAAAAATATTTCCTTAAAATGACATGTATAACTCGCATGAGTGACATATTAATTCCTCTTTAAAAAAAAGTAGAGTCATAGAGAAATGTATTGCAAAGCTAATCTCCCCTCATATTTTACTACCATACCTTATCTTCAAAATTAACAATACCATTATAACCATAAAAGATGTGTTGAATATTCAATTTTTATTTTTTTATTGCCCAACCCTCGTTACCTTTTAGAATCAAAATGTATATTATGAATTATTTCAAAATCAAATAATTACATGTGCATTTGCATACTTGCAACATATTGAAGAAGGACAAAGACATTCTTCATCAAACTAAATTTAAATTAGTTTTGAATAAAAATGTGTAATACAACATTTATTGAACTACATATTTCAGTTTTAGATAAAAATGTCAAATATATTTATTGATTTCTATTTGTTTTTAATTATCTTTAGTAATAATCTTAACCCGTGCAGACAGACATATTTTAAATTAGGTGAAATTTACTATCTATTTTTCTTACATTTTATAAATCTCAAATATATTACTATTGACTTTTTTATTATACTTTTTTTTTAGGTTATAATTACTTTTCAACTACTCCAAATATATTATAATTTTGTAATTTTACCTTTTTGTAGATTGTTAATATGTTTTAGTTCAAATATATTGAATATTGCTATTTTGTGTAACAAGTAGAAATACATTTCAATTCGGGTAATAATCAATTGAATATGGCTCTTTTGTGTAACAAGTAGAAACACATTTCGTTTCGGGTTATAATGTATAATTTTTTTTTTGAAGTTTTCTTCTTTTTTGGAGTGTAATTTATCTATAATATGATATGTTCTGGACTGGGTCCCGATAGGCTCAAAAGCATTGCTAAGGCCCAATCCAAATGGACTTCCTGAGGACCACGTCGATCAAAGGGTCACAGTCGTGCCGGACGTGCTTCCTGAGGTCACGTGCTCGACCTCTACACCTCCAGCTCGACATCCTGCTGTCCAGCTCGACATCACCTCGAGCACCCCAACTAGGGCAGACTCAGTCCACTGCGCTCCCAACGAGACCCCGAAAAGACCGCGTCTCCGTCCGCCCGCACTTCACGCAGAACATCCAGGAAGGGGACCACGTGCGGGTCCCCACTACGCACGTAGAACCTGTCAGTTCCTCCATTGGGCTAAACCTGCCCGGCCCAATGAAGGAACCTTGGCCCAGCGCTGGGGGCTATAAATACCCTCTGTTTCCAGAGGGTCAGGTATTCATCATTCTACCCATACACTTAATTATTGCCTGCTCGTGCTTCTACTTACTTCAGCATCGGAGTGCCTTGCAGGTACCCCCCCCCCCCCCCCCACCTCGTTCAAAAAGCTTTCAGCTCGGAGCCAGCCGTGACGGTCCATTTCTGATCAGGTCAGATCAGTGGCGCCGTCTGTGGGAACCTAGCTTCCCCGTCTTACAAACAACTTAAAAGACCAAAGCTCAAAATCCAACTACCTGTCATGGCTGATCCAGCTCGCGTTGAGCAGAACGTCCGTGTCGCCGACACCAATAACGGCACAGCGGATAAAAACGGACACCTCGATAACCCCGGCGACCCCGGCCATAGTACCATTCCTGTGACGACCGCCCCTGGAACTTCCTCCTGCATGGATGGGGCTACTGCATCATCCTCCCCGCTCCCACCACCACTTGAAGACGACCCGACGGCCCTCGCTCATTACAGAGCTGCCCGGTTCCATGAAGTCCCAGTTCCCGCCGGGGCAGATGCCACGACTCAGGCACTGTTCGCGGCCATTAATCAGACAAACTATCTCATCTTCGCCCAAGGAGAAAGACTAAGGGCGCTTGAAGATGATCGAAGACCCCCGAGGAGGCATCGGAGGCCACATTCTCCACCTCCTCGGGTCGCAGAAGTTCGACACCCTTCTCCCCCGCGGAGACACTACAGGGAGAACTCCAGAAGCCCCTCTCCCCGGCCGAAGCAGAGGCGCCCCTACTTGGAGAGACAGCCCGTCATCCCTGCCGGAGAGCCCAGTCGCGACCCGGCAAGGCACGACAAGAGACACGCCGGGGACGGGCGTGTAACATTCAACCACCAAGCATCACGCTCGAGGGAGACTCAGCACGACCACCGTGCCAGACAGTACTACAGGTCCCCATCTCTGTCTCCGGAGAGGAGCGACGAGGACGACCCCCGCGGTCCCCTGTCGCAGGCCATCATGGATGCACCCATCCCCCCGGGCATGGAGAAGCCCCCACATCTGAAGGAGTATGACGGAGTTGCGGACCCGGTCGACCACATTGACGGGTTCGAGGCCATGCTCCATTATCATAATGTCAGGGGGCCCATCAAGTGCCGTCTTTTCCCCACGACTCTCAGGAAGGCGGCCATGGACTGGTACAAAGGGCTCGCCCCGAGCTCAATCACGTCGTGGCGGAACCTGAAGAACCAGTTCATCAGTTCCTTCACAGCTTCTCGGCGCCATCCGAAGACCGAGGCGGCCCTCGAGGCCATCATCCAAAGACAGGATGAGACCTTGAGGGAGTTCATCAACCGCTTCAACCGAGAAGCGATACAGGTCCCCTGCGCGGACCATATGAAAAGATACTTGCTGGAGAGGGGTCTCATCCCCGGCACAGAATTCAGAAAGGCTGTGGGTATCGAGCCTCCTCCGACATTTGATGCCCTCCTCGATAAGGCCCGAGCATATATGGACTACGAGGAGAGGGAAGCTGCCAACAGGGCCCGAGACTCCAGGACTCGGGGTCCCAACAACAGCAGCAGCTCACTCCAAGAGGCTCCTCCCCGACGTACCGGGGAGAAAAGGAAAGAAGATCGACCCCGGGAAGTCCGGGAACAAAGGGGCCCCTCGGGCCGTTTCACCGAGTACACTCCGCTCACAGCTTCCCGCGAGCGTATTTTGGCGGAGTGTGCCAGTACAGACTTCAACGACGGCGGCGTCAAGCGTCCCCGACCTGCTCCCGCCAAGCCAGGGGCGGATAAAAATAAATACTGTCAATACCATAGGAGTCATGGTCATTTGACAGAGGACTGCGTCCACCTCAAGGACGCCATTGAAACCCTCATCAAGGGAGGGAGGCTCGCGCAGTACAGGCGAAACGACGCTCCTCGTCGTGACGCCCATGAGGCCAAGGAGCCAGAAGAAGACGCCCGACCATCAGACGAGTCGGTGCCTATCCAGACCGCCTTCTCGGTAACCAGGCCCGAGGATTTCGACATTCCCGAGCACCTGCAGGAGCCGCTGACAACGCACATCAGGTGGGAATACTTTCCCTCCGCCATGGTCATCAACGGGGGCGGGTTCAACGACCTCACCATCAATTCAGCTAAGAGGAAGTTGGACGAGCTGGTCGACGCGGCTCCCCCGCAAATAGTAACGTTCGAAAGGGTGAAGGGCAGGTCAGAGCCCATCACCTTCTATCTAGAAGAACTCCCCGGCGGAGCCCTGAACGCGGTCATCCCCTTACTGATAAGGGCAAGAATGGCCAATTTTGACGTGCATCGCATCCTGGTCGACGAGGGGAGTTCCGTCGACGTGATGTACAGCCAGTTGTTCTGAACCTTACAGTTGGACGAATCACATCTTGCTCCGTATGTGGGGTCGGATCTACAAGGCTTCAACGGCTCGACTTTCAAACCTTGGGGTTATGTCGAGCTCCTGGTAACGTTCGGAAAAGGAACGGCTACGAGACAAGTTAAGGTCCGGTTCCTCGTTATTGACTGCCCGTCTCTATACAATTGCATCTTGGGGAGACCGACACTGGCAGAGCTAACAACGGTGCCCTCGACCGTCCATCTGAAGATGAAGTTCTACACCAGGAGGGCACGGGTAGCCACCATCCAAGGAGACCTAGCCGCTGCCCGTAGGTGCTTCAACGCTGCTTCCAAGGGACGGGATACCGTCGACATAGGGACCAGACCCGCTAAAAGGACAAAACAGGAGCCCGACAGGAAAGCATCCCCCGAGGAAGAAGTCCAGAAGGCTCCACCAAAGGTCGACTCCATAGCCCTCGACACCCGCTTCGATCAGGATGAGCCATCCAGCAGCGAGCAAATCCCACTCCGGCCAATTCCGGACGGGGATTTTGAACTCGTTCCCCTCGGCACAGACCCGACCAAGGGAGTGAAGATTGGTAAAGACCTCCCCGACTTGGCCAGGAAGCAAATCAAGGCCTGTCTGTGCGAGAATGCTGATCTCTTCGCCTGGAGCGCTGCGGAGATGCCCGGACTCGACCCTGAGGTCGGCTGTCACCACGTCGCCATTGATCCAGCCGCCAAGGCCGTAGTACAACGTAGGCGTAGGCAATCTCCAGAAAAAGCGGAGGCTGCTGAAAAAGCTGTAAAAGACCTCCTAGAGGCAAATTTTATTTCTGAAGCCCGGTATTCCACCTGGCTGTCAAATGTTGTACTTGTAAAAAAGAATAATGGAAAATGGAGAATGTGCGTTGATTATACTGATCTCAACCGGGCTTGCCCGAAAGATGCTTTTCCCTTGCCTAACATAGATATGTTGGTCGACAATTCGGCCGGCTACAAAACTTTGTCGTTCATGGACGCCTATTCGGGATATAACCAAATCCCAATGGCCCTGGGCGACAAACACTGCACGGCATTCATGACCAGCTCGGGCAACTATTACTACAACGTAATGCCCTTCGGACTGAAAAATGCCGGAGCAACTTACCAACGCATGATGAACAGAGTTTTCAACAAACAGATTGGCGACATGCTCGAGGTATATATGGACGACATGATCGTCAAATCACGAGCAGACACCGATCACGCAACTCATCTCAAGACAGTCTTCGCCCAAGCAAGACAGTGCAAAATGAGGTTCAACCCCGAGAAATGCACGTTCGGGGTTAAGGCAAGAAAATTCCTTGGATTCTATCTAACAGAACGGGGAATCGAAGCCAACCCCGACAAATGCCGGGCATTCTCCGACCTCCCAACACCGACGTTGAAGAAGTTGATACAAATCATGAACGGCATGCTTACGTCGCTGTCCCGCTTCGTCGCGAAGTCCGCTCAGCACGCCCTCCCCTTCTTCAAACTCCTTCGAAAGGAAGCAGCCTTCGAATGGAATGAGGAATGCGAGCAGGCACTTCGCCACCTAAAGCAAAGCCTATCTCAGCCGCCCGTGCTATCTCGACCCGACGACGGGGAACCGCTGTACTTATACTTGGCCGTTTCGAACGAAGCCATCAGCGCAACTCTTGTCCGCGAGACCCCCGACGGGCAGAAACCCGTCTACTTCACGAGCAAGGCCTTACAGGGGCCCGAAAGCAGATACCAGCAGATAGAAAAGGTTACTCTGGCCCTCGTTAACGCTGCGAGGAGGCTCAGGAACTACTTTCTAGCCCACACCATCATCGTGCGAACCGATCAACCGATGAGGCAACTCCTGGGTCGGCCAGATATGGCAGGCAGGATGTTGAAGTGGTCCTTGGAACTCTCCGAATTCGACATTCAGTACGAAAGCAGGAAAGCCCTGAAAGCACGGGCATTGGCCGACTTTATCGCGGAAATGACCACTCACGACCCTCCCCCGGGGAAAGAACACAAGTGGACCATCTTCGTCGACGGAGCATCCAGCTCGTCCGGAAGCGGCGCAGGAATCCTCCTGGAAAACGAAGAAGGCGTAGTAATCGAGCACTCCTTAGCTCTCTCCTTCCCGACGTCAAACAACCAAGAAGAGTACGAAGCCCTGCTCGCAGGACTGAGACTAGCCGAGGACCTAGGAGCCCGCGAGGTACAGATCTACACCGACTCCCAGCTCGTCGCCTCTCAAGTACAGGGGAGCTACCAGGCCAAAAACGACAACCTCATCGAGTATTTGAACTTAGTCAAAAAACACATGACAAAGTTCGTACGAGCAGAAATTTCACATGTTCCCCGCGAGCAAAACACGAGGGCGGACATATTGTCCAAACTTGCGAGCACACGAAAAAAGGGCGGGAACAAATCCGTCATCCAGGAATCTCTAGCACGTCCAAGTATTGAACGAACCTCGACTACAGTCGAGATCCATGCCATCGGGGATGCTACGTCCTGGATGACCCCGGTTTATAATTTCCTGACAAAAGGAGAACTCCCGTCGAACCAGGCCGAAGCTGTCGTTACCAAGCGACGAGCATGTTCCTACGTGGTGCTCGAGTAGAAACTGTACCGAAGAGGATTCTCCATTCCCCTCCTGAAATGCATCGACGAGTCCACCATCCCCGAAGTACTGCGGGAGATACACGAAGGGATCAACGCCCAGCACATGGGCGGTAAATCCTTAGCAAGGAAAGCCCTTCAAGCAGGATATTACTGGCCGATGATGCAGCAGGATACCAAGGAACACGTCAAAAAATGTGATAAGTGCCAGAAGCACGGGGACATGCACCTCGCCCCGCCGCACGAGCTGAGCATATTGTCGTCCCCGTGGCCGTTCGCCTGGTGGGGTATGGACATCCTCGGGCCCTTCGTGCAAGGAACCTACCAGAACAAATTTCTCATCGTCGCCGTGGATTACTTCACAAAATGGATCGAGGCCGAGGCCCTCGCAAAAATCACCTCGCACAATATCCTCCGTTTCTACAAAAGAAACATCCTCGCCAGATTCAGAATTCCGCGGGCCCTGGTGACCGACAACGGTACCCAGTTCACCGACCACGGGTTCCAGGACTTCGTCACCAAACTAGGGACAAAACAACATTTCACGTCGGTCGAGCACCCTCAGACCAACGGGCAAGCCGAAGCCGCGAACAGAGTCATCCTCCGAGGACTCAAACGTCGACTCGGCGAAGCCAAGAGGGGATGGGTCGAGGAGCTCCACAGCGTCTTGTGGGCATACCGCACCACGCCCCACTCAACGACGGGCGAGACGCCATTTCGACTGACATATGGCACCGAGGTTGTCATCCCGATCGAAATCATGGAACCATCTCGACGAACAGAGAACCCCCTCGACAAAGAAATGAACGACGAGGCACTAACGGACGAACTCGACCTAGTCGAGGAAATCCGATCGGGTGCAGCCCTGCACGAAGCCACCCTAAAACAACGAGTGGCTCTACGCCACAACGACAAGGTCATCAAGCGCGAGTTTGAAATCGGCAGCCTGGTATTACGTAGGAACCAGAAGGATTCCCGCGAAGGGAAGCTGGCCTCGAACTGGGAAGGACCTTATCGCGTCCACGGCACCACTGGTACCGGGGCGTACTACCTGGAACGCTGCTAAGCTAAATCAGTACTACAGTTAAAAACTACCAACACCTGGGACCCTCGACCAACGACACCCGCGCTCGGTCAACGAGGAAAAACGTCCGACTTCGTATAAAGGCTGAGGTACAAGCCCGACATACGGCTAAATCGCACAACATCGCTCGGCAAACGAGGATAATCGATAGTGCCCGACGTGGACAGCTACACCGAGCACCACCGTCGTTGTACCCGTAAGGCAGAACACCCAGCTCGCGATGGGCAGTTCACGCCAAGGGCGAATAGTCCCTACCGGGCTTCACGCCCGACTGAGCAACTTCGCTCCACATGCCCGACAAGTCGTCAAGAATGACGGGCCATCTAAAAGGGTCAAAGGGAAGTCTCTCCCCTCGAGCGCAACACTTAGGTGACTCCGGCCAGCGAAAGAAGGCCGGGCACATATACAAATGGAAGACGGGCAGATTCGCCCGCTAAATCACAGCCACTTACGGGCACTCCCCGGGCCCATGACTTGGCTAAAATTTTATGCAAATATATAAGATTTCAAGCACGGGCAGAACATTCAAATGTAAAACAGCATTCATTCAAATAAAAATGCTCGAAGGCGACAAAGCAAACAATTATAAACCGACCAAGAAGGCCGGCGATGTTCATAACATACAACCGACGGGCACGCAGGCCCAAAAAATACAAATATCAAAGGCACGCAGGCCCGCTATCCTACAATCAGGCTTCCCCAGAACCATCATTGTCGACGCCTGGAGAGTCGGGCGGGGGCACGATCACGCCATCCACGATCTGATGTGTGTGGCCCGTCCCCTCAGTAACCAAACCAGGGTTTAACAAGGAAAGCTGGCCGACTGCGGAGTCGAACCCCTCCTCTAGAGCACCGACGCAATCTGCATCGAGTAGCCGGATATGGGCGACCAGCTATGATCGACTCTTTAAAACCGCTATGTCTTCCGGCTCATCCTCGGCAGGAAGCATAGCGACTCTCATGTCCTCGATTTGTTGGGTCAAGCGCCCGATGTCAGTCTCCAGACGATTCCTGTCCGCACGGAGAAACTCTCCCTCCTCGGCCAGCTTCCCCGACCTTTCCTTTTCCAGGACCAGCATCTCCCTCTCAGCATCCAGCAGCATTGTCTGCTCGCGGAACATCTCCTCGGAGCGTTCCAGGGCAGTCTTCAACTTCCGCGAGCTCGAGGTGAGAGCCGCTTTCTCCTGCTCAAGTTCTTCAATACGGACAGGATCCCCCCCCCCTTCCTCGGACAACACCAGGGCCATTTCGGCCATTTTCACCAGCCCGTCCATGCTGGCGGCCAGATGCCTCTTCCGATCTTCCTTACTCATCCTTTTGATAGTCTCAGCCTCGTTGGCAACCACTGACAGAGGGAATCTCTCGAAGAAACCATCCTCCTTGAAACAAGGGGGAAACCCGAAAGACCTGGCGGCGCTGGTGTCCTCGCTGACAGCCGGACCGCTTTCCACCCGGGTCCTCTTTCGCTGTATCAGGTCGGCATTAGGATCGACCTCTTGAACCTCTAGGATCCCGTCCGACGCGGCCCCCGAGCTGGGCAACGAATCCACCCTCACCACCTGAGGAGCGCCCGGACTGTGTGGTGGGCCCATCCTCGTCGCCTGGGGAGCCTTCACGACCCTCCTGCCTCGCTTCTGGTCGCAAGACAGCTTCAAATCTTTCCCTTCGACCGGCCATCGAGCCTGCACAAAATAAAAGACGGGTTAGTGTCGAGCAAGTTCATAAATAAATGACGAGCAAAGAAATTCAAGCAATAAACGACCTAACAGACGAGCAGCCTGCCTGAACGTCTGACACTCCACGAGTGCCTTAGTATCAATCGGTCGGGACTCAAATGTCGGATAACCCTCTGCATCCAAGACATCTTCCCCTTCCCTCGTGGCCCACCGGGCCGGGTGGAAGCTGTCGACGAACCGACAAAGAGTGGCGTATGCCTCCTCGTCCTCCGAACACATGTCCCCGGCAGCAGTATGGTAGTATCCAGTCCCGTGCTCGTAGTGCCTGAACATCCAATGCACAGGGAACTTAGTCGTACGGGCCATCACGGGATACCCATCGTCGCCTAAAACCGCCTCCCCGTCATCATCGCTTATGGGCGCCTCCTCCTCGTACAGGGATCCTAAAGCAGAGGTGGTAACTGGCCGCACGACATACCACTTGTCTTTAAAACCCCTCACGGAGTCCATGTACATTTTGAATAGTCTCCTCGACTGTTTTAAGGAGACCCAGCTGTGTTTCCCTCCCCGGGACTGGCGCTGTAGATGAAAAATTCTAAAGAAGAGCGGTATGGTCGCCCCGATCCTCAGAAAGCGACATGTCAGCTCAAACGCCCGAATAAAGGCGAGTGAGTTCGGGTGTAGCTGCGACGGGGCCAACTCCAGATGGGTGAAGACCCCGATCTGAAAGTCACTGAAGGGCAGCCGCAACCCAAGATCTTTGAACGCGATCTCGTACATCGGGAAGCTATACTCTGGGTACACCGAGCAGATCCGGGCACGGGAGGTCGGGCGCATGACAACGAAATTCTTTTGGAAGTCAGGCTGGCCCTGGCCCGCTTCGAGGACAGCATATGGGTTTCAGTCACGCCGGATATATATCGACGCGATTCCTCGGGGCTCGGCACCCACCCAATCCAGCAAAGGGTCATCGACAGTATCAATCAAGTTGACCGCCTCATCGGCACTTTGTTCCTCATGTTCGTGGCGTCCAGAGGAGCACGGCTCGTCCGCCATGGTTACCTGCAGAGCACGAGAAACCAGTCAATTGGGCACGAAACCATACGCTCGACAAACCACGTCGTCCCATGCACGACCATAAAAAGTCAGTTACACGGGTAGTCGCCTCCCCGACATCTAGAAAACTCGATGTGTTCTTCTCCAAACCGACTACGCGGCCACTCTCCAACATGTCGACCCAAGGTATGAACATGGCGAGCAACATCATGAGACCTACGGTCAGGACCATGAACATACCGGGCACGATCATGAATCAGGCGCCCTGGATCATGAAGATCCCGGGCAGCGCTGCTGATTATTACCTAAAACTATGAATTTACAGGCCACAAGCATGTGTTTGCCGGTCCTAAGCATGAATATGTCGAGCTAAGCATGAGTTTACCGGGCTAGTCCCACGCGCACAGTCCCTAAAACGTCTACAAACGCTGAAAATCATGCATTACAACAGGAAAATGAAGAAGATAAGTCACTTACTTGAATCAAAAAGTGGATTCGGCTACGGAGGAAAAGAATCTGTAACAGAAGATCGCAGCTATGAAAAATCAGGAAGAACAGCAGCAGTAGGAGCGCGAGGAGTAGAAACATGTTATGGGGCCCAAGGTACCTATTTATAGTGATGACGTGGAATACCAAACGTCACCTCGGGCAGCCACGGAGTTTCTCTCCTCGACGCTCTGCTCCCAACGCAATGATGACCCTATCATCATAGGGTGGCGGCACAGTTCCCGAAAGATACCTCGTGTGCTCGACAAACACGCGCCAGTGAGGATCCTCCGAGCATCCACCGCGGAAGATGTCTCCAAGCACGGCACAGAGAGGCCCTCGAGGGCCTGCATCTCTGTCCCGGGCGCGAGACCCCGAAGCGGAAACGACCTGAGTTCAAGTCATGGCTCCTAACAAAGGAACCACGACTTGGGGGGCTCCTGTTCTGGACTGGGCCCCGACAGGCCCAAAAGCATTGCTAAGGCCCAATCCAAATGGACTTGCTGAGGACCACGCCGACCAAAGGGTCACAGTCGTGCCCAACGTGCTCCATGAGGTCACGTGCTCGACCTCTACACCTCCAGCTCGACATCCTGCTGTCCAGCTCGACATCACCTCGAGCACCCCAACTAGGGCAGACTCAATCTACTGCGCTCCCAACGAGACCCCGAAAAGACCGCGTCTCCGTCCTCCCGCACTTCACGCAGAACATCCAGGAAGGGGACCACGTGCGGGTCCCCACTACGCACGTAGAACCTGGCAGTTCCTCCATTGGGCCAAACCTGCTCGACCCAATGAAGGAACCTTGGCCCAACGCTGGGGGCTATAAATACCCTCTGTTTCCAGAGGGTCGGGTATTCATCATTCTACCCATACACTTAATTATTGCCTGCTCGTGCTTCTACTTACTTCAGTATCGGAGTGCCTTGCAGGTACCCCCCCCCCCCCACCTCGTTCAAAAAGCTTTCAGCTCGGAGCCAGCCGTGACGGTCCATTTCTGATCAGGTCAGATCATGATACTTTCATGATTAAATTTTTCATCAACTATAATTTATTTCAAATATATAATTTAAGATATAAATGTTTTTATCCGTGTGGGAGCACGGGTCTTCTGTTAATTGATTGTAAAAACGATCATATTAAAATGTTTATTTCTACTTCTAAGTATATAAACACAAAAAATAATTGTAATATCTAACCTAAAACACAATTTCTAAGTGAAATTACATTAACTCAAAAAAATTATAAAAAAAATTTATAATTTATAATTTTTGTTGGTTGATGATGCTTGAACAATGATGTTCATCTGTTGTTTGTTAATTTCTGATTCGGTTTTGTGTTTCGAATTTTGTGAACTTTCTAAAATGAGAAAGTGGAAGAGACATAACACGAATCAGAAATACATTTACGGGTCACTCCCGTAAATTCATTTTTAATTTATTTCTGGGTGACATGAAGTTTCTTAGCCGAACTATGATCTACATTTAAGATGTTTTCGGAAATATAACTACAGCTCTTTATCATAAATGTATTTATGATTAATTCGATATTCTTTTACAGAATTTTTCTCATCAAAAATATAATTTAAGATGCTTCCAAAAAAATATTTTTGATAATTTAGAACATTTGAATATTTTTGACTGGGCCCGACCTGGCCCAAGAGCAAGAACGAAGGCACAATCCAAGCAACTCTTCAAGGAGCGCGCGCTCGAAGATTCCCGCCAGCGCGTCGACCAAAAGCTACAACCATGTCCACCGTTGCCCGCGACCATGGTGTACTCGACCACGTGAACTCCAGCTCGAGCACTCTCCTCGTAGGGCAGACTCTGACCGTTACCCAATCACCTGAACTCCGGAAAGACCGCGTCCTCGTTCCTCCTCATTTCTCGCAGAGCATCACCAGGATGGAGACCACGTGCGGGTCCTCACTACACACGTAGAACCTGGCAGTCCCCTTATTGGGCCAGTCCTGGTCGGCCCAATGAAAGGACCTTGGCCCTGCGCTGGGGGCTATAAATATCCTATGTTCCCAGAGGGTCAGGTATTCATTCTTTTACCCATACACATACTTTTTTGCCTGCTCGTACCATCACTCATTTTAGCATCGGAGTGCCTTGCAGGTACCCCCCCCCCCCCCCCCCCCCCCCCCATCTCACTCAACTTTCGCTCGGAGCCAATCGTGACGGTCCCAGTCTGATCAGGTAAGATCAGTGGCGCCGTCTGTGGGAACTAGCTTCCCCGTCTTGCAAAACCTCGAAGACCAAAGCTCAAATCACCTCCTACCGTCATGGCTGACCAAGTTCGTAATGACCAACACATCTGCGTCGTCGACACCAACAACGGCCTCGCGGATAAAAATGGACTCCCCGACAACGCCGGTCACCCCGGTCATAACACACTCCCCGGGGGCGCCAACCCCGGGCCCTCAGTCCACCGCGACGGAGTTACTGCATCATCCTCTTCAGCCCCTCCTCCGCTCGAAGAAGACAACGCAGCTCCCACAAGCCATCGAGCTGCCCAATTTCAGGAAGTCCCTGTCCCCGCTGGGGCAGATGCCACAACCCGCGCACTATTCGCAGCGATCAATCAGACGAACTACCTCATCTTCGCCCAGGGGGAAAGATTGAGGAAACTAGAAGACGATCGAAGACCTGCGAGGAGAAACAGGAGGCCCCAAACTCCACCTCCTCGAGTAACAGAGGTACATCTCCCGTCTCCCCCGCGGAGACACTACAGAGACACCTCCCGAAGCCCGTCACCCCGACCCTCGGGGAGACGACCCCCTTTAGAGAGGCAACCCGTTATTGAAGTCGGGGGACGCGGCCACGCCCCCACACGACAAGAAATAAGACACTCTAGAGACGGGCATGGAAGAATCAACCAACGAGCACCACGCTCGAGAGATACCTAGCACGACCAGGACCGTCAGGCTCGACAATATTACAGGTCCCCATCCCTGTCCCCGGAGCGAAGTGACGAGGACGACCCCCGCGGTCCCCTGTCACAAGCCATCATGGAGGCGCCCATTCCCCCGGGCATGGAGAAGCCTCCACATCTGAAGGAATACGACGGAGTCGCGGACCCAGTCGACCACATAGACGGGTTCGAGGCTATGTTGCACTACCACAACGTCGGGGGCCCCATCAAATGCCGGTTGTTCCCCACGACCCTTAGAAAGGCAGCAATGGATTGGTATAAAGGCCTCGCCCTGGGATCAATCACCTCGTGGCGAAACCTGAAGAACCAATTCATAAGTTCGTTCACTGCGTCTCGGCGACACCCAAAGACTGAGGCGGTTCTCGAGGCCATCATCCAGAGACATGATGAAACCTTAAGAGAATTTATCAATCGCTTCAATCGCGAAGCCATACAGGTCCCCTTCGCGGACCACATGAAAAGATATTTACTGGAAATGGGGCTCCTCCCCGGCACAGAATTTAGAAAGGCAGTGGGCATTGAGCCACCTAGAACATTCGATTCCCTCCTCGAGAAGGCCCGGGCATATATGGATTACGAGGAAAGGGAGGCGGCCAACAGAGCCCGAGACCCCAGGACTCGCGGATCCAGCAGCAACCCGCGCCAGGAAGCTGCTCCTCCTCGACGAACCGGGGAGAAAAGAAAAGAGGACAGACCCCGAGAAGTCCGAGAGCAAAGAGGACCCTCGGGGCGTTTTATCGAATACACTCCGCTCACAGCTTCCCGTGAGCGCATTTTGGCGGAGTGCGCCAGCACAGACTTTAAAGACGGAGGCATCAAACTCCCCCGACCTGCTCCCGCCAAGCCCGGAGCAGACAAGAGCAAGTATTGTCAGTACCACAGGAGCCATGGTCATCTGACTGAAGATTGTGTCCACCTCAAGGACGCCATCGAAACCCTCATCAAGGGAGGGAGGCTCGCCCAATACCGGTGAAATGACGCTCCTCGTCGTGATGCCCGAGAGGCAAGAGAACCGGAGGAAGACGCCCGACCATCTGACGATTCGGTCCCCGTCCAGACCGCCTTCTCCGTCACCAGACCCGAGGACTTCTATGTCCCCGAGCACCTACAGGAGCCCCTCACGACCCACAGCAGGTGGGAATACTTTCCCTCCGCCATGGTCATCAATGGTGGAGGATTCAACGACCTGACTATCAACTCGGCTAAAAGGAAGCTGGATGAACTGGTCGACGTGGCACCTCCGCAAACAGTAACCTTTGAAAGGGTGAAAGGTAGGTCGGAGCCTATCACCTTTTACCTGGAAGAGCTCCCCGGAGGAGGCCCCAACGCAGTCATTCCCCTGCTGATAAGAGCAAGAATGGCTAACTTTGATGTGCACCGCATCCTCGTTGACGAAGGAAGTTCCGTTGACGTGATGTACATTCAATTGTTCTGGACTCTGCAGCTAGACGACTCCCATCTCTCGCCATATGTAGGTTCGGACTTACAGGGCTTCAACGGCTCGACCTCCAAACCTTGGGGATATGTCGAGCTCATGGTTACCTTCGGCGAGGGCACAGCGATAAGGCAGGTTAAAGTACGTTTCCTCGTCATCGACTGCCCTTCCCTCTACAACTGCATCATGGGGAGGCCGACACTGGCAGAACTGACAGCGGTACCCTCCACCTTCCATTTAAAGATGAAGTTCTACTCCAAGAGGGCACGGGTAGCTACCATCCAGGGGGACCTAGCTGCTGCTCGAAGGTGTTTCAACGCTGCATCTAAAGGACGCAACACTGTCGACATCGGGACAAGACCCGCCAAGAGACCAGCGACGACGCGACAGGAACCCGACAAGCCAGAGACCGCCAAAGAGGAAGACCAAAGAGCTCCACCAAAGGTCGACTCCATAGCTCTGGATTATCGTTTCGACCATGACGAACCTCCCAACGGCGAGCAAATCCCCCTCCGACCAATCCCGGACGGGGACTTTGAGCTCGTACCCCTCGGCGCAGACCCGAGCAAGGGAGTGAAGATTAGCATCGACCTCCCCGACCTGGCAAGGAAGCAAATCAAAGCATGCTTGCACGAGAATGCTGACTTGTTCGCCTGGAGTGCCGCAGAGATGCCTGGACTCGACCCTGGGGTCGCCTGCCACCGTCTCGTCATAGATCCTGCCGCTAAGGCCGTAGTACAACGTAGGCGTATGCAGTCTCCAGAGAAAACAGAGGCTGTTGAAAAAGTTGTAAAAGACCTCCTAGAGGCGAATTTTATTTCTGAAGCCCGGTATTCAACCTGGCTGTCAAACGTTGTACTAGTTAAAAAGAATAATGGAAAATGGAGGATGTGTGTTGACTATACCGATCTCATTCGGGCTTGCCCGAAGGATGCTTTCCCTTTATCGAACATAGATATGCTGGTCGACAACTTGGCCGGCTACAAAACGTTGTCGTTCATGGATGCCTATTCGGGCTATAACCAAATACTAATGGCCATGGGCGACAAACATTGCACGGCCTTCATGACCAGCTCGGGCAATTATTACTACAACGCAATGCCCTTTGGACTAAAAAATGCAGGGGCAACTTACCAACATATGATGAACAGGGTGTTCCACAAGCAGATTGGAGACATGCTCGAGGTCTACATGGACGACATGATCGTCAAATCCCGAGCAGACACCGATCATGCAGCACACCTCAAGGCAGTCTTCGCCCAAGCAAGACAATGTAAGATGAGATTCAACCTCGAAAAATGCGCGTTTGGAGTCAAGGCGGGGAAATTCCTCGGTTTTTACCTGACAGAATGAGGAATCAAAGTCAATCCCGACAAATGTCGAGAATTCTCCAACCTCCCTACACCGACGTCAAAGAAATCAATACAAGTCATGAACGACATGCTCACGTCATTGTCCCGCTTCGTCGCAAGATCCGCTCAGCACGCCCTCCCCTTCTTCAGACTCCTTCGTAAAGAGGCAGCCTTCGAATGGACCGAGGAATGTGAACGGGCACTGCGCCACCTAAAACAAAGTCTTTCTCAACCACCCGTGCTATCTTGACCAGTCGACGGGGAGCCATTATTCCTGTACTTGGCCGTCTCGAACGAAGCCGTCAGCGCGGCTCTCATCCGCGAGACCATCGACGGGCAGAAACCTGTATACTTCACGAGCAAAACCCTACAAGGACCCGAGAGCAGGTACCAACAGATAGAAAAGGTAGATCTAGCCCTTGTCAATGCAGCGAGGAGACTCAGACACTATTTTCTAGCCCACACGGTCATCGTACGAACCGACCAACTGGTGAAACAACTCTTAGGTCGACCTGGCATGGCGGGCTGAATGTTGAAATGGTCCTTAGAGCTCTCCGAATTCGACATTCAATACGAGAGCAGAAAAGCTCTGAAAGCACAAGCCTTGGCCGACATCGTCGCAGAAATGACGCTCGCGACCCGCCCGCAGGGAAAGAGCACAAATGGACCATCTTCGTCGATGGAGCCTCCAGCTCGTCCGGAAGTGGCGCGGGGATCCTCTTGGAAAATGAGGAAGGCGTAGTGATCGAACACTCTTTAACCCTCTATTTCCCGACGTCGAATAACCAAGAAGAGTACGAGGCCCTGCTCGCAGGACTAAGGCTAGCCGAGGACCTGGGAGCCCACGAGATACAAATCTTCAGGGACCCACAACTCGTTGCCTCCCAAGTCCAAGGGAGTTACCAAGCCAAAAACGACAGCCTCGTCGAATACTTAAACTTAGTCAAAAAACACATGACAAAGTTTGAGCGAGCAGAAATATCACACGTCCTACGCGAGTAAAACACAAGGGCAGACATATTATCCAAACTCGCAAGCACGAGAAAGAAGGACGAAAACAAGTATGTTATACAAGAATCCCTGTCACGCCCGAGCATCGAAAGGTCCTCGGCAACCCTCGAGGTACACGCCATAGGGGATGCCTCATCCTGGATGACCCCGGTGTACAATTTTCTGACAAAAGGCGAACTCCCCTCGGACCAGACATAAGCAACCACCACGAAGTGACGAGCATGCTCCTACGTGGTTCTCGAGCACAAACTATACCGCAGGGGATTCTCCATCCCCCTCCTGAAGTGCATCGACGAATTCACGGTCCCCGAGGTGCTGCGGGAGATACACGAAGGGATTAACGCCCAGCACATGGGCGGTAAGTCCCTGGCGAGGAAAGCCCTTCGAGCGGGGTAATATTGGCCGACGATGCAGCATGACGCCAAGGAACACGTTAAGAAGTGTGACAAGTGCCAAAGGCACGGCGACATGCATCTCGCTCCCCCTCACGAGATGAGCATACTATCATCCCCGTGGCTGTTTGCGTGGTGGGGAATGGATATCCTCGGTCCTTTCGTGCAAGGAACTTACCAAAACAAGTCCTTCATTGTGGCCGTGGATTACTTCACGAAATGGATAGAGGTCGAGGCTCTCGCGAAGATCACCTTGCACAACATCCTCTATTTCTACAAAAGAAACATCCTCGCCAGATTCGGGATCCCGAGAGCACTGGTCACCAACAACGGCACCCAATTCACCTACCACGGATTCCAAGACTTCTTCAGCAAACTAGAACAAAACTATAAGACAAAAAGTAACCTAGTAGGTTCGCGGCCTGCCCGTAGGACTGGCACTCGACAAGCACCTTGGTATCTATAGGACGGGCCTCGAAGGTCGGGTAACCTTCCTCGTCAAGAATGTATTTTCCCTCCCTCGTGGCCCACCGAGCAGGGAAGAAACTGTCGACATATCTACAAAGGGTACCGTAGGCTTCCTCGTCCTCGGTACTCATCCCTCCCGCGGGCGTATGGTAATGCCCGGTACCATGCTCATAATGGCGCGAGCACCAATGCAATGGGAACTTAGCTACGCGCCCCAACACAGGGCGACCCTCGTCGTCCATAAGAGGCTCCCCGTTCTCGTCGGTCACTGCAGTCTCTTCTTCATATACAGAATCCAGAGTGGTCTGGGTGATCGGCCGCACGACATACCATTTGTCCTTGAAACCCCGTACCGAATCCATGTACATCTTGAACAGACTCTTCGACTGCTTCAGGGAAACCCAATTATGCCTACCTCCCCGAGACTGGCGTTGCAAACGAAAAACTCTGAAGAAAAGAGGGATGGTCGCCCCAATCCTTAAAAAGCGACACGTTAGCTCAAACGCCCGAAGAAAGGCGATCGAGTTGGGGTGAAGCTGCGAGGGGGCCAAGTCCAGGTGACTGAATACCCCAACCTGGAAATCACTAAAGGGGAGCTTGAGGCCGAGGTTCTTGAACGCGATTTCATACATGGGAAACCCATACTCAGAGAACTCCGAGCAGATCCGCGCGTCAAGAGACGGTCTTGTGACAACAAAGCTTTTCTGGAAGTCCGGCTGACTACCGCCATGTTCGACGATAGTGTAGGCGCTCTGACTGTGCCGACTATATGCCGAGGCAATCCCTCTGGGCTCGGCGCCCACCCAATCCAACAAAGGATCATCAACGATATCAATTAGAGTTACATTCTCCTTGGCACTCTGGTCCTCGACCTCGTTGCGCCCCGAAGACTCCGGTTCATCAGCCATTTTACCTGTAAAGCACAGGAAACCGGTGAAATTCGAGAGCAAATCCATACGCTCGCCCTAACTAACGGGAAGAAGGGCACGAAAAGCCAAGTCACACTCCGCGCGCGTTAAAACGTTGAGGACTCGAACAAGAGCCTGGTTTCACCTCCCCGACGCTAAGGCGCCACGACGAAGTCGTCCTACGCACTTCCTAAATGGGCCAACATCCCGGCCAGTCATGAGTACGTCGACCTAAACTATGAATATGACGAGCAATATCATGAATCATAAACCTAGAACTATGGGTTTACCGGGCAGTATCATAAGTTATGCGCCCAAAACCATGAAGATCCCGGGCAGCATCGCGAGTCACATACCTAAAGCTATGCGTTTACCGGGCACAAACATGCGTTTACCGGGCACAAACATGAATATACCGGGCATGAACACGAATTTACCGGGCGCTAATCCCAGATACGGGTTTTCTAACATACAGATAACGGAAAAAATTACCTACAACAGAGAAAAATATGAGGGATAGACGCTTACTTGGAAGTTAGGAAGGATATACGGCGGCAGTGAAGAAAATCGACGGCGGAAGGCACGGTGGTCCTACGAAATTCTGGAAAAACAGCGGCGGCAAAGGCAGAGGAAGGAGGAGAAGCGCGAAGAGGAAAAACAGATTATGGGACCCAAAGATCCTATTTATAGGGATGACGTGGAATATGAAACGTCACCCCGGGGAACCACAAGCTTCCCCTCCTCGACATCTACTCCCCTAGGCAATGATGGCTCTACTTTCACTAGGGTGGCGTCACGATTCCCAAGGATTGCCTCGTGTACCCAACGAGCACAGCCCGCAAAGAATCCCCCGAGCACGCCTCGAAAGGGATTAACCCACGAACGTGACTCATGAGGAACTCCTCGAGCAACCACAGGGAAGCAAATATCATGGGTCGGGCATAAGACCCCGTGACAAAGGCGAGTTGAGATCAAGTCATAACTCCTGCTCCAGGAGTCACGACTTGGGGGGCTCCTGTTCTGGACTGGGCCCGACCTGGCCCAAGAGCAAGAACGAAGGCCCAATCCAAGCAACTCTTCAAGGAGCGCGCGCCCGAAGATTCCCGCCAGCGCGTCGACCAAAAGCTACAGCCGTGCCCGCCGTTGCCCGCGACCATGGTGTCCTCGACCATGTGAACTCCAGCTCGAGCACTCTCCTCGTAGGAAAGACTCTGACCGTTACCCAATCACCTGAACTTCGGAAAGACCGCGTCCTCGTCCCTCCTCATTTCTCGCAGAGCATCACCAGGATGGAGACTACGTGCGGGTCCCCACTACACACGTAGAACCTGGCAGTCCCCTTATTGGGCCAGTCCTGGTCGGCCCAATGAAAGGACCTTGGCCCCGCGCTGGGGGCTATAAATACCCTCTGTTCCCAGAGGGTCTGGTATTCATTCTTTTACCCATACACATACTTTTTTGCCTGCTCGTACCATCACTCATTTTAGCATCGAAGTGCCTTGCAGGTATCCTCCATCTCACTCAACTTCCGCTCGGAGCCAGTCGTGACGGTCCCAATCTAATCAGGTAAGATCAAGAACATTTAAATATTTTTGCACGGTATATTAGAAAAATTTAGAGTGTGTTAAAAAAATTTCAAATAACTTATGCTCTAAAGTCCAAAATAGGATTTGGATGAAAGAAAGTCCATCTTGTATTCAAACCCATATCAATTATGATATGAAAATCAATGAATAAAAATTCTTTTGTATGTAAAAGAAATCCTACAACACATTCATTTCCTATGTTGTCATGCAGATTGTGATGTATTATTAATATTTAAAAATTCTCATCTCTATCATCTAAAATTGAAATGTTAATTAAAAATAATAAATTATAATAATTAACAAGTTATGTTACCGCTTTTGTAAATGTGCTAAAAACAAAAACCACAATACATTAATATACTTAAATAGAAATTTAATAAAAGATTCTAAATTTAGAGAACGTATTTTACAACTCTTTAAAAAGGCAAAAATATTTAATTATTTTATTACAACTTACACTTTATACACTATAAAGTGCCAAAAATATTTTATTTGTTACATGCAATTAAATAAAAATATGGCTAAAACTCTCATATGTATGTACGCTATAATTTTATTTCTTTCACTATTTGTTGTTGCAATGAACATTGAACTTGATGGTAATTTATTTTTTTGATCTTTTTTTTAAAATTTCTCTTTTTATTTGTAGTCTGTGCATAATATTTTATATCATTTAAGTAACATTATTTTATTATGTTTTTTCATTGCAACAGTAATGGAATGTAAAGAGGATGATGATTGTCCAAAAGTTAATACTTTTCTCAAGTTCAGATGCATTTACAACAAATGTGTCTATAGTATAAGAAAGTTTGATGAGTATCAGAACTAAGAGAGTATACTTACTTGATGCAAGGAGGAATAATTTTTTATTGCTAGAAAAAATATACTCAATACATATTTTGCTAGAATAATTCATAGTTGCCATTTATTTATTATTACGGTACTCAATAATAGTATTTTTTTTTTATTTACTTTTATTTTTGGAATTTCATAGACCTTGCAATCCTAACTTTGTTCTCTAAGATATTGGTATTAAAATGAAACATGGAAATAAAGAATGTTAAAATTATATTGTTTTTGTTCTCTTAAATTTGGATGTATTGCCACTTCCAAACATCTATCTTTAACAATTGAAACATTCGTGGAGTTTTTTTATGTTCTTTCTTCAATTTTTGACAAGTTAGGCATGCATATATGAATTATACTACAATTTTTTATTATAGGTTATTATAATATATTCTTCTAATTTTGTACATGAATTGTATTGGAAAATTTTCCCTTCTAGTGGCTTTCTTGAGCTTTATATTATCCTTGCAAACTTTCAAATGAGAATAGTGTGATTTTTGCTTTCCATGGTTTTAGACAAGTGACGGGTAACATAGAAGAGAGTGAATTGTAATAAAAAATTTGATTATTTCCAAGAGATATTTCCTCTCTTGCTTAATAAAAAGACCACCCTTAAAATAGGATACGAAATTACAAAGGATGACACCAGAAAGATAGAAGAAATAGATCGAAACTCAAGCGTTACAAAAATAATTATATATAGTAAAGAGATTTTCAGAAATAAAACGGTTGTAAACAACCATGTCGAAATAAAAAAGTATAATTGGTTTCTTGATTGATAAGAAACTCATAAGTATAGGAAAGAGGAAAGCAAGAAAGAAAAACACAATGAAATTGGTTATAAACGGTTATTCTTTACTTTCTCTATGAAACAAGATTACATGTATTACAGAATAACAAATAATATCTCTCACCTTAATTAGGATTTGCATTGTTGCAATGATGAGAGAATAGTGTGCTATTAATAAGAAAACTAACACACTAAACTAATGGATTTTTACACACATGTCCATTACACAAGCTAACTTAAACAATTGGACTTTACAAGGCCCAATTCGACATGATAGCAATCCTAGCATATTTCGACTGCAGCATTGCAGGGCTTCGACTGCAGCATTGCAGGGCTTCGACTACAACATGTGAACAGACTTCGACGACATGTTAATGTCCTGTCAAATTATCGAACCAAGAAGCTACCCTTCGACCATACTAGAGTTCGATCCAATATCTCACAAATCTCCACCTTGGAACAAACTCTATAACATCAAAGAAAAAAATAGCTTTCTTCATGCAGCTTTATCGATTGCATACAATGGAAAACTTACAATTTGGCGATGTCTTGCTGATCATATCAGCAGCAATGTGATAAGTCAAAACCTTTAGCATTTGGACTTCTCCATACTCGATTACCCCTCTGGAGAAATGCAACCTCACATCGATGTGCTTGGCTCGCTCATGATAGGTTGAATTCTTTGACAATTGTATAGCACTTTGACTATCACAATTAACAGTGATAACTCGACCTTGAAGTTTCAGCTTCTTAGCAAAACCTTCAAGCTACAATACTTCTTTCACAGCTTCAATAAGGGTGACACATTCTTCTTCAATAGTTGATAAGGAAACAACCTTTTAAAGTGTCACTTTCTAATTGATTATTGTGCCAAATATAGTGAACACATATTCAGAAATAGACTTTCTGGAACCCATACGACCTGCATAATCAGAGTCGACATACCCTTTTATTACTACTTTACTATTTTCACCACATGATCCACCATAAATTAGGACTTTGTTCGGAGACTCGTTTATATACCTTAGAATCCACTTCAATGCTTACTAGTGAGCCTTTTCAGGATTTGCCATGTACCTGCTTACAAGACTTACTGCATATGTTATGTCGGATCTAGTACACACCATATCATACATTAAAGAACCTATTATGTTAGAATATGTGATGTTATTCATATAAGCTATTTCAACCACAGTACTAGGACACTGATCTATACTCAACTTGAATTGAGAGTTTGTCGGAGTCACGACAGGCTTTGAATTCGACATATCAAATTTTTCGAGAATGTTCTTTAGGTATGTCTCTTGGGGATAAGCATAATTTTGACTGCTTTTTATCTCTTCAGATATCAATCCCAAGAATCTTAGATACAACTCCAAGATCCTTTATGTCGAACTCCTTATTGAGTTCAGCCTTCACCTTTATTACATTCTCAACATTGTTTCTTGCTATGAGAATATCACCCACATAAAGCAATAAAATAATAAATGAATTTATAGGTCAAAATTTGAAGTGAACACAATGGTCGAACTGACTTCTAATGAAATCTATGTCTGCCATGAACCTGTCGATTCTCCTATTTTATTATCAATGAGATTGTTTCAAGCCATATAATGACATGTTCACCATTCAAACATAATCTTCCTTTTCCCTTTCTGCATACCCTTCAGGTTTCCTCATCAGGATTGTTTCATCAAGATCTCCATATAAGAAAGCAGTATTCACATCCATTTGTTCCATTTCTAGGTCGAATTGTACCACCATGGAAAGTAACATTCGAATGGACATGTGCTTCACAACAGGAGAGAACATGTCATTAAAGTCGATACCTTCTTTCTGAGTGAAACCCCTTGTGATCAATCTTGCCTTGCATCTCTTCGGGGTCACTCGTTTGATTCCTTCCTTAACTTTGAAAATCCACTTACAACAAACTAACCTGGCTCTAGCAGGTTTCTTGATCAGTTTTTAAGTGTGGTTATCATGAAGAGATTTCATCTCATTATCCATGGCCTCCAACTATTCAACCTTATTTTGACTCCTCATAACTTCCTTATAGTCTCTAGGTTATTCATCTAGAACTTCACTTGCATTGATTAAGACATAAGCTATGAGATCTACATACCCAAGTATTTGAGGTGGCTTGATGACTCTTTTCGGTACATCTCTTGCCAACAGGTAGTCATCGACAGTTTCCTCAACTTCCTCAGTATCTTCAGCATCTTGTGCTTCTTCTTCGACTTAACCTAGATACAAAATTCAACATCAATATGCTCCACCTTAATAGGAATCTCTTCATGTTCAAACTCTTCTTTAGATATCTCTACACTTCGACCAACGTCATCAATTTTCTTAAAAGTGATCTCAGACTCATTGAAAAACTACATCTCGACTGGTGATACACCTTTTGTGACCTGAATCTAGACACCATAGCCTATAAGCTTTTACTCCTTCGGGGTATCCCATGAACATGCATCTCATAGCTCTAGGTTCGGCCTTGTCCTGCCTAATGTTAGCATAGGCTATGCAGCCAAATACTCTAAGTTTATCGAGATTTGTAGGTGTCTTCTTATCTAATGCATTCGAAGAACATCTGTTTATCAGATAGATTACTATCAAAATCGCCTCTGCCCAAAAAACCTTCTTTAACCCATCACTAGCCAGCATGAATCTAACTTTTTTCGAAAATGGTTCGATTAAACCTTTCATCCAAACCAATTTATTAGGGAGTACCTACAGAAGTTATGTTCCTTGCAATAACAGAGGCTGCACAAAACTGTTGAATGCCTTATTGCAAAATTCAAGGTCATTGTCGGTTCTCAACCTCTTGACATTTCTGCCAGTCTGATTTTCAACCAGAGTCTTCCAACTTTTGAAATTCTCAAAAGTTTCATTCTTAATCTTATGGATGAATACCTATAAATTTTTGGAATCATCATCAACTATGTATAGAAAATACCTTGCTCCTGAATATGATGGACACCTTGCAGGCCCTCAAAGATTATCATGGATATGGTCAAGGGGTCCATGTGGTCTTTGTTTTCCTATATTGAACTTCACTCTGCAAGATTTTCCATGTACACAGGGTTCACAAAACTTTAGCTTTTCGACTTTGTCTCCACCAAGCATATTTTGTTTCCCCAATTCGACCAGGCCTTTTTCACTTATATGGCCCAATCTCATGTTCCAAATTTTTGTCTTCAACAAAGGTTTCGTGGATGCAACAACTGTAGAACCATCTTGATCACATAGTTCCTCGAACAAGTCTTTGTTTGGAGTCATGTGCCAAGTGCAACCTGAATCTATAATTCACTCCTTAATCGAATTACAGCTTGAAACCACAAGAACATCAAATGAGTCGAAATCATATTGAACAATAGTTGTGTTTCCATTATCCTTTCCTCCGTGATCTTTCAGGTATTCAGGGCACACTTTTCTTGTATGACCCTCATTCTTACATTGATAACATTGATTACTACATACATCACCACTATAAGACTTTTATTGACTTTTACCCTTCTTCTCGTCGAACTTTCCATCCTTTTACAAGAATTTTCCCTTAAATGACAAACCTACACCAACATATGATGGTTTATGCTCCTTTCATTCGTTTAAATCCTTAGAATACAAAGCTGGTTGAACTTCTTCAAAGTTCGAAGACTCTTTTCAATATAAGAGAGTTTCTTTGAAGTGAGCATGTAATATGGGTAAAGCACACAAAAACAACAACATTGCTTGTTCTTCATCACCGATCCTTACATTAATATTTCTAAGATCAAGAATCAGCATGTTGAACATATCCAATTGCTCAGCCAATACTTTATCTTCACTCATCTTGAATGAATACAGAGCTTACTTCAGGTAGAGGTGGTTGACAAAATATTTGGTCATGTATAAACTTTTGAGTTTCACCCATAAACCCGACACCACCGTCTCTTTCAAAATAAGTCAGAGAACCTTATCACCAAGGCTCAATAGGATGGAACTGTGTGCTTTCTCTATCATAGTCACTTTTCTTTGTTTGTTAACGCAACGTCCACGGATGCGGCTCTCTTCGATGCTTCTAAATAACCATGTTGAACCAGTAGGGCTTCCATCTTCGAGCGCCACATACCGAAATCATTCACGTTGGTGAACTTTTTAATCTCACACTTCATTGACGACATCTTATCCATGATCAACGCACCAATTTATTATGAAAGTGATGTCGGAAGAACAAAGTGTAATTGGTTTCTTGATCGGCAAGAAACCCACAAGAGTAGGAAATAGTGAAGCAAGAAGAACACAATGAAATTGGTTATAGACTATTGTTCTTTACTTTCTCTTTGAAACAAGATTACACGTGTTATATAATAACAAATAACCTCTCTCACCCTAATTAAGATTTGCACTATTACAATAATGAGAGACTGGTATGCTATTTATAAGAAAGCTAACACACTAAACTAATGGTATTTTACACACATGCACATTACATAAGCTAACTTAGGAAACAGGATAATTTAAACAATTGGGCTTTACAAGGCCTAATTCGACATGCTAACAATCCTAGCATACTCTGACTACAACATCGTAAGGCTTCGACTACAACATGTGGAAAGACTTTGACGTCATGCTAATATTCTATCGAATTATAGAACCAAGAAGCTACCCTTCCACCATACTAGAGTTTGATCCAATATCTCACAAAAACATACTAAGTGAAAGAAATATTTGAAAGAGTGTAGTGGATAGGGAGAAGGACTAAAAGAGACAATTGCAGGTAAAGGTTTGATTTTCATCATTATCAAAGTCCCTTTTAATAGTTGAGGGGATATGATGCATGCTTTTGATTCATAACGCAGTCCATAATCGATTATTAGACTGCAAATAAATAGAGCATGATCTATTATTATGAGGTCATAGCACATTATAGAGTGTGATTAGAGACACCGAGGAGGATTTTACACTTTTGATCGATTATCTAATATCCATAATATTGAAAGCTTTATACTACTTACATATGATTCTAAAATAATGTAATATACTTGCAATAAACATCCTTTGATAAGATGGGTCACTCCCTATTGCATTTTTTTATCTTTATCTTTAGGCAATGACTAAAATGTATGGCTATAACCAATAAAATTGTAGCCTAAACCTTTAGGCTACAACTGTTGAAATATAATCCAAATTTAAGTTATCTAGTTTAAGTTTTATTTAGCTTTCACTTTAGTTGCATTTGGTATTTTTCAATGTGTATATAAACAGGATTTACATTCAATTAGTGATAATTGATTCAGTAACCGTTTAAGAGTTTTGAGAATGTTAGTTAGAAGGTTTGGTACTCTCTCTCTCTCTCTCTCTCTCTCTCTCTCTCTCTATATATATATATATATATATATATATATATATATATATATATATATATATATATATATATATATATATATATATATATATATATATATATCTTTGCAATTCTTGTGCATCAATGGAGGTGTAAACTCCAACAAATTGGTATCAAGAGTTCTAATTCTGATCACATGGAAACACGAGTGTATATGAGGTATGTGATTGATTTTGTTGCTTAAATTCACACTGAATTGAAGTTCAAAATAAAAAAAGAATCATATTCCTTGATTCTTAGGGTTGGGAAACACAAGTGTTTGTGAGATTTGAGTGAATAGCACAAGAACGAAGATGAATGGAAAAAATAGTAGCTTTAACACAAAGCTTCTAGTATTCTACAAAAAGCATTGGAATCGATGGTCGATTCAGATGCATGTGTTGTTTGGAGCTTAAGATGTTCTTGATCTCGTCAATAAAAGTAATATTCTGGTTGCATAAGATGCAATAGGAGCACAAAGAAATGTGAAACATGATACGAGGAAGAAGGATCATAAGGCATTGTTTTATATCCATCAGTGTATGGATACAAAGGTGTTTGAGAAGATTGTCAATGCGAAGATGGCGAAAGATGCATGAGATACACTAGTATGGTGCTATAGTGGTGACGCACCAGTGAAGAAAGTAAAGTTATATAAAGAAAGTAAAGTAAAGTTGTATCAAGATGCATGAGATACACTAGTATGGTGTTATAGTAGTCCTTACGCAAGCAATATGAGAATCGCAACATGAAGAACAATGAGAAGGTATCATATTATATCTCTAGAGTGACTCTGATCACGAATGAGATGAAGGATTATGAAGGAAATATCTTTGAACAAGTTATCATTGAACATAGTTATAAAGACTCAGAACCCTTACTCCTCAGTTTGATTACATATTTGTAGCCATAGAACATTTCAAAGACACTAGCACCATGAGAATTGAATAAATTCAGAGTAGTCTAGAGGCATAAGATTTGCGTCTGACTAAAAGAAACTCTTAAAGAGATTGAGAATAGGCTCTGAAGGCTTATTTTGTAAATGATAACAAGAGAAAGAATGGATAAAGAACAAGAAAAAGAATGTTCAGAAGTCAGAACCTTCTTCTTTATAAGATAATAAACATAAGAATGTTCAGAAGGGAAAGGAGAAGTTTGATAAGAGAAAGGTTTAGTGCTACAGTTGTAACAGATGTGGCCACTTTGCATCTGATTGCTAGTCAAACAAAGAAAACAAGCGTGAAGAAGCCAATATAGCCAGTGGATATTCAGATGATGAACTTGTGTTATTGATGGCATCTGAGAATGAAGGTGAAAAATGGTAGACTGGTGGTATGTGGACACCGGCTTCTCAAATCACCTAACTAGAAACACATAATGGATGATTGATTTTGACTATGGTAGAAAGACCAATATTAGATGTGTTGATGATAAGCATTTGAATGCTTAAGGAATGGGAAATATTAGAATGAAATTGTAGAATGGCAAAATTACTCTGATAAAAGATGTATGGTATGTTTTTGGCATGAAGAGCAGTCTGATGAGTGTAGGTCAGCTGATTGAGAAAGGTTTTTTAGTAACCATGAAGGACAATCTCTTAAATTTGTATGACTCTAACCAAAAGCTAATTAGGCAGTCTAAACTAGGAAGAAATAGGACTTAAAGGTGAATGTTGAAACAACAAACACTCAATAGAGAGTGAGTTATGGCACAAGAGATTGAGGCATCTGAACTTCAGAAGCTTAGGACATATGAGTTTAAAGAATGTGGTACTTGGAATTCCTAAGATTGTGGCACCAGATAAATCATGAGACATATGCATGAAAGGCAGGCAATCCATGTTGGCTTTCTCAACAGAGTTTACTCCAAAAGCAACTCATGTTTTGGATGTTGTGCATTCTAATGTATGTGGTCCATTTTAAGTACCTTCACTGAGAGGAAACAAGTACTTCGTATCATTTATGGATGAGCTCACAAGAATTACATGGGTAGCACTCATAAATTTCAAACATGAGGTGTTTGTCGAGTTCAAGAAGTTAAAAATGAAGGCTGGAAATCAAAGTGGACAAAGGTTGAAGATCCTCATAACCGATGGTGGAGGTGAGTTCAACTCTGGGGAGTTCAAGAAGTTTTATGAGCATAATGGTATTAAGCATGAGGTGACTTCTCCATACACTATATAGCATAATGGTATTTATGAAAGAAGAAACATAACTATACTTGATATGACCAAAAGCATGTTGAAAGAGAAGGATTTAGCTCATACTTTTTGGGGTGAAGCTGTTACTACTGCAACTTATGTGCTCAACAGATTCTAACTAAGAAGTTAAAGGAAATAGTTTCTCTGGAGAAGTAGACAGAAAGAAAGAAAAGTGTGAACCATTTAAAGGTATTTGGTTTTGTTTGTTACAAACATGTATCAGATGCTAGTAGAAAGAAATTAGATAACAAAAGAAATGTCATGTTTCTTATAGGTTACCACTCTATAGGTGCCTATAAACTATATTTCCCAATCACCAATAGAGTTATTATCACCGGAGATGTGATAGTGAAAGAATAAAAAAAACATGGGATTTGAACAAGTCTCAATCCAACTCTAGTTCAGTGCCGACACTAGAATCTGATTCTGCCTGTGAAGGAGAATCTACCTTTGAAGGAGATTATGCCTATGAAGGTGACTTTGAATCTGAAGGAGATTTTGAGTCCGAAGGAGATTTTGAGTCTGAAGGAGATTCTGATTTTGAAGGGGATTTTGAGTATGAAGGTGAGTGTGAAGGAAATTTTGACTCTGAAGGTGATTCAGCCTCGTCTATCCTCTAATGGTGGAGCTTATGAAAGTGGTCCTACCTATGAATTTGAAGCTTCTGAAGGTGGTCTTGGATCTGAAGTTGAACTTGTGCATTTTTAGAGGCCACAGATAATCAGAGAGATACCAATGACATTTTCAAACTTTGAGTTTCTACATAACATTGAGATTGACTCTGAAGGTGAAGTCATACAGTGTGTTATGATGGTGGATGTTGAACCAATCAGCATTGATTAGGCTCTCAAGAATAAGGTGTGGATAAATCCATGAAGGAAGAACTTGAGGATATTGAAAGAAATAAGACATGGGAATTGATTCTTCTACCAAAGAACAAAAAAACGGCCATTGTGAGATGGGTTTTTAAGATAAAGGTGGAGTCATATGGATCAATTGTCAATCATAAATCAAGGTTAGTAGCTAGAGGATTTCTACATAAATCTGGTTTAGACTACTTTAAAGTTTTTTCCACGTGTAGCTAGACATGAACCAATTTTCAAATAGGAGTTGGCCTCTGATACATTTATATGTAAAATCGGCTTTTCTAAATGGTCCATTACAAGAAGAAGTTTATATGTTACAACCTCCTGGATTTGTGATAGAGAACAAAGAAGGGATGGTGTACAAGCTGCATAAAACTTTGTATGGACTTAAGAAAGATCCAAGGCCTTGGAATCTAGAAATTGATTCACTTTCAAGATTCAGAGATTCTGAAAATGTGAAATGGAGCATGGTTTGTATGTGCAACATACCTCTGATGACAATGCGATTTTGGTGTGTCATTATGTAGATGACATATTACTAACAGGGAGTTATAGTTCTGAGATAAAAAAGTTCAAAAGGGTTATAATGAATGTTTTTGACATGATTGACCTTGAAAATACGATATATTTTCTAGGGATGGAGATTCTACGCTCTAAGAAGGGAATCGTTGTTCATCAACTGAAGTATGAACTTGAGTTGCTGAAGAGATTCAATTTGATGGATTATAAGTCTGCAGTCAGACCTGCAGAAATAAACTATAAACTGGACTTTGATCCATATGGTGAGGATGTAGATGCTATAACCTTCAAAGAGTTGGTTGGATATATAAGATATTTGTGCATTATCGGGCCTGACATATATTATGTGGTTGGTATGATGAGTAGGTTTATGAGTAAACCAAAGTGGTCACATTATCAAGTTGCAGTCATGATACTCAGGTATGTAAAGGGGACTCTGAAGCATGTAATTTTGTTTCCATCTAGAGTGTCATATGTTGTTGAGCTTATTTTCTATTCAGACTTTGACTGGTGTGAAGACAGAGTTGACAGAAGAAGTACTACAAGATACATGTTTATGTATCTAGGTGCTCCTACTTCTTGGTGTTCTAAGAAGAAACCAATGGTTGCATTGTCAACATGTGAAGTTGAAAACATGGTTGGTTCTATGTCAGTTTGTCAAGATGTTTGGCTGATGAATTTGCTGCAGGAATTGAAGTTCAAGGTGAGTGAACCAGTCAAGCTGATGATTGATAGCAAGTTTTTATACCCCAAACTTATCCGCCTTGGCGCTACGGTCAAAATTAATTTCAAACTTGTATTTTTATAAAATACTTTTGATTTACATTTTGGGGTTTTATAAATATTCGTTCTCAACTCCAGTTAAAAATATAATGATTTATTTCAAATTATTTGTATTTTTAAAATAGCAGATATCTGCACACCTTTCATATACTTTCAATTGGGTTTATTTACAAATGAGTAACATAACACAATTGGTAAAGAGTGAAGTTTGTAAGTATGAGGGCGCGGGTTTGAACCTCTTGCGGTGCATTTTAACATTTTTTATTTTAGTTTTTTTATTTATTAATTTTCTTTCCTTTTTTGAAAATCAGACTTTGGACTTCTCTTGGTTTTTGGGCTAACTCACTTACCAAGTCTTTTAATCTAGTTCTCTTTTTGTCGTATACACATATCGAATACAAAAAGGAAGTGAACATATTAATAACCTGGCCAATTGGCTGACGAGGCTCTGATACCACTAATGTAACACCCCCTTAATCCCACAAAAATAGTATGATATAATCAGAGTAAATTATCATGCATAACAAAAGAGGGTGTCACATGTATTTCAAAACTAACAACAATTACATCGGTCATGCTCATAACACGTACTTAAAATCATGTTCCATACATGTATGCATATCACAACAGAATAATTCTTTTCATAATGATACTAATGATTGAAATTCCATACTGATAATCATATTTTAAGATAAAATATTAGGCACTAAGGTCACTCATCATATAATCTCAATACATCAGAAATAAAGAGAGTATAACAAATATCTCTCAAAAAAAACATGAGTTCAAACGTTTCATGTGTTACATAGACCAGAGCATGACTCGCTACCTAGATAAGCGAATAAACAAGAACTATCTCCTCCGACTAATCCTCCCGAGAAGCACCACTATCTTTGGTACCTAAGCAATATCGCATAAAATATCATTTCAACAGAAGGGTGAGAATTCACATCATTATAGAAATATATAATAATAAGTAATACATCACATACAAGAAACAATTTAATTCATCACACTTCACGTATTCATGTATTCAACATTTTCTAACATGATTCATACATCCACATATACAACATTGCTCAACAATTTATGATTTAAAGATGATACAATCATAAATATCACAATGTAATATTCACACGAATATCACATATTGCATACCAATTCCACATTTCACATCGACACATGTGACTCAAATTTAACTCAGTGCAATATACATGCGGTACCGATTGTTATCCTTATCGGTATCACCAGGTCCACATCTCCAAGACAATAACCACCAAAATAAGGCCCATCTCTCAAGATTTTAAACCACATATCCAGGTTTGGGACAAGTCGTTAACTCTCGCAAAAGCTAGCAAACATTGCCTCTTGAAAACTCATGATGCATGTGCAGTTCAACATATATATGCAATTAAGAACATCTATATATCTTAATCATACAAGCATATTTCACATAATTCAACGCATTTGAATTATCTTCACCAAATTGTATAACACACACATACACCATGTCAATATTCACATATAATGCATACTCATAGCATTTATCAACTTAACACATCATATAACATGTCACCAACAAGAGTCAAACCATGTATTCTCAACCAACCACAATCTACAACATACATATACACAAATTCAAGTATTATGTTTCTCATCAAAAGATCCAAAACCAATCTAAAACAAATAGAATACATTATTAAAATTCATGATAATAAATGATAAATCATAAGCATACAAGGTCCTGAACAGTTTTCAAAAATATTAAAAAAATTGTTTCAGACCACGCTAAGCGCGACCCACGGTGCTAATCGGCCTCGTGAAAAACCAGAAAAAACTGTTACGGATAGCTTATGCCTTTCTACGAATTTGTTCATCCAAATCCAATTAAAACACAAATATTCACCAATTAAATGTATTATAACATATATCTAACATATAGCATCAAATACAAATATCAAAACATGATTTCCAACATCAATTTCATAATTCTCATTCAAAACTTAAACATGTCAAAACCTAGGAATTGAAGAACAAAGTTCCTAAATCATGTTACTACCCATTACATGTTATTATCTAACCCTATAACCATGTCAAACCCACCCTTACCTTGGATGTAGATTCTCTAGGGTTCTATCTTCCTCTCTTCTCTTTACTCCCTTTTCTCCTTTTTTTCCTCTTTCTTCTCTTCTCTTGTTTTCTTCTTTCTAATTTTATTTCTCTTTATTTTAAAACAACAATTACTCACTCTTATTTTCACTAATGGGTTTATCTCATTCTCACACTAAACCATCACCAAGGCTCAATTACTCAATAATTCTATTTTCACACTCACTAACCCAATACACACATAACACATATTAATCCAAATAATCAATATATTCCCAAAATCACACAATTTACTCAATTATTATATCATATAATAATTAATAAAATAATTAGTAAATAAAAATAGGGGTGTTACAGTTATCATAGGCCTCCACTTTTTTGGCAAGTTTATGATAATCTTCTTCATATGATCTAAAGTAGAATACCCTTTGTTCAGAGCCTTTAGTCTTGCAACAAGAGTTTGAAACCTTGAGAACATGTTCTCAACCGTTTCATCTTCTTCAATCTTGAAGGATTCGTATTTATGAATCAAGGCAAGCGCCTTGGTCTCATTTACTTGAGCATTACTGTTGTACCCCAAAATTTTCCCTCCTCTTTTTCACAAGAAATCACAGCTTCGGGCTTTTCCTGATTTTTCAGATTGGCTTAAGAATCGGTCAAACAGACTTTTCTTATCAGTCAGACAAAATTAGGGTTTTCATTGATTTTGAATCAGTCAAGCAGATTATTAGGGTTTCTTTTGATTTGTTTGAGTTTGGCTCAGGGTTTGATCAAGCAGACATTTCTTTGATAGTAAATCCAGAATTAGGGTTTGCACGAGCATTCTCAGAAGAATTTGAATCCACAACATTTCATTTGACTGTCACATGGTTTTGACGCTTGTTCAAGATTCCTGTTTGTTTCTCAAAGTCTAAACATCTGGGATAGAAGCTAAGGCTTCTGATTGAAAGTTTGAAGTGTTGGTTCAATCAGTGAAGTGAAAGGCGTATGGACGTTTGTCTATTTGACTGTGCAATACGTATAGTTAATTGGAACGCTGGGCTTATTATTGGTTAATGCAAGATTGTGAGACTACAATGTTTATTGATTATTTATTTTATCTAAGTTAAAATAATTGGGACGCATTTCCAGTCATTTTAATTCAAGAAATTTAAATAATTAAATAAACAGTGAAACAAAGAAATATCTGACAAAGGATTCTTATTTATTTTTAATTATTGTTACAAATGTTATTGAGATACTGTAAATTTATTTACAATATTTACAATGATGTTTTATTACAAATAATTGAAAAGAAAATAAAACTATATTCTAAGTCTCTTGAAGTCTTCATCTTCTACTGATGCTTCCCTTGCCCCAACTGGTATTTACCTGCAAAGACAGAAAAAGAGAAGTCAATAACAGTTAAATTGGAAAAGCATTTTCAGACAGTTAATCAAAAAACTCATCATTAAAGATTGTTGTCCGGAATCAGTTTGTTTTGGTTTTCATCATATTTAGCTCATCCTCTTTGCAAATCGCAAGAAGATTTCTCTTCTTGGTTCACAAAGAGGAAAAGTAAAACTATTTTGCAAGCATATAAACCAATTAAAAAAGAAGGCACAAGACTGCATATTTTGCAAGAGACAAGAAGGCACAAGTTGCAATGGCATACAAAATACACAAAGCTGCATAAGTGCAGACTGAAATGCCAAACAAATTGCAAAGTTCAAACTGAACGAACAAATTGCAAAGTTCAAACTGAACAAACAAGTTGCACAAGTTCAAATTGTCAACCAAGCTGTCAAAAACTGTCAACTAAGCTATCAAAGCAGAAAAGTTGCATACAAGTACACAAAAAAGGCAATGCAGAAAATCTGGAAGATAAGACAAAATGCAGAGCAAAACCAAGTTGCAAGCAAGCAACTTGTAAAACCTTTTCATCATTTTCAAGCCAATGACCTTTTCAGAAAAAAGATATTCTAAGCAATAAAATATGCTTTCTGGAGAGAGAGAGAGAGAGAGAGAGAGAGAGAGAGAGAGAGAGAGAGAGAGAGAGAGAGAGAGAGAGAGAGAGAGAGAGAGAGAGAGAGAGAGAGAGAGAGTGAAGCTAGGCTATGCAGAGCAGGCTTAAAGATATAGATAAATATAACAAGAGTTCAGTTCAGAAAGGGGGGGCAGAACACAAAGAGCAAAAAACCTACAAACTTCTTGTAAAACACAAGCAAGCCTCCCTCAAAACAAACTGCATCAGCCTGCCTGTACCAGTTACCAAACCAGAAACAAAAGGCTCAAACCTGCTTAAACCTTCAGCAAGCTTGCATAACAGCAAGCCTGCCTGTACCACAAGCAAGTCTGCCTGAAACACTTACCAAAACCTTCAAACTGCTTATAAACACAAGCATTCCTTACCAAAACTCAGCAGCCATATCAACCTGCATAACCTTTAACCTGTTAAAACCTCTAAAACAACAAAAAATATCAACAAGCCTGTATCAGTAACCTGCATCAACTTCAAACTAGTTCAAACTGTAAACACCCTTCAACAAACCTTGAGGCCTGTTACCAACAAACCCTCAACAAACCTGCCTAAAGCAAACTGCACCAGTTACATATCAGAAGCAAATCTCCAAATCTGCCTCAAGCCTGTAATCAAAAAGCCTGCCTGCACAACAAGCCTTAAAGCTTGTTCAAACAAATCTCTAACAAGCCTGTAATTCTAACAAGCCTGTAACTCTAGAAAGCTTGTAACCAGAAAGCCATTGAGAATAAAGTCATCACAGCCTCGCTCCTTCACCTGGCCACCTGAGAGCGCCTCCGTCCAAATCTCCGTCTCCTCTCCAACAACAAAACCTAAAGGTATCGATTCCCTTTCCTTCTGTTACACCTCACATAAACAAAAAAATAATCAAAGATCAAAACATGTAAAAAGCTAAAGCATGCAAGACAAAAATCTGAAAACCCTAAAAACGTTAGAAGGAAAATCGCTACCCCTTTTTGTCACCGCCTGGTATAACCGAGGAGAGAGGAGAATGAAGGCATCGCCCTGGTAGCCTGAGGCGAGGAGAAGGTTTAATCAGTGGCTGGGTGTTTGAGAAAGACGAAGAAGAAAGGAGAGGAGCGGCGCCGTTCCAAACACTGTGAAACCTAATTCTGAGACAAACAAACTCAAACCCTAACAAAACATTGTGAGCTGTTTTGGGCATGCCCCACACATGAACCCTTAAGCCCAATACCCTTCTTTCAGCACATACCCCCCTTTTTTTTAATCTGTTTGTTTTTGTTGTTTGGACCAAACATATAACCTAAAGCCCACTTACTTTTTCTTTATATTTTGAAAACATTCATTTTATAATTTCATAACCTATTTTGTTAAATAGAAAAAAATGATATGTTAATTTTTGTATAAATTTTTCTTAATATTTTTCATTGCCTTAAAAAACCAAAAATACATAAAAATAGAATTTATTAAGTTAATTAATTTTCTCTTTAAAACCCTTTTTGTTTACATATAATTAACAAAAACACAAAAATAATAATAATACTTAATTTGCATTAGGTTAACATTTTGATCATTTGTAAATAATCATATGCATTTCACAATACTTTTGATTCTCTTTGATTCTTATACCTTGCTATATTTTTACATTGAGAATGCGACGATTCGATTTGGTTGTAAATAATATTTGGACACTACTATTCTGATAAGACTCATCCCCATTTGTAAACATTTGTACCCCCATCCCCGGATACTTATTTGTAATAGCTTAGACTTTAAATTCCCGCAATGTATCGCTTTCCATATACTGTATAGTAATTAGGGCTTGTATGAAAAATTAATCAACAAATAGCTTGACCTAATCCAAGATAAACATGCATGAAAAACAATCACAATGAACACTTGCACCCCTAGGGTTTCATCCACTTGTTGCCTTCAAAAATGGGCCATGGTTGCATGTTGAGTACTTTGGGAAAACAAAAACAAACGAAATGATCATAGTCCCTCGATGACGCTATCCGAGTTGCCTAAACAAAAATGATCAAGTCCATCAAGAAAGTTGCCAAAGATACTTGACACTATTGCTTTCATGGTCTATACGATGACCCGTGCCTGTCCCGTTAAAACATCTTAACGCAAGGTTGTTCACCAAATACAATGGTGAAACGACACTGTTAAAAGGGTTAAAACATGAGAAAGATCTTTGAGTAAAATAGGGTAGACAAACTCTTAGTTACTTGATCAAAAAACTTGCAAAAACATCCTTGCCATTTTTCAAACACACATCTCCATACAATTTCAAAACAAACTTTCAAAAAAAACATTGAAACATCTTTTCAAAAAGACATACACCTTTGTATATACTCAAACAAGAGTCATTACAAAGGTTGCCTAGACAAGGCATATTTTTCAAAACATTTTCAAAAACCACACACACAAAAGCACCATTTCAAACAATTGAAAAGCAAAGGCAAGTGATCTAAAACAAGTAACTAAGAGCCCATGGATAACCATGGATGAAAAGGGTGCTAGAACCTTCTCTTTTAATAATCTACCCCCCGAACCCAAGAAAACATCTCAAAGGTCTTTCCTGTGCTTTTTGACCTTTCCTTAGGATAAAATAAAAAGTCGGTGGCGACTCTTTCTAAACCGAACAAATGCGAAAACAAACACAAAACCTCAAGTCAGTTCTCCCACCGTATCACAGAACTGGCGACTCTGCTGGGGAATATTTCTAAAAGTGGGGTTACCTTAGGGTTTTAGATCACCTTTACATGCTTTCTTTGATTGCTTTGATTGCTTTACTTTTTGGGTTCCTTGTTTGGGTTTGTTGTAAATCCTACACCCGAATTTGGGGGCACCTTTTTTAGGTAAATAGCAATAAACTGTGAGGGAACTGTGCGGGGTATACCGACATGGTTGAAGTAGTAGCTATGTTAGTGTGACATATTTGTGAGTACCGGTAGCCCTTGAGTAGTCAAGGAGAATACGGGGCCGCTGAGCGATGTCATGAAGCACTAACGAACTCTTAGAACCTTACTTGACCATCTTGGCCTTTTTAGGGGTAGTGAGATGACCGACTTTGGTGCAGTCCGAAGTTGGTAGACACTCGATACTACACTCATTGAGGATTGTTTTCTTGGGATATTTTGGTCGCCAGTTAAGTGGCTAAACCAAAACAATGAACACAGAAAATAATCCAGTGATATTGAACTCCTTAGAACCCGGTTTCTATTTTAGGACAGGATGAGCCAACTAACTTCAAGAGGGTACTTACCTACGAACCCCGTGCAAGCCTAAACCTAAGGACTTGTTTGCTTTGTGTGAATATGATTACCTGTATATACACTTACTTGCTTTTGCATACATGTACATAACATCATAACATCATACCATAGCATTTTTTCAATAACCATTTCAAGGATCTCGAGGGTCTTTTGATACAGGGGCACGTTGAACTAGATGTCTACCAAAGGGCAAGAGGGTTCTCCTCTAAACAAATGCCATCAAAGATCAAGTGCAACAACTTGAATCAGGGGCTATGACCCACTCGACATGGTGAGCTTGATTCTCGTGGAGAAACATCCACCGATACGAAGTTCTCCAATCAAAGATGTTGATCAAAGTTTAATCTCTAACATTTTCTTGTGTTTACCCCGAGAGATTCTTGAAAACATGCATCCACATATCATGCATTGCATCATAACAGGTTTTCCTTTTTCAGGTCTCCTTATCTTCCTACTATTTATTTCAGTAGAGATGGCTCTAGAGCAGACTATCAAGGACATCCGGGCTCAAAACTCTCAACTTCAAGAGATGTTCTTGAACCTATCCAAAGGACAAGAAGAGGTCAAGGCGCTCCTCACCAGGGGCATGATCGTGGGAAATCCTGGGGACGACAGAGATGACCAGTTGGAGTGGCTACAAACTGAGATAGCCATAATGAAGGTCCTCCACTTGAAATGACAAAGCTCGAACTGAGAGACTTTTGTTCCATTTGAATTTTCAAGTTGTAATCTCTTTTGTTATTCAAACAATTATCTGTTGATGTCAAACTCTGTTTCATTAATGCATTGCATATGTTTGTCTTGAATTCATCCATTCGTTTTCACTATTCTTAAACTATGCTTTCTACTTTCTTCATGATATTTAACTCTTGATAAAAAGCTACAAGCCTTTAGAGGGAGGATGACGAAATAATACCGTAATCTCATACAGTATGCTTTTGAATAGACCTTGCCGACGATGTACAGGCGTTTCTTTCAAATCCTAAACACTGGAGTTATCAGGAAGATAATCCCTAGTCAACCCCTTCGAGCCAAAGAAGTAGGAGTTTTTTGTTTTAAACACAAATTAAAACCTTTGATTTAAACCTGAGGAAGGGTAGTCTCTCAGTTAATTCAAAAGATGCGCATTGAAGTCGCAAACTCTCAGTTCGTAATACAACGAACAACATCAAAAGCATTCCTCTGGAATCAAAAGACAGTGGTGGTTCCTTATCTCATAGGCAGTCAATCTCTCAGAAGAGAAAAGCCCACTAAGCCAAAACCTATAAAGGAGGCTTAAGAAAGCCGGGGCATCCCGCTGACTGTAATCTCGAAAACAGGAACAGTCAGGCAAAAGTTAGGGATAACAAATCAAAAGAAAGAGGTCATTATAAATCCTCAATAACATGAAAAATGTTGACTGCCTTCCATAAAATCCAACTTGTGTGAACCATCACCAAAAAGTCATTCCAAACTCGAATAGAGTTCGACGCACAATTAACTGAGTTTAGGACTGAAGGACATCACGAAGAGCGGGTGGGTACAAATATACTTTGAGCCTTTATCCTTTGTTTCTTAAACCGTGAACCAAGCCACGTTACAACCCTTCAAAAGTCCTAATTGAAGCATGGGTTGGTTCGAAAGCATACTGTTACAAAAGGTATCCTGACTCCTGTAAGGCTTTGCCCTAAATCTTGTGTTGAATTTGTCTTATAAAAAGTTTTCTGCTAAAAAACGCATTTTTTCAAAACTTCGAGACAAACATAAACTTTGAATTACTTGAATATCATTGTTTGCATATGGCTATTTGTTTGACAGCGGAGAAATTCACACAATGAATATCCAGTGAACAAAAGCCCTCTCAGTGAACAAAATCACTTCAAAAAGGATGACACTTCCATTGGCGAATCTCCTATCAACAAAATTGGATTTTATGTGGTATTGTCCAGTTAACCTGGGGCAGTCCAGTCAAGATTTCAACAGATCTTTCAAAGTTCAGTTAACTTGGGGCAGTCCAGTCAAGATTTCAGGAAATCTCTCAATTACAGGTTAACCTGGGGCAAGTCTCCCTCGCCATCACTTGGGGCATTTAAATGTCAATCTCATCAAAGGGTTACGAACAGTCTAAGTTTCCTGGCAATATCACAAGCATCTGATACTAGGGGTAGTGATGAAACCTCTCCGAAATCTTTCTGAAAAGAAATTCAAGCGTCCTCGAGAAGGTTATCACCTCTCTAAGCAGACCTGCAGTCATGGGTTTATTTTCCCAACATTTGTCAAGGACTTATTCTCCAAAGCAAAATTACATCTCAAGTTGAAAGAGCGTTCAAAAATTTCCTTCATCGCCTGTTGGAAGTTGCGGTCATCATCAAAAATTCCTTCATCACCTGCTGGAATTCAAGAGCGTTCAAAAATTTCCTTCATCACCTGCTGGAAGTTGCGGTCATCATCAAAAATTACTTCATCACCTGCTGGAATTCAAGAGCGTTCAAAAATTTCCTTCATCACCTGCTGGAAGTTGCGGTCATCATCAAAAATTCCTTCATCACCTGCTGGAATTCAAGAGCGTTCAAAAATTTCCTTCATTACCTGCTGGAAGTTGCAGTCATCATCAAAAATTCCTTCATCACCTGCTGGAATTCAAGAGCGTTCAAAAATTTCCTTCATCACCTGCTGGAAGTTGCGGTCATCATCAAAAATTCCTTCATCACCTGCTGGAATTCAAGAGCGTTCAAAAATTTCCTTCATCACCTGCTGGAAGTTGCGGTCATCATCAAAAATTCCTTCATCACCTGCTGGAATTCAAGAGCGTTCAAAAATTTCCTTCATCACCTGCTGGAAGTTGCGGTCATCATCAAAAATTCCTTCATCACCTGCTGGAATTCAAGAGCGTTCAAAAATTTCCTTCATCACCTGCTGGAAGTTGCGGTCATCATCAAAAATTCCTTCATCACCTGCTGGAATTCAAGAGCGTTCAAAAATTTCCTTCATCACCTGCTGGAAGTTGCGGTCATCATCAAAAATTCCTTCATCACCTGCTGGAATTCAAGGTCGTTCAAAATTTCCTTCATCACCTGTTGGAAGTTACAGCCACCAACAGAATAGCGGACAACTGAAGCTCCTAAAAATCTGTCTTTCTCAAGAATGAAGACTCATCCTTGAAATCTCAGAAGATTGGTATACTCCCAATTTCTGACCCTTAACAGAATGAATACTCTCATCCTTGAAACCTCAGAAGATTGGCATACTCCCAACCTCCTGACCCAAACGCCTGAATGAAGATTCTCATTCTTGCTTCCTCAATAGATTGGCATACACCCAAACTCCTGATATCCCCGACAGAATGAAAATTCTCATTCTCAAAGTGGTATAACATCTGAATTCTTTATATTCCCGACAGAATGGAAATTCTCATTCTCAAAGTGGCGTATAACCTGAATTCCTGATATTCCTGACAGAATGAAGATTCTCATTTCTCAAAGTGGTATAACATCTGAATTCCTGATATTCCCGACAGAATGAAGATTCTCATTCTCAAAGTGGCAAACAACTTAAACTCCTGAACTTCTTCCAAACGGGAATAAGCTTTTCCCGGAGCCCTGAGCTTACTCTCCAACAAGATAGCTACTTTTCAAAAGTATGGCTATTCCCCACAGAATTCTTATTCCCCAAGCAGAATGAAGACTCTCATTCTCAGTTCCTCACAGAATATTCAGATATTCCCCAATGAAGATCTCCTCAAGACAGGATTCCCCAGTAGATTGGCATACAACCCAAGCTCCTGATTCCCCAACAGTGGTCCCAAGACTTCTCATTTTCGACGACCAAAGGATTTTCAATCCCCTGCAGCAGTCAAGGATTTACTTTCCCTGGCAGCAGTCAAAGATGTCATTATCCCGGATTCGTCTTCCTCAGCAAGACAGTTACTCAGCTTACATGCGCATTCACTACATTCATATATCATAAACATTGATATAACATATATATTGCATCATACATTTCATGTAACATAACTTTGTGTTTCAGCTAATATTTTACCCTTTTCAGGATAAGATTAACAACTTTTGAAAACAGTTTACGGACGCTTCCCAACATGGATGTTGATCTATTGCTTATTCAACTTCAAGACTTCTGAAAACAGTTTACGGGTTCTCCAGATACGGATGTTAACCTATCGCTTGTTCAGATCCAAGACTTCTGAAAACAATTTACAGATTCTCCAAACATGGATGTCAATCTATTGCTTATTCAGACCCCCAGTTCAGAGATGTTCCAAAACATGGACACCTTTCTGATACTCATTTCTTTCACCTACAACATACATTCCAGATGGCATCTTTAAGCCCATCCCCCGACAAGATCCTGTCACCTCTCCAAATGGCATCTTTAAGCCCATTCCCCCTACCATCACATCACCGAGTGCAAATTTCTGGGCACTCTAGTGTTCAATCATCTTTCACCTTCAAGTCGCAAATGGTAGATTCTCCAATCTAACTCTTCAGGTGTAAGAAGATTGAACAGGGGAAACTGTTGTACCCCAAAATTTGCCCTCCTCTTTTTCACAAGAAATCACAGCTTCGGGCTTTTCCTGATTTTTCAGATTGGCTTAAGAATCATTCAAACAGACTTTTCTTATCAGTCAGACAAAATTAGGGTTTTCATTGATTTTGAATCAGTCAAGCAGATTATTAGGGTTTCTTTTGATTTGTTTGAGTTTGGCTCAGGGTTTGATCAAGCAGACATTTCTTTGATAGTAAATCCAAAATTAGGGTTTGCACGAGCATTCTCAGAAGAATTTGAATCCACAATATTTCATTTGACTGTCACATGGTTTTGACGCTTGTTCAAGATTCCTGTTTGTTTCTCAAAGTCTAAACATCTGGGATAGAAGTTGAGGCTTCTGATTGAAAGTTTGAAGTGTTAGTTCAATCAGTGAAGTGAAAGGCGTATGGACGTTTGTTTGTTTGACTGTGCAATACGTATGGTTAATTGGAACGTCGGGCTTATTATTGGTTAATGCAAGATTGTGAGACTACAACGTTTATTGATTATTTATTTTATCTAAGTTAAAATAATTGGGACGCATTTCCAGTCATTTTAATTCAAGAAATTTAAATAATTAAATAAACAGTGAAACAAAGAAATATCTGACAAAGGATTCTTATTTATTTTTAATTATTGTTACAAATGTTATTGAGATACTGTAAATTTATTTACAATATTTACAATGATGTTTTATTACAAATAATTGAAAAGAAAATAAAACTATATTCTAAGTCTCTTGAAGTCTTCATCTTCTACTGATGCTTCCCTTGCCCCAACTGGTATTTACCTGCAAAGACAGAAAAAAAGAAGTCAATAACAGTTAAATTGGAAAAGCATTTTCAGACAGTTAATTAAAAAACTCATCATTAAAGGTTGTTGGCCGGAATCAGTTTGTTTTGGTTTTCATCATATTTTGCTCATCCTCTTTGCAAATCGCAAGAAGATTTCTCTTCTTGGTTCACAAAGAGGAAAAGTAAAATTATTTTGCAAGTATATAAACCAATTAAAAAAGAAGGCACAAGACTGCATATTTTGCAAGTGACAAGAAGGCACAAGTTGCAATGGCATACAAAATACACAAAGCTGCATAAGTGCAAACTGAAATGCCAAACAAATTGCAAAGTTCAAACTGAACGAACAAATTGCAAAGTTCAAACTGAACAAACAAGTTGCACAAGTTCAAACTGTCAACCAAGCTGTAACTGTCAACCAAGCTGTCAAAAACTGTAAACTAAGCTATCAAAGCAGAAAAGCTGCATACAAGTACACAAAAAAGGCAATGCAGAAAATCTGGAAGATAAGACAAAATGCAGAGCAAAACCAAGTTGCAAGCAAGCAACTTATAAACCCTTTTCATCATTTTCAAGCCAACGACCTTTTTAGAAAAAAGATATTCTAAGCAATAAAATATGCTTTCTGGAGAGAGAGAGAGAGAGAGAGAGAGAGAGAGAGAGAGAGAGATAGAGAGAGAGAGAGAGAGAGTGAAGCTAGGCTATGCAGAGCAGGCTTAAAGATATAGATAAATATAACAAGAGTTCAGTTCAGAAAGGGGGGGCAGAACACAAAGAGCAAAAAACCTACAAACTGCTTGTAAAACACAAGCAAGCCTCCCTCAAAACAAACTGCATCAGCCTGCCTGTACCAGTTACCAAACCAGAAACAAAAGGCTCAAACCTGCTTAAACCTTCAGCAAGCTTGCATAACAGCAAGCCTGCCTGTACCACAAGCAAGTCTGCCTGAAACACTTACCAAAACCTTCAAACTACTTGTAAACACAAGCATTCCTTACCAAAACTCAGCAGCCATATCAACCTGCATAACCTTTAACCTGTTAAAACCTCCAAAACAACAAAAAATATCAACAAGCTTGTATCAGTAACCTGCATCAACTTCAAACTAGTTCAAACTGTAAACACCCTTCAACAAACCTTGAGGCCTGTTACCAACAAACCCTCAACAAGCCTGCCTAAAGCAAACTGCACCAGTTACATATCAGAAGCAAATCTCCAAATCTACCTCAAGCCTGTAATCAAAAAGCCTGCCTGCACAACAAGCCTTAAAGCTTGTTCAAACAAAACTTTAACAAGCCTGTAATTCTAACAAGCTTGTAACTCTAGCAAGCCTGTAACCAGAAAGCCAGCGAGAACAAAGTCATCACAGCCTCGCTCCTTCACCCGGCCACCTGAGAGCGCCTCCGTCCAAATCTCTGTCTCCTCTCCAACAACAAAACCTAAAGGTATCGATTCCCTTTCCTTCTGTTACACCTCACATAAACAAAAAAATAATCAAAGATCAAAACATGTAAAAAGCTAAAGCATGCAAGACAAAAATCTGAAAACCCTAAAAACGTTAGAAGGAAAATCGCTACCCCTTTTTGTCACCGCCTGGTACAACCGAGGAGAGAGGAGAATGGAGGCATCGCCCTGGTAGCCTGAGGCGAGGAGAAGGTTTAATCAGTGGTTGGGTGTTTGAGAAATACGAAGAAGAAAGGATAGGAGCGGCACCGTTCCAAACACTGTGAAACCTAATTCTGAGACAAACAAACTCAAACCCTAATAAAACATTGTGAGCTCTTTTGGGCCTGCCCCACACATGAACCCTTAAGCCCAATACCCCTCTTTCAGCACATACCCCTTTTTTTTTTATCTGTTTGTTTTTGTGGTTTGGACCAAACATATAACCTAAAGCCCACTTACTTTTTCTTTATATTTTGAAAACATTCATTTTATAATTTCATAACCTATTTTGTTAAATAGAAAAAAATGATATGTTAATTTTTGTATAAATTTTTCTTAATATTTTTCATTGCCTTAAAAAACCAAAAATACATAAAAATAGAATTTATTAAGTTAATTAATTTTCTCTTTAAAACCCTTTTTGTTTACATATAATTAACAAAAACACAAAAATAATAATAATACTTAATTTGCATTAGGTTAACATTTTGATCATTTGTAAATAATCATATGCATTTCACAATACTTTTGATTCTCTTTGATTCTTATACCTTGCTGTTGTACCCCAAAATTTGCCCTCCCATTTCCTCAACATTTTCTCATCACAAGACCTTTGAAGATCAAGATACAGTTAGGGTTTCCTCTGCTCAAGACTTCTCCTTGCTCTGTGGACTCAAAATTAGGGTTTGTGTTTGCCTAAAGATGTTTTGACCTAAAATGCCTAAGATGACTTTCATGCTTCATGTTGGACTCCCAAGTTTACCTATACCAAGTTTCAAGTCTTGATTCCAAGTTTTACCCAGTCAATTGGACAGTTGACCTAGAAATCAGCTGTATTGGGAAAAAAGTCAACTGTGGCCAATTGACAGTCAAATCTCATGAAATTTGATCCACATCAACATATTGAACTCATATGAACTATTTGATCAAGTTTGGATCACAATTCCACAAGAAATTTGATCAGATCACCAAAAGGGCAAAATGGTCATTTTTAGGGTTTTGACTGCACAAAGGCAATTTTTGACTGTTTGACCTAGCCAATGGCAAACCAAGCTCACATATGGACTCAAGGACCCCATGGAATCATCTTGACATGTTCATCAAGCTCAAAAGATCCCAAGTACACAAGATTGACAGTTGAATTTCCCAGTCAATTGATCAATTTGGACTGTATACTGAAAAGTCAAACTTTGACTTTTTGGTCAAAATCAAGAGTCAAGATTCATTTTTCATCAAAACATGCCAAATCATGAAACTTGTTCATCAAGAAATCACAAAATGCAAATTAGGGTTTGAAAATAGAATTTTTCATAACTTAGAATTTTTCTAAGTTATGAAAAACCCTAATTTTTTCCCAACTTTGCCCCATCTTTTCACCATGATCCATTTGGATTCAAACAAAAGTCAAAACATGAAAGTTGTAGCTTGTTTCATAATCTACAACTTTGATTCACAAAGTTTTCTCATTTGAAGCTTGTATCTCAAGTTATAATTTTTTGAATAAGGGCACTAAACCATTTTTAACTTAGTGAAATTTAACCTATTTTGACAAGGTTTTCTACCCCACTTCAAGGCCACTTTTCATACCCTTACACTTGTAATTTTGATTTGCATTTCAAAGATGGATTGTAGTACACATTCCAAGCTTTCCAAAATGTCCAAGAACTCATCAAACAACCTCATAACTTGAGAGATTCGAATTTCACAAGTTGGCAAAAATTCACTTTTGTTCTTCATCAAGACATGTTCATAATCTTGCCAATTTGAAATCAGTTTGCTTTATGCTTGATTACAGGTCCTTGAACCATTTCATACTCAATAATTTAATGCATATTCAATGTGTTAAGGTCATGTTCTTTGTGTTCTAACATTGCATAATGGTTTAATCCTAAACTAGATAAAGTGAAATTTCCATTTTTGAAAAGTTTAGCTTTATGTCAAGTTTATAATCCAACAAGTACATGAAAGATCTGCTTTGCACAAGATTATGTGCATAACACACTGATCAAGAGAGGCTTATGCAGCACATTAGGAGGCCCCCTACTAACCTAAAACAACCAACTTGCTTTTGTTGCTTAAGATAGAAGAAAAGTCCATAACTTATGCTATCTCTCATCTCAGCTTAGACACACAACACAAAAGCTATCAAACACATTCCATAGACAAAATCCAAGCTAACACACGAGCCCTTGCCATCTGAAACACTCCCATTGCTCTAATCACCTCAAAACTGCACAAACAGGGGAGCCCCTGCAGTTTGAGTGCAAACTCCCAATCCCTTCGAGCATTTTGATCCAAACCTTTTCCTCTACCTTCCCTACAACATATGCAAGCTAACCATGTCCTAAAATCAGACCTGTAACACCTCCAAGCCACTTCACCATTTTTAATTTTCTGTTTTGCAGTTGGAGTTCACTAGCTCGATTCAGGGAGTTTCAAGACAAAGTAGGAATTGGAAAAGCATCCTTACACTTCAAGGAAGCTGTACAAGTCATCATTTCACTCTGAAACACCCTCCATTGCAAAGCTCGACTCCAACTGAACAGGTATATTCATGGAGTTCTATCTCCCTTGTTAGGCATTGTTAGCTTTAGATTTTTGAAGAAAACATGTCACAATCATAGCCCTGAACATGCTCATATGTTTAGATTTCATTTATATTTCGTGTGCTTAGAGAATTTCATGTCTGAACATTGATGAAAAGTTAGGTCAGAAATGGGGGGGAGAGAAATTCTCCCTCATCTTAGAGAGATAGGTCATGTTCTTTATATGGTTGAAACCGTCTCTTAATGCTCTATACTTTTCATGTTATGAGTTTTGCTTGAAAGTCCAGGAATCCAGAGATAAAAAACGCGTGTTTTTGCTTGAAGAAGGTTGTACAGAGGTTGAAGAAGGAGTGGTCTGGGCTGGGCCTGGATTTATTTTCTTTTCACACCCCATTTCCATGTTTACACCCCCTGAGCCCATTTGTTCATTTCTTAACATTTTTGACTTTTTTTCTTTTTGGTTGACTTTGTTTATTTTTTCTCATGACATTAGAAAATTAAAAATATTTTTTTCATCATTTTTTGCATTTATTGCATATTTATTTGTTTATTTTCTTTGTTTGTATATAATATATATATGTACTATTATTAGAATAAATAGAAAATAGTGTAAATACAATTTTTATTTTTATTTACTTTCTGAAAATATTTCACACAAAAATACTCTTTTTATATTTTATTAAAATATTAAATAAATATTTATTTTTGTGTATAATACATATTTAGGGTTTAATATATATATATATGTGTGATTATTAATATATTTAAGACAAAATATAAAAATACTTGATTTTTTTTCATTCTTATTAATATTTGATATAAAAATACCTTTTTCCATAATACACTTCCTTTTATTTTATTTTTATAAATAATGAATAAATAGTTGTATTAAATTAGAAAATAATACCTTTTTTTTTCTTCTTTAAAAATTAGGGTTTTTACCCTAAGTTCAAAATCCCCCAAAAATAATACATTTTTTTATTTTCTTTTCTCTTTTACATAAATAATATTTTTTCATACATATACAAAACATTTTTGTGCATCTTGCATTTTTATTTAATTTTTGTACATTATTTAAATTGCGAATACTCAATTGATGTAATAATTTAGATTTAAATTCTTGTCAATATCCCCCATTTGAACATTTGTACCCCCCTTCCCATATTTGATTTTGTAATAGCTTAGTAATTTTAATTTCGCACTTTATTGCTTTCTAATGATAACATGTTAGAATTAGGGTTTGTATGCGAAAAAACGATAAAAAATAGTTTGACCTAATACAAGATAAACAAGCATGAAAATGGACACACAAATCACACTTGCACCCCCTAGGGTATTCCACTTGTTGCCTTCAAATAAATGGGCCATATTGTATGTTGAACTTCTTTGGGCAAAGCAAACAATTTGAATGATCATAGTCCCTCGACAAAACTTTTCAAAAACAAACAAAAACAAATGATCAAGTCCCTTAGAGAAATTGCTCAAAGACATTTAACGCCGTTGCAATTATGGTCCATACGATGACCCGCGCCTGTCCCTTTCACATCCTAACGCAAGGTTGCCCACCAAATACAATGGTGGAGCAAACTTGTTAAAAGGGTTAAAGTATAGCAATGATCTTTTGAGGAATTTAGGGGTAGATAACCTCTTAGTTACTTGAATCAACTTGCAAAACAAAACACTTGCCTAATTTCAAAATCACACATCACTACACTTTCAAAACAACTTTCAAAAACAAATGAAAACTTTTTCAAAAGACATACATCTTTGTATACATCCCCACATGGATTATTACAAAGGTTGCCACCACATTGGCCTCTTTTCAAAAACATTTTCAAACCCACACACTCAAGCACCATTTAAAACAATTGAAAACAAAAGGCAAGTGATCTAAGCAAGTAACTAAGAGCCCATGGATAACCATGGATAGAAAGGGTGCTAATACCTTCCCTTTCTATAATCTACTCCCCGAACCCAAGAAAACATCTCAAAAGGTTTTTGCTGTGCTTTTTAACCTTTCCTTAGGATAAAATAAAAAGTCGGTGGCGACTCTTGCTAACCGCAACATTTGCGAATACAAACGCAAAACCTCAAGTCAGTTCTCCCACCGTATCACAGAACTGGCGACTCTGCTGGGGAACTACTTAAAAGTGGAGTAACCTTAGGGTTTAGATCACCTTTGTTTTCAATTGATTGTCTTGTTTGCTTTTACATTTGTGGGCTTTGTATCGGAGTTTTATAGATCCTAACCCGGATCTGGGGATACCTTCTTAGAAAGTAGCAACAAGGCTGTGAGGGAACTGTGCGGGGTATACCGACATGGTTGAAGCAGTCTGCTACGTTGATGTGGCACTTTGGTGTGTACCGGTAACCCTTGAGTTCAGTCAAGGAGAGTACGGGGCCGCCGCGTGGTGTCGTGAAGCATCAACTGACCTTAGGAACCTTAATTGAACCATCTTGGCCTTTTTTAGGGTAGTGAGGTAACTGACTTTGGTGCAGTCCGAGGTTGGTTGATACTCGATACTACACTCAGTTGAGGGTTGCTTTCCTGGAATATTTCGGTCGCCAGTTCAGTGGCTAAATCGAAACGATGAACAATGAAAGCAATCCCGTGATATTGGGACCTTTAGAACCCGGTTACTTTTGATAGGACAGGTTGAGCCCACCAAACTTCAAGAGGGTAATACCCAGACTCCATGCAGGCCTAAACTCTAAGGGTTTGTGTGACTTGTGTGCCTTACCATGTTTGCCTTTGTGAATACTTATAGTGTACTTAATCATCACATCATTACATCATACAAACATCATGAGCATTGACTAACCATTTCAAGGGTTTCGAATCTTCATCTTTGTTCTTGTTTTATAGGACATGGAAACTGCTCGCAGAAAGACAATTCAGATTAGCCTTGTAAAGATCCCCCCTCAGCTTAAGGAACTTCTGTCCAGGATTCCCGAGAGTTCTTCATTCAGTGAGAGACATGGAAGACTCATCAGCTTGGTTAACACCAACATTGAGGAGGACTTGATAAAGGTCCTGTTCCAATTCTTTGACCCTCTGCATCACTGCTTCACCTTCCCGGATTATCAGTTGGTGCCTACATTGGAAGAGTTCTCCCGACTTCTGAAGGTCCCTATCCTTGATCAACTACCCTACAACGGTACGGAAGAGGAACCCAAGCTTGAAGAGATTGCTAAAGCCTTGCACCTACAGACATCTGACCTCAAAGGACATTGGGAAGTTAGAAGTGGTATCAAAGGGTTCTTAGCCAGGTTTCTGTTTGAAAAGGCCCAAGAATGTTGGAACTCTCTTGACCTACGAGCTTTTGAAGAAGTTATGGCCCTCCTTGTCTATGGTTTGGTGTTGTTCCCTAACCCCGATCAGCTCATTGATATCAGTGCTGTCCAGATCTTCATGACCAAGAATCCTATACCTACGTTGCTGGGGGACATCCTTCACTCATGTTACACTCGAACCATGAGAAGAAGGGGTGTCCTTATGTGTTGCACTCCTCTCTTGGGAAGGTGGTTTATTTCGCACCTTCCACAAGCAGTTTTAAAGAACGAGCGGGGTTTGAGATGGTCACAACGGTTAATGACTCTCACGCATGCAGATATACATTGGTGTCCTAGGTCCAGGGAAGACGTCACTATCATTGATCGTTGTGGGGAGTACCCTAATGTTCCTTTATTTGGAATCAAAGGAGGTATTACCTACAACCCATGCCTGGCTTGGAGACAGTTTGGTTATGCTCGGAAGGATGGCCCTCATGACATGTTAATTCCTGACATAGTTTTCGACTTCGACAACGATACTCAAGGACTTCGTCAGAAATTTATCAGAGCTTGGAGGATGCCAAGTAGGATAGACAGCAAGACATTGGGGCACCGGAACTCCATCCCGTTGGAACCTTACCTCAAGTGGGTACGAGCCCGCTCCCAGAAATTAGTGATGCCTTATCCTCATATGCTTCCTGTGATCAAAGAACCAGTCTTGGAAGGAGAAGCATCCTACACCATTCAACATCCCGACATGCCCACCTCCTGGGAAGAGATGCAGAAGAGTTGGGTCCAGCTTAAGGAAGAACGGAATTCTCTTGAGACCAGTCTACATGCTAGTGAAAAGAAAGTCCTGGAACTCACCCGCCTGCTGCACGAGGAAAGGAATCTCAACACCTACATCGCGCCAAAGAGGATGCGCAGTGTTTTTTTACCTTAAGGAGTTATTTTGTAATATTTGGCCCATGGGGCATTTATGTACTAACGAATTTCTCCTTATTAATATGATGTGCGTTCCTTTTTGTCTACAACAAATTTTGAATATTCTAAATCCTTGAATGCATTGCATACATACGCATTCCATTGCACCATATGCATAGCAGGTACCCTATTTCACAGGTTGCTTAATTTTCTTCGCTGTTTGTGTGAACAGTCATCATGAATCCAGACTCCTCCAGTGAGCAAGCAATCAAGGCCCTTCAGGCCCAAAGTGCACAGTTTAAAGAGATGGTCCTAAGCCTAGCCCAAGGTCAGCAAGAGTTGAAGACTCTACTCCTGAAGAAGAAGAAGAAAAAGAGGACTGCATTGTTCAACACCGGACGCCGATTTGGGAACACACTCCACAATGAAGCTGATCCAACCACTTCTTCTGCTGAGAAAAATAGTCCCCAAGGGGGAGGAGCTCCTAGTCCCGCAGTCTCCGACAACGAGACGGACTATAACGATGAACAATACCCACCTGTTGCTGACCGATACAAGCAATTGGAGGACCGCTTGAGCGCCATGGAAATTCAGAATGTGCCGGGACTGGATTTCGGAGATTTAGGGTTATCTTCTGGGGTAGTCATTCCACATAAGTTTAAGGCGCCTGCCTTCGCCAAGTATGATGGGGTCTCCTGCCCAAAGCTGCATCTAAGGTCGTACGTAAGGAAAATCCAACCTTACACGGCGGATAAGAACCTCTGGATTCACTTCTTCCAAGACAGCCTCTCGGGGTCACAGCTTGAATGGTTCTACCAATTGGATGGAGCTAGCATCCGACACTGGGAAGATTTGGCAACCGCATTCTACAGACAATACCAATACAATTCTGATCTCGCTCCTACGCGTACCCAACTTCAGGGTATGTCTCTAGGAACGGGTGAAGGGTTCAAAGAGTACGCTCAAAAATGGAGAGATTTGGCTGGCAGGGTGCAGCCTCCATTAACTGATCGAGAGCTGGTTGATATGTTCCTTGGGACTTTGTCTGGTCCGTTTTTCAATCATTTGGTTGGTAACTCCTCCGCTGGATTCACAGATTTGATATTGACGGGAGAAAGAATTGAAGCTGGCATCAGGTCAGGCAAGATACAGAAGGATGCCTCTACAAGTGCTGAGAAGAGGCCGTTTAAGAAAGAAGCAAGTGCCGTCTATGGTCCTAGAAGACAAGTCAAGCCCGAAAGTCGCCAAGCCGTCAACGCTTTGGTCATCTCCAAACCTGTTGCTGCTCCTCAGCAGTACAATCAACAAAGAAGCGAAAGGCCCAAGAGGCAGTATACCCGACTAAGTATGACATTATCTCAAATTTTACCCCAACTGTTATCCACCAACCTGGTAACCCTCAAAGAAGCTCCTAAGGTCGTCAACACTGCGTCTCCTAAGTATAACCCAAATGCCCGGTGTGCTTATCATTCTGATAGTCCCGGGCACACTACTGATGATTGTTGGGCCTTGAGAAACAAAGTGCAAGATCTGATCGACGCAAAGGAAATTCAGTTTGAAGCGCCGGAAAGACCAAATGTTGTAACGGCTCCTATGCCCCAGCATAGGGTAAATGCCATTGAGGAAGAAACGTACGCTGTTTCGGTAGATGAAGTTGTTACCCCTCTGAAGACTGTTAAGAAGAACCTACTGCGGGCCGGTTTATTTCCGGGTTGCGGTGAAGGTTGCCTGTTCTGTGCTATTTCCCTATCTGATTGTCCCTTGCTGAGGTTAGGCATCCAAGGCCTAATGGATAGCAAGGAGATTCTATTCAAAAAGACTGTTGTTCAATTGGTTCCGATGAAAGAAGTTTTTGTGATTACCATCTTCAAAAATCCAATCAAGGCTCCCCCAAAGAAGCCTGTTCAAATTATGACTGTTGCACCTGTGATTATTACCATCCCGGGGCCTCTCCCCTACATATCTGATAAAGCTGTCCCCTGGCATTATGGGGCAGACGTGTACGTAAATGGAATCAAACAAGAATTCGACGCTAGTGCTAGTATCTGCGATATCACTGGTCCAGCCAAAGTTACCCGCAGTGGCAGGCTCTTCTCGCCTGACATTGCGCCGCCCGCTATTCGAAAACCCCTCCTCATAAAACCTACAAGTTTACCTGGTCCTGTTGCTGATCAAATTGTGTCCCCTGCTGCCGAGTCATCAAATGCTCGGGGCAAAGGGATTGAAGAAGAGCCTGCCCGGATGGAGGCACCAATACCCATAAATGCTGAGGCCTCCCGACAAGAAATGGAGGAGATTCTGAAAATAATAAAGAAAAGTGATTTTAATGTTGTCGAGCAGTTGGGGCATACACCCTCCAAGATCTCCCTGCTTTCCTTATTGCTATGCTCCGAGGCCCATGCTAAGGCCTTGATCTCATTTCTCAAGACGGCCCATGTGCCGCAGGAGACGTCTGCAGTCCAGTTCACCGATTGCATAGCTAATCTGACAGCGGACAACGGCTTGGGTTTTTCAGATGCTGACCTGACCGCGAAAGGGAGAGACCACAATGATGCCCTGCATGTCTCCATCGAATGCAGGGGCACTACTCTGGCACATGTATTAGTGGATACTGGTTCTTCCTTGAATGTTCTACCGAAAAAGGCTTTGGATCGTCTGGATTATGAAGGCCTGGAGTTGAAACCCAGCAATATCATCGTCAGGGCCTTCGACGGTTCCAAAAGGATGGTTCATGGAGAGGTTAACATCCCTATTCGTGTGGGCTCTCAAGTGTTTGACTCTACTTTTTATGTAATGGATATACGTCCATCGTACTCTTGTCTACTGGGTCGACCTTGGATCCATAAAGCTGGGGCAGTGACCTCCACCTTGCACCAGAAGCTGAAATATCCCGTCAGGGGGAAGATCGTCACTGTGCAAGGAGAAGAGGAGTATATGGTGAGCCATTTAAATTCCTTCAGGTACATTGAGATGGACGGGGAGTTTATTGAAACCCCCTTCCAGCATTTCGAGGAGGTGCATCCAATTTCAGCAGCTGCAGAGACAATAGCCGAAGAGAATGATTCCTTGAAAATGGCTTCCCTAAGGGATGCCCGGGCTATGGTTCAGAAAGGCAATTGTGCACACTGGGGTCAGCTTCCTGACTTCACTCAGAAGAACGACAAGTTTGGGCTAGCCTTCCCTCCCATATTCTTCAAGAAATTGCCAAGCCAGGTCACAAAATTCCCCAAGGGTTATGCAGTTCAACTGTCTCCTATACAGTCAAAACTAGGGTTTGGGTTCTGATCAAGAAAACAAAGTTTTCAAGGGCCCAATCAAGTCTCATAGGCCTACAAATGTGGTCAAGCATCTTCATATCAAGTTTCAAGGCATTCAGCTCAAAATTGCACAGTCAAAACCCTAGATTGCACTACAGTCAACTATAGGGGCAAAATGGTCATTTGGCAGTCAAAAGTTCAAATTTTTGGTCAACATATCATTTTGAAGCCACAAACATCATTTGATCAATGCTTGATCATGATTCTCAAAATTTGGCTCAGAAATCATCAAAGATGCAAAAGTTGTTATATTTGGACAGCTGAAAAAGTCAACTGAAATTGACCAGGGCATAACTTTCACATGGATTATCAGAAAAATCCCATCCAAAGCCCATTTTGAAGAGAAAGACATTTCCTACAACTCATCTTCATACTTCAAGTCCAAGAAATGCTCTCACAAAAAGTTATCAATTTCAACATTATAGGTCATTTTCAAAAGTCAACAAAAAGGGACTTTAAGTCAAAGGCCATAACTTGAGATTGGTAAATCAAAATGACATGGGACCAAAGGCATTGGTTAGAGGACTCAAAGACCTTTCCAAAATGTCCAAGAACATGAGAAAAGCTTAAAAATTGAGCAAGTTATGCCTTGTGGAAGTTGGGAAATTTTTGGGAATTTTGAAAAGTCAACTTTGATCCAAATGACCTAAAATTGAAAATGGGCCCATTTTTCTTCCATGATTCATCATTCCAAGCCTATGCACGACCATTTGGCCCAAAGGGAAGTATTTTCTCATTTTTTATTTATTTATTTGAATTTCTATTAATATTAATTCATTTAAATCAATTAAATATGTGGAAAATATCTAAATGAACCAAACAAATCTTTTTGTACACATTCTAGACTCAATATTTCGTGCACATGCTAATTAGGCAAGTTTTGGTTTGATTTGAGCATGATTGAACAAAGAACACATGAAAAAAAGATTCAAAAAGATCCTTGAAATCAAATATTCAAAATCCATAATTATGAGAGATTGGATTGAGTTTTTTAACCTAATAGCTTTACTACATATTCAGGATGATAACCCTAATGCTCATACACTAAAAGCTGCGCATAAGAGGCCATTACAAACTTGAAAAATTGCTTGAAAACTCAAAAACTGAAATCAACTTTAGGAGGCGATTGAAAGCACAACAACGATCCCAATAGCTTCCTGAAACCTCACTGAACGTGCTCCAATCAAAAACAACAACAAAAGCTCCAAGAATTGGTACCTATGACTCGAACTGTTTCAAAGAAATTGCAGAATCGTGCATCATAATTCACGCATCTTTTGCATCTTTTATTGGTGGATTTATATTCATTGTGATGTTTTAAAACTAACCATCATGTTTAATTGAGTTTTTGTGCTATATACGCGATGATACCATGTTTGAGATTCTAGGGTTTGCAGGTTTTAAATTAGGGGTTTTCAGACCAAGCAAAATTAGACCATCACAATGCCATCATTAGACTCAGCGTGTTTGGACGAGGAAAATCCGTGGGTCGCGCTCAATTTATGAGCACCCAGCAGCTAATCGTTATTTTCTTGTAGGTTGTCTACAGCAACGCTTAAAAACCGTTGCTTCATATCTTCATATTTCAGAAAAATAAAACGGAGTGGAGAAGATGATGACGTGTGGGGCGAGGAGTGGAGTATTCAAATTTTCGCGCGATTTCAAGTCATAGCTTTTTTCCTTTTTATAATATTTGTTAACTATTATATGTTAAAACGTTTGAAGTGGCTCAGTTGGCAGGTGTTGAGCGTGGTGACTTCCAAGACCTGGGTTCGAACCCCAGGTCTGCGTACTCTTCACATTATTTTTCCACAGGAATTCATATACATTTTCAATGTCAAGGCACAGCGTATACCTTCATCATCCATCCATACACGCGTCTAGCTCCATCAATCTAAAGGCCATGGATTGGAGATCATGATGAACTCCAGTCAACGCTGAAGCATGCTAGCAAAAAAGTCAAAAAAGGGCCATTGTTGTACCCCAAAATTTGCCCTCCCATATTTCTCAAAACATTTCAAGAAAATTCACAAATCCAACCCGGCGCGTCATATTCTGGTATCCTTTCGCTAAGATATCTCTGATAATATATTCTCAAATTCAGGTTCAGCTCAAGAGTCAATTCTTTAAAGAAGGTATCCGAATGTGCGAGTTTTCTTGAAGAAATATGGTGAAAAAGTGTGCTGAAAGTGCACTTTTTACGCGCTAAAAAATTCATAACTTAAAGATCGTGACTCGTTTTGAACCCGTTCCGGTGGCCAAAATTCCGTCTTGACATTATCTACGTTTTCATCTCTCACGGCTGAAAGCCAATTTCGATCAGAAGGTCTTCAAAAATGTGGATTTATCAAGTATTTTCGTGCAGAAATTTGTGACAGAAGTTTATTTGCGTCATGTTCAAAAAATCATAACTTGGTCGATTTTCATCGTATCGAGCTGGTTCTGGCGCCAAAATTTCACAAATTGAGTTGGCTACATTTTCACAGAAGGTATTGAGTTCAAACGGTATTCAAAAGGCCTTCGTTTTTTGCTCAGAGTGCGTGACACGCTGAAAATCCTGAATGCTGAATATTATTTCATCTGAGCCGAAACTTCGAAAATTCATAACTCGGTCAATTTTTATCGGATTGGACTCATATTTTTACACAAGGTCCCTGACTCGTAGATCTACAACTTTGCTTCAAAAGTCGAGACCAAATTATGCACCGATCAATACCAGTTTTTTATTGAAGAACGTGTCAGAGTCGACACTGAAGCCCAAAATAAGTTTGTCTGAGCTGAAACTTCAAAAATTCATAACTAATTCACCGTTTATCCGATTGAGTCGATTTTCGGACAGGAGTTAGTTCTCGATGCCGGCTACATTTTGTCTTCACATTTCAACTTCAAAAAATGCACTTAAGTCCCTGCGATTTAGCCTGGAAAGTGACGAATTCAAGTGAATATTGGAGGCCCAATTGCACATTCAAAGCCCATTTTCTTTACCCTAATTTCCACTATATAATCACCTTCTTGTCACACAAACCAGGGGAGAGGAAAAAAGAAAAAAGAGGAAAAAAGAAAAAAGAGGGAAGAAAAAAAGAGAGAAAAAAACCTTGCTACAACACTGTTAGAATATCAAACTCTTTCAAGAACCCTAAAACCTTGAAATCCTTATTACAAATCCCTCTCTCACTACAAGCAAGCCATCACAGTTATAAACCAATACCTCACTACTTCTTCAGTAATGATAAGGCTGGCTTGATCTCCATGATCCTAATCTTCCAGTAAGGCATAAAAGCATTCAGGTCACTAATCTTCCAGTAAGGGTAAGATTGATTTGATCTCCATGATCAAAAGGGTATAATCATTCATACATGCCGTATTGTGCCTAAACATTAATATGTTGGTTTTATTTGAATTTTTATGATTTTATTTAATGTGTTCATGAGGTTCAACACTGCAGATTTAGACAGGATCCCATGCAGGTTCATTAAGGAACGTTGATGCCAAAAGTCAAATGGCCAAAAGGCCAGAAGCCAAATGGCCAAAACAGAACATTTTACACATGACACCAATACATGGCGAGGCAGACATTAAGCCAGAGATTAAGGGAACGTTGAAGCCAGAACATAAATGGTCAAAAGCCAAAAGCCAAAAGCCAAAATCCAAATGGCCAAAGTAGAACAACTTATGCATGAAACTCAATCCAATGGCCAAAGAATGCAGACCGTTCAAAAAAACCTCCCTTTGGGTCTGAATACCCCCATGGTTTGCTCAATTTTTAATTTTTATTTGTTTTTCCTTTTTATTCTTTTAATTGTTTTTTTTAATTGTTTTCTTTTAATTCCATAAAATAATTTTCATAATAAATATAAAATACAGAAAAATCAAAAAAATGTTTATTTTATTAATATTAATTTCACTATTATTATTTTTGTAAATAAACTTTAAACAATTAATTAGATTAATTTAGGTTTCAAAACTTTAATATTTTTCTTAATAAATTAAATATGTAGAAATTAGGGTTTTTAACTTTTTCATCATTTTTTTTAATAAATAATTCTCTCATCATTATTATTATTATTAATTACTAATTTATTTTGTAAATAAACATGTACATAAATTCTTTAGTAAATTAAGTTAAACTTTAACATTTTTCTCAAATAATTAAAAATAACTTAAAATTAGGGTTTCTTTTAATTTTAATTTTAATTTTCTTATTTCATAAATACAAAAAAACCTAAAAAACACTTCTTTTATTTCCATAAATAATTAATTAATTTTTAATTTCAATTTAACTTCAAAAGGGTCCAACGCCCTCGTTTCCAATCTTATTTCAATTCGCGCGTTTTATTTCGTTTCTTTTAAATATTTATGTAATTCTCCCAAAGCCATGTAACTCGGACATTTTATATTTCTCGCACTTTACTTCTTTATTTTCTGTCAAATCGGGTCCTGGTTTAATTTTGGCGATGTGGACCCGCGCCTTTGTAATAACTTAGGAACTTTACATTTCCCGCACTTTTTTTAACTGTTAATAAATGCATGCAAGAATGAATGAATAAAAATAAAAACAAGCGTAGAACACCAATAACATGACAAGATAAATGCAAATGAAAACGACACACGAATCGCACACACCACCCCTAGGGTACGCCTCACTGTTGCCTTGCCTCGAAAGGTGATCGTCGAGTAGAGGATGTCTTAGTAAGTCCTCATGATCCGGGAACCTGGCATGAGGGTAGCTTCTAAGGTGTCTTCCTATTGCTCTGGTGATCACCATGTCCCGAACCTCGAATTGACCCGAACACCTCCAACGGTGGTGCTACCTACCTCTCAATGGTGGGATGGCACTACTTTAAAGGACATCTACACAGACGAATTCCTTAGGGTAGGTAGACGACTCTAGATACTTGCTCTAATTTCAAAACAAATCAAAAATACTTTTCACACCGACACCTTTTCAAAAAGCTTTCGAAAGCAATTTTTCAAACACTCTTGAGGACCGATACAAGAGTCGAACTGAAATTTTCAAAGAAACTTTTTAAAACCCACAGTTGAAAAGCAAACAAACAATTTTGAAAACACAATGAGCAAGTATCTAAGAGCCCATGGATAACCATGGATAGAAAGGGTGCTAACACCTTCCCTTTCTATAACCTACCTCCCGAACCGAGAGCAATCTCTTTAAGGAATTTTTCTGTGCTTTTGTCCTTTCCATTTGGAGAAAATAAAAGACGGTGGCGACTCTTGCTTTCGCGACATTTCGCGAACCAGCGTTAAACAGTCAGTTCCAGATCCACCGATCACAGAACTGGCGACTCTGCTGGGGACTTAATTTAAAGTGAGGTGTACCTTAGGACTAAGATCACTGTGTTTTCAATTGCTTTCCTTGTGTGCTTTATTATTGTGGGACCGTCTCGGAAGTTCTATAGATCCTAACCCGGATCTGGGGGATACCTTCTTAGAAAGTAGCAACAAGGCTGTGAGGGAACTGTGCGGGGTATACCGACATGGTTGAAACAGTCTGCTACGTTGATGTGGCACTTTGGTGTGTACCGGTAACCCTTGAGTTCAGTCAAGGAGAGTACGGGGCCTCCGCTTGGTGTCGTGAAGCATCAACAGACCTTAGGAACCTTAATTGAACTATCTTGGCCTCTTTAGGGTAGTGAGATAACTGACTTTGGTGCAGTCTGAGGTTGGTTGATACTCGATACTACACTCAATTGAGGGTTGCTTTCCTGGAATATTTCGGTCGCCAGTTCAGTGGCTAAATCGAAACGATGAACAATGAAAGCAATCCCGTGATATTGGGACCCTTAGAACCCGGTTACTTCTAATAGGACAGGTTGAGCCCACCAACTTCAAGAGGGTAGTACCCCAAACTTCATGCTGGCCTAAACTCTAAGGGCTCTTTTGTGTGACTTGTGTGCCTTCAAACTTAGATTACTTGCATGCTTGTTATCTGACATCTGAACTTCTTGCAGGTTTTGTTTATAGTCCTTAACTAGGACTCATAACAAGGTTTACTGAACTTCCTACAGGTTTTGTTCATAGTCCTTAACTAGGACTCATCACAAGGCTTACTAAACTTCCTGCAGGTTTTGTTTTAGTCCTTAACTAGGACTCATCACAAGGCTTACTAAGCTTCTCGCAGGTTTCGTTTATAGTCCTTAATTAGGACTCATAACAGGTTTTACTTGAGTTTCTTGCAGGTTTTGGTTTGCAGTCCTTAATTGGGACTCATAACAGGGTTACTTACATTACCCCATGCATAGCATAACATCATACCATTGCATACATCTTAACCCATTTCAAGGATCTCAAGGGCTTGTGATGCAGGTCACGATGAATCAAACATCTAGCAAGGGGCAAAGAGGATTTATTTTCCTCTAGCCAAAGTTGTCAGGGGCTATGACCCACTTGATATGGTGAGCTCTGACTCTTGAAGAAGGTCCCCTTAACCAAGGTTGTTTGGAAACCAAAACCAGACATGATGACTAAAGTCAGGGGCTATGACCCACTGGATATGGTGAGCCTTTGACCCTTGAAGAAGAATTCTCAATAACATGGGTTTCCTTCAATCAAGTCACCGGATTCCAATTCTAACAATTTTCTTATCTACCCCGCGAGATCCTTGAAAACATTGCATGCATACATACATATCATTGCATTACAGGTACCCTTGCTACAGGTCACTTACCGTTCTCGCTGTTTATTTCAGCAATGGCTTCCCAACAAGATAACCAGGACCTTCTTGCTTAAGAGACTCGGTTCGGGGAAATCCTCCTGAATCTATCCAAGGGGCAGGAGGAGTTGAGGACACTTCTCATGGAGACTTTGGTCAGGAACATCGCTGAGGACGAACGGCTGAAACACTTGCAAACTGAAGTGGATGGCCTGAGAGTCCAGATGCTGGGGCAGGTGACCGCCATTCAAGGGTTAGCTCAAAGACAGGATGAGCTCTGGTTTCTCGTCAACCAACTGCTTCAGGGTAACCAACTGGGGCAAAAGTCTAAGGGTAAAAAGCCAGTCATCGTTCAACCACCTTTGAGACAAGGAGGTAAGGGGAGAGCTCCTCAAATGGCTCCAGTGTCACAAATTCAACATCACAACCAACAAAAGAGCGAGAGAAGGCAGTTCACTCGGCTCAGCATGACCTTATCCCAGATATTGCCACAGTTGCTGGAGACCAAGATGGTAACTCTAAAAGAAGCTCCGAAGAACCAAAATACAACGTCACCGAAGTATAATCCCAACGCCCGCTGCGCTTATCACTCTGACAGCCCGGGGCATACTGCAGATGATTGTTGGAGCTTGAAAAATAAGATCCAAGACATGATCGGCGCTGGAGAGATTCAGTTTAAAGTACCCAAGACTCCCCACGTGATCACTGCTCCCTTGCCAAAACATGGCTAGGATTGAGAAATTTTTGTTCATTCGAATGTTCAAGTTGCAATTCTCTTTTGTTCAAACATTTACTCATGTTAAACATTGTTATTTCATTAGTGCATCGCATATGTCTGTTCTGAAGCAATATATTCGTATTCACTATATACAAATTGTTTTCATATTTTTTCTGATGTCAACACTCGATTAATAATTCTAAGCCTCTTAAGGGAGGATGACGAAAACGATACCGCGATCATTACAGTATGCTTTTGAACAGACCCCGCTGATGAGGTACAGGCATTGTTTCAATCCCTAAACACTGGAGTTATAAGGATGATAATCCCTCGTCAACCCCTCTGAGCCAAAGAAGTAGGAGTTTTTCTTTTCGAAATTTAAAACCCTTAATCATAACCTGGGGCAGGGTAGTCTCTCAGTTGATCCAAATGCGCAACAAATGGCACCAAAGAGATCCTTACGAAAAAAGAAAGACAGTGATGGTTCCGAACAATCATAAAGACAGGCAGTCATTATCAAAAAATTCATAAATGAAAAGCCCATTAAGTCAAAACCCATGAAGGAGACTTACAAAACTGGGGCATCCCGCTGACTGTAATTCCAAAAAAGGAAACAGTTCAGGCAAAAAAGAAAGGGATAACAAAAATCAGACCAGAAAGAGGTCTTACAAACCCTCAACAAAAGGAATGACTGCCTATTCAAAATAAGTTATCAATATCCGAATCATCACCGGAAAACCAGGACAAAGACTCAAACAAGGTCTAACGTATGATCAACTGAGTTTAGGTTTGGAGAACATCACGAAGAGTGGGTGGGTACAAATAATTTGAGCCTTTATCCTTTGTTTCTTAAACCGTGAACCAGGCCACGTTATAACCCTTAAAAGTCCTAGCTGAAGCATGGGTTAGTTCGAAAGCATACTGTGACGAAAGGTATCCTGACTCCTTAAGGCTTACGGTAAATACGGAGTTGACATCACGTTTTACAAACATTCACTTGTTTTATGAAAAAAGAATGCATTTTCAAAATCTTCAAGACAGACATAGGCTTTGCATTTTTAACATAACTTTGTTTGCATATGAATTTTTGTTTGAACAGCAGGGAAATTCGCACGATGAATACCTAGTGAACAAAAGCACTTCCAAACAAGGGGCACGACATGATCATGGTCAACCATCTGGGGCAATCCAATCAAGATTCGGAGAATCTCTCAAAGGCCAAATAGCCTGGGGCAAATCTCCGCCTGAGTCACTTGGGGCATTCCAACAACGAATCTTGCCCGATCAAAAACCTTCTGGTGGCATGACAAAACACTTCTAACAGGGGCAACTCCCTACATTCTGAAAGCACGGACATAGTCGAAAAAATACTACGCACAATCAAAGACCCGCTAGGTTGACATACCTAGGCAAAAATAAGGGCTTCCCGGCGAACCAAAAGGGTTCGGGCAAAATGAAGGGATGAAATGAAAAAATCTGTACACCCGGCAAGTCGAAAACCTGAAAAAGGCGGCTTGGGCAAAAACGGGTATCCCGGTGGACTGAAAACCCGAAAGGGCAGTCCAGGCAAAAGTTAGGGATCAAAGCGTACGACTATGTCCTGTCATCTTGTCACTTGGCTACCAGAAGAAAGTTTGTCCATCAACAACTATCAAACATTTTCACAGGGGCCTCCTCCCACAGAAACAGGGGCAATAAAGAGTTGTCTAAGCAACCTAATGGTTCTACCCCCCCAGGTACTAAGGTAGGTTCAGCTAAAGAACACGGCCAAGTGTATCTTAATTCCCCAGAGAGTGGTTCAACAAAACAATACATCTCTCTCCAAGCAAAATTGTCAAATATCAAGGGAATTGAGTATCCTCCAGCCGATCTCAATACCTCCCCAGCAGCACATATTCTTAACAAGCATCCCCGGCAATCTTGGTCTAAAGATTGTTCCCCGGCGGCATCTCAATACTCAAAGGAATCACTTCCCCAGCATATCAAACTCCCCAGGAGAGTCCAATCCAGTTTCCCCAGGAAAGTTGGAATTCATATCTCCCCAAGCAGCAAGCTTATCCTCAGTAGATTCTGGAAGCTTACCCCTCGCAGAGCACGAACGCGTCGTCCCGGCTTGATTTAAAGAGTTATTTCCGTAACAGGATATAACTGGGTTATCCTCAGCCAAAAGCCACGGAAAGAGCGTCCACGGCAAAGTATCTTCCTACCCCCAGCGAAGTCTATCAACACTTCCGACAACAAGGATATCCCCAGCGGAGTTATCTTCATCAACTCAGCAAAGCATCGCTATCCCCACAGAGAAGCACTCCCCAGCATGATCGCTAAGAGTATCTTTCCTCCCGCAGAATTATTTCATTTGCCAAGTTTATTCCTCAACGGAGTTATCTTTTCCTACCGGCATTCTTGCAACAATCATCCACAGCGGAAGCAAAATCTCTTCCTCAACATCAGCCCAGGATATGACTTCCCGGCACTCGTCAAGGATTCATTTTCCTAGACGAAAACATGCATAAAACTTTACATACATCATCATAGCATGCATAACGCACTGCATCATATCATACGAATCTCGTTTATGATGAGAACATCATTGCTTGATCCATACCATGCATTGCATGTAACTGACCTTTACCTTTCAGGAAAGATACAGTTGAAGTTCTCAAACACATTTCAAGGATTTCTCTAGTCCAGTTAAATCGACTCCAAACAGATTTTGCTGATAAAGGCTCAGTAGAAGCTCTCTTATGGTCCCCTCTCCAACGGCGTGTGAGGTGGTAATTCCTTTTTCAGATGTTCCCCTCTCCGGCATGAGCGTGAGGTGATATTCTCTTATGGTCCCCTCTCCAACGGCGTGTGAGGTGGTAATTCCTTCTTCAGATGTTCCCCTCTCCGGCATGAGCGTGAGGTGATATTCTCTTATGGTCCCCTCTCCAACGGCGTGTGAGGTGGTAATTCCTTTTTCAGATGTTCCCCTCTCCGGCATGAGCGTGAGGTGATATTCTCTTATGGTCCCCTCTCCAACGGCGTGTGAGGTGGTAATTCCTTCTTCAGATGTTCTCCTCTCCGGCATGAGCGTGAGGTGATATTCTCTTATGGTCCCCTCTCCAACGGCGTGTGAGGTGGTAATTCCTTCTTCAGATGTTCCCCTCTCCGGCATGAGCGTGAGATGATATTCTCTTATGGTCCCCTCTCCAACGGCGTGTGAGGTGGTAATTCCTTCTTCAGATGTTCCCCTCTCCGGCATGAGCGTGAGGTGATATTCTCTTATGGTCCCCTCTCCAACGGCGTGTGAGGTGGTAATTCCTTTTTCAGATGTTTCCCTCTCCGGCATGAGCGTGAGGTGATATTCTCCTATGGTCCCCTCTCCAACGGCGAGTGAGGTGGTAATTCCCTTTCAAGATGTTTCCCTCTCCAACGGCGTGTGAGGTGGTAATTCCTTTTTCAGATGTTTCCCTCTCCGGCATGAGCGTGAGGTGATATTCTCCTATGGTCCCCTCTCCAACGGCGAGTGAGGTGGTAATTCCCTTTCAAGATGTTTCCCTCTCCAACAGCGAGTGAGGTAATATTTCCTTTCAGATTATAATTTCCTATAGTTCCCTCTCCAACGGTGAGTGAGGTGACTCCCTTTGAGATTATAATGTCCTTTGGTTCTCTTCCTGACACTACGAAGATGGTAATTCTCACCAAGATTTTCTCAACGAGCGTTGTTGAGGTTGAAATCATTCAGGATTCTCTTACCATTCATGCTAAGGCAGTAACCATCCCTGGTTCATTCATCAGCGTTTGAAGCTCCAGACCCAGCTCCTGTAACCAGTCAGGACATATCTATATCAAGCATCTAAAATCAGCTCCTGCGACGTGTCAGGTACTCATTTTTCTGTTTTGCAGGTATGCAGGTTCTCGCTAAGGAATCTCTTACGCGATCAACATCCAGATGGCATCTATAAGCCCATCATCCTATCCAAGCAACATCCAAATGGCATCTATAAGCCCATTCCCTCATCATCATTGCTACTATGTGAGCGCAAATTTCTGGGCACTCTAGTGTCCAATCATCTTCTACCCTCGGATTACGAAAGGCACGTCAGCCAATCTGCATCCTCAGGTCTAAGAAGATTGAACAGGGGCAACTGTTGTACCCCAAAATTTGCCCTCCCATATTTCTCAAAACATTTCAAGAAAATTCACAAATCCAACCCGGCGCGTCATATTCTGGTATCCTTTCGCTAAGATATCTCTGATAATATATTCTCAAATTCAGGTTCAGCTCAAGAGTCAATTCTTTAAAGAAGGTATCCGAATGTGCGAGTTTTCTTGAAGAAATATGGTGAAAAAGTGTGCTGAAAGTGCACTTTTTACGCGCTAAAAAATTCATAACTTAAAGATCGTGACTCGTTTTGAACCCGTTCCGGTGGCCAAAATTCCGTCTTGACATTATCTACGTTTTCATCTCTCACGGCTGAAAGCCAATTTCGATCAGAAGGTCTTCAAAAATGTGGATTTATCAAGTATTTTCGTGCAGAAATTTGTGACAGAAGTTTATTTGCGTCATGTTCAAAAAATCATAACTTGGTCGATTTTCATCGTATCGAGCTGGTTCTGGCGCCAAAATTTCACAAATTGAGTTGGCTACATTTTCACAGAAGGTATTGAGTTCAAACGGTATTCAAAAGGCCTTCGTTTTTTGCTCAGAGTGCGTGACACGCTGAAAATCCTGAATGCTGAATATTATTTCATCTGAGCCGAAACTTCGAAAATTCATAACTCGGTCAATTTTTATCGGATTGGACTCATATTTTTACACAAGGTCCCTGACTCGTAGATCTACAACTTTGCTTCAAAAGTCGAGACCAAATTATGCACCGATCAATACCAGTTTTTTATTGAAGAACGTGTCAGAGTCGACACTGAAGCCCAAAATAAGTTTGTCTGAGCTGAAACTTCAAAAATTCATAACTAATTCACCGTTTATCCGATTGAGTCGATTTTCGGACAGGAGTTAGTTCTCGATGCCGGCTACATTTTGTCTTCACATTTCAACTTCAAAAAATGCACTTAAGTCCCTGCGATTTAGCCTGGAAAGTGACGAATTCAAGTGAATATTGGAGGCCCAATTGCACATTCAAAGCCCATTTTCTTTACCCTAATTTCCACTATATAATCACCTTCTTGTCACACAAACCAGGGGAGAGGAAAAAAGAAAAAAGAGGAAAAAAGAAAAAAGAGGGAAGAAAAAAAGAGAGAAAAAAACCTTGCTACAACACTGTTAGAATATCAAACTCTTTCAAGAACCCTAAAACCTTGAAATCCTTATTACAAATCCCTCTCTCACTACAAGCAAGCCATCACAGTTATAAACCAATACCTCACTACTTCTTCAGTAATGATAAGGCTGGCTTGATCTCCATGATCCTAATCTTCCAGTAAGGCATAAAAGCATTCAGGTCACTAATCTTCCAATAAGGGTAAGATTGATTTGATCTCCATGATCAAAAGGGTATAATCATTCATACATGCCGTATTGTGCCTAAACATTAATATGTTGGTTTTATTTGAATTTTTATGATTTTATTTAATGTGTTCATGAGGTTCAACACTGCAGATTTAGACAGGATCCCATGCAGGTTCATTAAGGAACGTTGATGCCAAAAGTCAAATGGCCAAAAGGCCAGAAGCCAAATGGCCAAAACAGAACATTTTACACATGACACCAATACATGGCGAGGCAGACATTAAGCCAGAGATTAAGGGAACGTTGAAGCCAGAACATAAATGGTCAAAAGCCAAAAGCCAAAAGCCAAAATCCAAATGGCCAAAGTAGAACAACTTATGCATGAAACTCAATCCAATGGCCAAAGAATGCAGACCGTTCAAAAAAACCTCCCTTTGGGTCTGAATACCCCCATGGTTTGCTCAATTTTTAATTTTTATTTGTTTTTCCTTTTTATTCTTTTAATTGTTTTTTTTAATTGTTTTCTTTTAATTCCATAAAATAATTTTCATAATAAATATAAAATACAGAAAAATCAAAAAAATGTTTATTTTATTAATATTAATTTCACTATTATTATTTTTGTAAATAAACTTTAAACAATTAATTAGATTAATTTAGGTTTCAAAACTTTAATATTTTTCTTAATAAATTAAATATGTAGAAATTAGGGTTTTTAACTTTTTCATCATTTTTTTTAATAAATAATTCTCTCATCATTATTATTATTATTAATTACTAATTTATTTTGTAAATAAACATGTACATAAATTCTTTAGTAAATTAAGTTAAACTTTAACATTTTTCTCAAATAATTAAAAATAACTTAAAATTAGGGTTTCTTTTAATTTTAATTTTAATTTTCTTATTTCATAAATACAAAAAAACCTAAAAAACACTTCTTTTATTTCCATAAATAATTAATTAATTTTTAATTTCAATTTAACTTCAAAAGGGTCCAACGCCCTCGTTTCCAATCTTATTTCAATTCGCGCGTTTTATTTCGTTTCTTTTAAATATTTATGTAATTCTCCCAAAGCCATGTAACTCGGACATTTTATATTTCTCGCACTTTACTTCTTTATTTTCTGTCAAATCGGGTCCTGGTTTAATTTTGGCGATGTGGACCCGCGCCTTTGTAATAACTTAGGAACTTTACATTTCCCGCACTTTTTTTAACTGTTAATAAATGCATGCAAGAATGAATGAATAAAAATAAAAACAAGCGTAGAACACCAATAACATGACAAGATAAATGCAAATGAAAACGACACACGAATCGCACACACCACCCCTAGGGTACGCCTCACTGTTGCCTTGCCTCGAAAGGTGATCGTCGAGTAGAGGATGTCTTAGTAAGTCCTCATGATCCGGGAACCTGGCATGAGGGTAGCTTCTAAGGTGTCTTCCTATTGCTCTGGTGATCACCATGTCCCGAACCTCGAATTGACCCGAACACCTCCAACGGTGGTGCTACCTACCTCTCAATGGTGGGATGGCACTACTTTAAAGGACATCTACACAGACGAATTCCTTAGGGTAGGTAGACGACTCTAGATACTTGCTCTAATTTCAAAACAAATCAAAAATACTTTTCACACCGACACCTTTTCAAAAAGCTTTCGAAAGCAATTTTTCAAACACTCTTGAGGACCGATACAAGAGTCGAACTGAAATTTTCAAAGAAACTTTTTAAAACCCACAGTTGAAAAGCAAACAAACAATTTTGAAAACACAATGAGCAAGTATCTAAGAGCCCATGGATAACCATGGATAGAAAGGGTGCTAACACCTTCCCTTTCTATAACCTACCTCCCGAACCGAGAGCAATCTCTTTAAGGAATTTTTCTGTGCTTTTGTCCTTTCCATTTGGAGAAAATAAAAGACGGTGGCGACTCTTGCTTTCGCGACATTTCGCGAACCAGCGTTAAACAGTCAGTTCCAGATCCACCGATCACAGCCATGCTTAATGGGCCAGGTTGCTAAAACAATACCTCCAATTTGGGGCTACACCCCCCCTGGTTTGCATAATTTCTTTGCTTTCTTTATTTATTTGTTATCCTATTTTTTTAATTATTATTCCTTTAGTTAATCAATTTTTTTTTACAAAATATAAATACACAAATAATCAGAAAAAGAGAAAAAATATAATATTTATTTTATTTTAATTATTTTCATAGATAAATTGCATGTAAATATTTAGTTTTAATTAGGTTACAACTTTAATTCTTTTTAAATAACAAAAATCCAAAAATGTAGAATTAGGGTTTATTCAAGTTTTCATCCTTTATTTATTTTCTTTCATAAATATTTAATATTATTTTATTTATTTTCCTAATTAAATTGTACATAAAAAATAGGTTTAATTTAGGTTAAATTTTAATATTTTCATAATAAATCTAAAAAACACTAGAATTAGGGTTTGCATCCAATCTTCATTTTAATTAATTCTTTTTTCCATTAAATCTTAAAAACATAAAAATACCAAAAACATTTAATTTCAATTTTAATTCCTCGTTAACTTTAATTTTTTGCAAAAGGGTCCAACGCCCATATTTCTAATTCTCTTATTTCGCATATTTTATTTCGTTTATTATAATTGTGTATCTCTCCTAAAGCCATGTAACTCGGACGTTCTAATTCCTCGCACTTTTAATTTTATTTACTTTTCTGTCAAATCGGGTCCGGTTTAATTTTGGCGATGTGGACCCGCGCCATTTGTAATAGCTTTAGATTTATTTTTCTCGCAATATTTTGACTGTTAACAAAAAGCATGCAAGAATGAATGGCCATAATAAAATCAAGCGTAGATCATTTTAACATGACAAGACAAATGCAAACGAAAACGACACACGAATCGCACACACCACCCCTAGGGTACGCCTCACTGTTGCCTTGCCTTCGAAAGGTGATCGTCGAGTAGAAGACGTCTTAGTAAGTCCTCATGATCCGGGAACCTGGCATGAGGGTAGCTTCTAAGGTGTCTTCCCATTGCTCTGGTGATCACCATGTCCCGAACCTCGAATTGACCCGAACACCTCTAACGGTGGTGCTACCTACCTCTCAATGGTGGGATGGCACTACTTTTAAGGACATTTACACAGACGAATTCCTTAGGGTAGGTAGGTTCTCAAGGATACTTGCTCTAATCTCAAAAACAAACAAAAAATCTTTTCACACCAACACATTTTCAAAAGCTTTCAAAACAAACTTTTCAAACACTCTGACGTACGAGTCGAACTGAAATTTTTCAAAGAAACTTTTTAAAACCCACATTGAAAAGCAAACAAAACATTTTTGAAAACACATTGAGCAAGTATCTAAGAGCCCATGGATAACCATGGATAGAAAGGGTGCTAACACCTTCCCTTTCTATAATCTACCTCCCGAACCGAGAGCAATCTCTTTAAGGAATTTTTCTGTGCTTTTGTCCTTTCCATTTGGAGAAAATAAAAGACGGTGGCGACTCTTGATTCCGCGACATTTCGCGAACCAGCATTAAACAGTCAGTTCCAGATCCACCGATCACAGAACTGGCGACTCTGCTGGGGAATTAACTTAAAGTGAGGTGTACCTTAGGGCTAGTTCATAACTGTGTTTTCAATTGTATTGACTTGCTTGCTTTACATTGTGGGACTGTCTTGGGAGTTCTATAGATCCTAACCCGGATCTAGGGATACCTTCTTAGAAAGTAGCAACAAGGCTGTGAGGGAACTGTGCGGGGTATACCGACATGGTTGAAACAGTCTGCTACGTTGATGTGGCACTTTGGTGTGTACCGGTAACCCTTGAGTTCAGTCAAGGAGAGTACGAGGCCTCCGCGTGGTGTCGTGAAGCATCAACAGACCTTAGGAACCTTAATTGAACTATCTTGGCCTCTTTAGGGTAGTGAGATAACTGACTTTGGTGCAGTCCGAGGTTGGTTGATACTCGATACTACGCTCAATTGAGGGTTGCTTTCCTGGAATATTTCGGTCGCCAGTTCAGTGGCTAAATCGAAACGATGAACAATGAAAGCAACCCCGTGATATTGGGAACCTTAGAACCCGGTTACTTTGATTAGGACAGGTTGAACCCACCAATTTCAAGAAGGTAATACCTAGACCTCATGCTGGCCTAAACTCTAAGGGCTTCACTTGTGTGACTTGTGTGCCTTCATACTTGAACTACTTGCATGCTTATTATCTGACCCCTGAGTTTCTTGCAGGTTTTGTTTATAGTCCTTAATTGGGACTCATAACAAGGTTTACCGAGTTTCTTGCAGGTTTTGTTTATAGTCCTTAATAGGGATTCATAACAGGGTTACTAAGTCTTGCAGGTTTTGTTTATAGTCCTTAATAGGGACTCATGACAAGGTTTACCAAATTTCTTGCAGGTTTTGTTTATAGTCCTTAATTGGGACTCATAACAAAGTATACTGAATTTCTTGCAGGGTCTGTTTATAGTCCTTAATCGGGACTCATAACAGGGTTCACCTACATCACCCCATGCATCGCATGACATCATACCATTGCATACATCCTAACCCATTTCAAGGATCTCAAGGGCTTGTGATGCAGGTCATGATGAACAATTATCCCAGCAAGGGGCAAAGAGGATTTATTTTCCTCTAGCCAAGGTTGTCAGAGGCTATGACCCACTTGATATGGTGAGCTTTGACACCTGAAGAATGATCCCCTAGCTAAGGTTATCAGGGGCTATGACCCACTGGATATGGTGAGCCTTTGACCCTTGAAGAAGGACTCTCAACAACGTGAAGTACCTTCAATCAAGTTACCGGTTTCCAACTCTAACAAGTTTCTCTGTTTACCCCGCGAGATCCTTGAAAACATTACATGCATGTCATACATCTCATTGCATTACAGGTATCCCTCTGCAGGTTGCTTACCCTTCTTCGCTGTTTATTTCAGCCGATCGTCATGAATCCTGAATCATCAGCTGAGCAGTCTATCAAGGCCCTCCAAGCTCAGAATGCCCAATTCCAAGGGCTAATCATGAACTTGACCCAGGGGCAGCAAGATCTGAAGGCTCTGCTCTTGAAGAAGGAAAAGAAGAAGAAGAGGACTGTCTTGTTCAGCCCTAGGCGCAGGTCTGGGAATACACCGCAGACTGAAACTGAAAGGACTACCCCATCTGTGAGGGAAAGCAGTCACCATGAGAGAGAGGTGCCTAGTCCAGTGGTCTCCGACAACGAGACGGATTTCAACGACGAACAGTACCCTCCGGCCGAAGACAAGTACAAACAGTTGGAGGATAGGCTGAAGGCTATGGAAATCCAACAGGTACCTGGGCTGGATTTTGGAGATCTGGGTTTGTCAGCTGGTGTGATTATTCCTCGGAAGTTCAAAGCACCATCCTTTACCAAGTATGACGGGGCGTCTTGTCCCAAGCTGCATCTAAGGTCCTATGTTCGGAAAATTCAGCCGTACTCTGCTGACAAGAATTTGTGGGTCCACTTCTTCCAGGAGAGTCTTTCAGGGACTCATCTCGAATGGTTCTATCAGCTGGATGGGACCAAGGTTCGTAACTAGGAGGAGTTGGCTACTGCTTTCTACAAGCAGTATCAATATAATGCCGACCTTGCTCCTACGCGTACCCAACTCCAGGGCATGTCGTTAGGATCAAGTGAAGGTTTTAAAGAATATGCACAGAAATGGAGGGATCTTGCTGGAAGGGTGCAGCCACCTTTGACTGACCGCGAGCTCGTCGACATGTTCTTGGGGACCTTGTCTGGTTCATTCTACAACCATCTAATTGGGAATTCTGCTGCTGGGTTTACAGATCTTGTCTTGACTGGGGAGAGAATCGAAGCTGGTATCAAGTCGGGGAAGATTCAAGAAACCGCACCTGCTGATGCTCAGAAAAAGCCCCACAGTGGGAAGAAGGAGTCCAATGCTATACATGGTAAAAAGGGTCATCATGATGTAGGGGCTATCCAGATTTCTGATCCCACGCCCGTTCAACCAAGAAAGAGCAATAGGCGTAGGATAAAGCATCAAGATAGGAAGTATACTGACATCAATATGTCTTTGTCTCAGGCATTACAGCAATTGCTGAAGGCGAAACTGATCACACTAAAGGATCCTCCTCAAAATCCTGATACTTCCTCTTCCAAGTACAACCCGGATGTGAGATGTGCCTACCATTCTGACAGTCCTAGACATGACACCGACGACTGTTGGACCTTGAAGAACAAGATACAGGATTTGATTGACGCCAAGGAGGTTGAATTTGAACACTGATCCTACACCAAATCATCGAGAATGTCTTTTGTTCATTCAAATGTTCAAGTTGTATTTTTCTTTGATTGTTCAAGCATTTATTCATGTTAAACATTGTTATCACATTAATGCATCGCTTATGGCTATTTTGAATCAATATATTCGTATTCACTAAACGCAAATTATTTTCATATTTTTTCTGATGTCAACTCTCTTTAATTCTAAGCCTCTTGAGGGAGGATGACGAAAACGATACCACGATCTACAGTATGCTTTTGAACAGACCCCGCTGATGAGGTACAGGCATTGTTTCAATCCCTAAACACTGGAGTTATAAGGATGATAAACCCTCGTCAACCCATCTGAGCCAAAGAAGTAGGAGTTTTTATTTTCGAAAATTAAAACCCTTTATCATAACCCGGGGCAGGGTAGTCTTCTCAGTTGATCCAAGTGCATAACGAATGACACCAAAGAGATCCTTACGAAAAAAACAGTGATGGTTCAGAACAATCACAAAGACAGGCAGTTGTTATCAAAAAAAATCATAAATGAAAAGCCCAAAAAAGTCTAAACCTACAAAGGGGACTTATGAAACTGGGGAATCCCGCTGACTGTAATTCCAAAAAAGGAAACGGTTCAGGCAAAAAAGAAAGGGATAACAAAAATCAAGAAAGAGGTCTTATAAACCCTCGACAAAAAATGACTGCCTATTCAAATAAACGTTCAATATCCGAATCATCACTAGTATATCAAAGCAAAGACTCAAACAAGGTCTAACGTATGATCAACTGAGTTTAGGTTTGGAGAACATCACGAAGAGCGGGTGGGTACAAATAATTTGAGCCTTTATCCTTTGTTTCTTAAACCGTGAACCAGGCCACGTTATAACCCGTAAAAGTCCTAGCTGAAGCACGGGTTAATTCGAAAGCATACTGTTACGAAAGGTATCCTGACTCCTTAAGGCCTACGGTAAATACGGAGTTGACATCACGTTTTACAAACATTCACCTGTTTTATGAAAAAAGAATGTATTTTCAAAATCTTCAAGACAGACATAAGCTTTGCATTTTTAACATAACTTTGTTTGCATATGACTTTTTGTTTGAACAGCATAGAAGTTCGCACGACGAAAGTCTAATGAATAAGAGTATATCCAATCAAGGGGCACGACATGATCGTGGTCCACCATCTGGGGCAGTTAAGTCAAGATCCAGAGAATCTCTCAAAAGGCCAAAAAGCCTGGAGCAAATCTCTGCCTAAGTCACTTGGGGCACTCCAGCAACGAATCTTGCACGATCAGACATCTTCTGGTAATATGACAACACAAGCAGCCAGGGGCACCTACCTGCATTCTAAGAGCGTGGACATAGTCGGAAAATACTACGCACAATCAAAGACCCGCTAGGTTGACATACCTAGGCAAAAATTAGGGCTTCCCGGCGAACCAAAAGGGTTCGAGCAAAATGAGGGATGAAATGAAAAAATCTCTGTACACCCGGCAAGTCGAAAACCTGAAAAGACGACTTGGGCAAAAATGGGTATCCTGGTGGACTGAAAACCCGAAAAGGCGGTCCAGGCAAAAGTTAGGGATCAAAGCGTACGACTATGTCCTGTCATCTTATCATCTGCCTACCAGAAGAAGGTTTGCCCATCAATGGCTATCAGCGCCTCAACAGGTCTTCCTCTCCCACATCAGAAACAGGGGCAATAAGAGTTGTCTAAGCAATCTAATTGTTCGGTCCTCCAAAGTACCAAGGTAGGTTCAGCTAAAGAACATAACCAGACATCCTAATCCCCCCAGAGAGTGAGCCAGCAAGCAATACACTTTCCCCGAGCAAAGCTACAATCAAACTTAAAGAAGTTGGGTATCCTCCAGCAGATCTCAACCTTCCCCAGCAGCATGTATATCCACAACAAGCATCCCCGGCAGTCTTGGTCTAAAGATTGTTCCCCGGCGGCATACCAGCATTCAAAGGAATCACTTCCCCAGCTTATCAAAACTTCCCCAAGAGAGTCCAATTCAGTCCCCCAGGAAAGTTGGAATTCATATCCCCAAGCAGTAAGCTTATCCCCAGTAAATTCTGGAAGCTTATCCCCTCGCAGAGCACGAACGCGTCGCCCGGCTTTATTTAAAGAGTTATTTCCTCAACAGGATATAACTGGGTTATCCTCAGCCAAAAGCCACGAAAAGAGCGTCGTCGCCGAAGTCTTCTTACCCCAGCGAAGTTCATCAACTACTTCCTATACAACAAGGGTATCCTCAGCAAACTACTGTCAACATTCAGCAAGGCATCCCTCTTCCCACAGAGTATTGCTTCTCAGCATGGTCACTAGAATATCTTTTCTCCCCGCAGAATCCGTGATTTGCCAAGTTTATTCCCCAACGGAGTTATCTTCTCCTACCGGTATACTTGCAACTATCATCCCCAGCGGAAGCAAAAGCTATTCTTCAACATCAGCCCAGGAGCGACTTCCCGGCACCCGTCAAGGATTTACTTTCCTAGACGAAAAACACATTCATAAAACGTCACATACATCATTATGGCATGCATAGACGCATCATATCACCCCAATCTCATTTATTTTTGAGAACATCTTAAAATCAGGCAATTCATGCATTATGACATTGCATACAACTAATTCGTTACTTTTTCAGGAAAGAACGATCAACAGACAAAAGTCTTCACCCTGCTGAGGTAGTAATCGTCCCAGATTCCTTCATCACCCTGCTGAGGTAGTAATCGTCCCAGATTCCTTCATCACCCTGCTGAGGTAGTAATCGTCTCAGATTCCTTCATCACCCTGCTGAGGTAGTAATCGTCTCAGATTCCTTCATCACCCTGCTGAGGTAGTAATCGCTCCTGATTCCTTCATCATCCTGCTGAGGTAGTAATCGCCCAAGGTTCTCTCATCATCCTGTTGAGGTAGTAATCGCCCAAGGTTCCTTCATCATTCTACTGAGGTAGTAATCGTCTCAGATTCCTTCATCATCCTATTTGGAGTAGCAATCGTCTCAGATTCCTTCATCATATATTTGGAGTAGCAATCGTCTTAGATTCCTTCATCATCCTGCTGAGGTAGTAATCGTCCCAGATTCCTTCATCATTCTGCTGAGGTAGTAATCGTCTCAGATTCCTTCATCATCCTATTTGGAGTAGCAATCGTCTCAGATTCCTTCATCATATATTTGGAGTAGCAATCGTCTCAGATTCCTTCATCATCCTACTGAGGTAGTAATCGTCCCAGATTCCTTCATCATTCTGCTGAGGTAGTAATCGTCTCAGATTCCTTCATCATCCTATTTGGAGTAGCAATCGTCTCAGATTCCTTCATCATTCTGCTGAGGTAGTAATCGTCCCAGATTCCTTCATCATCCTGCTGAGGTAGTAATCGTCCCAGATTCCTTCATCGTCCTGCTGAGGTAGTAATCATCCCAGATTCCTTCATCATTCTGCTGAGGTAGTAATCGTCCCAGATTCCTTCATCATATAGTTGGAGTAGCAATCGTCTCAGATTCCTTCATCACATCCTTATCAAAAAAACCTCCTCTGGTTCAGTCAGATCGAACCTAAGATCTCCCTGACTCTTATCCCAGTAGAAGACACCCAAGATTTTTCTCAACGAGCGTTGTTGAAGTTAAAGTCACCCAAGATTTTTCTCAACGAGCGTTGTTGAAGTTAAAGTCACCCAAGATTTTTCTCAACGAGCGTTGTTGAAGTTAAAGTCACCCAAGATTTTTCTCAACGAGCGTTGTTGAAGTTAAAGTCGCCCAAGGTTCTCTTACCATTCATGCTAAGGCAGTAACCATCCCTGGTTCATTCATCGCCGTTTGAAGCTCCAGGCTCAGCTCCTGTAACCAGTCAGGAGACATCTATACCAAGCATCTAAAGATCAGCTCCTGCAACGTGTCAGGTACTCATTTTTTTTCTTTCTTTTGCAGGTATGCAGGTTCTCACCAAGGAATCTCCTACGCGATCAACGTCCAGATGGCATCTATAAGCCCATTCCCATCACACTGCTACTATGTGAGCGCAAATTTCTGGGCACTCTAGTGTTCAATCATCTTCCACCCTCGGATTACGAAAGGCACGTCGGCCAATCTGTATCCTCAGGTCTAAGAAGATTGAACATGGGCAACTGTTGTACCCCAAAATTTGCCCTCCCATATTCTTCAAGAAATTGCCAAGCCAGGTCACAAAATTCCCCAAGGGTTATGCAGTTCAACTGTCTCCTATACAGTCAAAACTAGGGTTTGGGTTCTGATCAAGAAAACAAAGTTTTCAAGGGCCCAATCAAGTCTCATAGGCCTACAAATGTGGTCAAGCATCTTCATATCAAGTTTCAAGGCATTCAGCTCAAAATTGCACAGTTAAAACCCTAGATTGCACTACAGTCAACTGTAGGGGCAAAATGGTCATTTGGCAGTCAAAAGTTCAAATTTTTGGTCAACATATCATTTTGAAGCCACAAACATCATTTGATCAATGCTTGATCATGATTCTCAAAATTTGGCTCAGAAATCATCAAAGATGCAAAAGTTGTTATATTTGGACAGCTGAAAAAGTCAACTGAAATTGACCAGGGCATAACATTCACATGGATTATCAGAAAAATCCCATCCAAAGCCCATTTTGAAGATAAAGACATTTCCTACAACTCATCTTCATACTTCAAGTCCAAGAAATGCTCTCACAAAAAGTTATCAATTTCAACATTATAGGTCATTTTCAAAAGTCAACAAAAAGGGACTTTAAGTCAAAGGCCATAACTTGAGATTGGTAAATCAAAATGACATGGGACCAAAGGCATTGGTTAGAGGACTCAAAGACCTTTCCAAAATGTCCAAGAACATGAGAAAAGCTTAAAAATTGAGCAAGTTATGCCTTGTGGAAGTTGGGAAATTTTTGGGAATTTTGAAAAGTCAACTTTGATCCAAATGACCTAAAATTGCAAATGGGCCCATTTTTCTTCCATGATTCATCATTCCAAGCCTATGCACGACCATTTGGCCCAAAGGGAAGTATTTTCTCATTTTTTATTTATTTATTTGAATTTCTATTAATATTAATTCATTTAAATCAATTAAATATGTGGAAAATATCTAAATGAACCAAACAAATCTTTTTGTACACATTCTAGACTCAATATTTCGTGCACATGCTAATTAGGCAAGTTTTGGTTTGATTTGAGCATGATTGAACAAAGAACACATGAAAAAAAGATTCAAAAAGATCCTTGAAATCAAATATTCAAAATCCATAATTATGAGAGATTGGATTGAGTTTTTTAACCTAATAGCTTTACTACATATTCAAGATGATAACCCTAATGCTCATACACTAAAAGCTGCGCATAAGAGGCCATTACAAACTTGAAAAATTGCTTGAAAACTCAAAAACTGAAATCAACTTTAGGAGGCGATTGAAAGCACAACAACGATCCCAATAGCTTCCTGAAACCTCACTGAACGTGCTCCAATCAAAAACAACAACAAAAGCTCCAAGAATTGGTACCTATGACTCGAACTGTTTCAAAGAAATTGCAGAATCGTGCATCATAATTCACGCATCTTTTGCATCTTTTATTGGTGGATTTATATTCATTGTGATGTTTTAAAACTAACCATCATGTTTAATTGAGTTTTTGTGCTATATACGCGATGATACCATGTTTGAGATTCTAGGGTTTGCAGGTTTTAAATTAGGGGTTTTCAGACCAAGCAAAATTAGACCATCACAATGCCATCATTAGACTCAGTGCGTTTGGACGAGGAAAATCCGTGGGTCGCGCTCAATTTATGAGCACCCAGCAGCTAATCGTTATTTTCTTGTAGGTTGTCTACAGCAACGCTTAAAAACCGTTGCTTCATATCTTCATATTTCAGAAAAATAAAACGGAGTGGAGAAGATGATGACGTGTGGGGCGAGGAGTGGAGTATTCAAATTTTCGTGCGATTTCAAGTCATAGCTTTTTTCCTTTTTATAATATTTGTTAACTATTATATGTTAAAACATTTGAAGTGGCTCAGTTGGCAGGTGTTGAGCGTGGTGACTTCCAAGACCTGGGTTCGAACCCCAGGTCTGCGTACTCTTCACATTATTTTTCCACAGGAATTCATATACATTTTCAATGTCAAGGCACAGCGTATACCTTCATCATCCATCCATACACGCGTCTAGCTCCATCAATCTAAAGGCCATGGATTGGAGATCATGATGAACTCCAGTCAACGCTGAAGCATGCTAGCAAAAAAGTCAAAAAAGGGCCATGCTTAATGGGCCAGGTTGCTAAAACAATACCTCCAATTTGGGGCTACACCCCCCCTGGTTTGCATAATTTCTTTGCTTTCTTTATTTATTTGTAATCCTATTTTTTTAATTATTATTCCTTTAGTTAATCAATTTTTTTTACAAAATATAAATACACAAAAAATCAGAAAAAGAGAAAAAATATAATATTTATTTTATTTTAATTATTTTCATAGATAAATTGCATGTAAATATTTAGTTTTAATTAGGTTACAACTTTAATTCTTTTTAAATAACAAAAATCCAAAAATGTAGAATTAGGGTTTATTCAAGTTTTCATCCTTTATTTATTTTCTTTCATAAATATTTAATATTATTTTATTTATTTTCCTAATTAAATTGTACATAAAAAATAGGTTTAATTTAGGTTAAATTTTAATATTTTCATAATAAATCTAAAAAACACTAGAATTAGGGTTTGCATCCAATCTTCATTTTAATTAATTCTTTTTTCCATTAAATCTTAAAAACATAAAAATACCAAAAACATTTAATTTCAATTTTAATTCCTCGTTAACTTTAATTTTTTGCAAAAGGGTCCAACGCCCATATTTCTAATTCTCTTATTTCGCATATTTTATTTCGTTTATTATAATTGTGTATCTCTCCTAAAGCCATGTAACTCGGACGTTCTAATTCCTCGCACTTTTAATTTTATTTACTTTTCTGTCAAATCGGGTCCGGTTTAATTTTGGCGATGTGGACCCGCGCCATTTGTAATAGCTTTAGATTTATTTTTCTCGCAATATTTTGACTGTTAACAAAAAGCATGCAAGAATGAATGGCCATAATAAAATCAAGCGTAGATCATTTTAACATGACAAGACAAATGCAAACGAAAACGACACACGAATCGCACACACCACCCCTAGGGTACGCCTCACTGTTGCCTTGCCTTCGAAAGGTGATCGTCGAGTAGAAGACGTCTTAGTAAGTCCTCATGATCCGGGAACCTGGCATGAGGGTAGCTTCTAAGGTGTCTTCCCATTGCTCTGGTGATCACCATGTCCCGAACCTCGAATTGACCCGAACACCTCTAACGGTGGTGCTACCTACCTCTCAATGGTGGGATGGCACTACTTTTAAGGACATTTACACAGACGAATTCCTTAAGGTAGGTAGGTTCTCAAGGATACTTGCTCTAATCTCAAAAACAAACAAAAAATCTTTTCACACCAACACATTTTCAAAAGCTTTCAAAACAAACTTTTCAAACACTCTGACGTACGAGTCGAACTGAAATTTTTCAAAGAAACTTTTTAAAACCCACATTGAAAAGCAAACAAAACATTTTTGAAAACACATTGAGCAAGTATCTAAGAGCCCATGGATAACCATGGATAGAAAGGGTGCTAACACCTTCCCTTTCTATAATCTACCTCCCGAACCGAGAGCAATCTCTTTAAGGAATTTTTCTGTGCTTTTGTCCTTTCCATTTGGAGAAAATAAAAGACGGTGGCGACTCTTGCTTCCGCGACATTTCGCGAACCAGCGTTAAACAGTCAGTTCCAGATCCACCGATCACACCTGGTTTGGATGCCGACATTGTAGTTCACCATCTGCCAACCAAGGAAGATTGCCCTCCGGTAAAGCAAAAAGTCCGACGGATGCGTCCAGAGATGTCTGAAAAGATCAAGGCCGAGGTTATGAAACAGTTTGATGCCGGGTTCCTTGCAGTGACTTCTTACCCTCAGTGGGTTGCCAATGTTGTGCCAGTGCCGAAGAAGGACGGTAAAGTCAGAATGTGTGTCGACTACAGGGATCTGAACAGGGCCAGCCCCAAGGATGACTTCCCCCTACCTCACATTGATGTCCTTGTTGACAATACAGCTCAACACAAGGTGTTCTCCTTCATGGATGGTTTTTCAGGGTATAATCAGATCAAGATGGCTCCAGAAGATATGGAGAAGACTACCTTTGTGACTCAGTGGGGCACCTTCTGTTATAAGGTCATGCCATTCGGATTGAAAAATGCTGGGGCAACCTATCAACGTGCCATGGTTGCTTTATTTCATGATATGATCCATCATGAGATTGAGGTATACGTTGATGACATGATTGCGAGGTCTCAAACTGAGGAGGAGCACCTTGACCATCTGAGGAAGTTGTTTGACCGACTCAAGTTATACAAGCTGAGGTTGAATCCCAGCAAATGCACCTTTGGGGTAAGATCCGGAAAATCGCTAGGTTTCATTGTAAGTGATAAAGGTATTCAGGTGGACCCTGCCAAGGTAAAAGCCATACAAGAGATGCCGACTCCAAAAACAGAGAAAGAAGTCAGAGGTTTCCTAGGACGGCTGAATTACATTGCCCGATTCATCTCACATCTGACCGCTACTTGTGAGCCAATCTTCAAATTGTTGAAGAAAGATCAAGTAGTACGCTGGAATGATGAGTGTCAGGCCGCCTTTGAAAGAATAAAGGAATATCTCCAAGAGCCACCCATTCTTATGCCACCGGTGGAAGGAAGACCTCTGATACTTTACTTGACAGTACTTGACAATTCAATGGGGTGTGTGCTGGGGCAGCATGACGAGTCTGGCCGAAAAGAGCACGCTATTTATTACTTGAGCAAAAAGTTTACCGACTGTGAGTCTCGTTACTCACTGCTTGAGAAAACTTGCTGCGCTCTTGTATGGGCTGCTCGCCGGCTGAGACAGTATATGCTGACTCACACTACTTTATTGATTTCAAAGATGGATCCCATCAAGTACATATTTGAAAAGCCCGCTCTGTCTGGAAGAATAGCGAGATGGCAAATGATCTTAACAGAATATGACATCCAGTATACAACTCAGAAAGCAATTAAGGGAAGTGTACTGGCCGATCATTTGGCACACCAACCTGTGGACGATTACCAATCATTGAACTTTGATTTTCCGGACGAAGACATCATGGTGGTAACTGACTGTGAAGTACCTGGACCGGATGAAGGACCTGAGGAAGGATCCCGATGGTCTATGCATTTTGATGGAGCCTCCAATGCTTTGGGTAACGGTGTCGGCGCTGTAATCATATCTCCCAAAGGAACTCATACTCCCATCACCGCCCGATTATGTTTCAGCTGCACCAACAATATGGCAGAATATGAGGCATGTATCATGGGTTTACAAGCTGCAATCGACTTAAGGATAAAATTTCTAAGTGTCTTCTGAGATTCCGCTCTCGTGATCAATCAGATCAAAGGCGAGTGGGATACGAAACACCCGAATCTTATTCCTTACAAGGAGTATGTGTCGACCTTGCTCCCTCACTTTGAAGAGATAACTTTTGAGCATTTCCCCAGAGAGGAGAATCAGCTAGCGGACGCACTAGCCACGATGTCTTCAATGTTCAAAGTTAAATGGGACAATGAGGCTCCCCGAATCATAATCTGGAAGTTGGATGAACCGGCATACTGCTGTGAGCTCGAGGCTGAGAAGGTGGCTGAAAAACCCTGGTATCACGAGGTAAAGAGGTACTTGGAAGCTCAGGAATACCCTGAAGGTGCATCCGTCAATGATAAGAAGTTCATGAGAAGGTTTGCTGCAAAATTCTTCCTCAGCAGCGGCATTCTCTACAAACGGAATCATGATTCGACTCTGCTGCGTTGTGTGGATAAGGCTGAAGCGGAGAAAATCATGATGGAACTGCATGAAGGTACATTTGGAACACATTCCAGTGGACACACCATGGCTAAGAAAATCCTTCGGGCAGGATATTTCTGGTCCACAATGGAAGCCGATTGTTACCAGCACTCCCGAACTTGTCATAAATGCCAGATCTATGCTGACAAGGTGCATATCCCTCCGGTTCCTTTGAATGTCCTGACGGCACCTTGGCCTTTCGCAATGTGGGGCATCGATTTGATCGGTGAGATCCGACCAACGGCATCCAATGGGCATCGCTTCATCTTGGTGGCGATCGATTACTTCACGAAATGGGTTGAGGCAGCTTCCTATGCCACAGTAACCAAGAGCGTCGTGGCGCGTTTCATCCGGCATAATCTGATCTGTCGGTACGGCGTCCCAGAAAGAATCATTACGGACAATGGTACCAATCTCAATAACAAAATGATCACTGAACTCTGTGAACAATTCAAGATACAGCACCACAATTCTTCTCCCTACCGACCGAAGATGAATGGGGCTGTAGAGGCAGCCAATAAAAATATCAAGAAAATTGTGCAGAAGATGACAGTGACCTATAAAGATTGGCACGAGATGTTACCGTTCGCTCTTCATGGGTACCGCACCTCAGCAAGGACATCAACCGGGGCAACTCCCTTCTCCTTAGTCTATGGCATGGAGGCAGTCTTGCCAATCGAGATCCAGATACCCTCTCTCCGGATAATGAAGGATGCAGACTTGAATGAGGATGATTGGATCCAGACTCGACTTGATCAATTAAATCTGATTGACGAAAAGAGGCTCACTGCTATCTGTCATGGTCAAACGTATCAGAAACGGATGATCAGGGCATTTAACAAGAAAGTCAGACCGCAAGAGTATCAAGTTGGGGACCTGGTGATCAAACGCATCATCCTTCCTCAAAGTGATCCCCGGGGCAAATGGACCCCTACTTACGAAGGGCCATTTGTGGTTAAACGTGTGTTCTCAGGAGGAGCCATGATCCTAACCACCATGGATGGTGACGACCTTCCCCACCCCGCCAATGCAGACATAGTGAAAAAATACTACGCATAAATAAGAGACCCGCTAGGTTGACATACCTAGGCAAAATAAGGGCTTCCCGGTGAACCAAAAGGGTTCGGGCAAAAGTAAGGGATGAAATTAATAAAAAAATCTGTACACCCGGCAAGTCGAAAACCTGAAAGGGCGGCTTAGGCAAAAAATGGGTATCCCGGTGGACTGAAAACCCGAAAGGGCGGTCCAGGCAAAAGTTAGGGATAGAAGCGTAACACTATGTCTCATTGGATCACTTCGCATCCGGAATTCGGTATCAACTATCTGGCTCAGGTTTCGGCATCGACCAATCAGTTTCATCTTCAACTAGGTAGCAAAGCGATGAGACGTTCGAAGACATAAAGGCAATAGCAGAGTTGGAACCCAGTGGGATTGTTCACATAGCTGTTTTGTTTCCTTTTTCAAAATTGTAAACTCTATACTTTTTGGCGATGTCCTCTTACTAGGATGTCAGCCTCTTGTACAAAAAACGCCTATTCACAGGCAAAGTTTAAATCAATACAGATTCACTTGTCCATACAAATTACCATTGTTTTCTTTTTCTGTTTTGCGAAGAACGTCCAATGTTCATTGTTGATATATGCATTTGACATTAAATTGCTGATTCATAAATATTTGCATATAAAACAAGAGATTAATTACAAGTGACATCAAAGACAGGGGCAATGTGGAGTTGTCTAATGCAGTCTGGTTGTTTTGTCCGCCAAGGCACCAAGGTAGGTTCAACTGAAGAATGTGGCCAAATCATCTCAATTCCCCGCAGAGTAAAACAGGATGCGACAAATACTTTCCCCAAGCGGAGTTGATTCCCCGTCGATCCTGAAAAGGCACAACATTCCCCGGCAGATCTTAAAGCTCATCCCCAGTAGATTCTGGAAGCTTATCCCCTGCAGAGTACGGACGTCTCTCCCGAGTTTTATTTAGAGTTATTTCCTCACAAGGACTTATAACTGGGTTATCCTCAGCTAAAAGCCACGGAAGACCGCTCTCGGCAAAGTTCCTTCATTCCCCAGCGAAGTCTATCTTTGGTATTCCCAAGCAGAGTTTATCTTTGGAGTTCCCCAGCGGAGTTTATCATCATTATCCTCAGCGGAATCCGTCGTTAAAGTCCTCAGCAGGCCTCTCATCAAAACTTCGGCCAAATATCTCTTCCACAAAATAATTCTCCGGCCGTTCGTCAAGGATTTATTTTCCCCAAAGACGAAATTACATTCATGAACATTTTACATTTTCATACATCTTGCTTACATACATGATGAAACGCATACAACATCTCATGTTGAACATCATGATATTATGCATATCATACATCATGACATTGCATACAACTTACGTTTTTGCCTTTTCAGGAAAAAGACAATCTCAAAAACGACTACCTTCAACTGTCACAATTCCGGATCCGATACCTGTATCTAGCCAGGGCACATCTGAGAGTGATCAGTTTCCATACTCGACTCCTGTATCTAGCCAGGGCACGTCTGCAGAGTTCAAAGATTCGATTCCTGTATCCAGCCAGGGCACATCTATCAACTATAACAGCTCCAGATTCGATTCCTGTATCCAGCCAGGGCATATCTGCTGACTACATTTCCAGACTCGATTCCTGTATCTAGCCAGGGCACGTCTGAAGAGTTTGAAGATTCGATTCCTGTATCCAGCCAGGGCACATCTATTGACAACTATTTCCGGATTCGACTCCTGTATCCAGCCAGGGCACATCTGTGAGCAACCGATTGTAGATTCGATACCTGTATCTAGCCAGGGCATATCTGCACAAGGAGACTGAAGGTCAAACACCTGTAACAAGCCAGGAAATCATCCTCCTTCCTCAAATACACAAGTCTCTCGCTAAGAAATCTCTTACGCGATCGACACTTCCAAATGGCATCTATAAGCCCATTCCCGACAAAGTTCTGTCACATCTCCAGATGGCATCTGTAAGCCCATCCCCCTATCTACCGCCTCTTCAAATGGCATCTGTAAGCCCATTCCCGCCATCACATTGCTGATACTTCAACATGCGAGTGCAAATTTCCGGGCACTCTAGTGTCCAATCTCCTTTTACCCTCGAGTCACGAAAGGCAAACTTGCCAATCTAACTCTTCAGGTCCAAGAAGATTGAACAGGGGCAATTGTTGTACCCCAAAATTTTCCCTCCCATTTCCTCAACATTTTCTCATCACAAGACCTTTGAAGATCAAGATACAGTTAGGGTTTCCTCTGCTCAAGACTTCTCCTTGCTCTGTGGACTCAAAATTAGGGTTTGTGTTTGCCTAAAGATGTTTTGACCTAAAATGCCTAAGATGACTTTCATGCTTCATGTTGGACTCCCAAGTTTACCTATACCAAGTTTCAAGTCTTGATTCCAAGTTTTACCCAGTCAATTGGACAGTTGACCTAGAAATCAGCTGTATTGGGAAAAAAGTCAACTGTGGCCAATTGACAGTCAAATCTCATGAAATTTGATCCACATCAACATATTGAACTCATATGAACTATTTGATCAAGTTTGGATCACAATTCCACAAGAAATTTGATCAGATCACCAAAAGGGCAAAATGGTCATTTTTAGGGTTTTGACTGCACAAAGGCAATTTTTGACTGTTTGACCTAGCCAATGGCAAACCAAGCTCACATATGGACTCAAGGACCCCATGGAATCATCTTGACATGTTCATCAAGCTCAAAAGATCCCAAGTACACAAGATTGACAGTTGAATTTCCCAGTCAATTGATCAATTTGGACTGTATACTGAAAAGTCAAACTTTGACTTTTTGGTCAAAATCAAGAGTCAAGATTCATTTTTCATCAAAACATGCCAAATCATGAAACTTGTTCATCAAGAAATCACAAAATGCAAATTAGGGTTTGAAAATAGAATTTTTCATAACTTAGAATTTTTCTAAGTTATGAAAAACCCTAATTTTTTTCTCAACTTTGCCCCATCTTTTCACCATGATCCATTTGGATTCAAACAAAAGTCAAAACATGAAAGTTGTAGCTTGTTGCATAATCTATAACTTTGATTCACAAAGTTTTCTCATTTGAAGCTTTTATCTCAAGTTATAATTTTTTGAATAAGGGCACTAAACCATTTTTAACTTAGTGAAATTTAACCTATTTTGACAAGGTTTTCTACCCCACTTCAAGGCCACTTTTCATACCCTTCCACTTGGAATTTTGATTTGCATTTCAAAGATGGATTGTAGTACACATTCCAAGCTTTCCAAAATGTCCAAGAACTCATCAAAAAACCTCATAACTTGAGAGATTCGAATTTCATAAGTTGGCAAAAATTCACTTTTGTTCTTCATCAAGACATGTTCATAATCTTGCCAATTTGAAATCAGTTTGCTTTATGCTTGATTACAGGTCCTTGAACCATTTCATACTCAATAATTTAATGCATATTCAATGTGTTAAGGTCATGTTCTTTGTGTTCTAACATTGCATAATGGTTTAATCCTAAACTAGATAAAGTGAAATTTCCATTTTTGAAAAGTTTAGCTTTATGTCAAGTTTATAATCCAACAAGTACATGAAAGATCTGCTTTGCACAAGATTATGTGCATAACACACTGATCAAGAGAGGCTTATGCAGCACATTAGGAGGCCCCCTACTAACCTAAAACAACCAACTTGCTTTTGTTGCTTAAGATAGAAGAAAAGTCCATAACTTATGCTATCTCTCATCTCAGCTTAGACACACAACACAAAAGCTATCAAACACATTCCATAGAAAAAATCCAAGCTAACACACGAGCCCTTGCCATCTGAAACACTCCCATTGCTCTAATCACCTCAAAACTGCACAAACAGGGGAGCCCCTGCAGTTTGAGTGCAAACTCCCAATCCCTTCGAGCATTTTGATCCAAACCTTTTCCTCTACCTTCCCTACAACATATGCAAGCTAACCATGTCCTAAAATCAGACCTGTAACACCTCCAAGCCACTTCACCATTTTTAATTTTCTGTTTTGCAGTTGGAGTTCACTAGCTCGATCCAGGGAGTTTCAAGACAAAGTAGGAATTGGAAAAGCATCCTTACACTTCAAGGAAGCTGTACAAGTCATCATTTCACTCTGAAACACCCTCCATTGCAAAGCTCGACTCCAACTGAACAGGTATATTCATGGAGTTCTATCTCCCTTGTTAGGCATTGTTAGCTTTAGATTTTTGAAGAAAACATGTCACAATCATAGCCCTGAACATGCTCATATGTTTAGATTTCATTTATATTTCGTGTGCTTAGAGAATTTCATGTCTGAACATTGATGAAAAGTTAGGTCAGAAATGGGGGGGAGAGAAATTCTCCCTCATCTTAGAGAGATAGGTCATGTTCTTTATATGGTTGAAACCGTCTCTTAATGCTCTACACTTTTCATGTTATGAGTTTTGCTTGAAAGTCCAGGAATCCAGAGATAAAAAACGCGTGTTTTTGCTTGAAGAAGGTTGTACAGAGGTTGAAGAAGGAGTGGTCTGGGCTGGGCCTGGATTTATTTTCTTTTCACACCCCATTTCCATGTTTACACCCCCTGAGCCCATTTGTTCATTTCTTAACATTTTTGACTTTTTTTCTTTTTGGTTGACTTTGTTTATTTTTTCTCATGACATTAGAAAATTAAAAATATTTTTTTCATCATTTTTTGCATTTATTGCATATTTATTTGTTTATTTTCTTTGTTTGTATATAATATATATATGTACTATTATTAGAATAAATAGAAAATAGTGTAAATACAATTTTTATTTTTATTTACTTTCTGAAAATATTTCACACAAAAAATACTCTTTTTATATTTTATTAAAATATTAAATAAATATTTATTTTTGTGTATAATACATATTTAGGGTTTAATATATATATATATATGTGTGATTATTAATATATTTAAGACAAAATATAAAAATACTTGATTTTTTTTCATTCTTATTAATATTTGATATAAAAATACCTTTTTCCATAATACACTTCCTTTTATTTTATTTTTATAAATAATGAATAAATAGTTGTATTAAATTAGAAAATAATACCTTTTTTTTTCTTCTTTAAAAATTAGGGTTTTTACCCTAAGTTCAAAATCCCCCAAAAATAATACATTTTTTTATTTTCTTTTCTCTTTTACATAAATAATATTTTTTCATACATATACAAAACATTTTTGTGCATCTTGCATTTTTATTTAATTTTTGTACATTATTTAAATTGCGAATACTCAATTGATGTAATAATTTAGATTTAAATTCTTGTCAATATCCCCCATTTGAACATTTGTACCCCCCTTCCCATATTTGGTTTTGTAATAGCTTAGTAATTTTAATTTCGCACTTTATTGCTTTCTAATGATAACATGTTAGAATTAGGGTTTGTATGCGAAAAAACGATAAAAAATAGTTTGACCTAATACAAGATAAACAAGCATGAAAATGGACACACAAATCACACTTGCACCCCCTAGGGTATTCCACTTGTTGCCTTCAAATAAATGGGCCATATTGTATGTTGAACTTCTTTGGGCAAAGCAAACAATTTGAATGATCATAGTCCCTCGACAAAACTTTTCAAAAACAAACAAAAACAAATGATCAAGTCCCTTAGAGAAATTGCTCAAAGACATTTAACGCCGTTGCAATTATGGTCCATACGATGACCCGCGCCTGTCCCTTTCACATCCTAACGCAAGGTTGCCCACCAAATACAATGGTGGAGCAAACTTGTTAAAAGGGTTAAAGTATAGCAATGATCTTTTGAGGAATTTAGGGGTAGATAACCTCTTAGTTACTTGAATCAACTTGCAAAACAAAACACTTGCCTAATTTCAAAATCACACATCACTACACTTTCAAAACAACTTTCAAAAACAAATGAAAACTTTTTCAAAAGACATACATCTTTGTATACATCCCCACATGGATTATTACAAAGGTTGCCACCACATTGGCCTCTTTTCAAAAACATTTTCAAACCCACACACTCAAGCACCATTTAAAACAATTGAAAACAAAAGGCAAGTGATCTAAGCAAGTAACTAAGAGCCCATGGATAACCATGGATAGAAAGGGTGCTAATACCTTCCCTTTCTATAATCTATTCCCCGAACCCAAGAAAACATCTCAAAAGGTTTTTGCTGTGCTTTTTAACCTTTCCTTAGGATAAAATAAAAAGTCGGTGGCGACTCTTGCTAACCGCAACATTTGCGAATACAAACGCAAAACCTCAAGTCAGTTCTCCCACCGTATCACACTTTCTATATTTTTACATTGAGAATGCGACGATTCGATTTGGTTGTAAATAATATTTGGACACTACTATTCTGATAAGACTCATCCCCATTTGTAAACATTTGTACCCCCATCCCCGGATACTTATTTGTAATAGCTTAGACTTTAAATTCCCGCAATTTATCGCTTTCCATATACTGTATAGTAATTAGGGCTTGTATGCAAAATCAATCAACAAATAGCTTGACCTAATCCAAGATAAACATGCATGAAAAACAATCACAATGCACACTTGCACCCCTAGGGTTTCATCCACTTGTTGCCTTCAAAAATGGGCCATGGTTGCATGTTGAGTACTTTGGCAAAACAAAAACAAATGAAATGATCATAGTCCCTCGATGATGCTATCCGAGTTGCCTAAACAAAAATGATCAAGTCCCTCAAGAAAGTTGCCAAAGATACTTGACATTGTTGCTTTCATGGTCTATACAATGACCCGTGCATGTCCCGTTAAAACATCCTAAAGTAAGGTTGTTCACCAAATACAATGGTGAAACGACACTGTTAAAAGGGTTAAAACATGAGAAAGATCTTTGAGTAAAATAGGGTAGACAAACTCTTAGTTACTTGATCAAAAAACTTGCAAAAACATCCTTGCCATTTTTCAAACACACATCTCCATACAATTTCAAAACAAACTTTCAAAAAAAAACATTGAAACATCTTTTCAAAAAGACATACACCTTTGTATATACTCAAACAAGAGTCATTACAAAGGTTGCCTAGACAAGGCATCTTTTTCAAAACATTTTCAAAAACCACACACACAAAAGCACCATTTCAAACAATTGAAAAGCAAAGGCAAGTGATCTAAAACAAGTAACTAAGAGCCCATGGATAACCATGGATGAAAAGGGTGCTAGCACCTTCCCTTTTCATAATCTACCCCCCGAACCCACGAAAACATCTCAAAGGTCTTTCCTGTGCTTTTTGACCTTTCCTTAGGATAAAATAAAAATTCGGTGGCGACTCTTGCTAAACCGAACAAATGCGAAAACAAACGCAAAACCTCAAGTCAGTTCTCCCACCGTATCACAATTACCCTCATAAGTCATTTCAAAGAATCAAATATAGACTTAGTAGAGTCTCTATTTGTTATCTTTTCATACTCGGCGTAAGAAATCGCATTCAACGAAATGGTTCTTGCTTTATGATGATTCTTATAATCTTTCTTTTGTTTTTTAATCATCATTCTTATTTCAATCTTATTTTTGCTAGCATCCACAAGATGCTAGTAGCCCTCTACTACCATATTTCATAGATCAATGTCATGACCAAGAAAGAAACTTTCAAGTCTACCTTTCCAATTATCAAATATTTTTCCATCAAAGATTGGAGGTTTAGGGTTATAGTTATCTCTTTCATTGATAACGGGTGCAACCGGTGGTGGAATAGCCATATGTGTTTCCACAGAAAATTCTAGATCTTTATCTCACGCAGTTAAGTGTTTGATAAATAATTAATACCTGAACTAAAGCTCTGATGCCAATTGAAGGTGTGAGAGACACAATAAAGGGGGTTTGAATTGGGTCTCTATGTTTAAAACAAATTCATCCCAAAACAAAACAAAGAACACAAGAACAAAAATAAATGATATATATTTTTATCCTAGTTCAATGTTAACAAAGCTAAACCAGTCTATCTGCCAAGGTGATTTTTCTTTCTCAAACAAGGACTTAATCCACCTGATTACAAACCCAACAAAGACCAACTGTCAATGTTGCAAACCATAAATACTACCCATAAATGTCTTCTTGAGAATCTTGACTAAAGCCTTAGTCTCTTAAGGAACTATTAACTTAAAAGTTAAAATACAAAGAGTGTGTTTATAGAATTGCTTCTTGAAAGCAAATTACACAAATTTGAGTATAATGAAATAACACAACAATGTTAATATCAAGTTAATTAACAAAATATCCTTGCTTACGAGTTAAAAAACAAAAGTTTCTTGCGTTTATAACATTATAAAAGAATATTTGAAAAAGAGTTGAGCAGCATTTCAGTAAGTTCTGTAGAGAAATCATTTTTTTCTTGAATCTTCCAAGTCTTCCTTTTATATCCAAAAAGAAACCTGTTGGAGGATAGAATAGTAATACTTAATTCCAGTTTTTTATCCACAACGGTGAACGGTCAGTGAGGGAGTGGTAGACGATATAGTACCATAGTATTGTCTTTGCGCCACCATATCAGGGTAGTGGGGACATTTGTACCTTATACTATTCTCTCACATAAACCAATTTTAATCTTATCTTCTAATCTTCAGAAGCTTCTGATGGTTGATGATGAATCATGCTTAGAAGGACCAAAACTAGAATCTCAGAACTTAAGTCTTCAAAGTCTTCATATCTCGTTCATACAGAACCATGTCTTCAAAGACTTTAACACTTGGTATTCATAGTTTTTGTCTTCAGAATCTTCAGAACATGTTCTTCCACAACCTTGTCTTCAGAATCTTCATAGCTTGGACAAATAGAATCAGAGCTTGAGAAGTCTTCAAAAGCTCTCCCTGAAGAGTCATGATTAGAAGCTCTATCACTAACGTTTATCAAAATCGTTGTTATTGAATCATTATAGAACTTGAATGGGTCTTTATAAACACAACTGGTTTCTTCCAGAGTCAGAGTATGTTGAGTTCAGAACCTGATGACATCACACGCCTTATCTTCAGAGTCAGAACCTGTTAGAAAATGCTACACACTAGATAGAAACTGTTAGAGTACTAAATTATTCTCTAAGATACCATGTAATGTTATCATCAAAACATAAGGTCAGATGCATAACCAAATCTTGTTCTTACACTTATCACGGATCAGGGGAAGTTTATCTTTGTAACTGATCATTTTTATGGAAATAAAAGGTGGGGGAAATTACTTGACAAGATATTAAACATGATAACAAAGAAGATGGTAAGCCACAGGGCTTTTGCATCATGCCTCCAAATAACAAAAATACCAAATAAGGAAGATATTATCCACTTGCTCTGTAAACAACAGCAACATGTGTTAATAAAAAGACAAAAACCATTTACTGTTCACCTAATATAATACAATGGTGGCTCCTTAAGACACGTGTTTAAATATATTATTGCAGTTTCAGTTTTAACAAGGGCAATAAATTGATCGGAAAGAGAAGGATTTTTTTATGACTTCGGGCTTTGAGAATATGACTCTGTTTGATTCTCTTGCTCTAGGATCACCATCACCGAAGAAACTTTGATGAGATTTGGTAGATTGAATGCTTAGGGTTTTGGCGATTTCATAAATGAGGGATTTGAAATTGAGATAGTACAGTGGATTGCATGGTCAATGAAAAAAAATTCTCAAAAATAAATAAAGAAAAAATTCACTTGGATTTTAAAGAATAAATAAATATTAAAAGAAAATCAACATGGACATGCCATGTCAACAAAAATGAAGATTCTATGTCATTTGGTCAACTAAAGGGCAAAATATACAAAATCTTAACATTACAAGCGGGGAATCAAAAAAATATTACATGAGGGTAAATGGAATCTCCCTAACATTACAGGGGGTAACATATATTTAACTCAAAAATTTATAATGCAAAAATCTAGTTTGTTAAGAAGATTGGTTGGCCATTCATAAATCTTAATACTATACAGAAGCATGTCTAATGTTACTGACAAGATCAATTGAACCCTACCCATCATACAAAGAAGGTATCAGTTTCAAGTAGAAATGATGAGTTCTAGGATTTCTTTTGAATATGAGAACTACAAGATGATTGGTTTTTGTCCCACATTGAATCCAAGCATAGTTATAATTTTACTTAGCCTAGATCCAGAAGTACCTCCATCATAAAGCTAACATTTAATTGGATTGATGTGTTAACCATGATTCTGACCATATTCTTGAAGGATATGGTTAATGAATGGCTCTATAAAATATCATAAGGTCATCATCAAAAAAGTGTGGCTATGAATGGTTGTCTTACCAAATTATATGCATATCAACTTACCTTGATCCACCAACATAGATAAATGTATACTAAGTGGCTCTTCAGCAATGCTGAAGAGCAAGGGAGACTGAGGATCCCCTTGCCTCACTCCTCTGTAGCAAGAAAAAAATCATGCAAATTTTCTATTTATCATGATTGATAATTTGGATGAGTGTAGAATGGTAAGTATCAAATAACAAAACTTTGATCAAAATAAAATTGAACAAAAACTTTAATAAGATATTATCAATCTAAAGTATCAAATATTTTTATGATGTCTATCTTCAAATCCACACTACCTCTAAAGGATTTCGTATCCAACATATTAATGGATTTTGAAGTAATTCTAATGCACTCATAAATATTTATGCCCCTAATGAATCCTTTTTCGTGTTATAAAACAGTTTTAGGAGCTAATATGGTCAACTTATATGCAATGATATTAGCGGTTATTTTTAATTGAAATTTGGTAGTGAAATAGGTATATAGTGCTCTATAGAATCTGCTTCATGTTGTTTAGGTATTAAATTCACCAAATTGATCACATCAGTCCTACTATATCTCAATTGGCTTGGAAAAAACATCCCCAAAGCCATATTGTGTATTGCATTCTTAATTTCCTTCGAAAATTACTAACTATTAAGTCCTAATAAAATCATTGACCTATAAGGCTTGCATAACCAATCTCCCACTAGCACTAGATTCAATCTGACATACATCTAATATCCATAATCTAGTGTGGTCATCATGCTTTTGTTGTGCAAAAGGTTTTATCAGTGGGTTAGCAATATTGTCAAGTGTTAGGACTCTGTATATCTTCACAGATGACTTTCTATTAATTGTTGAACCAATGATTCCTTATGCTCATTTCCTTGTTGAGTGTCTTAAACAAATCAGACTTAAGAGATTTACATTAAAGTTTAGATAAAATCATTATTCAAACTTATGGACTTTTTGTGCAAAATATAAGAATCTTACTGTGTTGAGTTTGTCTAAATAATATGTAACTTTTTCTATTGAAGTGGATCAAACTAAATTCTTTATTGCAACTATATATACAAGTAACTATCATGTGGTTAGAAGACAGTTATGAAAAGAACTTACCAACCATTAATAGGCCAATCTAGACCCTTGGTGCATGTTATGTGATTTCAATGCAATTATTGGTTCCTATGAGAAATTTGGCAGATTCCCTCCAAACAATACTTCCACTGTTGAGTTTTTTAGTTAGACAAATAAAAATTAGCTTATGCATCTTGACATTGATGATAGTTATTACACTTAGATCAATGGTAGGAAAGGTGGAGTTTACTCTTATTTTAGGCTTGACAGAGTCATTTGTAATGAGATTTGGCTAGATAATTGGAACACAGTCAATTGCTCCACTTTGATCAATAATCACTCAGACCACTACTCTATTCTTCTCCATTGTGACAAAGGTAGGTTTGATTCGGCTAGGAAATTCAAATTTATGAAGGTTTAGACTCTAGATGATAGATGCAAATAATTAATTATTGATTATTGGAATACTTATGTGGTTGGTTTCCCTATGTTTCTTTTATCTGCTAAGTTGAGCTCTCTTAAACCTATTCTTAAGAAATGTAACAAATAGGTATTTTAAAATATTCATCTTAAATCCACTTAAGTTATTGATGAAGTTAACAAGATACAAAGTTTGATTAATTGTGCATATTACAATGATGATCTTGAATTGGAGGGAAAAACCATATTATCCAAGCCCTACATTTGACAATTATGCATTTCATTATTAAAGGTTGATTGTGAGGTCTTGCAATGTACTAACATTAATTAGAGAAATGTGGTACATTATAAGATACAGTGTACTTAAGTGAAATATAGAACATTGTACGGTATAGTGTACTTAAGTAAAATAAGGAACATAGTAAGACACAATGTGCTTAAGTGAAATATGAAATAATGTAAGATATGATGCACTTAAGTGAAATACAATACAAGAGACTGTGGACCGTCATGAATATTTTATCTTAGGCCCGCATAATATAAATGATATCAGCCCACTCACATACAGTCACGTGAGATGCACGAAATACTTTAAATATGGTTCGAAGAGTTAGAATAAGTGCTTGGCACATAGGTAACATCACGAAATCATGATATTTCCTCATATGTGAATCACCCACCACATTATCTAATCAAGTAGGATAGTATTAATCAAGAAAGAGGAAATAACATTAAGACTCAACATGTCTCATTAGATCGTATGTATGTGTGTGTGTGTGTGTGTGTGTGTGCATATGTGTGTGCGTGTGTGTGCGTGTTTTCTAATAATCATGTTTTTTTGAAATAAAGAGTTGTATCTTGTTTAGATCTTGATAAAGTCATAATTCTGATAATGGTGGAGGCTTAACTTTTCGATAGCATGCTTCAATTATGATCTTAATTAGTGGTGGTTTAACCCTTATTTTATTTATCATTTTCTAGTTACATTAAGGGAAATTAAACACGATAAGGTTTAAAATGAATACATTAGAAAGAGTGTTAGGATAGTATTTATAGTAAAAATAAATTTAAATGATTTTGGTATGTAGAGAAAAGACCGTAGATTTTGTTGTAGGAAGACATATTGTGAGTTCAACTTCATCATCAAATGTTTTGCATAATATCAAAACTATGAAAAGCTTGCACTTCTGTATATTGGACGGTATCATAATGTCTTGTGGCACTCCTCTGCATTAGAGGCCTTAGGAATCACTAAAAAGCATTTAGAAATTGATCTAAGTCATTAAAAATAAGTTTATGCATAAATTTTTACTGCATGTGTCGACACATCCGCTTTTCAGGTCGACACATGTGTGATCGGTGGATCTGGAACTGACTGTTTAACGCTGGTTCGCGAAATGTCGCGGAAGCAAGAGTCGCCACCGTCTTTTATTTTCTCCAAATGGAAAGGACAAAAGCACAGAAAAATTCCTTTTAAGAGATTGCTCTCGGTTCGGGAGGTAGGTTATAGAAAGGGAAGGTGTTAGCACCCTTTCTATCCATGGTTATCCATGGGCTCTTAGATACTTGCTCATTTGTGTTTTCAAAATTGTTTGTTTGCTTTTCAATGTGGGTTTAAAAAGTTTCTTTGAAAAATTTCAGATCGACTCATACGTCAGAGTGTTTGAAAAGTTTGCTTTGAAAGCTTTTGAAAATGTGTCAGTGTGAAAAGTCTTTTGAGTTTGTTTTGAGATTAGAGCAAGTATCCTTGAGAACCTACCTACCCTAAGGAATTCGTCTATGTAGATGTCCTTAAAAGTAGTGCCATCCCACCATTGAGAGGTAGGTAGCACCACCGTTGGAGGTGTTCGGGTCAATTCGAGGTTTAGGGACGTGGTGATCACCAGAGCAATGGGAAGACACCTTAGAAGCTACCCTCATGCCAGGTTCCCGGATCATGAGGACTTACTAAGACATCCTCTACTCGACGATCACCTTTCGAAAGGCAACAGTGAGGCGTACCCTAGGGGTGGTGTGTGCGAATCGTGTGTCATGTTTCAGTTATTTGTCTTGTCATGTTTGTCGTGTTCTACGCTTGATTTTAATTTGGGCCAAACATTCTTGCATGCATATTTAACAGTTAAGTATTTGCGAGGAAAAATAAATCTAAGGCTATTACAAACGGCGCGGGTCCACATCGCCAAAATTAAACCGGACCCGATTTAGCAGAAAAGTAAATAATGCGAAGAAATAAAGTGCGAAAAGTAAAGTTACATGGCTTAGGGACAATTACATAATTATAATTAAACGACATAAGATAAATGCGCAAGTTAAATAATTGAAATGACGGGCGTTGGACCCTTTTGCAAAATATTAAAAGTTAATGAGAATTAAAAATTAAATGATTAAATGTTTTTGTTATTTTTTGTGTTTTTTAGATTTAATGAGAAAAGAAATTAATTGAAATTAAATTAAAAGGCAAACCCTAATTCTAATATTTTTTAATTATTAAGAAAGAATTAAAATATGATCTAAATTACACCCTAATTTATTTATGCACAATTTTTAATTTATGAAAATAACTAAATAATATTATTCTGAAAAAGGAAAAATTAAAAGGAAAATCAAAAAAGATATTAAACCTAAATTCTATTTTTGGTGTTTTTTTATTAAAAAAGATTAAAACTATAACCTAATTAAACTAAATATTTACATGTTTATTTGAGGATAATCATAATAAAATAAATATCATATTTTTTGTATTTTCTGGATTTTTATGATGTTTCTTTATATTTTGTAAAAAAGAGAGAAAATTAATTAATTAAAGCAATAAAAATAAATAATACAATAATTAAAATAATAAAAAGAAAAGAAAAGCAAACCAGGGGGTGTTCTGTCCCATTATGGAGGTGAGGCCCAAGAACATTGGCCCAATAAGCTGGACATTGGTTGACTTTCTTGGATCATATGTCAGCGTTTTGACGTGGTGTATGGTGCTCTACCAATCTTTGCCCTTGGCTTGATCTCATGGGGACGCGTGGCTGCCTGATGGTGAAGGAATATGGTGCACTGGGACATTAGCAAAGCATAGGAACCTGCGTTGAAAAATAGCATTGGAAATTGCCAGACCTGGGACTCGAACCCAGGTCATGAAGGTTAATGCGTGGATAGCTTGCCAGCTGAGCTATTTAGTTACTTTGATATATAATATACAAATAAATAATATAATATAAAAACGAAGCGTGAGTGGATTAGCGCGCGAGAATTTGAATTAACGTATCACGTTCTAACACGTCTTCGTCTCCTCCATATGCCTGAAACTGAAAAACATAAGGCAACGGTTTAGCAAGCGTGGCCTAAGGCCGCATACCAAGAAATAGCGAATAGACCCTCGACGCTCATAAATTGAGCGCGAGGGTAGGAATCTCTTCGTCTCTACGCTCTGAGCACGTCCATGGTATTGAGAACGTCCAATTTTGCTATATTTGGAAACCCTTAATTCCAAAGCTGAAAAACCCTAATGCTTGTTAATGGCGAAATCGCGTGGATGGCATGAAAACTTAATCAAATATGATGGTTAGTTCACAAACTTCATCAGGAACACGAATATATAATTAAAATGCCATGATCATGCTTTAAAACCAAAATACGATTAGGAATTTTTTTGGATGCAGTTCACACTCAATGTACCGATTCTTCGTGTTTGAATTGATGCTAATGATTGGCACGTGTTCAGAATCACCCAAGGAAGCTATTGGAATGGAAGTTGAAGCTTGAATCTACCTATAACCTTGAGATCAGTTTTCAATTTTTGGACAATTTTCAAGTTTGTGTTTTGCTTTCTGAGCGCAGCTTGCAGTCTAAAATCATTAGGGTTGTGATGCTGAGTATGTATAGAGGCTTTTAGGTCAAGAAAGTTGTACAAAATCTCATGCATTGATGATTTCACATATTTGATTTTGGAAAATCTTTTTCATATCTTTTTTCATGGTTTTTGTGTCAATTAGGTTTCAAACAAGCCAAAACCTTCTATATTAGCATGTGTACGAAATCTCAAGTTCAAATCATGCATAAAAAGATTTGTTTAGGTCAATTTTGTATTTTTCACATATTAAAATAATTTAAATGAATTAATATTGATATAAATTCAAATAAATAATTAAAAAATATGAAAATACTTCCCTTTGGGCCTAATGGTCGTGCATAGGCTTGACATGAAGAATCTTGGAAGAAAAATGGACCCATTTGCATTTTTAGGCCTTTTGCATCATTGTTGACTTTTCAAAATTCCTAAAAATTTCCCAACTTCCACAAGGCATAACTTGGTCAATTTTTAAGCTTTTCACATGTTCTTGGACATTTTGGAAAGGTCTTTGAGTCCTTTAACCAATGCCTTTGGTCCCATGTCATTTTGATTTACCAATCTCAAGTTATGGTCTTTGACTTAAAGTCCCTTTTTGTTGACTTTTGAAAATGACCTATAATGTTGAAATTGATAACTTTTTGTGAGAGCATTTCTTGGACTTGGAACATGAAGATGAATTGTAGGAAATGTCTTTCTCTTCAAAATGAGCTTTGGATGGAATTTTTCTGATAATCCATGTGAAAGTTATGCCTTGGTCAATTTCAGTTGACTTTTTCAGCTGTCCAAATATAGCAACTTTTGCATCTTTGATGATTTCTGAGCCAAACTTTGAGAATCATGATCAAGCATTGATCAAATGATGTTTGTGGCTTCAAAATGACATATTGACCAAAAATTTGAACTTTTGACTGTCAAATGACCATTTTGCCCCTACAGTTGACTGTAGTGCAATCTAGGGTTTTGACTGTGCAATCTTGAGCTGAATGCCTTGAAATTTGACATGAAGATACTTGACCATCTTTGTAGGCATATGAGACTTGATTGGGCCTTTTAAAAGTTCATTTGCTTGACCAGAACACAAACCCTAGTTTTGACTGTGTAGGAGACAATTGAGCTGCACAACCCTTGGGGAATTTTGTGACCTTGACTTGGCAATTTCTTGATGAATATGGGAGGGCAAATTTTGGGGTACAACAGTTGCCCCTGTTCAATCTTCTTAGACCTGAGGATGCAGATTGGCTGACGTGCCTTTCGTAATCCGAGGGTAGAAGATGATTGGACACTAAAGTGCCCAGAAATTTGTGCTCACATAGTAGCAGTGATGATGAGGGAATGGGCTTATAGATGCCATTTGGGTGTTGCTTGGATAGGATGATGGGCTTATAGATGCCATCTGGATGTTGATCGCGTAAGAGATTCCTTAGCGAGAACCTGCATACCTGCGAAACAAAAAAATGAGTACCTGACACGTTGCAGGAGCTGATTTTAGATGCTTGATATAGATATGTCCTGACTGGTTACAGGAGCTGGGTCTGGAGCTTCAAACGCTGATGAATGAACCAGGGATGGTTACTGCCTTAGCATGGATGGTAAGAGAATCCTGAATGATTTCAACCTCAACAACGCTCGTTGAGAAAATTTTGGTGAGGATTACCATCTTCGTAGTGTCAGAAAGAGAACCAAAGGACATTATAATCTCAAAGGGAGTCACCTCACTCACCGTTGGAGAGGGAACTATAGGAAATTATAATCTGGAAGGAAATATCACCTCACTCGCCGTTGGAGAGGGAAACATCTTGAAAGGGAATTACCACCTCACTCGCCGTTGGAGAGGGGACCATAAGAGAATATCACCTCACGCTCATGCCGGAGAGGGAAACATCTGAAGAAGGAATTACCACCTCACACGCCGCTGGAGAGGGGACCATAAGAGAATATCACCTCACGCTCATGCCGGAGAGGGGAACATCTGAAGAAGGAATTACCACCTCACACGCCGTTGGAGAGGGGACCATCTGAAAAAGGGATTACTACCTCACACACCGCTGGAGAGGGAACCATAGGGGACTGCTGAGTCTTTATCAGAAAAATCTGTTGGGCATCGATTTAGCTGGACTAGAGGAGGTCTTGAAATATCTTCAACTGGAATAAGTGACAGAATGTTGCCATATCTGGTTTACATCTGGACTATATCTGGAAGGAGATCTGGAAGCAGTATCAGAACGTCACCATATCTGGATCATATCTGAAACTATATCTGAAGGATACCTGGAAGCAGTATCAGAACGTCACCATCTCTGGATCATATCCGAAACTATATCTGAAGGATACCTGGAAGCAGCATCAGAACGTCACCATCTCTGGGTCATATCTGAAACTATATCGAGAAGGAAATCTGGAAGCAGCATCAGAACGTCACCATCGCTGGGTTTACATCTGAAACTATATCTAGAAGGAAATCTGGAAGCAGTATCAGAACGTCACCATCGCTGGGCTTACATCTGAAACTATATCGAGAAGGAATTCTGGAGGCAGTATCAGAACGTCACCATCGCTGGGCTTACATCTGAAACTATATCTAAAAGGGAATCTGGAAGCAGTATCAGAACGTCACCATCGCTGGGCTTACATCTGAAACTATATCTAGAAGGAATTGCGTTTAGTTGATAGTAGTCATTTTTGTATTGATCTTTTTCCTGAAAAGGCAAAACATAATTGTATGTAAAATCATGATGCATGAACTGTATGTTTTCAAGATCAATGAGATTCGTGTAATATGATGCATATGCATGCTATAATTACGTATGTGACGTTTTATGAATGTATGTTTTCGTCGTAGGAAAATAACTCCTTGACGGGTGCCGGGAAGTCGCATCCTGGGCTGATGTGGAAGAATAGCTTTTGCTTCCGCTGGGGATGATAGTTGCAAGTATACCGGTAGGAGAAGATAACTCCGTTGAGGAATAAACTTGGCAAATGGAATAATTCTGCGGGAGAAAAGATACTCTAGCGATCATGCTGGGGAGTGCTACTCTGTGGGGATAGCGATGCTTTGCTGAGTTGATGAAGATAACTCCGCTGGGGATACCGTTGATGAGTTATGCTGGGAGATTTGATGGATTCCGCTGGGGATATCCTTGTTGTGCTGGAAGTGTTGATAGACTTCGCTGGGGGTAGAAAGATACTTTGCCGAGGACGCTCTTTCCGTGGCTTTTGGCTGAGGATAACCCAGTTATATCCTGTTACGGAAATAACTCTTTAAATTAAGCCGGGACGACGCGTTCGTGCTCTGAGGAGGGATAAGCTTCCAGAATCTACTGGGGATAAGCTTACTGCTTGGGGGTATGAACTCCAAATTTCTTGGGGAACTGGATTGGACTCTCATGGGGAGTTTTGATGTGCTGGAGTGATTCCTTTGAATGGTGGTATACCGCCGGGGAACAATCTTTAGACCAAGACTGCCGGGGATACTTGTTAAGAATATATGTATTGCTGCTGAGGAATGTTTGAGATCGGCTGAAGGATACTCAATTCCCTCGATATTTGATAATTTTGCTTGGAGAGAGATGTACTGTTTTGCTGAACTACTCTCTGGGGAATTAAGATCCTCGGTCATGTTCTTTAGCTGAACCTACCTTGGTACCTTGGAGGATAGAACAAACAGACTGCTCAGACCGCCCGTTATTGCCCCTGTTTCTATGGGGTGCTGATAGTTGTTGGCGGACAAACCTTCTTCTGGTAGACAGATGGCGGGACATAGTCGTACGCTTTTAATCCCTAACTTTTGCCTGGACCGCCCTTTCGGGTTTTCAGTCCACCGGGATACCCATTTTTGCCCAAGCCGCCTTTTCAGGTTTTCGACTTGCCGGGTGTACAGATTTTTCATTTCATCCCTTCATTTTGCCCGAACCCTTTTGGTTCGCCGGGAAGCCCTTACTTTTGCCTAGGTATGTCAACCTAGCGGGTCTTTGATTTTGCGTAGTATTTTTCGACTATGTCCACGTTCTTAGAATGCAGGTAGGTGCCCCTGGCTGCTTGTGTTGCCATATTACCAGAAGGTGTCTGATCGTGCAAGATTCGTTGCTGGAGTGCCCCAAGTGACTCAGGCAGAGATTTGCCCCAGGCTTTTGGCCTTTTGAGAGATTCTCCGAATCTTGATTGGATTGCCCCAGATGATGGACAATGATTTTGTCTGCCCCTTGATTGGAAGTACTTTTGTTCACTAGGTATTCATCGTGCGAATTTCCCTGCTGTTCAAACAAAAGGTCATATGTAAACAAAGTTATGTTAAAAATGCAAAGCTTATGTCTGTCTCGAAGATTTTGAAAATGCATTCTTTTCATAAAACAAGTGAATGTTTGTAAAACGTGATGTCAATTCCGTATTTACCGTAGGCCTTAAGGAGTCAGGATACCTTTCGTAACAGTATGCTTTCGAATTAACCCATGCTTCAGCTAGGACTTTTAAGGGTTATAACGTGGTCTGGTTCACGGTTTAAGAAACAAAGGATAAAGGCTCAAATTTTATTTGTACCCACCCGCTCTTCGTGATGTTCTCCAAACCTAAACTCAATTGATCATACGTTAGACCTTGCTTGAGTCTTTGCTCTGATGTTCCAGTAACGATTCGGATGTTGATAACTTATTTTGTTTAGGCAGTCATTCCTTTTTTGTTGAGGGTTTGTAAGACCTCTTTCTTGATTTTTGTTATCCCTTTCTTTTTTTTGCCTGAACTGTTTCCTTTTTGGAATTACAGTCAGCGGGATGTCCCAGTTTCATGAGTCCCCTTTGTAGGTTTAGACTTTTTGGGCTTTTCATTTATGAATTTTGATGATGACTGCCTGTTCTTTTGATTGTTCTGAACCGTTACTGTCTTTGTTCGTTTTGTAACGATCTCTTCGGTGCCATTCGTTATGCACTTGGATCAACTGAGAGACTACCCTGCCCCAGGTTATGATTAAGGGTTTTGATTTTCGAAAATAAAACTCCTACTTCTTTGGCTCTGATGGGTTGACGAGGGATTATCATCCTTATAACTCCAGTGTTTAGGAATTGAAACAATGCCTGTACCTCATCAGCGGGGTTTGTTCAAAAGCATACTGTAAAGATCGTGGTATCGTTTTCGTCATCCTCCCTCAAGAGGCTCAGAATTATTAACCAAGAGTTGACATCAGAAAAAATATGAAAAGAATATAACAAAAATAATTGTATTAATTTCTCAAAACAGACATATGCGATGCATTGATAGAATAAAAGAGTTTGCTATGACATTAATTGTTTGTATAAGCAAAGAAAAATACAACTCAAAAATTCAAATAAACAAAAGGTCTTCAATGATTGGGCAACGGAGCAGTGATTGTGTTCGGAGTCTCTGGCACTTCAAACTGAATCTCTCCGGCGTCAATCATATCTTGGATCTTATTCTTGAGAGGCCAGCAGTTGTCTGTGGTATGCCCCGGGCTATCTGAATGATATGCGCACCTATCGTTGGGATGATAGTTGGGAGCAGAAGTGTTCGGATTCCGAAGAGGAGCCCTTAAGGTGATCAGCCCTGCCTTCAACATTTGTTGCAGTGCTTGATCCAACGACATGTTGAGTTTGGTGTACTGCCGTTTCTCCTTGCGCTGCTGCCCCTGTCCTTGTTGAGTAGGTCCAGGATTGGATATTTGGATTGCCCCTGCCTCATGACGGCCTTTTTTACCGTGCACAGCATTGGATTCCTTCTTTCCATGATGGGGCTTCTTATCAGAAGGTGCGGCCTCTTGAATTTTCCTAGACCGGATGCCAGCTTCTATTCGCTCTCCAGTCAAGATAAGATCTGTGAATCCAGCAGACGAATTCCCAATCAAGTGGTTATAAAATGGACCAGACAAGGTCCCCAAGAACATGTCCACAAGTTCCCGATCAGTAAGAGGTGGTTGTACCCTTCCAGCAAGATCCCTCCATTTCTGAGCGTACTCCTTAAAACCTTCGCTTGCGCCTAACGACATACCCTGGAGTTGAGTACGCGTGGGGGCAAGGTCGGCATTGTACTGGTACTGCTTATAGAAAGCAGTTGCCAACTCCTCCCAGTTACGAACTTTGGTCCCATCCAGTTGATAGAACCATTCGAGGTGAGTCCCTGAAAGACTTTCCTGGAAGAAGTGGATCCACAAGTTTTTGTCCACCGTATATGGTTGGATCTTCCAAACATAGGACCTTAGATGCAGCTTGGGACAAGACGCCCCGTCATACTTAGAGAAGGGTGGTATTTTGAACTTCCGAGGAATAACCACGCCAGTTGACAGACCCAAATCTCCAAGATCCAGCCCAGGTGCCTGTTGCACCTCCATAGCCTTCATCCTATCCTCCAACTGTTTGTACTTGTCCTCAGCCGGAGGGTACTGTTCGTCGTCGAAATCTGTTTCATTGTCCGAGACCACTGGACTGGGCATCTCCCTCTCATGGTGACTGCTTTCCCCCACAGATGGGGTTGTCCTCTCAGTTTCAATTAGCGGTGTATTCCCAGATCTGCGCCTAGGGCTGAACAAAACAGTCCTCTTCTTTTTCTTGTCCTTCTTCAAGAGCAGAGCTTTCAGGTCTTGCTGTCCCTGGGTCAGATTCATAATCAACTCTTGGAACTGGGCGTTCTGAGCCTGGAGATCCTTGATAGTCTGCTCGGCTGATGATTCCGGATTCATGGCGATCGGCTGAAATAAACAGCGAGGAAGGGTAAGCAACCTGTCAAGGGATACCTGCAATGCAATGAGATGTATGACATGCATGTAATGTTTTCAAGGACCTCGCGGGATAAACAGAGAAATTGTTAGAGTTGAATCCGGTAGCTTGATTGAAGGAACTTCATATTTGTTGAGAGTCCTTTTTTCAAGGGTCAAAGGCTCACCATATCCAGTGGGTCATAGCCCCTGACACCCTTTGGCTAGAGGAAAATAAATCCTCTTTGCCCCTGGCTAGGCAGTTGGTTCATCATGACCTGCATCACAAGCCCTTGAGATCCTTGAAATGGGTCAGGATGTATGCAATGGTATGCAATGGTATGATGTCATGCTATGCATGGGGTGATGTAGGTAAACCCTGTTGTGAGTCCCAATTAAGGACTATAAACAGACCCTGCAAGAAATTTGGTAAACCCTGTCATGAGTCCTAGTTAAGGACTATAAACAAGACCTGCAAGAAATTTGGTAAACCCTGTCATGAGTCCTAGTTAAGGACTATAAACAAAACCTGCAAGAAACCTAAGTAAAACCTGTCATGAGTCCCAATTAAGGACTATAAACAGAACCTGCAAGTGGTTAGTACACCCTGTTATAAGTCCCAATTAAGGACTATGAACAAAACCTGCAAGACATCAAGGGTCAGATAACAAGCATGCAAGTAGTCAAGTACGAAGGCACGCAAGTCACACAAGAGAAGCCCTTAGAGTTTAGGCCAGCATGAGGTCCAGGTATTACCCTCTTGAAGTTGGTGGGTTCAACCTGTCCTAATCAAAGTAACCGGGTTCTTAGAGGATCCCAATATCATTGACTACCCTCAATCGGTCATAACTCCAGCATCGCAATCTTTTCTTGCGGCCAGAACCATCACGAGAGTTTAGCCTCAATGGGCGTAGCATACTGCTACTGTTCTAAAGGCCAAGTTGTGTCAATTAAGGTTCTAAGGTTGTTGGTGCTTAATGACTCCTTAGAAGACCCATATTCTCCTCGTTGCGACACAAGGGATATCGGTACAGACTAAGGTGTCACACCAACGTAGCCACTGCTTCACCTGTGTCGGTCTACGCCGGGCAGGTCCCTCACAGCTTATGCTACCTAACAGGGTATCCCCAGATCCGGGTTAGGATCTATGTAACTCCGATACAACCCACAATAGTAAAGCAAGCAAAGAAGACAATTGAAAACACAGTGATCTTAATCCTAAGGTACACCTCACTTTATAAAGGTCTCCCCAGCAGAGTCGCCAGTTCTGTGATCGGTGGATCTGGAACTGACTGTTTAACGCTGGTTCGCGAAATGTCGCGGAAGCAAGAGTCGCCACCGTCTTTTATTTTCTCCAAATGGAAAGGACAAAAGCACAGAAAAATTCCTTTTAAGAGATTGCTCTCGGTTCGGGAGGTAGGTTATAGAAAGGGAAGGTGTTAGCACCCTTTCTATCCATGGTTATCCATGGGCTCTTAGATACTTGCTCATTTGTGTTTTCAAAATTGTTTGTTTGCTTTTCAATGTGGGTTTAAAAAGTTTCTTTGAAAAATTTCAGATCGACTCATACGTCAGAGTGTTTGAAAAGTTTGCTTTGAAAGCTTTTGAAAATGTGTCAGTGTGAAAAGTCTTTTGAGTTTGTTTTGAGATTAGAGCAAGTATCCTTGAGAACCTACCTACCCTAAGGAATTCGTCTATGTAGATGTCCTTAAAAGTAGTGCCATCCCACCATTGAGAGGTAGGTAGCACCACCGTTGGAGGTGTTCGGGTCAATTCGAGGTTTAGGGACGTGGTGATCACCAGAGCAATGGGAAGACACCTTAGAAGCTACCCTCATGCCAGGTTCCCGGATCATGAGGACTTACTAAGACATCCTCTACTCGACGATCACCTTTCGAAAGGCAACAGTGAGGCGTACCCTAGGGGTGGTGTGTGCGAATTGTGTGTCATGTTTCAGTTATTTGTCTTGTCATGTTTGTCGTGTTCTACGCTTGATTTTAATTTGGGCCAAACATTCTTGCATGCATATTTAACAGTTAAGTATTTGCGAGGAAAAATAAATCTAAGGCTATTACAAACGGCGCGGGTCCACATCGCCAAAATTAAACCGGACCCGATTTAGCAGAAAAGTAAATAATGCGAAGAAATAAAGTGCGAAAAGTAAAGTTACATGGCTTAGGGACAATTACATAATTATAATTAAACGACATAAGATAAATGCGCAAGTTAAATAATTGAAATGACGGGCGTTGGACCCTTTTGCAAAATATTAAAAGTTAATGAGAATTAAAAATTAAATGATTAAATGTTTTTGTTATTTTTTGTGTTTTTTAGATTTAATGAGAAAAGAAATTAATTGAAATTAAATTAAAAGGCAAACCCTAATTCTAATATTTTTTAATTATTAAGAAAGAATTAAAATATGATCTAAATTACACCCTAATTTATTTATGCACAATTTTTAATTTATGAAAATAACTAAATAATATTATTCTGAAAAAGGAAAAATTAAAAGGAAAATCAAAAAAGATATTAAACCTAAATTCTATTTTTGGTGTTTTTTTATTAAAAAAGATTAAAACTATAACCTAATTAAACTAAATATTTACATGTTTATTTGAGGATAATCATAATAAAATAAATATCATATTTTTTGTATTTTCTGGATTTTTATGATGTTTCTTTATATTTTGTAAAAAAGAGAGAAAATTAATTAATTAAAGCAATAAAAATAAATAATACAATAATTAAAATAATAAAAAGAAAAGAAAAGCAAACCAGGGGGTGTTCTGTCCCATTATGGAGGTGAGGCCCAAGAACATTGGCCCAATAAGCTGGACATTGGTTGACTTTCTTGGATCATATGTCAGCGTTTTGACGTGGTGTATGGTGCTCTACCAATCTTTGCCCTTGGCTTGATCTCATGGGGACGCGTGGCTGCCTGATGGTGAAGGAATATGGTGCACTGGGACATTAGCAAAGCATAGGAACCTGCGTTGAAAAATAGCATTGGAAATTGCCAGACCTGGGACTCGAACCCAGGTCATGAAGGTTAACGCGTGGATAGCTTGCCAGCTGAGCTATTTAGTTACTTTGATATATAATATACAAATAAATAATATAATATAAAAACGAAGCGTGAGTGGATTAGCGCGCGAGAATTTGAATTAACGTATCACGTTCTAACACGTCTTCGTCTCCTCCATATGCCTGAAACTGAAAAACATAAGGCAACGGTTTAGCAAGCGTGGCCTAAGGCCGCATACCAAGAAATAGCGAATAGACCCTCGACGCTCATAAATTGAGCGCGAGGGTAGGAATCTCTTCGTCTCTACGCTCTGAGCACGTCCATGGTATTGAGAACGTCCAATTTTGCTATATTTGGAAACCCCTAATTCCAAAGCTGAAAAACCCTAATGCTTGTTAATGGCGAAATCGCGTGGATGGCATGAAAACTTAATCAAATATGATGGTTAGTTCACAAACTTCATCAGGAACACGAATATATAATTAAAATGCCATGATCATGCTTTAAAACCAAAATACGATTAGGAATTTTTTTGGATGCAGTTCACACTCAATGTACCGATTCTTCGTGTTTGAATTGATGTTAATGATTGGCACGTGTTCAGAATCACCCAAGGAAGCTATTGGAATGGAAGTTGAAGCTTGAATCTACCTATAACCTTGAGATCAGTTTTCAATTTTTGGACAATTTTCAAGTTTGTGTTTTGCTTTCTGAGCGCAGCTTGCAGTCTAAAATCATTAGGGTTGTGATGCTGAGTATGTATAGAGGCTTTTAGGTCAAGAAAGTTGTACAAAATCTCATGCATTGATGATTTCACATATTTGATTTTGGAAAATCTTTTTCATATCTTTTTTCATGGTTTTTGTGTCAATTAGGTTTCAAACAAGCCAAAACCTTCTATATTAGCATGTGTACGAAATCTCAAGTTCAAATCATGCATAAAAAGATTTGTTTAGGTCAATTTTGTATTTTTCACATATTAAAATAATTTAAATGAATTAATATTGATATAAATTCAAATAAATAATTAAAAAATATGAAAATACTTCCCTTTGGGCCTAATGGTCGTGCATAGGCTTGACATGAAGAATCTTGGAAGAAAAATGGACCCATTTGCATTTTTAGGCCTTTTGCATCATTGTTGACTTTTCAAAATTCCTAAAAATTTCCCAACTTCCACAAGGCATAACTTGGTCAATTTTTAAGATTTTCACATGTTCTTGGACATTTTGGAAAGGACTTTGAGTCCTTTAACCAATGCCTTTGGTCCCATGTCATTTTGATTTACCAATCTCAAGTTATGGTCTTTGACTTAAAGTCCCTTTTTGTTGACTTTTGAAAATGACCTATAATGTTGAAATTGATAACTTTTTGTGAGAGCATTTCTTGGACTTGGAACATGAAGATGAATTGTAGGAAATGTCTTTCTCTTCAAAATGAGCTTTGGATGGAATTTTTCTGATAATCCATGTGAAAGTTATGCCTTGGTCAATTTCAGTTGACTTTTTCAACTGTCCAAATATAGCAACTTTTGCATCTTTGATGATTTCTGAGCCAAACTTTGAGAATCATGATCAAGCATTGATCAAATGATGTTTGTGGCTTCAAAATGACATATTGACCAAAAATTTGAACTTTTGACTGTCAAATGACCATTTTGCCCCTACAGTTGACTGTAGTGCAATCTAGGGTTTTGACTGTGCAATCTTGAGCTGAATGCCTTGAAATTTGACATGAAGATACTTGACCATCTTTGTAGGCATATGAGACTTGATTGGGCCTTTGAAAAGTTCATTTGCTTGACTAGAACACAAACCCTAGTTTTGACTGTGTAGGAGACAATTGAGCTGCACAACCCTTGGGGAATTTTGTGACCTTGACTTGGCAATTTCTTGATGAATATGGGAGGGCAAATTTTGGGGTACAACAACATGTAACTCATTTTTGAAGCATGTGACCTCTGGAAGGCTCAGGTCGACACATACATTGTATATGTCGACACATACTGAAGCTTTTCTGAAATTGCAAAAAATTTTATTTTATGTATCGACACATATTGAAGACACATTTGTTTTCATTTTAAAGCTTGTAGTCTCTGTTTCGTTTAGGATGACACGTAGATGTATATAGGTCGACACGTGTTATTTGAAAATAACGTATGTGTCGATACATACGATATATAGGTCGACACATACTGTTTGGTTGGTCAATTTTTTTAATCTTTTTAATTCCAAAATTATTCTTTTTACCCTAAAAGTTCCAAAACTATAAATACTCATTCATGCATCATTTATAACTTGGTGATACTATAAAATTAGCCTACATTACTCTTCATCTTCAACCTCTAACCTATACATACACGTTGACATTACATTGTGATGATATTTGGTTGGGGTGTCATCTAGACTAGGATTGATAGTGTCTAATTGAGTATTGGATTTTGTAGGGGTCTTTATCCGGGAAAAACCACGAGTTTTTCCTCCAAGATCATTGGTTGATTTAGGAATTTTCGTGGAAGACGTTCAAGAGGTAATTGCGGCCAAGCGAAGTCCTTTGAAGATAAAAACGCAAGGGATCCTTTGGAGATAAAGAATACAAAGGAAGTAGCGAGAGACCGGGGGATTACAATTGAAGTCTTGTGTTGCAATAGTTTGAAATTGACGGTGCGCGAAAGCTTTGGAGATAAAGAATGCAAATGAGTAGCAAGATTCAAATAGTCAATTTGTATCTATTGTATATTGGTCTTTATCAAGATCAAAAGAAGAGAAGGGGTTGAATCAATAACAAGCATTAGGGTTTGTGGAGTTGCTCTTGAACACTTCTCTTGTATCAACTTTTTGCATAGTAAGAATTATCCTAATTTCATTGGAATTAGGCACAGACATACCCACACGCGAGGTGTTGGCTCCTAAATTCGACACCTTTGTTTTGTTAATGTCAGCCATTAAAGCTGAAGGATGTTTTTGACTGGCTAAGTCTGTCAAAATGCCCGTCGAAAGATGGCAAAGTACTTAGAAGATTTCTTCCAAGGGGGAAGTTGGTTGCCTTCGATGTCGAAGGAGTTTCTCGTCGAAGATGTCTCTCGACGAAAGTGTTCGATGGTTCAGAGTGGAACAGTTTGAAATTCAAGCTTTTGGAGGGAAAACGGTTTCCAGCAGTTACCACGTGCAAACGTGCAAGGATCTGGAGCGTCGAACGTGGAGAACGTGCCAAGTGGATTGATCTCGAAGCAGTGTAACTGCCCGACGGTTACTTGGGATGTTTTAGTATAAATAATAGTAGTCATGTAGTTTCTCGCGTGTGTTCACAATTCTATACAAAGTCACTCATATAGATTCGAGTACCCAGCGTGTGAGAAAGAATTGTTGAGAAATGTATGTGTGAAACACCAATTTTATTAATCAAAGTCATTTACTTTTCCAGAAATTTACTTGCTTTCCTCTTTACATTCCTGTCGAACCCTTTTACTTTAAGTCTTGTTTATTTTACCAAGTCCTTTCTTCATGCAATTTACTTGAAATCTCTTTATTTCATTTAAAGCCTCTTTATTTAAAGCCTTATCCAATTTAATCAAAACTTCAAAATCAACCTATGTCCTAGGATCAATCTGATCGATCCTGCGAGTAACCAAATAAGTAACCATTTGGAGGATCAGCGGTTGTTTACCAAATCCCAAGGTAAACAAATTGGCACACCCGGTGGGACCATGTGTTGATTGTTGAAAATAATCTCATCTTTTCGAGTTGTATGTTATTGAGAAGTGGTAGAATATACACTAACGATAACAATACTGCCAGAAGAAGGGAAGAGATGGCGAATCCGCCAAACAATAACGAAATCCCACAAACGAATGTGGGAGCAACGGTTAGTATGACCGTAAGTGAAGCGACAAATGCTGGTTCGACACCAGCAGTATCGGTCACAACCACGGGGCCAATACCTTCGTTAACGGGCCCCAGGATGCCTTTGGGAACTCCCCCACCAAGGGGAAATTTAGGCACAAGGCCTTTGGTTCCACCAGGATTTATTCCATTCTATGGCATGCCAACTTCTGAAGTGGCAAGCCTGACGAATGCTACGTCCACTGTTTCAGACCCTTTAGTGAGTGCCTCTTCGCCACTCCAAGGCTCTGGAGTAGGCATGGCGAATAGAAATAGGACCCAACTCTTAGGAGGAACGTCCCAAGTAGCCCATGGCCTTACAAATGCCTCGACAGCAGTCTTGAGGCAACAAATGGACGAAAGCAACCATGATATGGTGCAAATGTTGGCACAAACTTTGAGTACAGTGCTAAACCCTCTAATACAAAACACTACTCAATCGAATCAGCAAGTGACAGCGCAAATGACGCGTTTGGCTGACTTCTTTGGAGTACCCCAACCTATTCGACAGCCCCAAAGGGCGCAAATAAGGGGAAATCAGGGGATATTTTTAGAGGAAGAAACCACCATTAACCAGGCTCAACAGCCTGTCGAAGAAAACCTTAGGGCACGATTGGAACAACCTGTCGAGGAACCTAGGGTAATAACCCCAGAGGTAAGGTTAGTTAACAGAAACCAAAATGCTGACGAAGTGGTTCAGCATATCCAATACCAAAACATGGGTTTGGAAAACAATCTGGCAACCATGATTGAAAGGATCATGACTCAGAATGGGATGAACATGGGCTTTCGAAGGCCCAACTTTACATCTCCATTGTCAGAATATGTGTTACAAACGGACTTACCTCCTAGATGCAAGGTCCCCAAATTTACTAAGTTTTCTGGGGACACGACAGAATCTACTGTCGAGCATGTGGCGAGATATTTGATCGAAGCGGGCGACATTTCGAATAACGAAAACCTAAGGATCAAGTACTTCCCAAGTTCTTTAACAAAGAACGCTTTTACTTGGTTTACAACTCTCCCCCCCAATTCGATCCATCATTGGACCCAGTTGGAAAGATTGTTCCATGAACAATTCTACATGGGGCAAACCAAGATAAGCCTGAAAGAACTGGCCAGTGTGAAGAGACGTTTCACTGAACCTATAGACGAATATCTAAATAGGTTTAGGTTGCTCAAGGAGAGATGTTTTACACAAGTGCCAGAACATGAGTTGGTCGAAATAGCCGCGGGCGGTTTAGATTATTCCATTAGGAAGAAGCTAGACACCCAGTACCTAAGAGACATGGCCCAACTGGCCGATAGAGTTCGACAAGTAGAACGCCTCAAAGCTGAAAAAGCTAAGGCAACGAAAACTCACAAGAGAGAGAGGATAGCGTACGTTGAGATGGATGACGAAGATCTAGAATCCTTCGACGATACTTTAACTGTCGAAGAAGGAGAAGTCGACTTAGCATAACTGAAACAAGGGCCACCATACTCTTGTAAACTATTAGTACCCTCAAATGGGAAAAATCCCATTGGTCCAGAAAGGACCAACGATAGGTTCCCAAAAAAGACTTATAGTTTTGACATCACAAAATGTGATGAAATATTCGACTTGCTAGTTAAAGATGGCCAAATGATAGTACCCCCAGGGGTAAAAGTGCCTCCTCTTGATCAAAGAAAGAAGAGAGGTTTTTGCAAATATCATAATTTTTTGGGCCATAAAACTTCTCAATGTTTTCTTTTCAGGAATCTTGTGCAAGACGCTATCGAAGAAGGGAGATTGAAGTTTGCTGACAAATCCCCCATGGCTGTCGACTCCAATCCATTGCAGGCTGAAGCCCACTATGCTGAACCCTCTGAGGTGAACGTGATAGAGGCAACCAGGATCCAGTCGAAGAAGCCAGGAATTACCATGGTCGAAGTCTCAAAGGACCACATCAACATGCCAATCTTTGGCAGTTTTTCTGGAAATTTATCCAGGAAGACAATTGAAGCTGTCCAGAAAGCGGTCGAAAACCCGAAGTCGGAGACCGCTGAAGCACAAAAAACTGGATCAAAACCCAATTCCCACTTGGCCACCGTTCAAGGCCAGACGGAGAATCTGGAGATACAAATGAAGCAGTTAACTCTTGCTAACAAAGATACAATGAATATCAACATGGTCGAACTTTCTGACCCAAAAGCATCAGAAGAGGCCATGAGGCAAGAACAAGCTAATAAGACTGCTTTCCCTCGGGAAAATGAAAACTTGGCAGATTTTCTACAAAGATGCCAGAAAAAGAAATCAGAGGTGATGCTGTGTCCAAGATGCAGTTCGATCTTTGATAAAAAAGCTGCTGAGCACATTCAAGGCGTAAGAGCAGCGAATAAGAGAAGGGAGAATGTTGACCTTCGACATGATCCAAGAAGAGGTTCTAACCAAGACAAGAGGCCATTGACTTTTAGGCCTCCGACAAATGTGCCAGTAGATACTTGGTACAAAACCTCTGGTCGGAAAAGGCCAAGTGAGGAGAAATGGCATTCTTTCGAAGTTCCAAGAGGTTCCTCTTTGACTCAAAAGAAAGAGCCTCAAGTTGCTGCACCTAAGGTCGCACAAGTGTCCAGCAATTACAAGGGTAAAAATCCCATGTCTCGATCTCAATGGAGGAGATATCAAAGGAGACGAAAAGCTGAAAGGGAGGCTGCCAACGAACCAAAGGCAGAAACCAGTTCGAATGTTCCTCAAAGGAAGCAAAGGAAACCTTTAGAAAGGGAGCCAGTAACCAACAGGCTAGTTTGGCCTAACCAAAGTGAAGTCGAAGACGAAGACGATGCTGAGTCTGATGATACTTTGGACATGATGGTGAATATCGTTTCAGTGCTGCCCAGAGAATTCAATCGACAGGTAGAAGTCGAAGCAAGTGACTGGGAAGTGGAGCAAGAAATGGCCAAACATAGGCCAGTGTGCTATTTTGTCATGGACAATGGCACTACTGAGGAACAAAATGGCTTCTTCGAGCCACCTACAGAGGCGATGAAAAATCACCTCAAGCCTTTATTCATAAGGGCTAAACTCGAAGAAACTACTGTGAATAAAATATTGGTGGATTGTGGGGCAACCATTAACATTATTCCTCACTCTATGCTAAGGAAAATTGGCAAAAGGGATGAGGACATTAAGCCTCACAACATGGTCCTGTCGAACTATGAGGGCGGCATAGGGACCACTATGGGAGTGATCCAGCTAGATATCAAAGTAGGGTCGATCCTTCGACCAACGATGTTTATGGTCATATCGGCCAAACCTAACTACAATCTTTTGTTGGGCCGTGAATGGATTCATGGTGTTGGCGCTGTGCCTTCATCAATGCACCAAAGGCTGCTGCTATGGCGTCCAGATGGGATGGTCGAAAACATAGAGGCAGATCAAAGCTATTACCTTGGCAAAGTGAATCACCTGGGTTTGGCAGATTTCGACAAGAACTTGGCTCACATAGGGCCATGTCCAACACCTGACTTCGACATGGCGCCAGCGCCAAACACTTTTTGTTCCCTATACCTGCATCCTGAGCATGGTTTCCAATGGGACAGAGAAGACTTGTCCCACATAGATTTCAGTGGGTTAACTGATATCCAACCAACTGGTTGGGGAAGCGAATTCAGTGATAATGACTGAGTCGCAATCTTTGAAGCGAATTTCGGCTTATGTAGCCGAAACCAAGATGATAACGGCTCTCGAAGCCGAAGTAAAGTACATGGCCACACAGGCCAATGATCAACAGTTATCTGCTATAGGTCCAGGAAAGGATTTCGATCCAAAACCTCCTGATATCATGTCAGAAGAAATGCAGGAACAGAGGCTCGACGCCATCTATGACGATGAGCCTTTGGGCTTCGAAAAGGATCCCTTGGCGAACAACATTAAAATGTTAGCGCAAGACCCTTTAGAAGAAATCAACTTAGGCGAAGGATCGGAGAAAAGGCCAACTTACATCAGCGCCAAAATCGATCCAGAACTTAGGTTGGAAGTAATCCAATTGCTGAAAGAGTTTAAAGACTGTTTTGCATGGGATTATGATGAAATGCCTGGTCTCGACAGAGGATTGGTAGAACTTCAGTTGCCAATCAAACCTGGGAAGAAGCCAATCAAGCAAAATCCAAGGCGCTTCGCTCCAGAAATACTGTCGAAGATCAAAACGGAGGTCGAAAGACTTCTGAAATGCAAATTCATCCGTGTTACAAGGTATGTCGAATGGATTGCAAATATTGTGCCAGTAATTAAGAAAAATGGTACGTTAAGGGTGTGCATAGATTTCAGAGATTTGAATGCTGCCACCCCCAAAGATGAATATCCTATGCCTGTGGCGGAAATGCTAGTTGATTCTGCCGCTGGCTATGAATACCTGAGTATGCTCGATGGTTATTCAGGATATAATCAAATATTCATTGCTGAAGAGGATGTGTCGAAAACAGCTTTTCGATGCCCTGGGGCCTTAGGCACTTACGAATGGGTAGTGATGCCTTTTGGCCTAAAAAACGCTGGGGCAACGTACCAGCGAGCAATGAATACTATCTTCCATGATTTTATTAACACTTTTATGCAAGTATATATTGATGATATTGTTATAAAATCTATTTCCAGGAAGAATCATATTGACCACCTTCGACAATCATTCGAAAGAATGAGAAGACATGGTCTGAAGATGAACCCTTTGAAATGTGCGTTCTGCGTGAAAGCTGGAGATTTCTTGGGCTTCGTTGTCCACAAGAAAGGAATCGAAATCAACCAGAACAAGACGAAGGCAATTCTGGAAGCGAAAGCGCCATCGAATAAGAAGGAATTGCAATCTCTCTTAGGCAAGATAAATTTCTTAAGGAGGTTTATATCTAATCTAAGTGGGAAAGCTCAGGCCTTTTCACCCTTACTTCGACTGAATAAAGAGGGGTTCGAATGGGGGCAGGAGCAACAAGAAGCCTTCGACAAAATCAAAGGGTACCTCACTAAGCCACCTATTTTGGTGCCTCCTTGTAGCAATAGGAGTATGAGATTGTACATAGCTGCATCCGACAAAACTCTGGGAAGCATGTTAGCCCAAGAGGATGAGAATGGAGTCGAAAGACCCATTTATTATCTCAGTAGAGTTTTGAATGATGCAGAAACTAGATATAGTGAAGTTGAAAAATTGTGTCTATGTCTGTATTTCTCTTGTACAAAACTCAAGCAATATATAAAACCAGTTGATGTTTATGTTTCGTCTCATTTTGATGTTTTCAAATATATGTTGTCGAAACCTATCTTGCATAGTCGAATTGGCAAGTGGGCATTAGCATTAACTGAATACTCCTTGACCTTTATGCCTCTTAAGGCAGTAAAAGGACAAGTGGTTGCAGACTTCATAGTCGACCACTCAATTCAAGTCGAGGATATTAATTATGTGGAGATAGAGCCTTGGAAATTCTACTTCGATGGTTCCAGCCATAAAGATGGAACAGGGGTAGGAGTCTTGATTATTTCTCCAGATAAAATTCCAACAACATTCAAGTACAAAATATCAGGTTCTTGTTCGAACAATGAGGCTGAGTATGAAGCTCTAATTACTGGCCTTGAGATATTGTTGGAATTGGGGGCAACTCGAGTCGAAATCATGGGAGACTCAGAGTTAGTCATTAAGCAAGTCACAAAGGAATATAAATGCATAAGAGAGAATCTCATTATGTACTTTGTGATAGCAAATCGTTTATTGAAAAAATTTGAAACGATCAATATTCGACACATACCCAGAGTCGAAAATCAAATAGCCAATGACTTGGCACAAATTGCATCTGGGTATAAGATTTCAAAAACGAGATTACAAAGAGAAATCGAAGTTCGAGAAAAGGTAAAAGCAACTTGTCTATCACCATCAGACTTGGAATCGACGAGACTAGGGTATGCTGATCACAGTAACTTCGAGATTTCGTTCACTGATAATTTGTCAGAGCAAGATTGGAGGAAACCCATTGTGGACTATCTTCAAAATCCAGGAGCTTCGACAGAACGAAAAACAAAGTATAGGGCGTTGAGTTATGTACTCATGGGTAATGAGTTATTCAAGAAAACGCCTGAAGGGGTATTGCTAAAATGCTTAAGTGAAACTGAGGCATACGTAGCCCTTTCGACTACGCATGTTGGGGCATGTGGGGCTCACTAAGCAGGCCATAAGATGAAATGGTTGTTGTTTCGACAAGGACTATATTGGCCCACTATGCTGAAAGATTGTGTTGAGTTCGCCAAGGGTTGTCAAGAGTGTCAAGTCCATACAGGCATCCAACATGTACCAGCAAGCGAACTTCACTCGATAGTGAAGCCTTGGCCTTTTAGAGGATGGGCGTTGGACCTCATTGGAGAGATTCGACCAACATCATCAAAGAGTCAGAAATACATACTGGTAGGCATTGATTACTTTACTAAATGGATCGAAGCTATCCCTTTGGTCAATGTAGACCAGGAAAATGTCATTGAATTTATTCAAAAGAACATTATCTTTAGATATGGAATTCCTGAGACAATAACAACTGATCAAGGATCAGTTTTTACTGGTCGAAAGATGCAAGAATTTGCTCAGGAAATAGGTTTCAAACTCCTAACATCCACGCCTTATTATGCACAGGCGAATGGTCAAGTTGAAGCAGCCAACAAAGTGGTGATTGGCTTGATAAAGAAACATGTGGGGAAGAAACCAAAGAATTGGCATAAGACGTTAGACCAAATTCTGTGGGCTTGTCGAACGTCCCCAAAAGAAGCCACTGGTACAACACCGTATAGGCTAACTTTTGGCCATGATACAGTGTTGCCAGCAGAAATTTGTCTTCAATCTGCAAGGGTTTAGAGGCATTATGGTATTCCTTCTGAAGTCTATTGGAACATGATGTTAGACAAACTGGTGGATTTAGACGAAGAGAGATTACGCGCTCTCGACCTACTCAGGCTTCAGAAGAAAAGAGTAGAAGACTCTTATAATAAAAAGGTAAAATCTAAGGTATTTTTGCCTGAAGAACTAGTTTGGAAGGTAATTCTTCCCATGGATCGAAGGGATCGAAGCATGGGGAAATGGTCACCCAAATGGGAAGGACCCTTCAGAGTTATCCAAACTTTTTCTGGTGGAGCCTATGAAGTCGAAGAGTTAGGTGGAGATAAAAGGCTCTTGAGAGTAAATGGTAAATATTTGAAAAAATACAAACCTACACTTCAAGAGATAAAAATAAAATAATAAAAGAACAAGACTAAATTAACCATAAAAATGCCAAAATGGAAATTTTATAAATCTCAGCCAAGATGGCAATGTTGTCGAAAATAGATTACAAAATATGGTTACAAAAGAGAATCAATCAAAAGGGAAGAGAGTCCTTGAGTCGAATGTACTTGGCTTGCTGCAGCTCCAACCTTTTCTTGCACCAGGCGTTCTCCTGCACTAGTTTGGCAATCTGAGCGTCGAGGCCTTGGGCCCTCTCAGCGAATTCCAGGCCTTGTTTGATTTCAGTTTGGCTCTCGGTGTCTGAGATGGTCGAAAGAAGTTCCTCCTTGCGTATAGTGTTGGCATTTATCTTCGCTTCTATCTCTGCGATTTGTGCCCGGAAGGAAGCATTCTCTCGATCAATGGCATCGACTTCTTCCTGCGTAGATGCTTTTTGTTTCGACAACTCCGCAATTCGAGAAGTCGTATCCGAGACAGCAGTCCACGCAGAGGAGCTTTTGCCATACAACACCTCAAGCTGACTGTTAAACCCCCTTTGGCGCCTGTAATCTGCTGAGACTTGATCAATCATAGAGTGTAACTCCATGATCAAGCCTGAGACTTCTGGGGCTACAGCTAACAAGTCGACAGCATTCAAGACATCCTTCAAAAATGATGGAGCAGTGGGGTCCCCCTCTAAAGTCTTCATCAAGTCCCTCTTGAAGAACTGGGCCTTAACCTTCGCCAAAGCGTCATCGAGAGGAGAGGTTTCAGTAGACTTCCCCGACAGGGTAGGAATCTCCTGACTAGCGTCAGACGAACTCTTGCTCTCGATGATCGCGTTGAGATAGCTAACAGGGTCAGTTTGTTTCAAGAGTTCTAAGTCCTCTTTTGACCTGTGCTTCGTTGAGGTAACCCTTGCAACAGCATTGTCTTGGGTTTGAGGTTGTTGAGTGTTGGGTGCCTCGACTTGTTGCTCTTCGACTCGGACTGGGGTAGTACCAGCGTCACCTTGGTGCTCTTCGCTAGCATCACCCTGGTGCCCTTCGCCAGCGTCATCTTGGTGCTCTTCGCTAGCGTCACCCTGGTGCCCTTCGCCAGTGCCACCTTGGTTCTCTTCGTCAGCAGCACCTTGATTTTCTTCGCCAGCATTGCCTTGATCCCTTTCTTCATGATTCTCTTCTGACAGATCCACCACCTGAACCGCTTCTGGTTGTTGTTCCTCCGTTTGAGGTTCCTCCGTTGGTTTTTCTACCGTTTCAGCATTGGCCTCATTTTCAGTATGGGCTTCGTCATTTCCCAAGCCCTTTTCTTGTGGCCTGCTGAGTTCAGCAGACTCCAGCGTTTCAGAGGTCCTTGGCGGAGAACTTTCAGTGGTGTCCTGAAAAAGGAAAGAAGACAAATCTTCAGAGATCGAAAGAGACACAATCGAATATGGGTATCTATACCTAAGTTATAAAAAGGTCTAAGAGATTACCTGTGGATTAGCTTCAGCCCCAGGGCTGGAATTGTCGCTTTCGACAGGCTTGTTAAGAAGAACGTTTAGTTCCTCCTCTGTTGGCTCCTCAATGATCACTGGAGGTGGCCTAGGCTTTCTCCCAGCAACCTTTATTCTGATGGTTCGACCTTCAGGAGCAGGAGGAGGAACAGGAGCATCCTTCGTCAACTTTCGCCTCTTTAGAGGGGCAGGAGGAGAATCACTTTCTTCATCGCTCCCAGATTCGACCACCAGTGCTGGCCGTTTCTTGGGCGAAGGTGCCTAGAAAACCAATGGGAATTCGACTTAATAATTACATCGAAAGTGGAAAGTCGAAAGCCAGGAAAAATAATGAAAGTCTGGTTACCGATATAGAAGGCTTCTTCGAAGAGCCTTCCCCCTGTTGGTTGCTTGTGGTCTTCGTCGGCGCTGTAGTCTTCGCCGGCGGTGGAGGTTTTGTTGAAGGGCCTCCTCCCTGTTGGCCTTCTGTAGCCTTCTTGGCTACAGGCTTTCGAACAACTGAAAGCAAATAAAGAGTTAACAGGCTAGCAGTCGAAAAAACAAAAAAAAAAGGAGATAAAGTAATGTGAGAGGATGAACTTACATTTCTTTATTTTGTCCAACACAAGGACAAAAGACTTCTGCAGCTCATCCATGAAGTCCTTCTCGTCGAAGAACTCCTCAGCATAATAGCTTTTCCACCACTCCTCGAAGGATGGTGAACAAAGAAAATTGAGCTGATAGTCAAACAACGAGAGAACTGTTCGACCAGCATATCTTCCGATATGCTTGATGGCAGCTTCTTCTGTGTAATCATTGCAGAAGTACAACATTGACTTCTCTCGTGGAAAAATCGGAGAAGGTAGGGTTTGGATAATACCAAACTGGCGAGATACCAGGTTTTGTTGGTATGCAATCAGACTCAAATGAGTCTTGGAGCTCCTGAATCGAAGAGGCATGATCCTTGGTGTGAGGAACGCCTCCCACAGTATTGTATGTTCGTCAACATTAGGACCACTCGACGTCCTTGGATGTGGCCTTGTGAACCATGTTGGGCCTACCTGCCGTCGAGCAAATGGAGCCATAGTTGAAACAAACTCCTTCCTTCGAGCAAACATTAGAACGAAGTTGGTGAAGGTTTGCTGAAACTCCAGTCCATCTTCCATAGGTGTCAACAGAGCCAGCCTGGTTCCTTCGACGCGTCTGTTCGCTATCGCTGGAGCTTGCTCATTTATCTGAACCTTCTTAGGCAAGAAAGATTCGAAAGTGGCATTGAGCCACAGTTGGAGCAGCCAAAAGGGCCCAGCGAGTAGCAAACTGGCCCTGTTCTCGATAATTTTTAGAAGAGTTGCCCCATTGCTGATCGAATCATAGAGGCTAGCCAGAATCAGTTCTGCCAAACAGATGTTTTGGCGATGATGCAGTTGAGTAGCAAGAGTGACCATCTTTTTGGTCACCTGTAGAGACTTCGAGCAAAATACAAAGCGAGTCAGCCATAAGGCTAGAAACGCTATGTGTTCGACGTCCGACACAGCATCTGTCGACCTGTCGTGATAGTGGTTTATGAAGGTGGTATAGGTTGGTTTGGTCTCAGAGAAGCCAATTTGATCCTCCGACATCTCCTCCGGATCGAAGTAATCCCCGGTGGGTCGAAGGCCGGTAATAGCGGCCACATCGAAGAGTGTGGGGGTTAGCATCCCACAGGGAAGATGGAAAGTAAAGTGGGAGTAGTCCCAGAACAGCAGAGAAGCTATCAGCATCTCCGGAGAATAGTTCAAACCTGTCTTCGACAGCATCACCAGGTCAAAAATCCCCATATCCTTCCAGATCGAAGTTTGGTGCTTCTCCATCTTTGCTAGCCAAGCAACGTAATCAGGGGTAAGGCTAGGGCCAGACCTAAAGGCCCTAACACCTTTGTTGAAGAAGCGGAGGTCGATTTTTTCATGTGCAGGGTCTTCGTTGTCTTCTGCGTCTTTCTTGGCGCAGGCAACCGGTTTGAGTTTCTCGACTACCGGGAAATAGCTCTTGATCTTCATAGCCTCAGAGATACTTGGATACATGGGGCCAGACATTGCAAAGATCTGGTTGGAGTATCCAACCGGGATCATAATATGGCGCGAGTAGGCATCGCGAACAGCGATATCCAAGGGTTCAGGAACCCTTCGTTTGCCTGTAGAAGTTACTACCGGAGCAGTGACGAAAACCTTGGGTTTAGCATTTTCAGATGGTACAGTAGCGCCAGGAGCATTGGAAGCAGATGCCATTGTTAGAGTTGAGGTTGAAGACGAAGTGAAAGAGGAAGTGTTTTTGCAAAGATAACAAGTTGTATGAAAACAGAGAAGTTTGAGAGCTAGATGGCGTAAAAAGTCCCACAATGGGGTACTTACTGCTATTTATAGTAGTGGGGGAAAATCCCCAAAACCGAGGACATTAAATGCCATTTAATTATTGCAGGAGTTAGTGGGACGCGTGGCAGCCCCCTGTTGTTTTAGCCGTTCTGCAGAAATAGAGGGACGCAGCGTGCGTCCTCGTTTTTGGGAATTGTCATAATGACAAATTCTGAAATGACGTTTGGTACTGCACGCCGTACTGAAAGTGATGTCCTAGGTACGGATAAATGATGGTTTTCTTGGGATTGCCAATAGTTGGTAGAAAACAACAAAAAGTGCACAAGTTAATTTGTGACTAAGCGTGAAAAGACAGGTGTCGAATGGTGTTTCAAAGAATGCCTTTTTCTTTCAGAGTCGAAATAAGGCATTCTTGGGGGGCAATTTGTTGGCTCCTAAATTCGACACCTTTGTTTTGTTAATGTCAGCCATTAAAGCTGAAGGATGTTTTCGACTGGCTAAGTCTGTCGAAATGCCCGTCGAAAGATGGCAAAGTACTTAGAAGATTTCTTCCAAGGGGGAAGTTGGTTGCCTTCGATGTCGAAGGAGTTTCTCGTCGAAGATGTCTCTCGACGAAAGTGTTCGATGGTTCAGAGTGGAACAGTTTGAAATTCAAGCTTTTGGAGGGAAAACGGTTTCCAGCAGTTACCACGTGCAAACGTGCAAGGATCTGGAGCGTCGAACGTGGAGAACGTGCCAAGTGGATTGATCTCGAAGCAGTGTAACTGCCCGACGGTTACTTGGGATGTTTTAGTATAAATAATAGTAGTCATGTAGTTTCTCGCGTGTGTTCACAATTCTATACAAAGTCACTCATATAGATTCGAGTACCCAGCGTGTGAGAAAGAATTGTTGAGAAATGTATGTGTGAAACACCAATTTTATTAATCAAAGTCATTTACTTTTCCAGAAATTTACTTGCTTTCCTCTTTACATTCCTGTCGAACCCTTTTACTTTAAGCCTTGTTTATTTTACCAAGTCCTTTCTTCATGCAATTTACTTGAAATCTCTTTATTTCATTTAAAGCCTCTTTATTTAAAGCCTTATCCAATTTAATCAAAACTTCAAAATCAACCTATGTCCTAGGATCAATCTGATCGATCCTGCGAGTAACCAAATAAGTAACCATTTGGAGGATCAGCGGTTGTTTACCAAATCTGATCGATCCTGCGAGTAACCAAATAAGTAACCATTGGTTGATTTAGGAATTTTCGTGGAAGACGTTTAAGAGGTAATTGCGGCCAAGCGAAGTCCTTTGAAGATAAAAACGCAAGGGATCCTTTGGAGATAAAGAATACAAAGGAAGTAGCGAGAGACCGGGGGATTACAATTGAAGTCTTGTGTTGCAATAGTTTGAAATTGACGGTGCGCGAAAGCTTTGGAGATAAAGAATGCAAATGAGTAGCAAGATTCAAATAGTCAATTTGTATCTATTGTATATTGGTCTTTATCAAGATCAAAAGAAGAGAAGGGGTTGAATCAATAACAAGCATTAGGGTTTGTGGAGTTGCTCTTGAACACTTCTCTTGTATCAACTTTTTGCATAGTAAGAATTATCCTAATTTCATTGGAATTAGGCACAGACATACCCACACGCGAGGACAATAGTGGAGAACTGTGAAGACAAATTCCTTGTGTCTCTTTTATTTTTGTTTTTACTTGCTTTAATTTTCATCAATCAATTTGTCAAATAGCATTGCGTTATCAATTGAATTGTAAGAAATTTTTCAAACTGTTTTTGATTTTAAATTAAGTGTTGATATAGCTTATAATCACTTTTGATTATAAATGGTTGTGTATCAACACAACTCAAAAAAAAAATTCTGAAAATTCATTTACGCACCAAATGTTTGACAAATTGATTCAACTAGTTCTTTTTAATATTGTCATTGGAAATAGTTTTACTAATAACTTGCAATAAATGTTAAATAAGTTGTAAAGTGATTCAGACATATTAATTTAAGTGGTATTCTTATTCCATATTGAATTTGTTTTTAGTTTGCATATCTGAATTTTCAATAACGTTCGTAAAGACGACATTTTGAAAAAACTTATGCGGTACTTTTTAATAAAACAACTTTTTCAAAAACCAAAATTTTTCTTGGATAATTTTAAAAGAGATATCTATTCACCCCTTTAAATACGGTTGTCGTCGCCTAACACATATCAAATGAAGAGGATTCAAACAATTAGCAGTGGGACAAAGATACACTTAGTAGAGACAAAAATTCTCTAACTTTCTGGTGGAAAGACCTTTAAAAATATATATAATTGAAAGAAAAATATTTATATAAATATTATTAAGAAAAAATTTGAGATTAAATAATTAAATAGAAATAAATCTATAAAATATTATGGTGTAATTTGATTTATACAATCAACCTCACTTAATGAAATGAAATAGGACTTAGCTGTTGTGGTGGTTGACAGTTTAATTGAAAATGATATCAAGTAATAAATTGTTTTATAATATTAATTACTCAATATTTTTATTATTATTATTATTATTATTATTATTATTATTATTATTATTATTATTATTATTATTATTATTATTATTATTATTATTATTATTATTATTATTATTTTAAAATTTTATTATTTTCTCTTTTCAATTTTGTAAAATTTACTCATAAGTTAATTATTTCTTTTAATATCTATGAAAATGGCAACACGGTCCTATAATAAAAAAACAGTAAAAGATTAAAAAAATTGTTATTCTCAAATTTAGATAGTGAGACATATTTTTAACTTGTTCAATTCTTCAAAAATCAATATCTTCAAGGAAAGAGAAGAAAAGGAGAAGAAAAAAAAGGAAAAGAAGAGAAAAAAAGTAAAAAAAATGTTAAAGAAATAAGAAACAAGAAAGTAAATTAAAAAAATAAAGAAAAGCACGTGTACCATAAAAACAGAGAATAATTACCTAGAAATGATGTGTAAAAGAGATGAAAGAAAATGAAACTAGATACTAGTCGAAACGAAAGACTTTATTATTTTAGATATTACTCCCCCTATAAAGTTTATTTACCACTAAACAAGTTATAACAAATACTCCAGCGCTCGATTATTCCCAATTCCAATAAATAGCAGCGGACATTGGCCCCCTCTTTCCCATCTTCTACTAAACTACTATACTATTATTAATTACTCTAACTACAGTTAATTATGATATTTTAGTAAATAAAATTCAATTTATCGTTGCAACATAATTAATCACTATTTTAAAAAGTGTACAAAACTCAAAAAACAGAAATCGAAGTAGTAAAATGCCACCATCTTCGTCACTTCCAAATAAACAGTTCCAAAGAATTGTCAATAAAAATCATCAGCATTTTCCCCGAATGCAACATGACTTATCTTGCGAATCTATGTTTCCTGGGAAAATTATATTAGATAAAAACTCATCCCCTACCAATTTATATTTCCTAGAAAAAATATCAATGGGAAAAAAACTACCACGTAGAACCCTCTGGAGTTTCTGAACTAGTTTATACAAATTTGAGTTCCAGTAGATAATTGCTTTCGGCAAAATCATGCACTGATCGATATCCCCGTCCTCCGCCATCTTCAGATTTGACATCTTTATTATTTAGTCTTCTACATTTATCAGCATCCTAGTTGAACATCAAGAAATAGAAGCATGTATAATTAGGAAAGTTACCAAATAACAAGCTATCCAAGAAACTAAGCAGTACATGTTAAACTAAATTAGGATGATGTTATGAAGTTCAAGTAATAGAGATTCACCTGTAAAAATTCTAGCATTTGCTCTTCAATTGTACCACGCATTGCTAATGTTTCCACGTGAATAGGACGAGAAGCACCCATACGATGGGCACGACTAATTACTTGCTCCTCCATACTGACAAGGTTTTACTCAAGTTAGAAGAAAATCAAATTGGACAAGAGTGAAAGTTTTAGTCAGAGTAGGAGCATTCGCCAAATTGGGAAAAACATGAATCGGTTTAATGTACTAACCTTCTGTCCCAAATTGGCTCCATTAAAAATACATGTGTAACAAAACTCAAGTCAAGACCCAATGCAGCACTCCCATCCATCAGAAGTGCCATACAACTTGAATCATGCTGGAACATGGCTAATGACTTTTTCTGTTTAAGACAAAAGTGAATTAACCAAAGATCAGAAGTGCATACAACTTGAATCATGCTGGAACATGGCTAATGACTTCTGGTACATTTATATTTTCAGAAAATGCAAATAAAGAACATGAGAATTCTAACTTTATACCTTGTGGCTAGAATGCATTGGGTTGTACATTCCAGTATATTTGATACCATTAACAGACAACTGGAAAAATAGAAATTTAAGTTAAAAGTTTAATCGTTCGTTTGCAACAGGATAAAATATTGTACATTTGCAAATGGTCACACTCGGTACTACACAAAAAGCACCTGCTGTTCAATGACATGTATATGCTCAAGAAACTGAGAAAATATCAAGACTTTTTCAGGGACCCCGTTGGTGCCAGTCCTACTTGTAGAACATTCCTGGAATGATGATTCAGCATGTCTTGTGTGCAAAGGAAAACTATTCTCAATATGCATCGCATTATTGCTACTGTCCATATATGAACTCGTTTCTTCATTAGTTCTTTGCAAAGCTTTCAACCTCTGAACAAGATATGCAACTTTACTACTAGAAGTCGATTGCCAATCAGGATCCCACGTATCCTGTTCATTCAACAACCAACAGCACATGTTTAGCACAATGAAAACTTCTAAATAATAACCAAAAAAAAACAACTGAATGCCAACTGATTCCTCAATCAGAAAACATGCCTGCTTATATGAAGGTTGTAACTCAATAAGATCTTTGGGTACAGACCACTTTGGGTTAGGGTTTTCTGGCCTCGCCATTGTATCAGGACTCTGCATCTCATATAAGTTATCACAGCCAGGATATGTACATTTTGTCTTATCTAAGGAAACACAACCAAGGCACAACAGATGTCGACATGGAGTAATGAGAGGAAGGCGGCACCATTCCTTGCACCTACACAATTCATTAAATATTGGTAATAAATTATGATGATGACAATAAGCGACTATGACCTGAAGAAAATTAAAGAACAGAAATATAAAATCCAAGTATTACCTGACACAGTGACCACCAAACAGAAGACTGTATCTTATGGAGGTATACTCCCCTGAAGTAGAATCTAAACCATTTTGTACTAACAGATCCATTGCTTCCTGAATATCTTCTCCAGCATGTGTAACTTTAATATGTCCAGCAACACAGCATGAAAGCCTAACGTTTTTTAAAGTTTCACTTCGAAATTTCCACTGCTTTGGATTCAGTAGACTCTCCACATGTGAAGGGTCATTCCAATCAGCCATCAATATATTACGCCGAACAGTGAGTACCAATTCATTGTAACTTCTAGCGTGTTCCTCGTTAAAATCTAGTAAAACAACATTCTTGATGCATGGTGGAATACTTTGTAAATCTACCTTTCTAGCACTAATAAGGCATTTCTGAAGTAAATGCAACAGACGAGACCGGCCTTCTTCCATCTCTGCCTCAAACGGCCTAAGCACGCCGGCATCCCATGACTTTTGATTCAGCCCATAAGCCTCTTCATGAAGGAACCTTAGCAATGGTTGTAGATGTGTAAGTTGGCTGTTAGGAGTGTTAGGTGTTGGAGTTCCAGTTAGTATCCATCGATTTGAAGCAACCAGTGAAATAGCCATTTGCAACTTGTTTGTTACGCTCAGACTTGAGCCAAGAGTATGCCCTTCATCTAAAATTATCCTAAACCAATGCACTTGCATTAGAGCACTCCTCTTACGTGGCCCCCATTCTGCACTCAAACGACTAAATGTAGTGATGACAACATCATAATCCCAGGCAAGAGAGTGTGCAGATGGTTTCTGATGATCTTTCCAAACATAAACCTGCAATTGACCAGGACTAACATGCTTTTCTATTTGAGCTTTCCAATGATCGACCAGGTTTGCAGGAACAACTACCAAGGTTGCTCTTGACAAATATAACCTAACCAAATCTAATGGCTCACATAGAGCCATGCCAAGGGCAGCCACATCAAAAGTCAAATTGCTAAGATTTTTTGGGTAGAACCACCTGCATACACCTTTCTCTACTCTCTTTATGAGGCCAAATGCTTTAAATATTTTGTGGTATGGATTCAAAGTCCCATTAGACAAAGTGCAATTGTATAAAATAGGACCCCGTATACCACTTGTTTCCATTACTGCAAGCTTGTCCATCGAAATTTTGGTCAACCAAATCAGGGCCTTCTTTGTCTGAGAATTTACCAATGAGCAGTGTTCCTTAAGCACGCTGGTGAAAAATGATATGTTTTGTTTCTCACCTCCAGGAGTTCCTTTCAAATGAAATCCTCGCAAGTAAGTTATCTCACAGCTATTCTGAATATACTGCTCTGGGACGCTACAACTCTGATATGAAGGGTCGGTGTTCATACTACAAAACCATGCTGCACTAGAATTATCCAAACTATTGTCTGCAAGTTTTCGCCATTTGTGACAAGCATCACATTGAATCCAATTATCATTATATTCCAAACAATCAGCTTTACGCTTCCCGTGCCACTTGTAACTCTGCCCGCTAACATTTGAAGTATCAACAAGCTTGTTTTGAGACATATGGGATGCAACATCTGATGCATGTTTTGTTTTAATTGATCCTTTACCAACTCTTCTTTCTTTGGAAATCATAGCTTCCTCGTCATATGTGAAATGTAGATTTTTCTTTACTCGGCTGAAACTTCTAGTGCCTCGACTAGCAGGAGTATATTCCTCAAAGCAGACACCTACAGGTGATTTGTTTTCACCTACAGAACATGAATCACGAGATTTGGTGATTTCCTGACAAGGATTTAACAAGTTAGCTCTTTTGAAGGAGGAACCATGGTTCTCATTATTTTTACCTGTATTTTGGCACAAATTCCTCTTACCCAAGATAGTACAACTAGTGATGTTATTACCACCGATCTCATAATAGCCACATTTTTGGGTAGAGCTATGTTGACACCAGACTACTTGTGACCCATCTGGTGGATCCGCCAACGTACCCTGTGTCTTTGTGATAAGAGAAAGAGTTGTTACAGTCTTACCCAAGCCAGGCTCGTCACAAAACATTCCTCCGCGGAAATCTTTGATGGTAGGAGCTTCCCCAATGACTATATCACCAGATACAGTATTTACATGAAAACTAAAGCCATCGTCAGTTGACAGAGCTACATATAAAGGATGTAGCAAAAGTTCAGCATTTCGCTCACGGTGCAACATCCACTCAACTGCTGCCTGCTGATGGGGAAACAGATTTAACTTTGTACAAGGCATTATTGAAGCAGCCAAGGATCTTAGATGACTACATGTTACAGAAACCCTAGTGAGGTCCTGTGGGCCCAGGGAAGATATAATTTTAATTAAAATATCATCAGAGATCTCCCAAATCCCAGATTTGCAAGTGTTGTCCATAGGTATTATCTTGGAAATATTAATCTGTTGCTGTTTTCCTATACAAGGTGAAGGTACTGTCTTAAAAATTTCATGAAGTTCAAATAGCGTTTCCCTTGAAGAATCTCTCACAGGGGAATGGAGCTTGCAACCAAGTACATGGCAAACAGAAAGGTTCCAAATGCTCTCATTTTCTCCACAAGTCTTCCTAAAGTAGTCTGGATCAGAAAGCATTGATCTTCTCTCATCCCAATCACACCTGCATAGGCTCTTAACTGTTAGACAACTATGACGGTCAAAGCTATAAAGTATATTCACAAAGGAAAATGACACGGGAGATCAGTCAATTTATATATTATTACAAAACAACACACTTTTGAAAATACTATTGGTCGGCGACTAGCTAGAACACCATTATAGCATGACCAAGTTAGAGGAGGAATCAAGTTTGATTGAATTATAAATTAAGAACAGGGGGACTTTCTTAAGAAAGTATATTTTTAACTTCCTTCTAAAGCTTTGTCAACGTATAATCTTTAAGCATTGATTAAAGCTTTTACGTTTCAGATTAAGAGTTACAAGAATATGGTAAATATATTATATATCAGTGTCTGTTTGCACTTTATCCTGGTCGACAGATTATCTTTTAGTTAAATCAATTTATATGATTCATTCTAAGTCACATGCTTTGACCATTAAAACCAGACAATGTGGGGAAAAAACAAGCACGCCAATAAATAAAGAGTTATTAATCCTTAGGGGGAGTAAATGTGAAAGACTTCCTTCCACAAGAACAAAGAATAAAAATCAAAATGAGCATTCTGTGAAAAGTACAGACTTTAAGTTATCAAACATATTATTAAAAATGTACTTCTCAATAAATATTTTCCATTTTCTGATTCAATCATCAGTGTCCTCTGGCTAAGAACTTCACAATTAGAGTGGAAAGCAGTGATTAGCCAAGCCGACATGGCACACAATATCTGAGTCACGTTCTTTCAACTAGTAAATTTAATAAGGGAACTATGTGACTAGAGGAATACTAACAATACGCTATCTCCTATTGGTTGAAAATCAAATAGCTGTCACTAAATCAAGTAACCGCACATATATTTATTATTCGATAGACCCGTAAATAATGTTGTTAAAAAGCAACAATAGCGGCGCTACCCTAGCAGAATCTGAACAAATCATTGTTGTTCCACATTAGGCTATTTAGTATAAAAAGTTATCATATAACAATTATAGTGGCACTATAGCGTTGTTGCGTAGCAGAGTTTAAATTAACAGTTATATTTTCTTAGAACTGGGATTGTTATCTTATCTTCTTAGTTATGAGATTGACAACACTGCTCCTAAATGAAATAGGCTTGTATTCTGAATTACTTATTATAAAGCTTATTGCTAGCTATGACACCCAGACTCCAACATAGACACTCCGACACAGATAACGTCAAAAACATAGGACACTGCCCACCTCTACGTATATGATAATATTTGAAATTCACTTATCCATCTTACAAGTATCGGACACCACAACACGCCTACTCCTAAAAGTCCGTGCTTCATTCTGTTAGTGTAACTCATATAACTATATTTTTATTATAAATTTTCTCAAATGTCTCTCTCTCCTAACAAGAAATCATGATGCCAATTTGCAATCTTGGTAAGTTATATAAGTAAATCACATTAGTACAAAACAATTTCTTTAAAATAAACACAACATTATAGAATTCCAAGAAGAAAGTAAAACCTTAAGCAAATCAAATCAATTCGTCAACAAAAGCGAACCTCAAATGCCGAAAAACCGCGCCGGCAACCGAACCAGATTTCGGAAACTGCCATCCACACGAGACCTGAACCGGAAGATAAACATCCACAAGAACCACAACCCTAACCCTATCCAAAACCTCCACAACACACAAAACCCGAGCATCAATATCCAAACACTTCCGAACAAGCAACGCATAAATCTGATTCACAACGCTGAAGCTCCCATTCACCGCACCAATCTTCTTCCTCTTCGCGCTCTTGCATTCTTCTGAATCAGCGATAGGGACTAAAACGACGCCGTTTTGAGTACAAAATCCGATGGAGGTTCCGTCGTTGAAGATCTCGCAGCGGTCGTTGAAACGCGCGTCGTTGAAAGTATGCGGAGGAGGGAGTGTGAGGACGGTTGAGAGGAAACCGGAGAGTTTGTGATTGGGAATGGAATCGGCGGTGGACATTGGTGGAAGGGTTCGATTTCGAGGGTTTTGGTTGAATCTTTGATGAGAAAGAAAAATATGTGGAAGAAAAACCGTGGGAGATGTAAAGAGTCAAAAAATAACCGTGGGAGATGTAGGTGGAGTGGGAGCGACTTCAAGTGCAACAATATGCAGTGATTAACTTGGGGTTTATTTTTGAAATACCTCTTTTTTTTAAATGTGTGATTTTGATTATATTTTAACGATAAATAATGAATATTTATATTAAATTAGTATTTGCTTTAATGGAAAAACAACTGCTATTAAAAATGAGATGTTAAAATTACTTTTTCAATTTATGAAAATAAGATTAAAATTTTTTAATATTTTAATATAGACAAAATATATTTTTAAAATTAAAATAAACTTACCTCAAAAACTTTCAATATCTGAATATATTCTATAAAATTTAGATTTTATAATACGAATATTCAAATATTTTGATTTTATTTTTTTAATATCTTGTTTTACATTTATATTATTTGAAATTTAATTCCAACATTTATAACTTGAATTTTTTATCACGATTATATTATTTGAATTTTAATTCTAACATATATATATATATATATATATATATATATATATATATATATATATATATATATATATATATATATATATATATATATATATATATATATTGGTTGCTCTGACGATTGTTCATTGTTCAACTCCGGCTAAGCTAGGTCATAGATGTTATCGACTCTGACGGTCTTTCCGTCATAGAAAGCTTCCATATTTCTTGGTCATGTCTGGATTCTTCTCCTCCTTTAGTCACCAAACAGGTGGAACCATGTGCTCCTCCAGCGAAAATGTTTACTCAAGCGGTTAACGTGAACAACAACGTTTGTCACATTTCGAATTATCAGCTTTCTCAGCTTTGTTTGAAGGGAGACAAAATCTCAATAATAATCCTGGAGGACTAATACCTTGCTAGAACATAATCTTGTAAACACAACCTTCATGGGCGTGTTCTATGGCCTAAAGGGTCAACTTTGTTGACTATAGTTGCCTTGAAGAACAGGTTGTCTCCTCTTTGGTCAAGCATTGGTCGTCGGGGCATTACCTCTCTAGACAAAGGATTTTATGAATTCTCTTTTCCATCGCTTGAGGATGTAAAGCGTGTTAGGTCTACAGCTTCGTGGGATCTCAATCTAGGTACCCTGAAACTCTTCCCTTGGTCTAGAGGTTTCAACCCTAGTTCTCAAAAAATCACAATTGCTCAGGTTTAGATTAGGCTTTTTGGTCTAGCTCAAGAATATTGAAGGCCCAACATTCTTTTTGATATTGCAACAAGTGTTGGTACTCCAATATGCACTGGTGATTTTGTTGTTAAACCTATATTTAACAGGGCCTTTGGTCATTTTGTTTGTGTCTTGGTTGATATGGATCTTTCTTCATCCTTAACTTACAATGTCCTGGTTGAAAACAAAGGCAATGCATTTTTTTATCGACATTGAGTATGAAAAGACTCCCTTTTTTTGTTCCATGCTTGGTCATGACTTAGATTCTTGTAAAATAATTGCATCCTAACTCCAAACCAAAAGGTACTACTTTTCCTAAAAATAAAACCAAGAACTATGTTTAGGTCCGAAATGGAAACATTCCAAATGACAGTTTTGTTATCAAGTCTTATGAACCTGGTGTCAAGAATCCTACCATTAATCTAGAAAAGAACAAGCTAGTTGATCCTGGTTTAATATTTGTTGTTGTCATCCTTGGAAAGGGTAAAAAGGATTGTTTTAATGATGCCCCTGAAGATAGTGGAATGGCCAAATCTCCTATTTTTTGCACAATAATTTTGCAATTATAGATAAAGTGGTTGAAGAAGAAGAAAATTCTGATGAAAGTTATCTTGATCATGAGTTTGTGGATGCCACATAACTCATTATGGATGCCACATCAACTGGTTTTATATATTGTTTGAGCTTTGTACAAGAGAAATAAAGACATAGACATAATTTTTCAACTTCGCTATATCTAGTTTCTGCATCGTTCAAAACTCTGCTAAGATAGTAAATGGGTCTTTCGACTCCATTTTCATCTTCTTGGGCTAACATGCTTCCCAAAGTTCTGTCGAATGCAGCTATGTACAATCTCATACTCTTGTTGCTGCAAGGAAGCACCAAAATAGGTGGCTTGGTGAGATACCCTTTGATCTTGTTGAAGGCTTCTTGTTGCTCTTGCCCCCACTCGAATCTTTCCTTATTCAATCGAAGTAAGGGTGAGAAGGCTTGAGCTTTTCCACTTAGGTTAGATATGAATCTCCTTAAGAAATTTATCTTGCCCAACAGAGATTGCAGTTCCTTCTTGTTCGTTGGCGCTTTCGCTTCCAAGATTGCCTTCGTCTTGTTCTGGTTGATTTCGATTCCTTTCTTGTGGACGATGAAGCCCAAGAAATCTCCAGCTTTTACACAGAACGCACACTTCAAAGGGTTCATTTTCAGACCATGTTCTCTCATTCTTTCAAATGATTGTCGAAGGTGGTCTATATGGTTCTTCCTCGTAGCTCGTATGAATTTGCACTTCAGCAGTCTTTCGACTTCTATTTTGATCTTCGACAGTATTTCTGGAGCGAAGCGTCTTGGACTTTGCTTGACTGGCTTCTTCCCAGGTTTGATTGGCAACTGAAGTTCTACCAATCCTCTGTCGAGACCAGGCATCTCGTTGTAATCCCATGCAAAGCAGTCCTTGAACTCCTTTAACAATTGGATCACTTCAAACCTGAGCTCTGGGTCTATTTTGGCACTGACGTAAGTTGGCTTTTTCTCTAACCCTTCGCCCAAGTTGATTTCTTCTAAAGGATCTTGTGCTAACATTTTGATGTTGTTCGCCAGGGGGTCCTTTTCGAATCCCAAAGGCTCATCGTCATAGATGGCGTCGAGCCTTTGCTCCTGCATTCCTTCTGTCATGATATCAGGAGGTTATGGGTCGAAATCTTTTCCAGGACCTGCAGAAGATAGCTCTTGATCGTTGGCCTGAGTGGCCATATATTTTACTTCGGCTTCGAGAGCCGTTATCATCCTTGTTTTGGCTACATAAGCCGAAATTCGCTGCAGTGATTGTGACTCAGTCATTATCACTGAATTCACTTCCCCAACCAGTTGGCTGGATGTCAGTTAGCCCACTGAAATCAATGTGGGACAAGTCTTCTCTGTCCCATTGAAAACCATGCTCAGGGTGCAGGTACAAGGAACAAAAAGCATTTGGCGCTGGCGCCATGTCGAAGTCAGGTGTTGGGCATGGCCCAATGTGAGCCAAATTTTTGTCGAAGTCATCTCTCCCCAGGTGATTTACTTAGCCCAAGTAATAGCTCTGATCCGCTTCTATATTTTCGACAATTCCATCAGGACGCCATAGTATTAACCTTTGGTGCATTGATGATGGTACTGCTCCAACACCATGTATCCATTCTCGGCCCAACAAAAGATTATAATTTGGTTTGGCCGATATGACCATAAACATAGTTGGTCGAAGGATGGATCCTACTTTGAGGTCTAGTTGGATCACACCCATAGTGGTTCCTATTCCGCCTTAGGCGAGTCAAGGTACGGACCCGACCTACCAACCAACAAGAGCATACTGTCGTTCACTCCGATGAACCGAACGAACATGCCCGACAGGGACACCTCGATCGAGCTCCACTATCAAAGTACCCCACATGGCAGAACACCCAACTCGCGATGGGCAGTTCACACCACGGGCATAGGACCCCAATCGCGGTCATACGCCCGACACGCGGATTCCACTCTGCGTATTCGGCACATTTCGAAGTACGTCGAACTGTCACAGGGGTTGAACGGATATCTCCACTAGAATACGAACTTCGCCAAAGAATTCATTATCAAAATAACAATCTCGCATATACCTAAAATACTATCGGGTAATTGCAAACAAAGCATCCATCGAACAGGCAATCATAAACAAAGATTAATAGTATACCGACCACAAGGGCCGGCGATATCCGAAGTTACAGTCTAGGCACGACGGCCAAAAAACTAAAGAATAATACAGGCACGCAAGCCCCAAAAACAAATACGAGCACGCATGCCCAAAAAAAACAATAAACGGGCGCGCAGACCCAAACACCAATAAAGTATTAATCAGTCCCCAGAGTGCTGACGTCGACTTCAGGAGAATCAGGGGGAGGCACAACCCGGCCATCGACGGTCTGGGATAGAACTCCAGCCCCGACAATGTTCAAACTCGGATTTAGCACGGACAACTGACTCACCGCGGCCTCAAACCCATCGTCCAAAGCGCTAACACAGTCCGACTCTAGGAGTTGAATGCGAGCAATAAAATTAGAGCGCGTACGCAATCAACCATCCTCTCTGGTTCATCCTCAGCGGGCAGCATAACGACTTTCAGGTCCTCGACCTCTCTCGACAGTCGTTGATTGTCGCTCTCCAACCGTTCCTTATCTAGCTGAAGACAATCTCTTTCCTCGAGAGCCCTATCGGCCCTTTCCTTCTCCCCGGTCAACACGTCAGACTGCTCGCGAAACATCTCCTTGGAGCGTTCGAGGGCAGCCTTCAGTTTGCGGGACTTGGCCACGAGAGTCACCTTCTCTGACTCCAGCTCTCTGACCCAGTCCATGGAGTTCGTTCCTTCCCCCGCAAGGACAACCGCCATCTCGGCCATTTTTACCACCCCGACCATACTGGCAGCGAGGTGCTTCCTCTGACCTTCCTTGTCAAGCCGCCTGATGATGTCGGCCTCATTATCGGATACGGATAAGGGAAACCCCTCGAAGAAATCCTTCTCCACGGAGAAGGGTGGCAGCTCGAAGGCCCGGGCACCCGCACCTCCGTCAGTCACTTCGACCCTATCATCTGGTCGGCTCCACTTCTTGTTGATCAGAGCAGATTGGTGCTCGGCGTCTGGGGAACCTGAGGACCCGCTAGATCCTTCCTTTCCCGAGTTAGGAGGTGGGCCTATCTGCGTGGCTTGTTGCGGCCTAACCAATCTCTTGTTGATTTTCTTGTCTTGGGTTAGCTTCAACAATCTTTCGTGATGCTCCGCCATTTGACCTGCAAAAGAAGTGTACTTGGGTTAGCTACGTAGATTAAAGAAAGCAAATAAAGAGGAATATCAATAGAGCAAAGCAAGAAACCTAAGAGGTCTACGACTTGCCCGTAAGATTGGCACTCGACCAGCGCCTTAGTATTGATCGGGCGCGCCTCGAATGTCGGATAGCCATCCTCATCGAGAACGTCGTCACCTTCCCACGTAACCCACCGACCAGGAAAGAATCCGTCGAAAAACTTGTTTAGGACGCCATAAGCTTCCTCATCCTCAACACTCATACCCCCAGCAGGAGTGTGGTAGTATCCAGGACCATGATCGTAATAGCCCAAACACCAATGAATGGGAAACCTAGAGACTCTCCCAATTTCAGGGTTACCCTCAGCATCCAAACATGGCTCCCCATCCTCATCCACCACAGCGGCCGGTTCGAACAGCGAATCCATGGCTGTCGGGGTGGACGCTTGCAAAATATACCACTTGTCCTTAAAATCTCGCACAGAATCCATGTACATCCTAAACAGTCTCTTCAACTGCTTAAGGGACACCTAATCATGTTTCCCTCCTCGGGACTGCCGTTGTAAGTGGAAAACCTTGAAGAACAGGGGGATCATCTCCCCAATCCTCAGGAAGCGACAGGTGAGTTCGAATGCCCGGAGAAAGGCAATCACATTGGGATGAATTTGGTAAGGGGTCGGGTTCAGATGGTTGAACACTCCGACATGGAAGTCATTGAAGGGCAATCGAAGCCCGAGATCTCTGAATACGATCTCGTACATGGGAAATGCATCCTGTGTGAACTCCAAACAGATACGGGCATCCCTCGACGGCCTCATGATCCTGAAGTTCCTTTGAAATCCCTCTTGATCGCTGCCATACTCGACAACGGTGTAAGCTTGTCTATTGGAAAGGCTGTAGATCGAAGTTATCCCTCGGGGCTCTGCACCGATCCAATCTAGAGTAGGGTCATCGACAGTGTCGACCAGGGTGATAGTTTCCTTCGCTGTGCTTGTTTCCTCAACTTCGTTACGCCCCAAGGACTCAGGAATTTCGGCCATTTACCTGCAAAGTACAGGAAACCGGTGAATTCGACAACAAATTCGCTTGTCCGCCATAAAGACGGGGAGAAGTAAGCAACATTCAGACCAAGTCTACGGTCATTCACACGAAAAACAGGAAACAAGTGGACCTCCACAAAACACCAACCTCAACGGCAGACGGGTGGCAATCATGAACGACGCGAGCATAGCATGAATATCACAAGCGAAGGATGAATCCCGCGACCAAGTTCATAATGTTTTCTGGCCCGGTACAAGGATACTACAGGGAAAACTAGCCTACATACTAACCAAAGGATGAATCTCCCGACTAGGTTCATAAATCTACTAGCTAAACGTATGAGTATCGCAGGCACGATCATAAACCGTATGCCTAAACTTATGAATATTTTGGGGACAACCACGAATCAGGCGCCCAACGCGCTTAAATTTATGGGGCACTATCCCCAAACACTAGATTCTACCACTAAAATGCCATCAACTCTATCTACAGCATGAGATATCAAAAGAGAAAACACTTACTTGAGAGAGGAATGAAGAACGACAATGGTGGAGATGATCAGACGGCTAACGGTACGGCAGTCTCAGTGATGGTAGGAAAATTCACGAGATTAAGAACAAAGAAAATATGAGAAGCGGGAAGAAGTGAGAATAAACTATGGGCCCTGGAACCCTATTTATAGAGATGATGTGGAATATGAAACATCGCATCGGGGAACCACAAACCGCCCCCTTCCTCGACGTCTACTCACATAGACAATGATGGCCCTATTCCCTAGGTAGGCATTATGGTTTCCAAGAGACGCACCACGTGTCCAACTAACGCATCACCACCTCCCCACAAAAGTTCCTCGAGCACTCCTCGATCGTTGCACGGGGAAAATCACAAATCGGGCGATGCCTTTTTATCCCCGGTTGAAAGCCCTTGCGTTGCGCAAGCGAGTCTCGCAAAAGAGAGAATTTGAGTCAAGTTATAACTCTCGTACCAGGAGCAACGACTTGGGGGGCTCCTGTTCTAGACTGGGCCTGCCCGTGGCCCAATCACCAGTGTGGCCTAATCCAAGCTTTACAACATACCATGTTGAGCATTAGACTCCCTGGCACACCCTGATCATGGGTGACTGGTCGAATTAGACTGTGCACGTCGGTGACCGCGAAGAGCGTCCCCGACGAGGGACGTCCCAGACAAGGAACATCCCAATCCAAGCCCTCCTCGAGCACCTTCCTCGTAGGGCAGACTCTCAACCTCTCTGAATATCTCGGAGTCCTCAGGGTCCCGGGAAGATCGCGTCTTCACCCTCCTTATTCTGCGGAGAGCATCATCCAGGTAGGGGACCACGTGCAGGTCCCCGCTACTCCACATAGAACCTGTCAGTCCCTTTGTTGGGCATGTTTGGTTAGTCCAGTAAAGGGACCTTGGCCCAGCGCTTGGGGCTATAAATACCCTCTATTTCAAGAGGGTCAAGTATTCATTTCATATGCACAAATATACTTGCTTTCCTGCTCATTTCGTCTCTCACTTTGTCATCAGAGTGTCTTGCAGGTACCCCCCCCCATCTGCTTCAAATTCAATTTGAAGCCAGTTGTGACGGTCTAATTCTGATCAGGTACGATCAGTTACCATTATATCTTCTTTAACCAAAAAAAGCTTCTAATTCTTCCATTATAGACTTCTCTTTCATCAAAAAGTTCAAAATTGATATTCACCCTCGTGCCGCTCCTAAAGTTTTGGAGGTGCTTTGACATCCTCCGTCTTTTAGTTGGGTCAAGTGTAACTCTGATGGTGTTTTTCTTACTCCCAGAGCCGCATGTGGAGGGATTTTCAGAGATTTCAAGGATGATTTTTTGCTTGGTTTTACACATAATTTAGACTGTTCATCTTCATTTCATGCGGAGCTTTGTAGTATTGTGCGTAACATTGAACTTTCTAAGGATAGACATTAGAAATATTTGTGGATAGAAACTTATTCTTCTCTCTCTTTGTTATCCTTCAAGAATTGTCTCTCGGTTCCTTGGATGTTAAGGAATCGTTGGCTTAACTGTTTTCCCTTTTTAAGGTCTATAAACTACTTTGTCTTTCACATTTTTCTGCTCGAACGCGACCAACACGCTTTTCTTTAAAATCAACTAACACACAAGATTTTTATACCAAGAACTACATAGCTTTGAACTCTCCATTGCACCAAGATATATGTAGGAGCAAGAGTAAAATCTTGTCAAGCACCATAATAAAAAACCTTGTTTTTTCTTTTCCTTTCCTTTCCTATAAATACGTCATAGTAATTAGGAGAAAATTAATATAATAAGGTTAACAACTTTCTTTCGCAAAAATATTTAAAGGTAACCATCATTTTTTGTGGATGTCATGGGGGTGCCAGTACCTTCCCTATGCATAATCGACTCCCGAACTTGAATTTGGTTGTGATGACCATATTTTTGTTCTTTTAAGATTTTATCAATGTTTTCCCTTTTAAAAAATAAACTTCGGTAGAGACTTCATTGTCATTTGAGCATTTTCACGCTACGATATTTTTCGCTCCGCAAAAAAGAAAGGAGAGAGACAATGCCCATAAGTATCTTAACGCTTTCTGCTTGGAGAACCGGGTGGCAATATGCCTTCCTGGAAAACATGATGTTTCACTTAAACCAAACCCAAATTAAAATAAAAGTGTTAAGAATAATTTGCAAAACTACAAGTACAAGGATAAGCAATACTTAAATTAACCATACATGCTGCTTGAATAACTTAAAACAAGATTTCTTTCTTATATTAGACATATTGCTCAAAATACCCAACTACATATCAGGCATGTACTTACATCAATTACAAAGCTTAACCACAAACAACTTACAAACCAAACACAATAAAACAGAAAAAAGAACACACTTGAGCATGCATTAAGCTTAAATAGAACCTAAAATCAACTTTGTTACAAAACATGAAATTGATAGTCTATACCAGGAATGTGAACTATGAACTATGTAACACCCCAAATTTTAGAATTTAATTATTTGTTTGATTATATATGATTTATGGTGAATTATGTGATGTATATGTGGTAGGTGGTGGCATAGTGTGAATTTAGGTGCTAATTAGGAGTATTTTAATTAAATAATTTCGTTTATACTATTTAGAATTATATTAATAGAATAAATAGTATATTAAGGTGAAAAAGAGATAATAAGGGCATGATGGTGATATGTGAAGATAAGTGAAGGTAAAAGGGGAATAACATAGAAAGGGTCCAAAGGGTAAAAAGAGAATATGGAAGAATTGGGATCATTGTGTGCATCGATCGTGAAATAGAGAAAAATAGAGAAAAAGAGGAAAAGAGGAAAACAAAGGTTAGGGCTCAGAGAGGGATTTTCCATAGAGCTTGAAGGTGATCAAATTTCTAAGATTTAAGGTAATGGGTTTAATCCTAGTTCATTATGATTGATAGAAGGTTAAGGTAATGTAGGATTTGGTTGTGTAATTAATTTGATGAAACATGTGATGAAATTGATGAAATATGATGATATTGTTGATGTTGATGATATGTGAATGCCATAGTTTAATCCCAATATGTGTTGATACATGTTTTTATGTTAATATGTGATATATGATGATTGTTAAATATTTTGGAATGAGTATGGTATCTGTAATAAGAACTGGTATGGAGCTGAGACTACAATGAAATGCAACTGGTAAGTTGTGGAATCGCGTGTCTCGCAGGGTGAACCAGTCGCCAGAGTGTTGTCGGGTGAGCAAGGTGGCGAGGGGAAAGGTAGAAAAGAAGAGCCACTGAAAACTGTAGGGGAGATAGAGCATTGTTGGGCAATGAGGTAGCGAGCAGAGCGCTCCCAAGGGAGTCGAGCGAGCATGAGGCGAGAAGTCTGGCAGTGATATTTAAAAATGCACTAACTTGAGTTTCAAGACTCTGTTTCATGCGCTATTTAGAGCGTTAGGAAGCTAACACACAGTTGGCTCCTAAATTCGACACCCTTGTTTTATTAATATCAACCATTAAAGCTGAAGGATGTTTTCGACCAGCTGGGTCTGTCGAAATGCCCATCGAAAGGTGGCAATGTACTTAGAGGATTTCTTCCAAGGGAGAAGCTGGTTGCCTTCGACGTCGAAGGTGTTTCTCGTCAAAGATGCTTCTCGACGAAGGTGTTCGATGGTTCAGAGTGGAACGGTTTGAAATTCAAGCGTTTGGAGGGAAAACGGTTTCCAGCGGTTACCAAGTGCAACGTGCAAAGATCTGGAGCGTCGAACGCTGAGAACGTGCCAAGTGGAGTCATCTCGAAGCAATGTAACTTCCCGACGGTTACTTGGGATGTTTTAGTATAAATAGTAGTAGGTCACGCAGTTTCTCGCGTGTGTTCACAATTATATACAAAGTCACTCATATAGATTCGAGTACCCAGCGTGTGAGAAAGAATTGTTGAGAATGTATGTGTGAAACACCACTTTTATTAATCAAAGTCATTTACTTTCCAGAAACTTTACTTGCTTTCTTCTTTACTTTCCCTGTCGAAGCCCTTTATTTCAAGCCTTCATTTATTTTATCAAGCCTATTTCTTCATGCAATTTACTTAAAGCCTCTTTATTTTCTTGTCATTTAACCATTATCCAATTTAATCAAAACCTCAAAATCAACCCATGTCTTAGGATCAATCTGATCGATCCTGCGAGTAACCAAATAAGTAACCATTTGGAGGATCAGCGGTTGTTTACCAATAACCACGGTAAACAAATTGGCACGCCCGGTGGGACAGTGTGTTGATTGTTGAAGTTTAACCTTTTTTTAAACATAATCTCATCCTTTTCGAGGCGTGTTGCATGTTATTGAGAAGTGGTAGAATATACACTAACGATAACAATACTGCCAGAAGAAGGGAAGAGATGGCGAATCCGCCAAACAATAACGAAATCCCACAAACGAATGTGGGAGCAACGGTTATCCCGACCATAAGTGAAGCAATAACCGCTGGTTCAACACCAGCAGTAACGGTCACAGCAACGGGGCCATTACCTCCGTTCACAGGCCCCAGAGTGCCTTTGGGAACTCCCCCACCAAGGGGAAATTTAGGCACAAGGCCTTTTGTTCCCCCAGGATTTATGACAGGCGGTCATAATCGAGAACCACTCTATGGCATGCCAACTTCTGACTTGGCTAGCCTGACGAATGCTGCGTCCACTTTTTCAGACCCTTTAGTGAGTGCCTCTTCGCCACTCCAAGGTTCTGGAGTAGGTATGGCGAATAGAAATAGGACCCAACTCTTAGGAGGAACGTCCCAAGTAGCACATGGCCTTACAAATGCCTCGACAACAGTCTTGAGGTAACAAATGGACGAAAGCAACCATGATATGGTTCAAATGTTGGCACAAGCTTTAAGTACAGTGCTGAACCCTCTAATATAAAACACTACTCAATCGAATCAGCAGATGACAGCGCAGATGACGCGTTTGGCTGATTTCTTTGGAGTACCCCAACCTATTCGACAGCCCCAAAGGGCGCAAATAAGGGGAAACCAGGGTGTGTTCTTAGAGGAAGAGACCACTATCAACCAAGCCCAACAGCCTGTCGAAGAAAACCTTAGGGCACGATTGGAGCAACCTGTCGAGGAACCTAGGGTAATAACCCCAGAGGTAAGGTTAGTTAACAGAAACCAAAATGCTGACGAAGTAGTTCAGCATATCCAATACCAAAACATGGGTTTGGAAAATAATCTGGCAACCATGATCGAAAGGATCATGACTCAAAACGGGATGAACATGGGCTTTCGAAGGCCCAACTTTACATCCCCGCTGTCAGAATACGTGTTACAAACAGACTTACCTCCTAGATGTAAAGTCCCCAAATTCACTAAGTTCTCTGGGGACACGACAGAATCTACTGTCGAACATGTGGCGAGATACTTGATCGAAGCAGGAGATATTTCGAACAACGAAAACCTGAGGATTAAGTACTTCCCAAGTTCTTTAACAAAGAACGCTTTTACTTGGTTTACAACTCTCCCCCCCCCCCAATTCGATCCATCATTGGACCCAGTTGGAAAGATTGTTCCACGAGCAATTCTACATGGGGCAAACCAAGATAAGCCTGAAAGAATTGGCCAGTGTAAAGAGACGTTTCACTGAACCTATAGACGAATATCTAAATAGGTTTAGGTTGCTCAAAGCAAGATGTTTTACACAAGTGCCGGAACATGAGTTAGTCGAAATAGCCGCAGGCGGTTTAGATTATTCCATTAGGAAGAAGTTAGACACTCAATACCTGAGAGACATGGCCCAACTGGCCGACAAAGTTCGACAGGTAGAACGCCTCAAAGCTGAAAAAGCAAAGGCAACGAAAACTCATAAGAGAGAGAGGATAGCGTATGTTGAGATGGATGACGAAGATCCAGAATCCTTCGACGATACTATAACTGTCGAAGAAGGAGAAGTCGATTTAGCGGAACTAAAACAAGGGCCACCATAGTCTTGCAAACTGTTAGTCCCCTCAAGTGGGAAAAATCCCATTGGTCCAGAAAGGACCAACGATAGGTTCCCCAAAAAGACTTATAGTTTTGACATTACAAAATGTGATGAGATCTTTGACTTGCTTGTAAAAGATGGCTAAATGATAGTACCCCCAGGGGTAAAAGTGCCTCCTCTTGATCAAAGAAAGAAGAGAGGCTTTTGCAAATATCATAATTTTTTGGGCCATAAAACTTCTCAATGTTTTCTTTTCAGGAATCTTGTGCAAGACGCTATCGAAGAAGGGAGGTTGAAGTTTGCTGACAAGACCCCCATGGCTGTCGACTCTAATCCGTTGCAGGCTGAAGCCCACTATGCTGAGCCTTCAAAGGTGAACGTGATCGAGGCATCCAGAATCCAGTCGAAGAGGCCAGGAATCACAATGGTCGAAGTCTCAAAGGACCATATCAACATGCCAATCTTTGGCAGTTTTTCTGGGAATTTATCCAGAAAGACAATTGAAGCGGTTCAGAAAGCGGTCAAAAGCCCAAAGCTGGAGACAGTTGGAGCCCAAAAAACTGGACCAAAACCCAGTTCTCACTTGGCCACAGTTCAAGGCCAGACAGAGAACTTGGAGATTCAAATGAAGCAGTTGACTCTTGCCAACAAAGATACCATGAATGTCAACATGGTCGAAGTCTCTGACCCAAAAGCATCAGAGGAGGCCATGAGGCAAGAACAAGCTAACAAGACTGCTTTCCCTCGGGAAAATGAAAATCTGGCAGATTTCCTGCAAAGATGCCAGAAAAAGAAGTCAGAAGTGATGCTGTGTCCAAGATGCAGTTCGATCTTTGACAAAAGAGCTGCTGAGCATATTCAAGGCGTAAGAGCAGCAAATAAGAGAATGGAAAATGTTGATCTTCGACATGACCCCAGAAGAGCTTCCCAAAGAGGTTCAAACCAAGAAAAGAGGCCATTGACTTTCAGGCCTCCAACTAATGTGCCGGTAGATACCTGGTACAAAACATCTGGTCGAAAGAGGCCAAGCGAGGAGAGATGGCACTCTTTCGACGTGCCAAGGGGTTCATCTTTAACATAAAAGAAAGAGCCTCAAGTTGCTGCCCCTAAAGTTGCACAGGTGTCAAGCAACTACAAAGGGAAAAATCCCATGTCTCGATCTCAATGGAGGAGATACCAGAGGAGACGAAAAGCTGAGAGGGAGGCTGCCAATGAACCAAAGGCAGAAACCAGTTCAGATGTTCCTCTAAGGAAGCAAAGGAAACCTCTGGAAAGAGAGCCAGTAACCAACAGGCTAGTTTGGCCTAACCAAGGTGAAATTGAGGACGAAGATGATTCTGAGTCTGATGATACTTTAGACATCATGGTGAATATAGTCTCAGTGCTGCCCAGAGAGTTCAACCAACAGGTTGAGGTCGAAGCAAGTGATTGGGAAGTGGAGCAAGAAATGGCCAAACATAGGCCAGTGTGCTATTTCGTCATGGACAATGGCACTAATGAGGAACAAAATGGATTCTTCGAACCACCTACAGAGGCGATGAAAAATCACCTCAAGCCTTTATTTATAAGGGCTAAACTCGAAGAAGCTACAGTGAATAAAATCTTGGTGGATTGTGGGGCAGCCATCAACATTATTCCTCACTTTATGCTAAGGAAAATTGGCAAAAGGGATGAGGACATCAAGCCTCACAACATGGTCCTGTCGAACTATGAGGGCGGCATAGGGACCACTATGGGAGTGATCCAACTAGATATCAAGGTAGGATCTATCCTTCGACCAACAATGTTTATGGTCATATCGGCCAAACCTAACTACAATCTTTTGTTGGGCCGTGAATGGATTCATGGTGTTGGAGCTGTGCCATCATCAATGCACCAGAGGCTGCTGCTATGGCGACCGGATGGGATGGTCGAAAACATAGAGGCAGATCAAAGCTATTACCTGGGCGAAGTGAATCACCTAGGGCTGGCAGATTTCGACAAGAACTTGGCTCACATAGGGCCATGTCCAACACCTGACTTCGACTTGGCGCCAGCGCCAAATACTTTTTGTTCCCTATACCTGCACCCTGAGCATGGTTTTCAATGGGACAAAGAAGAGTTGTCCCACATAGACTTCAGTGGGTTAACTGATATCCAACCAACTGGTTGGGGAAGTGAATTCAGTGATAATGACTGAGTCACAATCATTGAAGCGAATTTCAGCTTATGTAGCCGAAACAAAGATGATAACGGCTCTCGAAGCCGAAGTAAAGTACATGGCCACACAGGCCAATGATCAACAGTTATCTGCTGCAGGTCCAGGAAAGGATTTCGATCCAGAACCTCCTGATATCATGCCAGAAGGAATGCAGGAACAGAGGCTCGACGCCATCTATGACGATGAGCCTTTGGGCTTCGAAAAGGACCCCTTGGCGAACAACATTAAAATGTTAGCGCAAGATCCTTTAGAAGAAATCAACTTAGGCGAAGGGTCAGAGAAAAAGCCAACTTACATCAGCGCCAAAATTGACCCAGAACTTAGGTTGGAAGTAATCCAATTGTTGAAAGAGTTCAAGGACTGTTTTGCATGGGATTACGACGAAATGCCTGGTCTCGACAGAGGATTGGTAGAACTTCAGTTGCCAATCAAACCTGGGAAGAAGCCAATCAAGCAAAGTCCAAGACGCTTCGCTCCAGAAATACTGTCGAAGATCAAAACGGAAGTCGAAAGACTGCTGAAGAGCAAATTCATACGCGTTACAAGGTATGTCGAATGGATTGCAAACATTGTGCCAATAATTAAGAAAATGGTACATTAAGGGTGTGCATAGATTTCAGAGATTTGAATGCTGCTACGCCCAAAGATGAATATCCTATGCCTGTGGCGGAAATGCTAGTCGATTCTGCCGCTGGCTATGAATACCTGAGTATGCTCGATGGTTATTCAGGATATAATCAAATATTCATTGCTGAAGAGGATGTGTCGAAAACGGCTTTTCGATGCCCTGGGGCTCTAGGTACTTACGAATGGGTAGTGATGCCTTTTGGCCTAAAGAACGCTGGGGCAACATACCAGCGAGCAATGAATTCCATCTTCCATGATTTTATTAACACTTTTATGCAAGTATATATTGATGACATTGTTATAAAATCTGCTTCCAGGAAGAATCATATTGACCACCTTCGACAATCATTCGAACGAATGAGAGAACATGGTCTGAAGATGAACCCTTTGAAGTGTGCATTCTGCGTGAAAGCTGGAGATTTCATGGGCTTCGTTGTCCATAAGAAAGGAATCGAAATCAACCAGAACAAGACGAAGGCTATTCTGGAAGCGAAAGCGCCATCGAATAAGAAGGAACTGCAATCTCTGTTAGGAAAGATAAATTTCTTAAGGAGATTTATATCTAACCTAAGTGGGAAAGCTCAAGCCTTTTCACCCTTACTTCGACTGAATAAAGAGGGATTCGAATGGGGGCAAGAGCAACAAGAAGCCTTCGACAAAATCAAAGGGTACCTCACCAAGCCACCTATTTTGGTGCCTCCTTGTAGCAATAGGAGTATGAGATTGTACATAGCTGCATCCGACAAAACTTTGGGAAGCATGTTAGCCCAAGAAGATGAGAATGGAGTCGAAAGACCCATTTACTATCTTAGTAGAGTTTTGAACGATGCAGAAACTAGATATAGCGAAGTTGAAAAATTGTGTCTATGTCTGTATTTCTCTTGTACAAAACTCAAGCAATATATAAAACCAGTTGATGTGTATGTTTCGTCTCATTTTGATGTTTTCAAGTACATGTTGTCGAAACCCATCTTGCACAGTCGAATTGGCAAGTGGGCACTAGCATTAACTGAATACTCCTTAACCTTTATGCCTCTTAAGGCAGTGAAAGGACAAGTGGTTGCAGACTTTATAGTCGACCACTCAATTCAAGTTGAGGATATTAATTATGTGGAGATAGAACCTTGGAAATTCTACTTCGATGGATCCAGCCATAAAGATGGAACAGGAGTAGGAGTCTTGATTATTTCTCCAGAAAAAATTCCAACAACATTCAAGTACAAGATATCAGGTTCTTGTTCGAACAATGAGGCTGAGTATGAAGCTCTAATTACGGGCCTTGAAATATTGTTGGAATTGGGGGCAACTCGAGTCGAAATAATGGGAGACTCAGAGTTAGTCATTAAGCAAGTCACAAAAGAATATAAATGAATAAGAGAAAATCTCATTATGTACTTTGTGATAGCAAATCGTTTATTGAAAAAATTTGAAATGGTCAATATTCGACACATACCCAGATTGGAAAATCAAATAGCCAACGACTTGGCGCAAATTGCATCTGGGTACAAGATTTCAAAAACGAGATTACAAAGAGCAATCGAAGTTCGAGAAAAGATAAAAGCAACTTGTCTATCACCAACAGACTTGGAATCGACAAGACTAGGATATGCTGATCAAAGTAACTTCGAAATTTCGTTCATAGATAATTTGTCAGAGCAAGATTGGAGGAAGCCCATTGTGGATTATCTTCAAAATCCAGTAGCTTCGACAGAACGAAAAACAAAGTACAGGGCGTTGAGTTATGTACTCATGGGTAATGAGTTATTTAAAAAGACGCCTGAAGGGGTATTGCTAAAATGCTTAAGTGAAACTGAGGCATACATAGCCCTTTCGACTACGCACGCTGGAGCATGTGGGGCTCACCAAGTAGGCCATAAGATGAAATGGTTGTTGTTTCGACAAGGACTATACTGGCCTACCATGTTGAAAGATTGTGTCGAGTTCGCTAAAGGTTGCCAAGAATGTCAAGTCCATACAGGCATCCAACATGTACCAGCAAGCGAACTTCACTCGATAGTGAAACCTTGGCCCTTTAGAGGATGGGCGTTTGACCTCATTGGAGAGATTCGACCAGCATCATCAAAGAGCCAGAAGTATATATTGGTAGGCATTGATTATTTTACTAAGTGGATCGAAGCTATCCCTTTAGTCAATGTAGACCAAGAAAATGTCATTGAATTTATTCAAAAGAACATTATCTTTAGATATGGAATCCCTGAGACTATAACTACTGATCAAGGATCAGTTTTCACCGGTCGAAAGATGCAGGAATTCGCTCAGGAAACAGGTTTCAAACTCCCAACATCAACGCCTTATTATGCACAGGCAAATGGTCAAGTCGAAGCAGCGAACAAAGTAGTGATTGGCTTGATAAAAAAGCATGTTGGGAAGAAGCCAAAAAATTGGCATAAGACGTTAGACCAGATTTTGTGGGCTTGTCGAACGTCCCCAAAAGAAGCCATAGGTACAACACCATATAGGCTAACTTTTGGCCATGACGCAGTGTTGCCAGCAGAAATTTGTCTTCAATCTGCAAGGGTTCAGATACATTATGATATTCCCGCTGAAATTTATTGGGATATGATGTTAGACGAACTGGTGGATTTAGACGAAGAAAGATTACGCGCTCTTGACCTACTCAGGCTTCAGAAGAAAAGAGTAGAAGACTCTTATAATAAAAAGGTGAAACCTAAGGCGTTTTCGCCTGGAGAACTAGTCTGGAAGGTGATTCTTCCCATGGATCGAAGGGATCGAAGCATGGGAAAATGGTCACCCAAATGGGAAGGACCATTCAGAGTTATCCAGACTTTTTCTGGTGGAGCTTATGAAGTCGAAGAGCTAGGTGAAGATAAAAGGCTCTTGAGAGTAAATGGTAAATATTTGAAAAAGTATAAACCTACACTCCAAGAGATAAAAATAAATAACAAGTAACGACTAAATTAACCATAAATAAGCCAAAATGGATTTTTTTTATAAATTAGCCAAAATGGCAATATTGTCGAATACATATTACAATATATGGTTAAAGGGCTGAAACAATCAGAAGGGGATGGAGTCCTTGAGTCGAAGGTATTTGGTTTGCTGCAGCTCCAATCTTTTGTTGCACAAGGCATTCGCCTGCGCAAGCTTGGCAATTTGATCGTCGAAGGCTTGAGCTTTCTCAGCAAATTCTAGGCCTTGTGTGATTTCAGCTTGACTTTCGGTGTCTGGAACAGTCGAGAGAAGTTCCTCCTTGCGCTTAATATTGGCATTTATCTTAGCCTCTATTTCTTCGATTTACGCCTTGAGGGAAGCATTCTCTCGATCGATGGCATCAACTTCTTCTTGTTTAGATGCTTTTTGCTTCGACAACTCCGTAATTCGAGAAGTTGTCTCTGCTACAGCAGTCCATGCAGAAGAGCTTTTGCCATATAGCACTTCAAGCTGGCTATTAAAGCCCCTTTGTCGCTGATAATCTGCTGAGACTTGATCAATAATGGAGTGTAACTCCATGATAAAGCCTGAAACTTCCGGAGGCACAGCTAGCAAGTCTACGACATTCAAAACAGCCCCTAAATATGATGGAGCAGTAGGGTCCCCCTCCAAAGCTTTCATCAAGTCCTTCTTGAAAAACTGAGCCTTAACCTTCGTCAAAGCCTCATCGAGAGGAGAAGTTTCAGTGGACTTCCCGGACAGAGTAGGAACCTCCTGACTAGCATCAGACGAACTTCCCTTGCTCTCGATGATGGCGTTCAGATAGCTGTGATCGGTGGATCTGGAACTGACTGTTTAACGTTGGTTCGCGAAATGTCGCGGAAGCAAGAGTCGCCACCGTCTTTTATTTTCTCCAAATGGAAAGGACAAAAGCACAGAAAAATTCCTTAAAGAGATTGCTCTCGGTTCGGGAGGTAGATTATAGAAAGGGAAGGTGTTAGCACCCTTTCTATCCATGGTTATCCATGGGCTCTTAGATACTTGCTCACTGTGTTTTCAAAAATGGTTTGTTTGCTTTTCAACTGTGGGTTTTAAAAAGTTTCTTTGAAAATTCCAGTTCGACTCTTGTATCGGTCCTCAAGAGTGTTTGAAAAAATGCTTTCGAAAGCTTTTTGAAAATGTGTCGGTGTGAAAAGTATTTTTTGATTTGTTTTGAAATTAGAGCAAGTATCTAGAGTCGTCTACCTACCCTAAGGAATTCCTCTGTGTAAATGTCCTTAAAGTAGTGCCATCCCACCATTGAGAGGTAGGTAGCACCACCGTTGGAGGTGTTCGGGTCAATTCGAGGTTCGGGACATGGTGATCACCAGAGCAATGGGAAGACACCTTAGAAGCTACCCTCATGCCAGGTTCCCGGATCATGAGGACTTACTAAGACATCCTCTACTCGATGATCACCTTTCGAGGCAAGGCAACAGTGAGGCGTACCCTAGGGGTGGTGTGTGAATTCGTGTGTCAGATTCAGATATTTTATCTTGTCATGTTATGAGTGATCTATCGTTTGTTTTTATTTGTTGTCATTCATTCTTGCATGCCTTGATTAATAGTTAAAAGTGCGAGAAAAGTAAAGTTCTAAAGCTATTACAAAAGGCGCGGGTCCACATCGCCAAAATTTCCAGAACCCGATTTGACAGAAAAATAAAGGAATAATGAAAAGTAAAGTGCGAGAAATTAATTACACGGCTTTGGGAGAGATACATAAGTAACCAAAAGAAAAAGGAAATAAATATGCGAATTAAGTAAGAATTAAAAACGAGGGCGTTGGACCCTTTTTAATGGAATTAAATTAAATTACTATTAAATTAATAAAATTAAAAAGAAATTAGTTTTTTGGTATTTTAAGATTTTAATGGAAAAAAGAATTAATTAAAATAAAATGCTAACCCTAGTTCTAGTTGTTTTTAGTTTATTAAGAAAAGATTAAATTTTAACCTAAAATTAAACCTAATTATTTTACATGCAATTTAATTATAAAAATAAATAATAGGAAATATTTAATTATTATGAAAGAAAAGAAAAAAGGGAGAAAAATGATTATAAACCCTAAATTAAAACTAAGTGAATTAATGCAATTTATTTACAAAAATACTAAAATAAAAATATTTATTATTTTTTTATCTTTTCTGATTTTTTATTGTTTTTGTGTTTTTTATGAAAAATAATTAAATTACAAGAATTAATAAAAAGAATAATAATTGAAAATAAAAAAAGAATAAAAAAGAAAAATATTGCAAACCTCAGGGGGGTGTTGTCCCCAGTTGTGAGGTGAATCTTTAGCAATTTGAGCCCAATACTTCAGGCCTTGTGGACTTTCCCCACTAGCGTGCATAAGCGTTGACCATGGTTCATCATGTTATTCAATTATTGGCCGTTGATTGAATCCAGTGGGGCGCGTGGACGTTTGATAGTGTGAGTGCATGGCGTGCTTTAGTGTTGACGCTGCATAGGAACATTAGTTGAAAAATAATAGGGAAAGAGTGAGGACCTGGGGCTCGAACCCAGGTCATGAACGTTACCAACGCCTATGCTTACCACTGAACCATCCAACGCGTTTTGATTATAATATAACTAAGAAACAATATAAAACAAAACGCGTCTTAGTGAACCTTTTAGCGCGAGAATTCAAATTAGCCAATCAGCTTATGCCACAGGGGTCGTCTTCTTCGTGGTTTTGTTTTCCTGAAAAAATAGAAAACGGTTAACGGGGGTTTTGAACCCCCTCAAAACAAGCTTATTCTGATAATAGCGATTAGGCCATGTGGCCTCAGAAATTAGGCGCGGTGGTCTCTTCCAATTCGTCCCAATCTGCTGGTTTTGTTCATGGTATTGATGTGTCTTAATTTTACATGGATGAGAAACGCCTAAATTGAAAACCTGGAAACCCTAGATGTCTCTAATGGCGAATCCTCATATAGGGCACGAAAACAAAATCAAACCACACAGTTAGCTTCAGAATTGCATAATGAACACAAATCATATGTTAAAAATTGCTAAATGCGCATGAATTGAGATGCAAGAATATGAAATTTTCTCTGTACAGGTTGCACTCGTGTTACCAATTTAGGGCGTTAGAATGATTGATTTCGATTGAAAAACTTTCCTTGAAGCCTCAGGAAGCTAATGAGATAAAAATCTTGCCTTGAATCGTCCTCTATCCCTGTTTTCAGTTTTCACTTTTTTAACCAAAAACTCAAGTTTAGTGCTTGGTCTGTAGCGCAGCTTCTCGTCAAAAAGCATGAGGGTTTGCATCCTTATATGTGTATGAATGATTAGGTCAAATAAAATTGGTCCAAAATCCATGAATTGATGAATATGATATTTGATTTTTAAACCATGATTTTCAAATCTTTTTCACATGCTTTTGCTACCAAACCATGACCAATTCAAATGATTCTTTCTATATTTGGTTAGGCACGAAATCTTGAGTATATATTATGCATAAAAAGATTTAAAACCTAGGTTTAGCATTTTTCATGTATTTATTTAATTAAAATGAATTATTAATAATAAAAATCCAAATAAATAAATAAATAATGAAGAAAAACTTCCCTTTGGGCCAAATGGTCGTGCACATGCCTTGGATAATGAATTGTGGAAGAAAAAGAGGCCCATTAGCAATTTTAGATCATTTGAATCAATGTTGACTTTTCAAAATATCCAAACATTTCCCAACTTCCACAAGGCATAACTTGCTCAATTTTTAAGATTTGCTCATGTTCTTGGACATTTTGGAAAGGTCTTTGAGTCCTCTAACCAATGTCTTTGGTCCCATGTCATTTTGATTTACCAATCTCAAGTTATGGCCTTTGACTTAAAGTCCCTTTTTGTTGACTTTTGAAAATGACCTATAATGTTGAAATTGATAACTTTTTGTGAGAGCATTTCTTGGACTTGAAGTGTGAAGAGGAGTTGTAGGAAATGTCTTTCTCTTCAAAATGAGCTTTGGATGGAATTTTTCTGATAATCCATGTGAAAGTTATGCCCTGGTTAATTTACAGTTGACTTTTTCAACTGTCCAAATAAGGAAACTTTTGCATCTTGATGATTTTTGAGCCAAGATTTGAGAATCATGATCAAGCATTGATCAAATGATGTTTGTGGCTTCAAAATGAGATGTTGACCAAAAATTTGAACTTTTGACTGCCAAATGACCATTTTGCCCCTACAGTTGACTGTAGTGCAATTAGGGTTTAGACTGTGCAATTTTGTGCTGAAAGTCTTGAAACTTTGTATGAGGATGCTTGACCATGTTTATAGGCATGTGGGACTTGATTGGACCCTTGGAAACTTCATTTACTTGATCAGAACCAAAACCCTAATTTTGACTGTTTAGGAGGCCCTTGCACTGTACAACCCTTGGGGAATCTTGAAGCTTTGACTTGGCAATTTCTTGAAGAATATGGGAGGGCAAATTTTGGGGTACAACAGTTGCCCCTGTTCAATCTTATTAGACCTGAGGATGCAGATTGGCTGACGTGCCTTTCGTAATCCGAAGGTGGAAGATGATTGAACACTAGAGTGCCCAGAAATTTGCACTCACATAGTAACAGTGATGGTGGAATGGGCTTATAGATGCCATTTAGAGGTTGATGAATAGGATGATGGGCTTATAGATGCCATCTGGATGTTGATCGCGTAAGATATTCCTTAGCGAGAACTTGCGTACCTGCAAAAGAAAAATGAGTACCTGACATGTTGCAGGAGCTGGTCTTCAGATGCTTTATGTAGATATGTCCTGACTGGTTACAGGAGCTGAATCTTTAAACTCTTCAGACGTGCCCTGGCGAGATACAGGAATCGAGTATGGTAATGTTAGTCTTCAACGGATACACCCTGGCAAGATTCAGGCATCAGATCCTCGAACTCTTCAGACACACCCTGGCAAGATACAGGAATCAGATCTGGTAATGTTAGTCTTCAACGGATACACCCTGGCAAGATTCAGGTATCGGATCCTCGAACTCTTCAGACACACCCTGGAAAGATACAGGAATCGGATCTGGTAATGTTAGTCTTCAACGGATACACCCTGGCAAGATTCAGGCATCGGATCCTCGAACTCTTCAGACACACCCTGGCAAGATACAGGAATCGGATCTGGTAATGTTAGTCTTCAACGGATACACCCTGGCAAGATTCAGGCATCGGATCCTCGAACTCTTCAGACACACCCTGGCAAGATACAGGAATCGGATCTGGTAATGTTAGTCTTCAACGGATACACCCTGGAAAGATTCAGGTATCGGATCCTCGAACTCTTCAGACACACCCTGGCAAGATACAGGAATCAGATCTGGTAATGTTAGTCTTCAACGGATACACCCTGGCAAGATTCAGGTATCGGATCCTCGAACTCTTCAGACACACCCTGGCAAGATACAGGAATCGGATCTGGTAATGTTAGTCTTCAACGGATACACCCTGGCAAGATTCAGGTATCGGATCCTCGAACTCTTCAGACACACCCTGGCAAGATACAGGAATCGGATCTGGTAATGTTAGTCTTCAACGGATACACCCTGGCAAGATTCAGGTATCGGATCCTCGAACTCTTCAGACACACCCTGGCAAGATACAGGAATCAGATCTGGTAATGCTAGTCTTCAACGGATACACCCTGGCAAGATTCAGGTATCGGATCCTCGAACTCTTCAGACACACCCTGGCAAGATACAGGAATCGGATCTGGTAATGTTAGTCTTCAACGGATACACCCTGGCAAGATTCAGGTATCGGATCTTTAGTTGCGACTATTGATGGTAATCAATTTTGTACTGGATTTTGTCCTGAAAAGACAAGCGTTAGTTGTATGCGATGTCATGTGGTATGACATGCGAGATGTTCTCTGAATACGTGAGATTGTATGTTCATGATGCGTATATGCATGCTATAATGTATGAAGATGTTTATGAATGTATTTTTCGTCTAGGAAAGTAAATCCTTGACGGGTGCCAGGAAGTCACTCCTGGGCCGATGTTGGAGAATAGATTTTGCTTCCGCTGGGGATGATGATTGCAAGAATACCAGTAGGAGAAGATAACTCCGTTGGGGAATAAACTTGGCGAATGGAATAACTCTACGGGGAGGAAAGTACTCAAACGATCTTGCTGGGAAGCAATACTCGGTGGGGAGAGAGATACTTTGCTGGAATGTTGATAATAACTTGCTGGGGATACCCTTGTCGTGTTGGAAGAGCTGATAGACTTCGCTGGGGATAAGAAGACTTCGTCGAGGGCGCTCTTTCCGTGGCTTTTGGCTGAGGATAACCCAGTTATATCCTGGTACGGAAATAACTCTTTGAATAAAGCCGGGAGACGCGTTCGTGCTTTGCGAGGGGTAAGCTTCCAGAATCTACTGGGGATAAGCTTACTGCTTGGGGAGATGGATTCCAACTTTCCTGGGGAAACTGGGCTGGACTCTTCTGGGGAAGTTTTGAACTGTATCGGGAAGATGACTCCACTGAATGCTGGTATACTGCCGGGGAACAATCTTTAGACCAAGACTGTCGGGGATGCTTGTTTAAGAATGATGTGCTGGGGAATGTTGAGATCTGCTGGAGGACACCCAACTTCCTTAAGTTTGATAATATAGCTTGGCTTGAGGAGGGTATACTGCTTGCTGGCTCACTCTCTAGGGAATTGGGATGTACTGGTTGAACCCTCCTTGATACTTTGGAGGACAGAACAATTGGACTGCTCAGACAACTCTTTATTGCCCCTGTTTCTGAGGTGGGAGAGGAAAACATGTGAGGTGCTGATAGTTGTTGCTGGACCAACCTTCTTTTGGTAGGCAGGTGACAAGATGACGGGACATAGTCGTACGCTTTAATCCCTAACTTTTGCCTGGACCTCCCTTTCGGGTTTTCAGTCCATCGGGATACCCATTTTTGCCCAAGCCGCCTTTTCAGGTTTTCGACTTGCCGGGTGTACAGATTTTTCATTTCATCCCTTATTTTTGCCCGAACCCTTTTGGTTCGCCGGGAAGCCCTTATTTTTGCCTAGGTGCGTCAACCTAGCGGGTCTTTGATTTTGCGTAGTATCTTTTCGACTATGTCCATGTTCTCAGCATGTAGGGAGTTGCCCCTGTTAGAAGTGTTTTGTCATGCCACCGGAAGGTGTTTGATCAGGCAAGATTTATTGTTGAAATGCCCCAGGTGACTCATGCGGAGATTTGCCCCAGGCTATTTGGCCTTTGAGAGATTCTCCGAATCTTGATTGGACTGCTCCAGATGATGGACCGTGATCATGTCATGCCCCTTGATTGGAAGTGCTTTTGTTCACTAGGTATTCATCGTGCGAATTTCCCTGCTGTTCAAACAAAAAGTCATATGCAAACAAAGTTATGTCAAAAATGCGAAGCTTATGTCTGTCTTGAAGATTTTGAAAATGCATTCTTTTTCATAAAACAAGTGAATGTTTGTAAAACATGATGTCAACTCCGTATTTACCGTAGGCCTTAAGGAGTCAGGATACCTTTCGTACAATATGCTTTCGAACTAACCCATGCTTCAGCTAGGACTTTTAAGGGTTATAACGTGGCCTGGTTCACGGTTTAAGAAACAAAGTATAAAGGCTCAAATTTTATTTGTACCCACCCGCTCTTCGTGATGTTCTTCAATCCTAAACTCAGCTGATCGTGCGTTAGACCTTGATTGAGTCTTTATCCTGACGTTCCAATGATGGTTCAGATATTGATGATTTATTCTGAATATGCAGTCATTTTTGTTTTTGTTGAGGGTTTGTAAGACCTCTTTCTTGTCTGATTTTTATTATCCCTTTCTTTTTTGCCTGAACTATTTCCTTTTTTGGAATTACAGTCAGCGGGATGCCCCAGTTTTGTAAGTCTCCTTCATGGGTTTTGACTTAATGGTTTTTTTATTTTTTGAGATAATGACTGCCTTTCTTTATTGATTATTCGGAACCATCATTGTCTTTCTTTGTTTTTAAAGGGCCTTTTTGGTGCCATTCGTTATGAACTCGGATCAACTGAGAGAACTACCCTGCCCCAGGTTATGATTAAGGGTTTTAATTTTCGAAAAGAAAAACTCCTACTTCTTTGGCTCAGAGGGGTTGACGAGGGATTATCTTCCTTATAACTCCAGTGTTTAGGGATTGAAACAATTCCTGTACCTCATCAGCGTGGTCTGTTCAAAAGCATACTGTAGATTATGGTATCGTTTTCGTCATCCTCCCTCAAAAGGCTTAGAATTTTAGATCAAGAGTTGACATCAGAAAAAATATGAAAATAATTTGCATTTAGTGAATACGAATATATTGTTTCAGAACAGACATATGCGATGCATTAATGAAATAACAATGTTTGACATGAATAGAATGCTTGAACAATCAAAAGAAAATTACAACTTGAATGATTCTAATGAACAAAAATTCCTCAATCCTAACCATGTTTCGGCAAGGGAGCAATGATCACATTGGGAGTCTCGGCGGGCTCGAACTCGATCTCTTTAGTATCAATCATATTCTGAATCTTGTACTTTAGTGCCCAACAATCCTCAGTATCGTGCCCCGGGCTACCAGAATGGTAAGCGCACCTTGCTTCTGGGTTGTAGTTTGGAGAGGAAGTCTTTGGATTTGCAGGAGGGTTGATCGCCGCAATCAGGTTCATCCTTAACATGTGCTGCAAAGCTTGTGACCATGACATGTTGATGTAGGTGAATTGTCTCTTAGGCTCGTCCGACCTGTTCTGATCAACCCGCTGTTCTTGGCGAGGTCGTTGTTGGCCCTGAGAAGTAGTAGCAACTCGGAGAGGTCTATTCATTTGACCTGACTTTTGCCTTCTTGGAAGCCGTTCCATGACCTGGTCCCTGATTTGGGCTGGTTGCTTCATGCCTTGAGGAAGCTGGCTGATCATGGCTCTCAGCTCTCCTTGCTCCTGAGCTAAACCTTGAATGAGGGCCCTTTACCCCAGCATCTGGGTTTTCAATGTGTCTACCTCAGCTTGTAGACGTTTCAGCTGTTCGTCCTTGTCATCTTCAGGACTCTTTCTGATCAGATTCCCCATGAGGAGTGTCCTCAACTCTTCCTGCCCCTTGGATAGGCTCAGGAAGATCTCTTTGAACTGAGTCTCTTGAGTGTGAAGGTCCTGGTTATCTTGTTGGGAAGCCATGGCTGAAATAAACAGCAGGGAGGGTAAGTGACCTGCAACAAGGGTACCTGTTATGCAATGATATGTATGATATGCATGCAATGTTTTCAAGGATCTCGCGGGGTAAACAAGAAATTTGTTAGAGCTGGGATCCGGTAGCTTGATTGAAGGAACTTCATATTTGTTGAGAGTCCTTTTTCAAGGGTCAAAAGCTCACCATATCCAGTGGGTCATAGCCTCTGACAACTTTGGCTAGAGGAAAATAAATCCCCTTTGCCCCTTGCTAGATGTTTGATTCATCATGACCTGCATCACAAGCCCTTGAGATCCTTGAAATGGGTTAGGATGTATGCAATGGTATGATGTCATGATGCATGGGGTAATATGAATAAACCTTGTTATGAGCCCTTATTAAGGACTATAAACAGAAACCTGCAAGAAACTCAAGTAAAACCTGTCATGAGTCCCAGTTAAGGACTAAAAAACAAAACCTGCAAGAAACTCGGTAAACCCTGTTATGAGTCCTAATTAAGGACTGCAAACCAAAACCTGTAAGAAACTTAGTATACCCTGTTATGAGTCCCGATTAAGGACTATAAACAAAACCTGCAAGTAGTTAGTACACCCTGTTACGAGTCCCAATTAAGGACTATAAACAAAACCTGCAAGTAGTTCATGTGTCAGATAGATAACAAGCATGCAAGTAGTCAAGTACGAAGGCACGCAAGTCACACAAGAGAAGCCCTTAGAGTTTAAGGCCAGCATGAGGTCTGGGTATTACCCTCTTGAAGTTGGTGGGTTCATACCTGTCCTATCAAACTAATCGGGTTCTTAGAGGATCCCAATATCATTGACTACCCTCAATCGGTCATAACTCCAGCATCGCAATCTTTTCTTGCGGCCAGAACCATCACGAGAGTTTAGCCTCAATGGGTGTAGCATATTGTTGTACCCCAAAATTTGCCCTCCCATATTCATCAAGATTCGTCAAGTCAAGGTCACAAAATTCCCCAAGGGTTGTGCAGCTCAACTGTCTCCTATACAGTCAAAACTAGGGTTTGAGTTCTGATCAAAGAAAGGAAGTTTTCAAAGGCCCAATCAAGTCTCATATGCCTACAAAGATGGTCAAGTATCCTCATATCAAGTTTCAAGGCATTCAGCTCAAAATTGCACAGTCAAAACCCTAGATTGCACTACAGTCAACTGTAGGGGCAAAATGGTCATTTGACAGTCAAAAGTTCAAATTTTTGGTCAACATATCATTTTGAAGCCACAAACATCATTTGATCAATGCTTGATCATGATTCTCAAAATTTGGCTCAGAAATCATCAAAGATGCAAAAGTTGCTATATTTGGACAGCTGAAAAAGTCAACTGAAATTGACCAGGGCATAACTTTCACATGGATTATCAGAAAAATTCCACCCAAAGCTCATTTTGAAGAGAAAGACATTTCCTACAACTCATCTTCATATTCCAAGTCCAAGAAATGCTCTCACAAAAAGTTATCAATTTCAGCATTATAGGTCATTTTCAAAAGTCAACAAAAAGGGACTTTAAGTCAAAGACCATAACTTGAGATTGGTAAATCAAAATGACATGGGACCAAAGGCATTGGTTAAAGGACTCAAAGACCTTTCCAAAATGTCCAAGAACATGTGAAAAGCTTAAAAATTGACCAAGTTATGCCTTGTGGAAGTTGGGAAATTTTTGGAAATTTTTGAAAGTCAACATTACTTCAAAAGGCCTAAATTTGCTATTGGGCCCATTTTTCTTCCAAGTTTCTTCATGTCAAGCCTATGCACGACCATTAGGCCCAAAGGGAAGTATTTTCTCATTTTTTAATTATTTATTTGAATTTATATTAATATTAATTCATTTAAATTAATTAAATACATGAAAAATATCAAACTTGACCTAAAAAAATCTTTTCATGCATGTTTATTCTCAATATCACGTGCATATCCCAATTAGGTAAGTTTTGATAAGATTTGAGCATGATTGAACCAAAAACCATGAAAAAAGATTTGGAAAAGATATGAAGAAATCAAATATGTGAAATCATCAATGCAATGGATTTTGTCTAGTTTTCTTGACCTAAATCGTTCTATACATATTCAAGATCAGAAACCTAATGGCCTTACACTCCAAGCTGCGCAGAAAATCAATATACAAACTTGCAAAAATTCTCAAAAAGCTAAAATCTGAAATCAGGGTTCTAGGTCGATTCAGGTCCCAATTCCTTTTTCAAAAGCTTGCCAAGGTTGTCCTGATCAGATTCCAATCATAAACTTTCTCTCAAACGCCAAGAATTGGTATTAGGAACTCAAACTGTGTCATAAAAATTTCCAAATCGCATATCATAATTTACGCATCCTTGTGCATTTTTATTCATGAATTCTTGTTCCATGTGAAGTTTGCAAGCTAACCATAACTTTTAATTGAAGTTTCGTGCGTTTTTGGCCAAGTTACCATGTTTGTTCTTTAGGGTTTTCAGAAGGAAAAATTAGGGCTTTCACAATAAAGCAAAATTGGCCCTCAAGACCATGACGGTTACATTCAGCAAGCCTGGACGAACCTGAAGCATATCTCGCGATGAATTTATATATGCTATAGCGCTAGTCGCTATTTTTCCATAGCCTGCCTAACACCACAGTTGTAAAACCGTTGCCTATTTTGTTTTGTTTACAGGGACAGGGAGGAAGATGAAGCCGTGTCACCTGATGGTTGGTGCGTTCAAAAACGCGCGCGCTTTTCCAAGCCATTAACGCGTTTGCCCTTATATTATTTATTGGATATTATATATCAAATGGAATTCACGTGGCGTAGTGGTCAGGGAAGCGTTTGCAAGGCACAAGACCTGGGTTCGAGTCCCAGGTCTGAGTAGTTTCCATATTCTTTTTCCATTAATAATTACATGCAGGCATAACGTTTAGACTCACCGTACACCTCAAAATCCAAGCATACACGCGTCCTAGAGGTTCTAATCAAAGGCTGAGAATTGAAACACATCATGGGCATAGATCAACCTTGCCACACGCTGCCTGGAATAGTCAACAAAACTCCAGCGTTAATGGGCCAATGTCCTTGGGCCTTACCTCCAATTTTGGGGCTACCCCCCCCCCCCCTGGTTTGCCTTCACTACTTTTTTTTACTTATTTTTTATTCTTGCCTTAATTATTATTTTTATTTTTATTATCGTTTAAGTAATTAATTATTTTTTATATAAAATGCACAAAATATCAAAATTTCAGAAAAGACAACAAAAAATATATAATTAATAATATTTATTTTCTATAATTAAATTTTGTATGTAAATTATTTAGCTTAGTTAGATTTTTTAACTTTAATTCCTTTTTAATAAAAATCCAAAAATATAGAGTTAGGCTAATTAATAAGTTTTCTTCCTTCTAATTTTCTTTTTAGCAATAATAATTATTTATTTTCCTATTTAAATTGTACATAAATAAATTAGGGTTTAATGTAGATTATATTTTAATTCTTTCATAATAAATAAAAATATTAGAATTAGGGTTTGCCTTTTAATTTAATTTCAATTAACTCCTTTTTCTCATTAAATCTAAAAAATACAAAAATACCAAAAAAAATTCCTTTTAAATCTTTAATTTTAATTCCTCCTTAATTAACTCATTAACTTTAATCTTTTTGCAAAAAGGGTCCAACGCCCATTGTTTTTAATTATTTTCTTTCGCGCATTTACTTTATTGTTTATTATAATTTTGTATCTCCCCCAAAGCCATGTAACTTTACTTTTCGCACTTTTTATTTACTTCGCATTATTTACTTTTCCGTCAAATCGGGTTCGGTTTAATTTGGCGATGTGGACCCGCGCCATTTGTAATAGCCTTAGATTTATTTTTCCGCGAACTTTATAACTGTTAAATATGCATGCAAGAATGAATGCCTAATTAAAATCAAGCGTAGAACACAACAAACATGACAAGACAAATAACTGAAACATGACACACAATTCGCACACACCACCCCTAGGGTACGCCTCACTGTTGCCTTTCGAAAGGTGATCGTCGAGTAGAGGACGTCTTAGTAAGTCCTCATGATCCGGGAACCTGGCATGAGGGTAGCTTCTAAGGTGTCTTCCCATTGCTCTGGTGATCACCATGTCCCTAAAAATCGAATTGACCCGAACACCTCCAACGGTGGTGCTACCTACCTCTCAATGGTGGGATGGCACTACTTTAAAGGACTCTTACACAGACGAATTCCTTAGGGTAGGTAGGTTCTCAAGGATACTTGCTCTAATCTCAAAACGAACTCAAAAAGACTTTTCACACTGACACTTTTCAAAAGCTTTCAAAACAAACTTTTCAAACACTCTGACGTATGAGTCGATCTGAAATTTTTCAAAGAAACTTTTTAAAACCCACATTGAAAAGCAAACAAACAATTTTGAAAACACATTGAGCAAGTATCTAAGAGCCCATGGATAACCATGGATAGAAAGGGTGCTAACACATTCCCTTTCTATAACCTACCTCCCGAACCGAGAGCAATCTCTTAAAAGGAATTTTTCTGTGCTTTTGTCCTTTCCATTTGGAGAAAATAAAAGACGGTGGCGACTCTTGCTTCCGCGACATTTCGCGAACCAGCGTTAAACAGTCAGTTCCAGATCCACCGATCACACATACTGCTACTGTTCTATTGGCCAAGTTGTGTCATTTAAGGTTCTAAGGTTGTTGGTGCTTAATGACTCCTCAGAAGACCCATATTCTCCCCGTTTCAACACGAGGGATATCGGTACAGACCAAGGTGCCACACCAACGTAGCCACTGTTTCACCCGTGTCGGTCTACGCCGGACAGGTCCCTCACAGCTTATGCTACCTAAACAGGGTATCCCCAGATCCGGGTTAGGATCTATGTAACTCCCATGCAACCCACAAAGTTAAAGCAGACAAGTCAATACAATTGAAAACACAGTTATGAACTACCCTAAGGTACACCTCACTTTATAAAGAGTCCCCAGCAGAGTCGCCAGTTCTGTGATCGGTGGATCTGGAACTGACTGTTTAACGCTGGTTCGCGAAATGTCGCGGAAGCAAGAGTCGCCACCGTCTTTTATTTTCTCCAAATGGAAAGGACAAAAGCACAGAAAAATTCCTTAAAGAGATTGCTCTCGGTTCGGGAGGTAGATTATAGAAAGGGAAGGTGTTAGCACCCTTTCTATCCATGGTTATCCATGGGCTCTTAGATACTTGCTCACTTGTGTTTCCAAAAATGGTTTGTTTGCTTTTCAACTGTGGGTTTTTAAAAAAGTTTCTTTGAAAATTTCAGTTCGACTCTTGTATCGGTCCTCAAGAGTGTTTGAAAAAATGCTTTCGAAAGCTTTTTGAAAATGTGTCAGTGTGAAAAGTATTTTTTGATTTGTTTTGAAATTAGAGCAAGTATCTAGAGTCGTCTACCTACCCTAAGGAATTCCTCTATGTAAATGTCCTTAAAGTAGTGCCATCCCACCATTGAGAGGTAGGTAGCACCACCGTTGGAGGTGTTCGGGTCAATTCGAGGTTCGGGACATGGTGATCACCAGAGCAATGGGAAGACACCTTAGAAGCTACCCTCATGCCAGGTTCCCGGATCATGAGGACTTACTAAGACATCCTCTACTCGACGATCACCTTTCGAGGCAAGGCAACAGTGAGGCGTACCCTAGGGGTGATGTGTGAATTCGTGTGTCAGATTCAGATATTTTATCTTGTCATGTTATGAGTGATCTATCGTTTGTTTTTATTTGTTGTCATTCATTCTTGCATGCCTTGATTAATAGTTAAAAGTGCGAGAAAAGTAAAGTTCTAAAGCTATTACAAAAGGCGCGGGTCCACATCGCCAAAATTTCCAGAACCCGATTTGACAGAAAAATAAAGGAATAATGAAAAGTAAAGTGCGAGAAATTAATTACACGGCTTTGGGAGAGATACATAAGTAACCAAAAGAAAAAGGAAATAAATATGCGAATTAAGTAAGAATTAAAAACGAGGGCGTTGGACCCTTTTTAATGGAATTAAATTAAATTACTATTAAATTAATAAAATTAAAAAGAAATTAGTTTTTTGGTATTTTAAGATTTTAATGGAAAAAAGAATTAATTAAAATAAAATGCTAACCCTAGTTCTAGTTGTTTTTAGTTTATTAAGAAAAGATTAAATTTTAACCTAAAATTAAACCTAATTATTTTACATGCAATTTAATTATAAAAATAAATAATAGGAAATATTTAATTATTATGAAAGAAAAGAAAAAAGGGAGAAAAATGATTATAAACCCTAAATTAAAACTAAGTGAATTAATGCAATTTATTTACAAAAATACTAAAATAAAAATATTTATTATTTTTTTATCTTTTCTGATTTTTTATTGTTTTTGTGTTTTTTATGAAAAATAATTAAATTACAAGAATTAATAAAAAGAATAATAATTGAAAATAAAAAAAGAATAAAAAAAGAAAAATATTGCAAACCTCAGGGGGGTGTTGTCCCCAGTTGTGAGGTGAATCTTTGGCAATTTGAGCCCAATACTTCAGGCCTTGTGGACTTTCCCCACTAACGTGCATAAGCGTTGACCAGGGTTCATCATGTTATTCAATTCTTGGCCCTTGATTGAATCCAGTGGGACGCGTGGACGTTTGATAGTGTGAGTGCATGGCGTGCTTTAGTGTTGACGCTGCATAGGAACATTAGTTGAAAAATAATAGGGAAAGAATGAGGACCTGGGGCTCGAACCCAGGTCATGAACGTTACCAACGCCTATGCTTACCACTGAACCATCCAACGCGTTTTGATTATAATATAACTAAGAAACAATATAAAACAAAACGCGTCTTAGTGAACCTTTTAGCGCGAGAATTCAAATTAGCCAATCAGCTTATGCCACAGGGGTCGTCTTCTTCGTGGTTTTGTTTTCCTGAAAAAATAGAAAACGGTTAACGGGGGTTTTGAACCCCCTCAAAACAAGCTTATTCTGATAATAGCGATTAGGCCATGTGGCCTCAGAAATTAGGCGCGATGGTCTCTTCCAATTCGTCCCAATCTGCTGGTTTTGTTCATGGTATTGATGTGTCTTAATTTTACAGGGATGAGAAACGCCTAAATTGAAAACTGGAAACCCTAGATGTCTCTAATGGCGAATCCTCATATAGGGCACGAAAACAAAATCAAACCACACAGTTAGCTTCAGAATTGCATAATGAACACAAATCATATATTAAAAATTGCTAAATGCGCATGAATTGAGATGCAAGAATATGAAATTTTCTCTGTACAGGTTGCACTCGTGTTACCAATTTAGGGCGTTAGAATGATTGATTTCGATTGAAAAACTTTCCTTGAAGCCTCAGGAAGCTAATGAGATAAAAATCTTGCCTTGAATCGTCCTTTATCCCTGTTTCCAGTTTTCACTTTTTTAACCAAAAACTCAAGTTTAGTGCTTGGTCTGTAGCGCAGCTTCTCGTCAAAAAGCATGAGGGTTTGCATCCTTATAAGTGTATGAATGATTAGGTCAAATAAAATTGGTCCAAAATCCATGAATTGATGAATATGATATTTGATTTTTAAACCATGATTTTTAAATCTTTTTCACATGCTTTTGCTACCAAATCATGACAAATTCAATTGATTCTTTCTATATTTGGTTAGGCACGAAATCTTGAGTATATATTATGCATAAAAAGATTTAAAACCTAGGTTTAGCATTTTTCATGTATTTATTTAATTAAAATGAATTATTAATAATAAAAATCCAAATAAATAAATAAATAATGAAGAAAAACTTCCCTTTGGGCCAAATGGTCGTGCACATGCCTTGGATAATGAATTGTGGAAGAAAAAGAGGCCCATTAGCAATTTTAGATCATTTGAATCAATGTTGACTTTTCAAAATATCCAAAAATTTCCCAACTTCCGCAAGGCATAACTTGCTCAATTTTTAAGCTTTGTTCATGTTCTTGGACATTTTGGAAAGGACTTTGAGTCCTCTAACCAATGTCTTTGGTCCCGTGTCATTTTGATTTACCAATCTCAAGTTATGGCCTTTGACTAAAAGTCCCTTTTTGTTGACTTTTGAAAATGACCTATAATGTTGAAATTGATAACTTTTTGTGAGAGCATTTCTTGGACTTGAAGTGTGAAGAGGAGTTGTAGGAAATGTCTTTATCTTCAAAATGAGCTTTGGATGGAATTTTTCTGATAATCCATGTGAAAGTTATGCCCTGGTCAATTTACAGTTGACTTTTTCAACTGTCCAAATAAGGAAACTTTTGCATCTTGATGATTTTTGAGCCAAGATTTGAGAATCATGATCAAGCATTGATCAAATGATGTTTGTGGCTTCAAAATGAGATGTTGACCAAAAATTTGAACTTTTGACTGCCAAATGACCATTTTGCCCCTACAGTTGACTGTAGTGCAATTAGGGTTTTGACTGTGCAATTTTGTGCTGAAAGTCTTGAAACTTTGTATGAGGATGCTTGACCATGTTTATAGGCATGTGGGACTTGATTGGACCCTTGGAAACTTCATTTACTTGATCAGAACCAAAACCCTAATATTGACTGTTTAGGAGGCCCTTGCACTGTACAACCCTTGGGGAATCTTGAAGCTTTGACTTGGCAATTTCTTGAAGAATATGGGAGGGCAAATTTTGGGGTACAACAATAGCCAACAGGATCAGTTTGCTTCAAGAGTTCTAAGTCTTCTTTCGACCTATGCTTTGTTGAGGTGACAACCTTTGCAACAGCGTTGTCTTGGGTTTGAGGCTGTTGAGTAGCATTTGCCTTGACTTGACTCTCTTCGACTCAGACTGCGGCAGTACCAGCGTCATCATGGTTCCCTTCGCCAACGTCACCTTGATCCTCTTCGCCAGCGTCACCGTGGTCCCCTTCGTCACAATTTTCTTCCGACAGATCCACCACCTGAATCTCTTTTTGTTGTTGCTCTTCTGTTTGAGGATCTTCTGTTGGTTGTTCTGCTGTCTCAGCATTGGCTTCATTTATTTCAGTATTGGCTTCATCGTTCTCCAAGTCTTTTTCTTGTGGCCTGCTGAGTTCAGCAGAATCCAATGTTTCAGAAGTCCTTGGCGCTGAGCTTTCAGTGGTGTCCTGAAAAGAAAAGAGGAAGAATCTTCTAAATTCGAAAGAGACATAATCGAACGTGGGTATCGACACTTGAGTTACAATGGGATCGAAGAGATTACCTTCAAAGGAGCTTCAACCCCAGGGCTGGAATTGTCGCTCTCGACAGGTTTATTGAGAAGAACATTTAGTTCCTCCTCAGTTGGCTCTTCAATGATTACTGGAGGTGGCCTGGGCTTTCTCCCAGTAACCTTTATCCTGATTGTTCGAGCCTCAGGAAGAGGAACGTCCTTCTTCAGCTTTCGCCTTTTTAGAGGAGCAGGGGGAGAATCATCTTCTTCGTCACTCTCAGATTCGACCGTCAGTGCTGGCCGTTTCTTGGGCGAAGGTGCCTAAAAAGCCAATTGGAGTTCGATTTAGAAGTTGTATCGAAAGTCAGAAAGTTAAAGCCAGAAGAAAAATAATAAAAGTCTGGTTACCGATGCAGAAGGCTTTTTCGAAGGGCCTTCCCCCTGTTGGTTTGTTGTGGTCTTCGCCGGCGCTATAGCCTTCGCCGGTGGTGGAGGTTTTGTTAAGGGGCCTCCTCCCTGTTGGCCTTCTGCAGCCTTCTTGGCCGCAGGCTTTCGAACAACTGAAAGTAGACAAAATAATTAACAGGCTTCCAGTCGAAAGGGAAAGACAAAGTAATTCAAAAGGATGAACTTACATTTCTTTATTTTGTCCAAGACAAGGACAAAAGATTTCTGAAGCTCATCCACGAAGTCCTTCTCGTCGAAAAACTCCTCAGCGTAGTAACTTTTCCACCACTCCTCGAAGGATGGTGAGCAGAGGAAGTTAAGCTGATAGTCAAACAACGAAAGAACTGTCCGACCAGCATATCTGCCGATATGCTTAGTGGCAGCGTCTTCAGTGTAGTCGTTGCAGAAGTATAATATAGACTTCTCCCTGGGAAAAATTGGAGAAGGTAGTGTTTGAATAATACCAAACTGGCAAGACACCAGGTTTGGTTGATACGCGATTAGACTCAAGTGAGTCTTGGAGCTCTTGAATCGCAGGGGCATTATTCTTGGTGTGAGAAATGCCTCCCACACTGTTGTATGTTCGTCGACCTGAGGACCACTCGACGTCCTAGGATGTGGCCTTGTGAACCACTCTAGGCCAACCTTTCGTCGAGCAAACGGAGCCATGGTCGAAGCAAACTCTTTCCTTTTAGAAAACATCAAGACGAAGTTTGTAAAAGTTTGTTGAAGCTCCAGCCCATCTTCCGTTGGAGTCAACAGAGCCAATCTGGTGCCTTCGACGCGTCTATTTGCTATTTCGGGAGCCTGCTCATTTATTTGAGTCTTCTGAGGCAAGAAAGACTCGAAGGTGTCATTGAGCCACATCTGAAGCAGCCAAAAAGGTCCAGCAAGCAGCAGACTGGCTCTGTTCTCGATGATCTTCAGAAGAGTCGCTCCGTTGCTAATCGACTCGTACAGACTCGCCAAAATCAATTCTGCCAAACAGATATTTTGGCCATGGTGGAGTTGAGTGGCGAGAGTGACCATCTTCTTGGTCACCTGTAAGGACTTGGAGCAAAACACAAAGCGTGTCAGCCATAAGGCTAGAAACGCAATATGTTCGACATCCGACACAGCATCTGTCGACTTATCGTGGTAGTGATTGATGAAGGTGGTGTAGGTTGGTTTTGTGGCAGAGAATCCGATCTGATCCTCCGACATCTCCTCTGGGTCGAAGTAGTCCCCAGTGGGTCGAAGGCCAGTGATGGCGGCCACGTCGAAGAGCGTGGGAGTCAGCATTCCACAGGGAAGATGGAAGGTGAAATGGGTGTAATCCCAGAAGAGTAGGGAAGCTATCAACATTTCTGGGGAATAGTTAAGACCTGTCTTCGACAGTATAACCAGGTCGAATATCCCCATGTCTTTCCAGATCGAAGCCTGGCGTTTCTCCATTTTTTCCAGCCAAGCACTATAATCAGGAGTGAGGCTAGGGCCAGACCTGAAAGCCCTAACACCTCTATTGAAGAAACGAAGGTCGATTTTCTCTTTAGCAGGGTCTTCATTATCCTCTGCATCTTTCTTGGAGCATCCAACCGGTTTGAGTTTTTCAAGTACCGGAAAGTAGCTTTTAATCTTCATGGCTTCAGCAATGCTTGGGTATAATGGGCCAGACATATCAAAGATTTGGTTGGAATATCCAACCGGAATCATGAGGTGGCGTGAATAAGCATCACGTACAGCGATGTCCAAAGGCTCAGGGACCCTTCGTTGGCCCGTGGGAGTCACTACGGGGGCAGTGGAGAAAATTTTGGGTTTGACATTTCCAGAGGGAGTGTTGGCGCTGGGAGCGTTGGAAGAACCAGATGCCATTGTTGATACTTAGGTTGAAGATGAAGCGAAGAATAGGTGGTTTGCAAAGTTGACAAGAGTTTGTATGCAAATGGGGAATTCTGAAAGCAAGGTAGCGTGAAAAAGTCCCACAATGGGTACTTACCGCTATTTATAGTAGTTGGGGAAAGCCCCAAATTCGAGGACATTAAATGCCATTTAATGTTGCAGAAGGTAGTGGGACACGTGGCGTCTCCCTGTTGTTGTAGCCGTTCTGCAGAAATGAAAGGGTGCAGCGTACGCCATCGTTTTTGGGAATTGTCATGATGACAATTTGTGAAAAGACGTTTGGCATATTGCACGCCGTACTGAAGTGACGTCTTAGGTACGGATGAAATGATGGCTTTTCCTTGGGATTGTCAGTGGTTGGTAGAAGACAAAAAAGGTGCACAATTTAATTTGTGACTAAGAATGAAAAGACAGGTGTCGAATGGCATTTCAAAGAATGCCTTTTTCTTTCAGAGTCGAAATAAGGCATTCTTGGGGGGCAATTTGTTGGCTCCTAAATTTGACACCCTTGTTTTATTAATATCAGCCATTAAAGCTGAAGGATGTTTTCGACCAGCTGGGTCTGTCGAAATGCCCATCGAAAGGTGGCAATGTACTTAGAGGATTTCTTCCAAGGGAGAAGCTGGTTGCCTTCGACGTCGAAGGTGTTTCTCGTCAAAGATGCTTCTCGACGAAGGTGTTCGATGGTTCAGAGTGGAACGATTTAAAATTCAAGCGTTTGGAGGGAAAACGGTTTCCAGCGGTTACCAAGTGCAACGTGCAAAGATCTGGAGCGTCGAACGCTGAGAACGTGCCAAGTGGAGTCATCTCGAAGCAGTGTAACTGCCCGACGGTTACTTGGGATGTTTTAGTATAAATAGTAGTAGGTCACGCAGTTTCTCGCGTGTGTTCACAATTATATACAAAGTCACTCATATAGATTCGAGTACCCAGCGTGTGAGAAAGAATTGTTGAGAATGTATGTGTGAAACACCACTTTTATTAATCAAAGTCATTTACTTTCCAGAAACTTTACTTGCTTTCTTCTTTACTTTCCCTGTCGAAGCCCTTTATTTCAAGCCTTCATTTATTTTATCAAGCCTATTTCTTCATGCAATTTACTTAAAGCCTCTTTATTTTCTTGTCATTTAACCATTATCCAATTTAATCAAAACCTCAAAATCAACCTATGTCTTAGGATCAATCTGATCGATCCTGCGAGTAACCAAATAAGTAACCATTTGGAGGATCAGCAGTTGTTTACCAATAACCACGGTAAACACACACAAAGCTATAACATGATAGAATTGTAGGAGTCATTTTATGTATTATTCTAACACCTATGTGTTGATAAGGTTGGATCATTACATGTAGCTATGTTATAATGTTTTATTTATTTTTAATGATGAAATTGATATTTCTATGAAGTTATTGTGAATTATCATGATGTCGATATGATGTAGTTGATTTTATTTGTGATGATGTTTAATGATATGCATTTTTTATGTGTATACATGTTATATGATGATGATTACGTGGGTGATGATGCATTTGACTAATTGTGATCGAATTATATATGATGATGTTATGCATCATGCATTCATAGTATATTTTGGACGGTGGTCCACTAAATTTAGACGATGGTTCGCTTATGACGAGCCTTAATCCCATTGTGCGGATTGCGTGTGTTTATGATGTGCTTCGGTTCCAAGAGGGGATCAATCTTATGGTATGGATCTTTGGAGGGTAATGAACCAAGTGTTAGTGAATTAATTAGTACCACATGCATTTAGTCAGTTATGTTGCATTACCATTTGTTGTACCCCAAAATTTTCCCTCCCATTTTCTTCAAAGCATTCTTCAAAGCATTCTTCCAAGTCTCTTCAAATGGTCAAGGCACCCAAGGGTTGGCTAGTCAAGATGCACCTCCTAGACCAAAAGCCTACAACTAAGGTTTGGAGTTTCTTGAGGAAATTTGGTCTAAAAAAGTCTCAAGTGGCTCCCATGTTTCTTCATAGGTCCTCAACAAGGCTCATGTCAAGTTTCAAGCCCTACATCACAAGTTTGCTCAGTCAATGGCTCAAATGCTTAAAAATCAAATGTATTTATCAAAATGTCAACTATGGCCAACATAAAGTCAAACTTCAAGATTTTTGGTCAATATCAACATTTTTAAGTGATATTCATCATTTTATCAAGGGTTGATCATGATTCCCTGAGGAAAGTCCTCAGATCATCAAAAGTCAAGAATTTGCTAAACTAGGGTTTTCCTTATGAGATGTCAACTAAACTTTGACCAGGCATAACTTTCACATGCTTCATCAACTTTTCCCCAACCAAAGCCCATTTTGAAGTAAATTCAATTCTATACAACTTTGCTTTTATTCTTAAGTCCAAAAGATGCTTCATTTGGAAGATATGATCTCATACATTATAGGTCATTTTCAAAAAGTCAACAAAAGACACTTTTTATCAAGGCAACTTACACCAATATAATATCTCCAAATACAAAATTAATTAAAAGAGAAAGTATAGAGGACATCTCAGACTTTCCAAAAAGTCAAAGATCATCTCCAAAAGGTGAAAATTGAGCAAGTTATGAGTTGCACAAGTTGGGGAATTTTGAAGGAATTCATGAATTTCAAGTTGGGCAATTTTGAACTTTTAGACCAATGGACCTAATTTTTTAGACTCACACACGTTCATGATATGTTAGAGTACCCATAAAACCATTCCATTATTTTTTAGGATTTTTATTTATTTTATTTGAATTTTTTCATTTAAAACAAATTAAATCAAGAACAAAGTGTAAAGCAAATGAGCCTAGGCATATGATTGGACTTATGGGTCAAGATTGAAGCCCAAATTTCGTGAAAAGACCAGCAAGGAAGTCCAGGTTCAATGCATGTCAAGAATGGCAAAGATTTCACAAGTTTGGAAACATTTTAATGTGTTTTATCTTGTTTTGAAAAGTGCCTTAATGCCTTGATTCTTACCTTACTTGTTTGCTCTCCTCTTACTCCGATATATATATACCACACTATGCAAACTACAAATGGACGGAAAAAATCATTGCCTAAGAGCACGAAAAAACCATTTCCTAAGAGAGAGCTCGAAATTCATAAAAAATTCCAAGAAATTATAAAACTCATAACCCAAGTTTCAGCTTCTCTCACTCAAAACCAGTGACTCCCTCATCCTTCTGAGACCCCTAAGAGACGATCCACATCATTATCCAACCCCCACGCATCTCAAAATTTCTTCATACCATCTCTCTGATTTGGTAAAATTTTGATTTTGAATCTCTTTGATTTCGTAATTTAAATCATTTTTATGCGTATATTCTTATTACTATCGATGTTTTGTGCAAGTCTAACGTTTTACACGCAAGCATACAGGCAGAAATAACGTGATGCCATCATTAGGGCATTAAGAACGATTAGTTTCAGATCTTAGGATATGGAACGATCCAGACAAAAATAAGCTCAGATTCGGAATCAGGACATTTTCTTTTTTTAATATTTATGTTGTCTTATTAACTCTTTTTTTAGATAATTAACTCAATCATAAAAATCTCATAAAATCAAAAACCCAAAAAAAATAGATTTAATTTTAATTAATAATCACTTGCTTTTTTTTTAAAATTAAAATCAATTAGACATTAGATTTTTTTATTATCATTAACTTAATTTTCTCAAATCAATTAAAAAAAATCATAAAATTGAAATAAAAAAAAATAGATTTAGGTTTTTTTTTTAGATTAAAATTAATTTTTGACAAAATAATTTTTATTCCATTTTAATGTTTATTTCATAATTAATTTATAATTAATTTAGACTTTTTTTTTAAATATTAAGATTAAATCACAAAAATATCAAAAATATTTAGGCTTTTCTTTTTAGGATTATTAATTTTCTTTCTAAATAATCTTTCCTATTAATTTCTATTTATTTACCATTTTAAAAATAAATGTATAGGTCGCACATATGATTTTGTAATAGTTAGTTTATCTTTTTTTCGCATTTTCTTTCTAAATATTGTAACTGCTTATGGGATGTAATAGTTTAGGATTTCCTTTCCCACACTTTTACTTTCCGTACCTCTGTATATACATGTATACTATTGTTAGTAATTAGGTCGTGTATGGCAAGGTAAAAACAAACGTTAGCAAACCTAACGCTCAAGATAAACTTAACTGAAACACAAACACACTCGCACACGCGTACCTCTAAGGTACCTCCACTTGTTGCCTTCGGATAAATAAACAGTCACGACTCTCGAATATAAGAGATTTTAGTGGTAACCCTTTAGTTTAAAGATCATAAGTCCCTCGATGACCCTTTCGACGTTGCCTCGGTGTGTGATCTTAAAACCTTAGGGTAACTACTAAAGTATCTTACTAGTTGCTTTTGTGACTGTATGATGACCCTCGCCCGTCCTTCAAAAATCCAACGATAGGGCTACCTACTGACTAATAGTAGGATAACACTATTTAAGAGAAATGAGGAAAAGAACAAAAATCTTTCGAGTAGGTATATAGCTCATAGTTGCTTGCTCACATAAACAAACAAATTTTTTTTTTACAAAGACAAAAAACACACTTTATATACGTTCTTACCGAAACGAGAAATATTACAAAGTTCGTCGTACTAAGGCGTCTTTTCAAAATACTTTCAAAATACACTTTACACAAAAAGCATTTTTCACAAGTGAGCTAGCAACTAAGAGCCTGTAGATAACTATGAATGGAAATGATGCTAACATATTCCCTTTCCACAACCTACCCCTTTACTCAAAAAATAATCTCGAAAGGTATTTCCTGTTCTTTTCATCCTTTCTTTTATTGGATAAAAGAAAAGTCGGTGGCAACTCTTGCTAACCGCAACATTTATGATAAAATGCAAAACCAGTAAAATCAGTTCTCCCACAGTATTACACCATCTTATGTGACATTGCATAAATTGCATTGATGAGTTGTGATATGATGAAAATTGTGAATTGTGTTATTATATGAATTTTGATGATGAAAGAAGTATGAATGATATTATGAGGTATTTCTGAGCATGAAGTATTGATGAATAGTATGTGTTGTTATATGATGATGTTGTTATAACTACTTCTCCTTTCCTTATATCTTCTATAATGAATTGTGATTACTCACCATTTCTATTTGAATGTTGCATCCACGTGGTTAACGCGCAGGTGACCAGGAGTAGTTCGTAGAAGCGTAAATAATAGCTTCAGAGTGTCTTATTGAGTTGTTTCATTAGTAGTGTCTTGCTTTGATATGTAACATCGGACTGAGAGCGTAGAGTTTTGTGAATGTTATGCTTTGTTTTGATGTAGACATACTTTATGTCGACTTTGATTGTTTCCTCTGGTTTTAATAATTGATGAGACCAATGTTGTGAATTTCGAGAAGTTAATGATGATATATGATGATGACTTTTTGATGTAGTGTTTTTTAAATGAAGTGTTGAAATTATAATTAGAAGCATGTTTAACACTGATGTAACCCGTATTACAGAACATAATTATTTATTATGATTCTTTCTATGAAGTGTGACACCCTTTAGTGGTCATTGTATGTTGATTTAATTCGTAAATTATTCATAATTTCTTGTGGGATTTAGAAGGGTGTTACAAACTAACTCAATTCTTTTCAGTTTGAAATATGAAATCAGTAATAAACAAAAGAATAAGACGAATTAATCTACCTTTGAAAAAGATGAAAGTTGATGAAAGGTGGAGCGTAAGATCTCGCCGTGGAAAAATAAAGGACCGTTGATCCTTAACCAATGACAATTGTGACCATTAGTTCCTCATATTGTGTTGGACAACTTGTCTCCACAGTATGAGATTTAAATATAGAAGTGAATAAGAGATTTGAGATTCATAATCAATGGTTGTTGAAGGAGACGATGATTCAAAATCTATAATTTCCATTGTTGAGTCAAGGAGATGACTGTCCTGGATAAAGATGGCGACGATTAGGTTTTGTGAAAGAAGAGATAATTAATGTCTATTAGATTGCGCTAATTAAGTTTTATGGGAGAGGAGAAAAAACAATAATCATACTAAATTATAATCCTATAACTTCTCTATCATAAATTTCCCTCCAAAACTCTTTTTTCTAATTAATTAATTAATTAATAAATCATCATCATACTAAATTATAATCCTATAACTTCTCCATAATAAATTTTTCTCCAAAACTCTATTTTTAATTAATTAATTAATTAATCATACTAAATTATAATTCTATAACTTCTCCATCATTAATTTTTCTCCAAAACTCTTTTTTCTAATTAATTAATTAATAAATAAATTCTTATAATTATTAATAATTAAATTTAATGTTAAAAAGTAAATTTATAATCCCACTAATTTCACTACTTCATTATCAATTAAAAAATAATTAAATTTTATAAATTAGTTAAATTTTATACTAAATTATAATCCTATTAATCATACTAAATTATAATCTTATAACTTCTCTATCATAAATTTTCCATTAAATTTTATACTAAATTATAATCTGTAACTTCTCCATCATAAATTTTTCTCCAAAACTTTTTTAAAAATTAAATAATAAATAAATAAATTCTTATAATTATTAATAATTAAATTAAATTATAAAAAGTAAATTTATAATCATTTTATAGTTCTATCCAATTTCTTTTTCTTCTTTTTATTTGTTATTATTTTTAAATCCATAAAAAATAAATAATTTATTATTGTTACTTTTCTTAAATAGTATAGAGATGTGAATGTGTAATTTTAGTATTTAAAAAAATTAATGAAAAAAATATGTGTTGTATGGTAATAAATTCTTATTCATGTGATTAGTGGGATAATATATAATATATATTTTTTAAAGGTGGTATAGAATATGGTTAGTGAGATAGTATAATTTTCACTATTTTTTATTTTTATTTTTAATTATGTTAAAAAGGTATATTATACATTTTTTGTAATATACAAATTATTAAAGTGTTGCTAAATTTTTATACAGGAAACACAAAAATTAATAAAAATAGTTTCAATTATTTTATTCAATTCAACAAATACGAAAACCCCTCAAATCTTGAAACCTAAACGCACACAAACAACAGAATGAAAAGAGACGACGCACTCGCTCGCGTGGCAACCGGAGCCGTCGTTGGCGGCGCTATCGGCGGCGCTGTCGGTGAGTTTCTTCATCCTTATTCCCCTTTTAGTTTCGCTGCAAATCAGAGCTAGCTTAGTCGTTGTGTTCTTTTCACTGATGCAACTTTCACTCTGTTCTTAGGTTAACGGTGTATATTTATTTTTGAGATTTTTCTGTTGCGTGTAGGTGCTGTATATGGAACTTACGATGCAATTAGGTGTAAGGTGTGTATCTGAATTCCAATTTTTTTTTTTGGTTTCATTAATTATTGAATAAATGAATTGGTAAAGGTGAATGCGGTTTCTGTGTAGTATTGGAGTGTTCTTTGCTTTGTTTGAATTTGAAATTCAACATTTAAATTGCTTTTTTATTAATTAAGAATAGAATTAGGGTGATTATGTTTTGTTTTGCTTACTGGAAATCATATAGTGGTAGATTAAATTTCGAAGCCGAATCACTAAATCATATGTATTACTGATTGCAATTGTAGCCAATGTTTTAAATAATGGTCGCAGTCGCGTAAAAGCTTTCGCGATTTCGGTCGGTACAAGTGTTGTATCGCTGATTGCGGTCATCGCAGTGTGAATTAACCATAATTTTTTGTCATAAAATGGTGAATAACGGTATCATTATCGGCACTTTCCGATAACGTGTTGTCCAGTGGAATGTGGATTTTAACTGTTTGTCCAGTGTTGTATATGGCGGAGAAAATCTGCCTTATGAACACGCCATTGCGGCTTATGGTGGGCATCCTTTCACAAACTGCCTATTGTTGTCAAAAGATCAGCTACGCCATTCTGATTAAGAAGTGAAGTGGATTACAATATAGGTAGAAATGGAAGATGCATCGATAGAACCCTCTGTCTCTTTACATGTGTCGGAGAGATATAGGAATAAAGATGAAGAAATATGGATACAAGATGACACAGACTTCTGAATGGGTTTGAGAGAACTGGACTCACCTCAGGCCTTCCTTTCTCTCTCAATCAATTGATAACTTTCCTTATTAACTCCTCATACCTCCTTTAATTTCTAGTTACATGTGCGAACACTGCTTGTTGCCTGTTTCTAGTTACAAGTGGTCTCTAACAAGTTGAAATTGGATCAGTGAGATCTTATATTCTTATGACCTTAAGTTTCTAGTTTGTGCCCAAAATTCTACGAGCTATTTTGCTAAAAGATGAACAGTTTGATGTAGAGCTAAGGAAAGAGGATATAAGGTCTTGTCTGTAGGCCATGAACTAGTGGGTGGGCTGGCCTATGTTGGCATCTCCACAGCCATCTTTACTAAATGATGATTCCATGGTTCTCTTTACTTATGTTTATTGGATGATCATCAGAAAAGCTGTAATAGAGGAATATGCCAATATCATTCTCAATCCTTGTTCTATTCAAAATGCAGTGTCTGATTGCTGTGGAAATGTAATTAAAGAAATAAAAAAGAAAATTTAAACTTTTCTATTCAGGGAGAGTTATAAACAAAATTATCATAGAAAGAAAATGAGTGGGCTAACCCATTGGCTGACCTCATCCCTAACCCAAAAAATTAGAAGGGAATTGGGTGTGTGGCTTGTAAAATTTCTTGGTTCAATTGGTGCCTACACTGCAAAGTTTATGGGAGCTTGGAAGGTTTGCGGATGGCCAAGGTTAGAGGTTATAGAGCCAGTTTCAAATGGGTTCTTCCATTGTGGTTAGTTACCTGGTAGTTCTGTGGGGAAGTGTCTGTAGGTGGAGTCCGGTGCAGCCCATTGGGCGACTCATTGACTCACATGTATCTACTAGAGGCCTACAGGGCTGTCGATGCCCTTGCTAATATGGGGTTTGTTTGCTGACATTTTTGGGGTTTGTTTCTCTGTAGTTAATCTTGGGCTCCAAAAACACATCACTTGACAGACAACTACATAGTTAATGGGTTATACTGGAAAGTTCATATGTGGAGACTGTTGTGTTTTATCTTAATGCTTGTTACTTTGGATTGGACAAAATATTAGTGATAAATATTGATTCATCCTTTGTCTATTGATTTGGATTTATTTTTCAAATTCTCTCCCAATGCTTGTATGATTTTATATAATAGATAAAGTAACAATATATAAAATGACATACTTAAATAATTTACGACCAACCAAGCCTTATCCCACTAAGCGGATCGGCTACATGGATCAAATTCAGCCATTATGCTCTAATCCAATACCATATTTCTATCCAATTCATTGCTTCACACACTTTCCTTGAAAAAAAAAGAAATGAAACAAAATAATCAAAATTCTGATTCACATACATCACAAAATGCATTCAACATAAACCTGCCATTATTTATCATCGTTACTATCTGGAGGTAAAGACAAGGATATCATACCCAACATTTCCAAGTTGTAGTTAATTGAGTTAGTTCTTTTCATTAAAATATTGATAAACTCTGATATTTAAGTATCTTATGACTTAATTCTTTTAGTTTCTTGTAGTTCTTTTCAGATTTATATCTAATCTTTGAACTTTGGCTACTGTAAAGTATTTTTATAATCTCTATTACTCGGAACACATATATGATCCATCCACGAGATTCTTAAAAGATATATGCATTCTGTTGTGTGCATGTATATCTGTTCGAGGGGATGGAGTGGTATATTCAAACATTTATGTATCACGTTGTCTTGGAGTGCAATGTCTTTTACTTTAGTATTTTCATGTTGTCAGTGTGATGTTTTGCTGAAAATACTATAGCTTATTTTTTTATGAAACTTAGCCTTGATGTTGAAACCTGCACAGGTTCCTGGATTCCTCAAGATCAGGCATATTGGGCAAACTACTATAGGAAGTGCAGCTATATTTAGCTTGTTTCTTGCAGCAGGAACCTTGATTCGTTCTCACTAGTTTGTCTTGTATTAAATTGTGCAGTCATGGTGATGAGTTTTCTCCAATTGTGGTTTTGTTACCCTTATAGAATTTAATCTTTTCTGTGTCTGGACTAAACTATTATGCTGCTGCATTACTTTTCCGGCAATAAATATTTGACAATTATTTGCTGGCTCATCTAGGTTTCTCTACATATTCTGTCCTTTTCCTGAGACTACCATTCTCTCCACAAGAGTTGCTTCCTTTGGATTTAAGCTTTGCATTTCCATTCTAGGGGATAAAAGTTGCTTAGCAGCTTAATCCACATTTTGTGGGTATATTGTAGATAAGAAAAGTTTGATTTCTGGATTATGTATCCACACTGCATATACTGTTAAATTACATGCTTATGAATGTTTAACAGTGAAAATTATTTACACAATCAAGCAGTTGAATAAGATTTGTATTTTACGCAATATTGATGGTGTAATTATTATGTTTTTTTTCATACAATATAATTTAATTATTAAAATGATGCAATATAATTTAACTATTAATATAATTATGTTAATTTAACATTTGAGTCATATTTAGAGAATGACTCCAATATAATTTTTGTAGCATATTTATATCAAATTGAAAAAGAAAACAGTAGTTTCCAATAGTTTCATTTTTCTCTTTTAAAACAACTTGAATTTCTGATGGAGATAGTCTCGAATAGAATTTTCACCCGAGTAAAACATATGTGAAGCCAAAAATTAAAACAACTAAACTTTTAAGGTTAGGTTTAGTTTTTTCTTTTTTTATATACAACTTTTGTAATTTAAATGACTGTAAAAGTGGTTATAAATAAAATTAAATGTTTCTAATTATCTGACTATTATATTATGTACATTGATAATGTATATAAAATAAACTTTTAATCTAAAACAATTGTTTTTGATCTAAGTTGTGTGTTTATTTTTAAAACATTAAAAGAATTGTTTTGGTACATATTAAAAAATATATTATTTTTAAATATGATTAATGTTATCCGGTGTTTTAGAGATAAAATTTAATATCAATTATTAAAATTAATATTATCAATGTATTAGATATATACTTTAACAAATAATAATTATAATTTAATTAAAAACTGAAAATCAATATGCATAAATTAAATGAACAATAAGGTGTTATTTCTAATTATATTTTTTTGAACATTTTCATCGGCATAATAAGAGAAATAACTTGCAGAAAAAGAGAAAAGAATCAACGGAATAACGAGAGAAAAGAGAAGAGAGAAATAGTATTGAATTATTTTCATTATCAATATCAATTTCAAGTACTCATATTTATAGAACATATATAATAAATAGAAAGTTAATATGGAATCTCTTAATTAATTGACATTCATAATCATGTTATTTATAACACTTTCTCTATAATGTCCATAAAAAATACGTCTTTTAAAATCTTATTAGAAAAAAATCCAGTAAGAAAAATTCTAGTCAAAGAAAAATAGTACAATATTCTTTATGAAAGAACTACGTCGTTGCTAATCAATACAAATTATTTTAAATAAGAAAGAAAATTACAGGAAGACAAGCATTCATTATTCATAACAGTTTCTCTTACATGTTTGTTCAAGATATGTCTCGTTAAAACCTTACTAAAAAAAACTTAATGGAAATAAATTTAGTGAAAAAAAAAGTATAATATCATTTTAAGAAAAAATCATTTCTCCCCTGCCGAACGAATTCATTTCTCCTCCTCAACTGAACGATCATTTCTTCGACGATGAAGACTAATCTTTTGCTCTGAAAGGTTTGCAAGATTATCGCATGAACAAATTTGTTAGAGCTTATATCTCCACTTTTCTGAAGATCGTGAGTGAAAAAGAACTTTGAAGAAATGTGTTTGATTCTATCTCCTTTAATGTAACCATCTTTCAATTGAGTAATGCATGCAATATTATTTTTATATATGGTTGTTGTATATCTTTTTTTCCAAAATTTAAACCACAAATCTTTTGTGTGTTGAATTTGTGATTTCAATCAAACGTATTCTCGATTTGCCTCATGTAGTGCTAAAAATTTCTTCATGATTAAATAAATTTGTTGTGATTTATTTTATAAGTCTCCATGAAATAGTTGCACCATCATAAGTAAACAAATAATATATGCAATGTACCATTATGAGGATTTGACAAGTAACTTATTTATGCATAACACGTTAATTATAATTTGTGTACTTTGGAATAAAATAAACTCATGTCCATTTATCCTTAAGATAACGAAGTATATGTTTAACTCTGATCAAATGTCTTCGTGTAGGTGAATAACTATATTTTACTAGTAGAGTTATAGAAATTAACATATCATAGTGTGTATAATTAGCAAGATGGATTAGTGTTTGAATTTAACTAGGATATGGTACTTCATGACCAATTAGTTTTTCATCATCTTCTCGAAAAGAATTGTTTGTACATCCCATGATCTAACATCATAAAGGTAGATAACCTACGAGATTTGTCTATATAAGAACATTTTAACATTTTTGCTATATACGAGATTTTCTCATATAGAAATTGATCTAACCTGATCAGACTTGGACCGTCACGGCTGGCTCCAAGCTGAAAGCTTTTTGAACGAGGTGGGGGGGGGGGGGTACCTGCAAGACACTCTGATGCTGAAGTAAGTAGAAGCACGAGCAGGCAATAGTAAGTATGGGTAGAATAATGAATACCTGACCCTCTGGAAACAGAGGGTATTTATAGCCCCTAGCGCTGGGCCAAGGTTCCTTCCTTGGGCCGGGCAGGTTTGGCCCAATGGAGAAACTGTCAGGTTCTACGTGCGTAGTGGGGACCCGCACGTGGTCCCCTTCCTGGATGTTCTGCGTGAAGTGCGGGCGGACGGAGACGCGGTCTTTTCGGGGTCTCGTTGGGAGTGCAGTGGACTGAGTCTGCCCTAGTTGGGGTGCTCGAGATGATGTCGAGCTGGACAGCAGGATGTCGAGCTGGAGATGTAAAGGTCGAGCAAGTGACCTCAGGGAGCACGTCGGGCATGACTGTGACCCTTTGGTCGGCGTGGTCCTCAGCAAGTCCATTTGGATTGGGCCTTAGCAATGCTATTGGGCCTGTCGGGCCCAGTCCAGAACAGGAGCCCCCCAAGTCGTGGTTCCTTTGTTAGGAGCCATGGCTTGAACTCAGGTCGTTTCCGCTTCGGGGTCTCGCGCCCGGGTCAGAGATGCAGGCCCTCGAGGGCCTCTCCGTGTCGTGCTCGGAGACATCTTTCACGGTGGATGCTCGGAGGATCCTCACCGGCGCGTGTCTGTCGAGCACACGAGGTATCTTTCGGGAACTGCGCCTGATTCATGACCGTGCCCGGTATGTTCATGGTCCAGGCCGTAGGTTTCACGGTGTTGCTCGCCATGTTCATACCTTGGGTCGACATGTTGGAGAGTGACCGCGTTGTCGGTTTGCTCAGGCGGTTTGGAGAAGGGCCCATCGAGTTATCTGGACGTCGGGGAGGCGACTGCTTTCTTGTTGCAAACTAACTTTTGTGGTCGTGCATGGAACGACGTGGTTTGTCGTACACTACATCTGGTCCGTTACGTCGAGCGTATGGTTTCGTGCCCAACTGACTGGTTTCCCGTGCTCTGCAGGTAACCATGGCGGACGAGCCGTGCTCCTCTGGACGCCACGAACATGAGGAACAAAGTGCCGATGAGGCGGTGAGCTTGGTTGATACTGTCGACGACCCTTTGTTGGATTGGGTGGGCGCCGAGCCCCGAGGAATCGCGTCGATATGTAGCCGGCGTGACCGAAAGCCATATGCTCTCCTCGAAGCGGGCCAGGGCCAGCCTGATTTCCAAAAGAATTTCGTTGTCACGCGGCCGACCTCCCGTGCCCGGATCTGCTCGGTGTACCCAGAGTATAGCTTCCCGATGTACGAGATTGCGTTCAAAGATCTTGGGCTGCAGCTGCCCTTCAGTGACTTTCAGACCGGGGTCTTCGCCCATCTGGAGCTGGCCCCGTCACAGCTACACCCGAACTCACTCGCCTTTATCCGGGCGTTTGAGCTGACATGTCGCTTTCTGAGGATTGGGGCGACGATACCTCTTCTTCAGAATTTTTCATCTGCAACGCCAGTCCCGAGGAGGGAAACACAGCTGGGTCTCCTTAAAACAGTCGAGGAGACTATTCAAGATGTACATGGACTCCGTAAGGGGTTTTAAAGACAAGTGGTACGTCGTGAGGCCAGTTACCACGTCTGCTTTAGGATCCCTGTACGAGGAGGAGGCGCCCATAAGCGATGATGACGGTGAGGCGGTCTTAGACAATGATGGGTATCCCGCGATGGCCCGCACAACCAAGTTCCCTGTGCATTGGATGTTCGGGCATTACGAGCACGGGACTGGATACTATCATACCGCTGCAGGCGACATGTGTCCGGAGGACGAGGAGGCGTACGCCACTCTTTGTCGGTTCGTCGACAGCTTCCACCCCGCCCGGTGGGCCACGAGGGAAGGGGAAGATGTCTTGGATGCCGAGGGTTATCCGACATTTGAGTCCCGGCCGATTGATACTAAGGCACTCGTGGAGTGTCAGACGTTCAGACAGGCTGCTCGTCTGCTAGGTCGTTTATTGTTTGAATTTCTTTGCTCGTCATTTATTTATGAACTTGCTCGATACTAACCCGTCTTTTATTTTGTGCAGGTTCGATGGCCGGTCGACGGGAAAGACTCTTGAAGCTGTCTTGCGACCAGAAGCGGGGTAGGACGGTCGTGAAGGCTCCCCGGGCAACGAGGATGGGCCCGCCACATAGTCCGGGCGCTACTCAGGTGGTGAGGGTGGATTCGTCGCCCAGCTCGGGGGCCGCGTCGGACGAGATCCCAGATGTTCAAGACGCCGATCCTAATGCCGACCTGATACAAAGAAAGAGGACCCAGGTGGAAAGCGGCCCGACTGTCAGCGAGGACACCAGCACCGTCAGATCTTTCGGGTTCCCCCCTTGCTTCAAAGAGGAGGGTTTCTTCGAGAGATTCCCTCTGTCTGTGGTTGCCGACGAGGCTGAGACTATCAAGAGGATGAGTAAGGAGGATCGGAAGAGGCATCTGGCCGCCAGCATGGACGGGCTGGTGAAAATGGCCGAAATGGCCCTGGTGTTGTCCGAGGAAGGGGGGATGCTGCCCGTATTGAAGAACTTGAGCAGGAGAAAGCGGCTCTCACCTCGAGCTCGCGGAAGTTAAGGACTTCCCTGGAACGCTCCGAGGAGATGTTCCGCGAGCAGGCATCGCTGCTGGCCGCTGAGAGAGAGATGTTGGTCCTGGAGAAAGAAAATTCGAGGAAGCTAGCCGAGGAGGGAGAGCTTCTCCCCGCGGACAGGGATCGTCTGGAGACCGACATCGGGCGCCTGACCCAACAGATCGAGGACATGAAAGTCGCCATGCTTCCTGCCGAGGACGAGCCGGAGGACATAGCGGCTTTGAAGAGTCGATCGGAGCTGGTCGCCCATATCCGGCTACTGGAAGCAGATTGTGTTGGTGCTCTGGAGGAGGGGTTCGACTCTGCAGTCGACCAACTTTCCTTGTTAAACCCTGGTTTGGTTACTGAGGGGACGGGCCACACACATCAGATCGTGGATGGCGTGATCGTGCCCCCGCCCGACTCTCCAATTGTCGACAACGATGGTTCCGGGGAAGCCTGATTGTAGGATAGCGGGCCTGCGTGCCTTTGATATTTGTATTTTTTGGGCCTGCGTGCCCGTCGGTTGTACTTTATGAACATCGCCGGCCTTCTTGGTCGGTTTATACTTGTTTGTCTTGTTGCCTTCGGGCATTTTTTTGAATGAATGCTGTTTTACATTTAATCGTTTGCCCGTGCTTGAAATCTTATATATTTGCATGAAATTTAGCCTAAGTCATGGGCCCGAGGAGTGCCCGTAAGTGGCTGTGATTTAGCGGGCGAGTCTGTCCGTCTTTCGTTTGTATACGTGCCCGGCCTTCTTTTGCTGGCCAGAGTCACCTAAGTGTTTCCCTCGAGGGGAGAGACTTCCCTTTGACCCTTTTAGATGGCCCGTCATTCTTGACGACTTGTCGGGCATATGGAGCGAAGTTGCTCAGTCGGGCGCGAAGCCCGGTAGGGACTATTCACCCTTAGCGTGAACTGCCCATCGCGAGCTGGGTGTTCTGCCTTACAGGTACTACGACGGTGGTGCTCGATGTAGTTGTCCACGTCGGGCACTATCGATCGGTCTCGTTTGTTGAGCGATGTTGTGCGATTTAGCCATATGTCGGGCTCGTACCTCAGCCTCTATACGGAGTCAGACGTTTTTCCTCGTCGACTGGGCGCGGGTGCCGATGGTCGAGGGTCCTAGGTGTTGGTAGTTTTTAACTATAGTACTACTTTAGCTTAGCAGGGTTCCAGGGTCGTGGTAATGGCTCTCCGTCTAATTGCTCGAGATAGTACGCCCCGGTACCAGTGGTGCCGTGGACGCGATAAGGTCCTTCCCAGTTCGCGGCCAGCTTCCCTTCGCGGGAATCCTTCTGGTTCCTTCGTAATACCAGGCTGCCGATTTCGAACTCGCGCTTGATGACCTTGTCGTTGTGGCGTAGAGCCACTCGTTGTTTTAGGGTGGCTTCGCGCAGGGCTGCACCCGATCGGATTTCCTCGACTAGGTCGAGTTCGTCCCTTAGCGCCTCGTCGTTCGTTTCTTCGTCGAGGGGGTTCTCTGTCCGTCTGGAAGGTTCCATGATTTCAACTGGGATAACGGCCTCGGTGCCATACGTCAACCGAAATGGGGTCTCGCCCGTCGTTGAGTGGGGCGTGGTTCGGTATGCCCACAAGACGCTGTGGAGCTCCTCGACCCATCCCCTCTTGGCTTCGCCGAGTCGACGTTTGAGTCCTCGGAGGATGACTCTGTTCGCGGCTTTGGCTTGCCCGTTGGTCTGGGGGTGCTCGACCGACGTGAAATGTTGTTTTGTACCTAGTTTGGTGACGAAGTCTTGGAACCCGTGGTCGGTGAACTGGGTACCGTTGTCGGTCACCAGGGCCCGCGGAATTCCGAATCTGGCGAGGATGTTTCTTTTGTAGAAACGGAGGATATTGTGCGAGGTGATTTTTGCGAGGGCCTCGGCCTCGATCCATTTCGTGAAGTAATCCACGGCGACGATGAGGAATTTGTTCTGATAGGTTCCTTGCACGAAGGGCCCGAGGATGTCCATACCCCACCAGGAGAACGACCACGGGGATGACAGTATGCTCAGCTCGTGCGGAGGGGCGAGGTGCATGTCCCCGTGTTTCTGGAACTTATCACATTTCTTGACGTGCTCCTTGGCATCCTGCTGCATCGTTGGCCAGTAGTATCCTGCTCGAAGGGCTTTCCTTGCTAAGGATTTATCACCCATGTGCTGGGCGTTGATCCCTTCGTGTATCTCCCGTAGTACTTCAGGGACTGCAGACTCGTCGATGCATTTCAGGAGGGGGATGGAGAATCCTCGGCGGTACCGTTTCTGCTCGAGAACCACGTAGGAACATGCTCGTCGCTTTGTGACGGTAGCTTCGGCCTGGTTCGATGGGAGTTCGCCTTTTGTCAGGAAATTGTAAACCGGGGTCATCCAGGACGTCGCATCCCCGATGGCATGGATCTCGACTGTAGTCGAGGGTCGTTCGATACTTGGACGCGCTAGAGATTCCTGGATGACAGATTTGTTCCCGCCCTTCTTTCGTGTGCTCGCGAGTTTGGACAATATGTCCGCCCTCGTGTTTTGCTCGCGGGGAACATGCGAAATTTCTGCTCGTACGAACTTTGTCATGTATTTTTTGACTAAGTTCAAATACTCGATGAGGTTGTCGTTTTTGGCCTGGCAGCTCCCCTGTACTTGAGAGGCGACGAGCTGGGAGTCGGTGTAGATCTGTACCTCGCGGGCTCCCAGGTCCTCGGCCAGTCTCAGTCCTGCGAGCAGGGCTTCGTATTCTGCCTGGTTGTTTGACGTCGGGAAGGAGAGAGCTAAGGAGTGCTCGATTACTACGCCTTCTTCGTTTTCCAGGAGGATTCCTGCACCGCTTCCGGACGAGCTGGATGCTCCATCGACGAAGATGGTCCACTTGTGTTCTTTCCCCGGGGGAGGGTCGTGAGTGGTCATTTCCGCGACAAAGTCGGCCAAGGCCTGTGCTTTCAGGGCTTTCTTGCTTTCGTACTGAATGTCGAATTCGGAGAGTTCCAAGGACCACTTTAACATTCTGCCCGCCATATCTGGCCGACCCAGGAGTTGCCTCACCGGTTGGTCGGTTCGCACGATGATGGTGTGGGCCAGAAAGTAGTGTCTGAGCCTCCTCGCCGCGTTGACGAGGGCCAGAGCAACCTTTTCTATCTGCTGGTATCTGCTTTCGGGCCCCTGTAAGGCCTTGCTCGTGAAGTAGACGGGTTTCTGCCCGTCGGGGGTCTCGCGGACAAGAGCTGCGCTGATGGCTTCGTTCGAAACGGCCAAGTACAAGTACAGCGGTTCCCCGTCGTCTGGTCGAGATAGCACGGGCGGCTGAGACAGACTTTGCTTTAGGTGGCGTAGTGCCTGCTCGCATTCCTCATTCCATTCGAAGGCTGCTTCCTTTCGAAGGAGTTTGAAGAAGGGGAGGGCGTGCTGAGCGGATTTCGCGACGAAGCGGGAAAGCGACGTGAGCATGCCGTTCATGATTTGTATCGACTTCTTCAACGTCGGTGTTGGGAGGTCGGAGAATGCACGACATTTGTCGAGGTTGGCTTTGATTCCCTGTTCTGTTAGATAGAATCCAAGGAATTTTCCTGCCTTAACCCCGAACGTACATTTCTCGGGGTTGAACCTCATTTTACATTGCCTTGCTTAGGCAAAGACTGTCTTGAGATGAGCTGCGTGGTCGGTGTCTGCTCGGGATTTGACGATCATGTCGTCCATGTATACCTCGAGCATGTCGCCGATCTGTTTGTTGAAAACTCTGTTCATCATGCGTTGGTAAGTTGCTCCGGCATTTTTCAGTCCGAAAGGCATTACGTTGTAGTAATAGTTGCCCGAGATGGTCATGAATGCCGTGCAGTGTTTGTCGCCCAGGGCCATTGGGATTTGGTTATAGCCCGAATAGGCGTCCATGAACGACAAAGTTTTGTAGCCGGCCGAGTTGTCGACCAACATATCTATGTTAGGCAAGGGAAAAGCATCTTTCGGGCAAGCCCGGTTGAGATCAGTATAATTAACGCACATTCTCCATTTTCCATTATTCTTTCTCACGAGTACAACATTTGACAGCCAGGTGGAATACCGGGCTTCAGAAATAAAATTTGCCTCTTGGAGGTCTTTTACAGCTTTTTCAGCAGCCTCCGTTTTTTCTGGAGACTGCCTACGCCTACGTTGTACTACGGCCTTAGCGGCTGGATCAATGGCGAGGTGGTGACAGGCGACCTCAGGGTCGAGTCCAGGCATCTCCGCAGCGCTCCAGGCGAAGAGATCAGCATTCTCGCGCAGACAAGCCTTGATTTGCTTCCTGGCCAAGTCGGGGAGGTCTTTTCCAATCTTCACTCCCTTGGTCGGGTCTGTGCCGAGGGGAACGAGTTCAAAATCCCCGTCCGGTATTGGTCGGAGTGGGATTTGCTCGTTGCTGGATGGCTCGTCCTGATCGAAGCGGGTGTCCAGGGCTATGGAGTCGACCTTTGGTGGAGCTTTCTGGACTTCTTCCTCGGGGGATGCTTTCCTGTCGGGCTCCTGTTTTGTCCTTTTAGCGGGTCTGGTCCCTATGTCGACGGTATCCCGTCCCTTAGAAGCAGTGTTGAAGCACCTACGGGCAGCGGCTAGGTCTCCTTGGATGGTGGCTACCCGTGCCCTCCTGGTGTAGAACTTCATCTTCAGATGGACGGTCGAGGGCACCGCTGTTAGCTCTGCCAGTGTCGGTCTCCCCAAGATGCAATTGTACAGAGACGGGCCGTCAATGACGAGGAAACGGACTTTAACTTGTCGCGTAGCCGTTCCTTCGCCGAACGTAACCAGGAGCTCGACATAACCCCAAGGTTTGGAAGTCGAGCCATTGAAGCCTTGTAGATCCGACCCCACATACGGAGAGAGATGTGATTCGTCCAGCTGTAGGGTTCAGAACAGCTGGCTGTACATCACGTCGACGGAACTCCCTTCGTCGACCAGGATGCGGTGCACGTCAAAATTGGCCATTCTTGCCCTTATCAGTAAGGGGATGACCGCGTTCGGGGCTCCGCCGGGGAGTTCTTCTAGGTAGAAGGTGATGGGCTCTGACCTTTCCTTCACCCTTTCGAACGTTACTGTTTACGGGGGAGCCGCGTCGACCAGCTCGTCCAACTTCCTCTTAGCTGAATTGATGGTGAGGTCGTTGAACCCGCCCCCATTAATGACCATGGCGGAGGGAAAGTATTCCCACCTGTTGTGCGTTGTCAGCGGCTCCTGCAGGTGCTCGGGAATGTCGAAATCCCCGGGCCTTGTCACCGAGAAGGCGGTCTGGATAGCCACCGACTCGTCTGATGGTCGGGCGTCTTCTTCTGGCTCCTTGGCTTCATGGGCGTCACGACGAGGAGCATCGTTTCGCCTGTACTGCGCGAGCCTCCCTCCCTTGATGAGGGTTTCAATGGCGTCCTTGAGGTGGACGCAGTCCTCTGTCAGATGACCATGACTCCTATGGTATTGACAGTATTTATTTTTGTCCGCCCCTGGCTTAGCGAGAGCAGGTCGGGGACGCTTGACGCCGCCGTCCTTGAAGTCTGTACTGGCACACTCCGCCAGAATACGCTCGCGGGAAGCTGTGAGCGGAGTGTACTCGGTGAAACGGCCCGAGGGGCCCCTTTGTTCCCGGACTTCCCGGGGTCGGTCTTCTTTCCTTTTCTCCCCGGTACGTCGGGGAGGAGCCTCTTGGCGTGAGCTGCTACTGTTGTTGGGACCCCGAGTCCTGGAGTCTCGGGCCCTGTTGGCAGCTTCCCTCTCCTCGTAATCCATATATGCACGAGCTTTATCGAGGAGGGCGTCGAAAGACCTGGGCGGCTCGATTCCCACGGCTTTTCTAAATTCTGTGTCGGGGAGGAGCCCCCTCTCCAGTAGATATCTCTTCATGTGGTCCGTGCAGGGGACCTGTATCGCTTCTCGGTTGAAACGGTTGATGAACTCCCTCAAGGTCTCATCCTGTCTTTGGATGATGGCCTCGAGCGCCGCCTCGGTCTTTGGATGGCGTCGAGAAGCGGTGAAGGAACTGATGAACTGGTTCTTCAGGTTCCGCCACGAGGTGATTGAGCCCGGGGCGAGTCCTTTGTACCAGTCCATGGCCGCCTTCCTGAGAGTCGTGGGGAAAAGACGGCACTTGATGGGCCCCCCGACATTATGATAATGGAGCATGGCCTCGAACCCGTCAATGTGGTCGACCGGGTCCGCAACTCCGTCATATTCCTTCAGATGTGGGGGCTTCTCCATGCCCGGGGGGATGGGTGCATCCATGATGGCCTGCGACAGGGGACCGCGGGGGTCGTCCTCGTCGCTCCTCTCCGGAGACAGAGATGTGGACCTGTAGTATTGTCTGGCACGGTGGTCGTGCTGAGTCTCCCTCGAGCGTGATGCTCGCTGGTTGAATGTTACACGCCCGTCCCCGACGTGTCTCTTGTCGTGCCTCGCCGGGTCGCGACTGGGTTCTCCGGCGGGGATGATGGGATCTCTCTCCAAATATGGTCGCCTCTGCTTTGGCCGGGGAGAAGGGCTTCTGGAGTTTTCTCTGTAGTGTCTCCGCGGGGGAGAAGGGTGTCGGGCTTCAGTCACCCGAGGAGGGGGAGTATGTGGTCTCCGATGCCTCCTCGAGGGTCTTCGCTCGTCTTCAAGCGCCTTTAATCTCTCTCCTTGGGCGAAGATGAGATAGTTCATTTGGTTAATTGCTGCGAACAGCGCTTGTGTGGTGGCATCCGCCCCGGGGGGGACGGGGACTTCTTGAAACCGAACGGCTCTGTAGTGGGCGAGGGTCGCGGGGTCGTCCTCGAGTGGTGGTGGGAGCGAGGAGGATGATGTTGTGGCTCCGTCCCTGTGCGAGGAAGTTCCGAGGACGGTTGTTGCAGGAGCGGTGTTATGGTCGGGATTGCCGACGTTGTCGAGATGTCCGTTTTTGTCCGCCGTGCCGTTATTGGTGTCGGCGACACAGACGTTCTTCTCATCGCGAGCTGGATCAGCCATGACAGGTAGTTGAATTTTGAGCTTTGGTCTTTTGAGTTGTTTGTAAGACGGGGAAGCTAGATTCCCACAGACGGCGCCACTGATCTGACCTGATCAGACTTGGACCGTCACGGCTGGCTCCGAGCTGAAAGCTTTTTGAACGAGGTGGGGGGGGGGGGGTACCTGCAAGACACTCTGATGCTGAAGTAAGTAGAAGCACGAGCAGGCAATAGTAAGTGTGGGTAGAATGATGAATACCTGACCCTCTGGAAACAGAGGGTATTTATAGCCCCCAGCGCTGGGCCAAGGTTCCTTCCTTGGGCCGGGCAGGTTTGGCCCAATGGAGGAACTGCCAGGTTCTACGTGCATAGTGGGGACCCACACGTGGTCCCCTTCCTGGATGTTCTGCGTGAAGTGCGGGCGGACGGAGACGTGGTCTTTTCGGGGTCTCGTTGGGAGTGCAGTGGACTGAGTCTGCCCTAGTTGGGGTGCTCGAGATGATGTCGAGCTGGACAGCAGGATGTCGAGCTAGAGATGTAAAGGTCGAGCAAGTGACCTCAGGGAGCACGTCGGGCACGACTGTGACCCTTTGGTCGGCGTGGTCCTCAGCAAGTCCATTTGGATTGGGCCTTAGCAATGCTATTGGGCCTGTCGGGCCCAGTCCAGAACAAAAATGTCTTAACATTTTTTTCCATATGACCTTCTCCCATTGTCTAAATGTTCATTTAGTAAGGATTTTTTCTTTCTCAAATCCTCCATCTCAAATAATTTCTTTAAATAATTTATAGCTTTTGGAATCTCTTCATGAGTTCCAATAATTTTATGTCATCTACATAGACAACTATTATAGAAAATTATTTTCTAGAACTTTTCATAAAAATACAAGGAGGACTTATGGACTTATTTGTATATCTCTCTCTTAGCAAATATTTATTGAGACAATTAGATCACATGTGTTCGTATTGTTTTAACCCATAAAGAGATTTCTTCAATTTGATGAAATAGCTTTCTCGATATTCAAAATTATGTATCTCTGATATATTAAACTCTTTATGGAGTTTTAGTAAATGTCACTATCAAATGAACCGTATAAATAATATATCACAATATCCATCATGTTCAAATTAAGTCGTTCATGCGCTACAAAACTAATTAAATATCGAAAATTTATTGAATCCACTACAGGTGGATATGTTTCATCAAAATCAATCTTAGGTCTTTGTGAAAAATCATTGATCAGCAAATCAAGCTTTATACCATTCCTATTTTTTTCAACCATTTATATTTCATGGTTTCACACCTTGAGGTGTTCAGACTACATGCTCAAAATCGAGTTACTTGTAAAGTGAGTTTAATTCTTCTTCAATTCAATATATTTACTTTGGCCAATTCTCACTTTGTCTATAATCTTTGATAGACTTTGACTCATGATCCTCGTTATCATTTATCATCTTTAGTTCTATATTGTATACAAAGACATTGTCAATATTGGCTTTAGTTTGGTTCTATCATATTCTATTCATGACATAATTTATCGAGATCTCTTAATTTTCATAAATTTCAGGTACCGGATTAATTCTTCTGAAACTAAAAAATATGTTATGTGAAAGTGCTCTTAGAGTTTTCATATCTTCACTCGCGTCATCTTTAACTTTAGTTTCTTTTTTTGGTAGAAAACTTTGGAACATTAGAACTCACTTTTCTACAATACTTTAGACATATTTATTACTAATTTGTAATATTAGGTTATCCAATAGGAGAATCCATTTTAAGTGGAGTATTAGCAACTTCTGATTTTTTTTCATAAACTTTGCAAATGAATTATGTTTTGAACTTCGAGGATCAAAATGATATGATGATATATCATTTCAAATTGTTTATTTAAACTTCTAGTTCACACTTTCAGCTGCTTATTTCTCCTATAATATTGAGAAAATTAATTTATCAATTGATAATCAGCCTACTGAGCTTCAAACAAGTATCAAATTATTGGATCAAGATATATCCTTAAATACGAAATTCATATAAAATACATTTTCTCAAGATTATTTTATGATTCATCTTAGCTTATTATATTAGAGAAATTAAATAATCAAATACATCCAAAAATTTACTTAGATGTGACATACTAACTTAGAATAAATATCTCAATATTCATATTGTGTGTTTCAAATATCTAATTTAGAATTTATAATCTCTCAAATATCAATTATAACACTCCATTTCTACCCAACAAATTATATAAAATCAGAGTTGCAAAATTTCCAACAAACAAATGGAATGCTACACTTTCAACTTAGAAATAACGACATTCAATCACCTATAATTCAGATACATAACACATAAAATTCGGATGAACCGATATTAACCTGTTTAGTCTTTAAAAATAAAATAACTTTCGTTGCTACGCAGCGGATTCACAAATTCAACTGAAAACACCATAACATCTTGTCCAACTCAAAACGACTTTAAGACAACAAGTCTTTAATGAAAACAACTTAAAAATCCAACAACATAATGAAAACCAACAATAAAGAAAACATGCGTTCATCCCCCTGAGTGCTACGTATCAGAGCGACAACACTGACTCGAACTAACAAAGGTAAAATCTATCCTTCTTGATTACCTACACGTTACCAACAGAGGATAATATTCAAACAGAAGGGGTGAGATATCGAACCATATAATTGAGTGTATGATAAACAATTTATTAGATCAGATTATATAAAATCATCACTTCACAACTTTCAACCAACATCAATAATCACAAGTCAACAACACAACATGTTAAATATACAACATAAAATGTGACTCGTTACAATGCACATACATGTGCTACCAATGGAGCAAAACTCCCAATTTAGAAATCTTCCAATTAATAGAGGCATCAACAAGGCATAAGCCTTCGACTTAATTTGCCAATCCAGGCCAACTTACCGAGCATCAGCTCTAACTTGATATGCTATATATACGATCCAATATGAATGTCAGGATAGCAACAACAAAATTCTATAGCAACGCAACAATAAACCAATATTGATCATAAGTCCACAACTTAATATTTTGCCCATAAATAGAGGCAATAACATCACCTGCTAATTCACATTTTTCAACAAAGAACACAATATAACGAGTCAACCAAAATTTACTACAAATAAACCGCGTAATTATTCGGACTATTACGACTATTTCCTATTAATTAATTATCGGCTAAAAGTTCCATTATTTCTACTTACAAAACTTCTACAATATTATTCTACTAATAATACTAAATTATTATTATTAATAATTATTATAATTATTAAAATATATATATTAGTAATTTGGAAACATTAGCAGTGTGTATATATGTCAAATTCAACTGCAGTACCTATTATATGAAACTTGAAAACATAATTCTCATACTACTCCATGATGTACCACTCAGTAGCTATCAATTGCTAAGACCATTTTAACTATAATACTATAATACTACAATACTACCACTTGAAAGTTGAAACACTTGGAATTGATGATGCAGTAATACTGGTATCATAGGCAGACTCAATTTTTGATAGCTAAACAATAAACAAATACCACTCCCATTCTAAGAGTTAATTTGTATTATAATTTAATTTATAATTTCAACAAATATATAACCCACCGACATCTTACACAGACAACTCTAAACATGTCAGAGTTACACAAAACCAATAAAAATACGACTCTTAATAACTCAAAACAACTCTGATAATTTTATTGGCAACTCAAACAACTCTATTACAACTCTAACGAAATTGAATATAACTAAAATTATCCAATTAATTCAAATATTTAATTTCTAAATATTATATTAACAATATCTAGTCATTATTATTATTACTATTAATTGTACTAATAAAAACTATATATATTTATAAATCTGAAACATGATTCCCCGCCGTTACTGTAGCGTAACCAAATGCTATTAAATTTATGGACTTTTCATTAGTTTCAAAACACATACATATACGAAACTACAGTATGTCCATTATGCTATTTGTTATTTCGCTACAGTGGACACCATTCGCTACATCTTATCAAGATATTATTATAAAACATTTTATATATAGATATCATATATGAAAAAGAATAATGGAAATTAAGATAGATTAATTATCGATAATTCAATTCCAAACACAATTAATCATCACATATCTAGAATTACTCATCAAAATCTAACAATATCAAAACTATAAAAATTAGGGCTTTCAATCTAAACATATTTCTACCGATTAATACACTATTATAGGGCCAGAACCCCATCTTTACCTTAGATTGAAGGTTGCTCTAACTCTCCTATTACACCTAGCTTGGCCTCCTCTTTACACTTCTATGTATCTCTTTCAAAACCCTTATTTCCTCTTCTGACAAAACCTATTCTTTCCTCTCTTACTGATACTTCTACTTATATTATTTCTAAACTAACTAATATAATAATATTATCATTCTATTATTCTTATTTTATCTTATTGAGCTTACTTAAATTTCTACACATCCCTTTCTACTACTTCTAACATTTAAATAGACCCACATAAATAATAATAGTATTATTCAATATTAATCCTACAACTTAATAAACTAATTAATTCAACTAAGAACGACACCACTTAAATCAACATTTCACAACTTCGGAAATTTAGTCGGAAACATATTCAAAAATATTTAATTAAATAAATAATTAAATATTGGGCGTTACAACTCTCCCCCACTTAAAATATTTCCGTCCTCGAGAATTTACCTTGTTCGAACAACTCAAGTTAACAATACTCGATTGTTAGACAAAACTAGGACTCGGTAATTTGGTCGGACAGACCGACTTGCTCTGATACCACTGATGTAACATCCCATTTCTACCCAATAAATTATATAAAATCAAAGTTACAAAATTTCCAATAAACAAATGGAATGCTACATTTTCAACTTAGAAACAACGACATTCAATCACCTATAATTCAGATACATAACATATAAAATTCATATGAACCGATAACTGTTTAGTCTTTAAAAATAAAACAACTTTCGTTGCTACGCAGCGGATTCACATATCCAACTGAAAACATCATAACATCTTGTCCAACTCAAAACAGCTTTAAGACAACAAGTCTTTAATGAAAACAACTTAAAAATTCAGCAACATAATAAAAACCAACAATAAAGAAAACATGCGTTCATCCCCCCGAGTGCTACGTATTAGAGCGACACACCGACTTGAACTAATAAAGGTAACAACTATCCTTCTTGATTACATGCACATTACCAACAGAGGGTAACATCCAAACAGAAGGGTGAGATATTGAACCATATAATTGAGTGTATGATAAACAATTTATTAGATCAGATTATATAAAATCACCACTTCACAATTTTCAACCAACATCAATCGTCACAAGTCAACAACACAACATATTAAATATGCAACACAAAATACGACTCGTTACAATGCACATGCATGTGGTACCAATGGAGTAAAACTCCCAACTTAGAAATCTGTCAATTAATAGAGGCATCAACAAGGCATAAGCCTTCAACTTAATTTTCCAATTCAGGCCAACTTACCGAGCATCAACTCCAACTTGATATGCTATGTATGCGACCCAATATGAATGTCAGGATAACAACAATAAAATTCCATAGCAACGCAACAACAAACCAACATTGGCCATAAGCCAACAACTTAATATTTTGCCCATAAATAGAGGCAATAACATCACCTACTAATTCACATTTTTCAACAAAGAACACAATACAACGAGTCAACCAAAATTTACTACAAATAAACCGCGTAATTATTCGAACTATTACGACTAATTAATTATCGGCTAAAATTCCATTATTTTTACTTACAAAACTTCTACAATATTATTCTACTAATAATACTAAATTATTATTATTAATAATAATTATATATATATATATATATATATATATATATATATATATATATATATATATATATATATATATATATATATATATATATATATATATATATATATATATATATATATATATATATATATATATATATATATATATATATATATATATATATATATATATATATATATATATATATATATATATATATATATATATATATAGTAATTTGGAAACATTAACAGTGTATATATGTCAAATTTAACTGCAGTACCTATTATATAAAATTTGAAAACGTGAGTTCTCATACTACTCCATGATGCACCACAGAATAGTTATCAATTGCTAAGATCATTTTAACTATAATACTATAATACTACAATGCTATTACTTGAAAGTTGAAACACTTGGAATTGATGATGCAGTAATACTGGTATCGCAAGCAGACTCAATTTTTAATAGCTAAACAATAAACAAATACCACTCCTATTCTAAGAGTTATTTTGTATTATAATTTAATTCGCAATTTCAACAAAAATATAACTCACCGACATCTTACACTGCCAACTCTAAACATGTCAGAATTACACAAAACCAATAAAAGTATGACTCTTAATAACTCAAACAACTCTGATAATTTTATTGACAACTCAAACAACTCTATTGACAACTCTAACAAAATTAAATATAACTTAAATTATCCAATTAATTCAAATATTTAATTTCTAAATATTATATTAACAATATCTAGTCATTATTATTATTACTATTAATTGTACTAATGCAAACTATATATATTAATAAATCTGAAACATGATTCTCCGCTGTCACTGTAGCATAACTAAATGCTATCAAATTTATGGAATTTTCATTAGTTTCAAAATACATACATATACGACGATACAGTATGTCTATTATGCTATTTGTTATTTCGCTACGGTGGACATCATTCGCTACATCTTATCAAGATATTATTATGAAACATTTTATATATAGCTATCATATATGAAAAAGAACAATGGGAATTAAGATAGATTAATTATCAATAATTCAATTCCAAACACAATTAATCATCACATATCCAGGATTACTCATCAAAACCTAACAATATCAAAACCATAAAAATTAAGGGTTTCAATCTAAACATGTTTCTATCGATTAATACACTATTACAGAGTCAGAACCCCGTCCTTATCTTAGATTGGAGATTGCTCTAACTCTCCTATTGCACCTAGCTTTGCCTCCTCTTTGGACTTCTATGTATCTCTTCCAAAATCCTTATTTCCTCTTCTGCCAAAACTTATTCTTTCCTCTCTTACTGATACTTCTACTTCTATTATTTCTAAACTAACTAATATAATAATATTATCATTCTATTATTCTTATTTTGTCTGATTGGACTTAAATTCCTACACATCCTTTTCTACTACTTCTAACATTAAAATAGACCCACATAAATAATAATAGTATTATTCAATATTAATTCTACAACTTAATCAACTAATTAATTCAACTAAGAACGACACAACTTAAATCAACATTTCACAACTTCGAAAATTTAGTCGGAAAAATATTCGAAAATATTTAATTAAATATTGGGTATTACATCAATCATACAATTAATTTTAGACGTTTAAAGAATGAATCTTCAAGTTCATTTTTTTTATGAAGATATGCTACAAGATGTCAATATCAATTTTAAATAATATATGTGATACTTATCAAGCAGGTTATGAAAAATTCAGAAATTGATATATTAGTCTGAGAAAACAACTTCACAAACTTTTGGTTGCGAGTAGACAATAAACATTTGCATGGTATTTTAATCGATACAATAATTAATGTCATGGAAAACTCAATTTCTTAGATTTTTATTTTTCTTTGAAAACACAAAAAATTTATTGGATTGAAGAAACTTCTGGTTCTTCAGTACTAGCTTTCACATCATAATACATATTCATGATCTTTTATTTGAGAAAAGAATTTCACAAACTTCTGACTATGAGTAGACAACAAACATATGCATGATCTTTTAGTCGATTCAATAGTTAATATCATAAAATGTTTAAATTGTCTACATGATTGGTGTATTGATTCACAAATATCACATTGCATATAAATATCACCTTACACATGTTATATAAAAACTCAACTTATAAAATTTTGATTTCATTTAGAAACATACAAAACTTATTAGATTGAAGAAACTTCAGTTTCTTTAATAATAATTATCACATTATAATACGTTCGAGATGATCAAACTGATTTTGCCAATAACACACTTAAGTGTGATTTGTAAACTTCTGGTTTACAATCATACATATGCTTTTATTCTTCTAATTTGTATAAATCCATAGTAAATAATAAAATAATTTGTATAATTTGGACTCCCTGGATCATCTCTATTTATATCTGGTCCAATATGTGTATGACTGTTAGAAGCTTCTCTATTCATCTTTGATATTTTCTCCATTAGATGTCCAAACCCAATAATTTGGCCTAAAATCCACTTTCTTCAAGTGACGTTTCACTTCACTAGGGTCACTAATAATATTTCTACAACCACACTTTAAACACGGACACCTTATCCCTCATTCACTTCGACAACATTATTGACCAAACGCATACGAGAGAAACCTGACAACTCCTTCCTTAAAATGCGGTTTAAGGTCACGTCTTCCAGGAAATATTTTATCATACATCCAACTACGATAAAATTGATGATATTCCATACTGCATATGTACAACTCGACCTTGTTTAATTTTATTGAATAAAATGGGAATTGATCTAACGACAAATTTTTAATATTTTGTCAAAAAAATCATAAAATTAGTTATAGATTTCATAATATTCAATGCAATATATCTACTCTAATTAAACATTTATTCATACAATATATCTACCTAATTTTAATAATGTTTTTTAAAATTATTTAACCATACTTTTTAAATATATATTCTACCAAATAATATATCTACCTATTTATTTTAATTAAAATACTTTTTAAACATATTTTTAATCTTGAAAATATACTTTTTAGAGATATCTTTTTTAAATGAGTATATAAATATATTTACCATATTATACCTTCAAAAAAATAGTTTTTTTTTCTCTAAATTATATATATATATATATATATATATATATATATATATATATATATATATATATATATATATATATATATATATATATATATATATATATATATATATATATATATATATATATATATATATATATATATATATATATATATATATATATATATATATATATATATATATATATATATATATATATATATATATATATATATATATATATATATATATATACTTATTGTCTTAAAAATTATTTAACCATATTTTTAGAATTATTTTTTTATTAAAGAGTATATAAATATATTTATCATATTATATCTTTTAAAAAATATTTTCTTTCTTATTAAAAGTTATATTTACTTATTATTTTCTAAATAAATATTATGATGTTTACTAACACACATACAAATATATTAAAACATACTTATTTTTAATACTATACATAAATTATATTATTCATAATAAGTAATTTAGTTTTAATATTAAATATATTATACTAAAAGAGTATATAAATATATTTATCATATTATAGCTTTAAAAATTAATTTCCTTCTCCCAAATTAATACTTCCTCAAAATAATAATATAATATATTAATAAACTTAATTTTAAAAAAATATTATTTTTTTATTAATCTTTCTTATACTGTTTTTATTTAAATAATAATGTTTTAACTATTTTAATTCTGTTTTTTCGTATTAAAAAATATGCTATTTTTAAACTATATATTTAACTTATTATTTAACTATTATTTTTAAACTGTTTTATATTACTATTTAAAAAAAATTATAATATGAAGAAATAGAGAGAAGAATGTTATTATGATGTTGGGTTCAAGATGAAGAAATAAAGAGATAGAGGAAACATACTGCTAGATGATGTGATCGATCTAGAAGGGGGGGGGGGGGGGTTGAATAGATCGAAATTGTTTTTAGAAAAATATGCGAAAGCTTCATGGAATCTCCAATCATCTAAATGATCCTCTATTGAAAAGATCAGATATGCGTAACCGTATGAGATGTAATGACAAAATAAGAATCAATGTATTTTACTCAATTGATCAATCACTTATACACCCTCAATGATTATTAATTACTACCAATGAGTTGAATGAGATAAGGATAAGCACAATGAATAATTTGTGGATAATGACAAAATAAGAATCAATGTATTTTACTCAATTGATCAATCACTTATACACCCTCAATGATTATTAATTACTACCAATGAGTTGAATGAGATAAGGATAAGCACAATGAATAATTTGTGGATTAGTCAATTTGTCAAACACCTTGTGAGCAAAGCACCTTAGGTTTGGTTTTACTAAATTGTAGTGGTAAGTTTTCTTAGGTATCAATCAAAAGGATTGTTACCAATGTTTCGAAATGAACTCAACACACTATAATTTCAATAAATGCAGATTTGACAAATTAATTTTCGCACAATATAGTAATCAAGTATATAGATAAAGAAAAAACAGAAGAACACATGATTTGTTAAGGCAGTTCCCCTTGTCGTCCTCGTGTAGGGTACGCCTGCCCCCAATTCTAGAATCTAGAATTTAGATATTTGATATTAAGTTGCAAATGATACAAGAGAAGAGATAGTTCACAATACAAATAAATTAATGTTGCTGATGTAACAATCTTCTTCCCTTTCCTTGGTTTGAGCAAAACCAAGTGCCAAATTCTTCGAACAAACCTCCGGTTACCGCTACTTGATTAAGCAAACCCACCGTTTCTTAATCCTTTCACTCGGCTGGTTTCGATCGCAAGCAATTTGACCCCAAATCAATCTTCATAATCCTTCGGTTACCGCTACTTGATTAAGCAAATCCACGTTTTTTAATCCTTTCACTTGATTGAATTCAATGAAGTAAAGACTTGTGCAAAAACCTCCGCACCAATAGGAATCTTGGAGTAGAAAATCCCAATGATTTTATTCAAGAACAACCCACAATTTCTCAACCAAAATCTGAATAGAATCCTTGATTTGAACGTTATCACCACAACAATTTTCTTGAATCAACAACCATGATTATGTGTAGATGTTGATTTTTGAGAAGAGAGGATGAAGATGATGAGCACTATGTGTATCTTTCACTAGTTCTTGTTGACTTCAAATAATGATGCATAATGAATATATATATATATATAATATATATATATATATATATATATATATATATATATATATATATATATATATATATATATATATATATATATATATATATATATATATATATTACCTAATAGTCAAGACCCACAAACATAGCAGAAAATCAGATGAGGCTAGTGAGCGGTCGAATCAACTAGAAGCAGGGGTCGGCGCAACACAACCTGCACCACGAGAGAAAACTGTTTTGAAGTGCAATGCGTCAACCGCTTCAGGACTTGCGTCGACACAAACTTTGAATATTCTGATTCCCAGTTGAGTCGACCGGAAGGGTCGACGTGATACATCCAGCAGTCAGAGAGAATACCATTTTAAAGTGCAGTGCGTCGACCGCTTCAGGGGCTTGCGTCGATGCAAACTTTGAATGTTTTGATTTCCAGTTTGAGTCGACAGGAAATGTCGACCTGACACATCCAGGGCTTGATTGAAGGTGATGAAACGACCGCACATATCTTTGAGTCGACGCACAGATTGAATTTTCTCAAAAATACGTGTTTTTGGAGATCTTCATTCCAATCATTCCATTGCAAGATTGTTCATAGGACCAACCCAAATAGAGAGAGATTAATAGTCGTTTTGTCATCATTAAAATACTTATAGAGGGACTTTGCCCTCACACGTACTATATGGAAGAAACAAAAGGAGAGATGGAGATATCTAAATAAAATGACGTGGGGGTGCCCGTGGCAAATCAAACGGTTACAAATTGCCATGAGTTGCCCCTTGCAAAATGTAAATTATATTCCCAAAACCTGTACGCATGCACATGATGAGGCTGATTTGACTATATAGCAATGTCATTTGCAAGGGGATCCTCCACGAAAATGTAACGTTCTGATTTTGCTAGGGGTTGCCCCTCGCAAATTACAAAAGAAATTTTGACAGCCTGACCACTATTGACAATTTGCGAGGGGTTATCCCAAGCAATTGGTACTATGTAATTTTGTGATGTGTTATCCCTCGCTAAATGTAAAGCAGGTAAAAAATTTAAAATTTAAAATTCTTTTTTCATGGATAGCGACGAGTATCTCCATGCCATTAATTTTATATATTTTATTTTCTGATTTATTGTTTGCGAGGAGTATATCCCCAAATAATGTTTGATTTTAATGAGGGGTATAACACCTCACAAATACCCATGACTAATATTACTTTTTCTTGTAGTAAATAATTTAATTATAATTTCGACATCTAAATTCTAAATTTTGCTAATAATCACATATTACATGAAACGCATTACTATATTTTCTTACGTTTTATGTATATAAAATTTATAATACAAAAATTATTCAATAAATATAAATAACTCTACAAATTTTATTTAAGAAATATAACTTAATAAAAATTTAAAATTTAAAAAATAAATATTTATTCATTACAAAATAAAATAAAGTAAAATATATTTATGATATAAAATATAATATTTCTATTTATTATAGATTAGATAAAAGGAAAGACCTTAGAAAAATTATTTTAAGAGAATAATATAAAAAATAAAAATATTAAAAAATATTTTTATTTAAAAACTACTATATTATAGATTCTTCATAAATAAAATTATTCTATATAAAAACAATTAAATTTTAAAATAATTTAATTGCTTACTAATATTTATAGATATGCAAAAACAATTAAATTTTAAAATAATTTAATTGCTTAAACATTAAATATTTAGAGATAACTAATATTTATAGATAATTTAGAGATAATTAATTTAAAAAAAAGAAGACAAAACGGACTAAACAAATTTTAATCTTCTTTTTTAATTTGTTTTGGATAAAATCCACTATTTAATTTTGGTAATTTTCCATTCACGGATTTTGGTAATTAACTGCAATTAATAGAAGATTACAACGAATCACTATTTTTACTATTTATATATAAATAGTATATAAAGACTATATCAAAAACTTTCAAGATTTTCACTATTGTATAGTTTTTGGTTTCAAACTCATATTTGAATATGATTACAACAGTGTCTTTTCGAATAGCATACAAATGCTGGACGATGTTAATCGAATGGGTTTCTTTTTGTTTTCTGGTGGCTGGTGACATAGCTCGAACACTCTAACTCGTCGCTGATGGCCAACGTCATCGTCATCTTCGTCGTCATCTTCATTGTCATTTTCATTATCATTTTCATTATCGTTGTGAAGAATCAAATCTTTTTTTGTAGGTATTTTTAATTTTTTGATATTATATTAGATTTCAGATCTATAATTTTGAGATAACGAAGAACTAATGAATAATTAATTTATTTTGGATATAAAGTGTCAAATTTTATTGACTATTCTGAGTGATATTTATTCAATTTATATTTTGTTGTAGTGGTAATTTTTTACTACGAAATTATATAATTTTTTTAAGTAAATATAGACGCGGTTTGTTGTCTGATTATTTTTATATGATTTTTGGTTATATATTTTATATATGTTTATTACATAAACAATTTATGTAAGAAGAAAACAAATCAATACTCTTTTCTAGCAAAGATTTAAGGATATGTTTGATTTTCAATTAACAATAATTTTTGGAATTGAGAAAGTTTAGATGAAAGTTACAATAGAAGATTGTAAGTTAAGATATGATATTTAGAATCCAAACGCTTACCGTTAAACATTGGTAGTGTTAGGCATAGTGGAAGGGAACAATTGATAGTTCTTGAAAAAGTTATTACCATGATAAAATATAAAATATAACCGAATTTGTTTGAGAGTTTTATTAACACTATTTCATTCTAATACATATATTCTAAATTGGATAGAATAAAAAAGTAGCAGATTTTATGATATAAAATGGAATGAATTCTATCATATTTAATTCATGATTGGATTCATTATTTATGTTTTAAATAATATCATTATATTACTAACCACTCAATTTCATCGCATCATAATCCAAACATACCTTAAATAAGAGAAATTGATGACACAAATAATGTTGCTCAATAAATAAAAAAATTGTATTATTAATTAATTACAAAGTTTTATTTATTTTTAAATACTTTTATTGCTATATATTCTCTTTTAATTATTATAATAAAATTACAAACCCATTTATATTTTATATAAAAGAGAGGGGAAAAAATCATCCTCAAGTCACCTAGATCATTTTTTCCTTTTAAATTTATTTTCAAAAATCTCCCAGATGATTTTATTTTATTTAAAATTTATCCTTTTTAAATTATACAATATTTTATGATATAAAACTCGGGTTTACAACTACCGATCAATTGTCCATTGAATCTTTTGTATTAATGATTGATTCGAGGACAAAGTTTACTTGTGAAAATAGTCCTTTTGAATTTAATGTCTTTTTTACATATGTGTCACTGTTTTATAGATCGTAGATGATTCTTTAAAGTTGTATTTTGATCGTGATTTTTGTGTATGGTGTTATTGATATTCCATCATTTCTTAGAATAAGTTATTGTTTAAGGTGTGAATGTTCTCGTTTCTGCCCTAAAGAAAAATAATCTGGTCATGGTAGAAGTCAAGCCATTACACAACGACTTAGTGGCTAGTCGAGAAATGGATGTACTAAATAGAGTCATTATTCTCACTAAACCAATTGTAGGAGCTTGGAAAGAGGGATTCAATTTGTTAAGGGTATGGATTAAGACTCAATCGAGCTTAGAAGTTTGGATAGAGAGTTTGGCTTGCTGAAGTTGAGGATCATTATTCTCACTCAACCAAGTATAGGAGCTTGGAGGGGGATCTGGTTTGCAGAAGTTGAGGACCAGGGTTCTCGTTCAATCAAGCTTATATATAGGGAGAATCTCGTTTGCAGAAGTCGAGGGCCAGAATTCTCGTTCAACAGGGAAAATCCACCTTATGATCATGCATAACAAAAATATATACCAATATAGATAAATAATTATTAGCCAACATGTATGTAAATTTACTAAATGATGGGGAATTAAGTTGCATGAGATATTTTAATTGGTTAACTTGGTTGGATATAAATTAAGCTTGGTGGAGTATGAGGTTCCTTTGTCTTTGCATAAGGGCCTTGAGAATAATTTTATGTCATCTCATGTGCAAAACAAAATAAAAGATAATAAACTCGAGTGTTACTACTTTAAAAAGTTATAGTTTAATTTAATATTAGCTAGAGCGTTTGATGTCTTTTCTAAAATAAAAATTGTGAAGGCTCTTTTCATGAGAGTTGAAAATTTAAGTGAGAGAATTATATTATTTTTGAGTTGTCTAGTCCTTCTTCACCCCAATTGAAGAGATAAGCGAGAGAAATAACTAATGTTATTGAGGTAGTTCTTAATCCCGTTTATCTGCAAAATCTTTGATAAGATATTTGTATGAAACATTGTATATGAAACTAGAAATTATCATCTAATTAATGATGTGAATTTTATAACTAAGATGTATTTTCTATATATGAAGGTGAAGGTAAGATCTTCATGTCAGAGTTTCCATGTTTTAGAATTGTTGTCTTTCATTTCTCTCTAATTCTTTAATGAAAGGGATCATCTAACATATGATGCACTATTGTAGTGTATAATTCTTCACATTTAGTTCTTCCAACAATCACGGTATAAACCTATTGGAAGTTTTTAAAGAAAATCAAGTTTCCTAGTACATAGCAACATACATGCATATATTACTATTTATTAATCAACAAAGCCATGTGTGATACGGTGGGAGAGTTGACTTGAGGTTTTGTGTTTGTGTTCGCAAATGTTTCAGTTTAGTAAGAGTCGCCACCGACTTTTTATTTTATCCAAAGGAAAGGTCAAAAAGCACAGGAAAGACCTTTGAGATATTTTCTTGGGTTCGGGGGTAGATTATGAAAAGGGAAAGTGCAAGCACCCTTTTCATCCATGGTTATCCATGGGCTCTTAGTTACTTGTTTAGATCACTTGCTTTTGCTTTTCAATTGTTTGAAATGGTGCTTTGTGTGTGGTTTTGAAAGATGTTTTGAAAAGAGGCCATCGTTGTGGCAACCTTTGTAATGATTCTTGTTTGAATATATACAAAGGTGTATTGTCTTTTGAAAAGATTTTTTAATGTTTGATTGTTTGAAAGTTTGATTTTGGGGAATGTTTTGAAGTTGTGTTGTGAGATGTGTTTGAAAATAGCAAGGATGTTTTACAAGTTTTGATCAAGTAACTAAGAGTTGTCTACCCTATCTACTCAAAGATCTTTCCTACACATTTTTAACCCTTTTGACAGTGTTGTTTTACCATTGCATTTGGTAAACAACCTTGTATTAGGATGTTAAACGGGACAGGCGCGGGTCATCGTATTGACCATGATAGCAATTGTGCTAAGTATCTTTAGCAAATTTTTGAGGGACGAGATCATTTTGTATAGGCAACCAAGATAACATCATCGAGGGACTATGATCTTTTTGTTTTGATTTTGTTTTGCCAAGATACCTAGCATGCATAACATGGCCAATTTTAAAGGCAACAAGTGGATGAAACCCTATGGGTGCATGTGTGCATTGTGTTGTCAATTTTCATGCTTTTTTGTCTTTGTATTAGTCAAGCTATTTGTTTGATTTTGGATTTTTACATACAAACCCTAATCTCTAATCATGGCATAATTTGAAAGCATAAATGCGTAAAATAAATCTACACTATTACAACATTTGATATGGGAAGGAGGATACAAGTTTGAATGGGGAATATTTGCAAGAAATTAAAACCCTAATATTTACTATTACATCCAAATTGAATAAATGGTACAAACAAATAAATTGGCAATAATTAAACAATTTAAATATAAGTATACAAAATATTATGAATATGCACAAATTTTTTTTGTTTATTTTTTATGTATGTAAAAAATATTTAATGTATATATAAAAAAGAAATGAAGGATTATTATACTTTATTTATTAATGGTAGAACCCTAATTTTCTTTTAAGAAAGTATATATATATATATATATATATATATATATATATATATATATATATATATATATATATATATATATATATATATATATATATATATATATATATATATATATATATATATATATATATATATATATATATATATATATATATATATATATATATATATATATATATATATATATATATATATATATATATATATATATATATATATATATATATATATTAATTATAAAAAATATAGAAATGAATAAAATATATACAAATGTCACAAAATGAAAATATATTAAAAAAATATTATTTTTAATAAGGGTGGAAACCCTAGTTTTCTTTTAAGAAAATAAATATATATTATATATTTTTTATGTATGATAAAATAAAATAATGTATATACAAAAATAAAAAGTATATTAGAGAAAATATTATTTAATTATAAGTAATAAAAAATAGAAGTATAATATTTTTATGTATTATTTTTAAGTTTTCATTAAATAAAATAAAAGTATGTATTAATTAATAATTATTTTCATGTTAGAAAAATAAAATAAAATATAAAAATAAATGTGAAAATTTATAAAAATATTTTTGGTATTTTTTATGTTTGGAAAATAATAAAATAAAATCAGAAATGAAAAATAAATACAAAAATATAAAAAAACATAAAGAAATGGGTCAGGGGGTGCAATCAGTAAAATGGAGGTGTCAAAAACAAGGCCAAAAGCAAGCCCAGCCCACTGACTTTGTCTTCAACCTTTGTCAAGAAAAAACGCGTGCCTGACTTCAAACATGAACAACCTGCATACGTGCTCTAATGCAAAAACCCATAACATCAAAGTTGTAGCATTTTTCAAGACGAATCCAACCATGTAAAGAACTCATTCTAACTCTCAAAGACCAGAGAAAATTTCTCTGGCCCTAAATCCTAACCTAATTTTTTCAGGAAGTTCATGGATCAAATTCTCTTAACACGCTTAACTTAAATGAAAACTGAGCATATGTACAACTTCATGGCTATGAATACTACATTTTTTATTCACAAACCTAAGCCTAATGATTCCTAAATAGAGAGATAGGAAGTTGATAAAAACCTATTTTAGTTGACTTCGTGTATGGCAATGTGGAGCTTTTCAGTGAGGCCTGAAATGTTTGAGAGCTTGCTTGAACTTCCTCTGACCTTCCCCAATGCATAGTTTGCCTTGAATGTGCTTGAACAAGCCTGTAGAACTCAATCTACACAAGCTGAAATCAAAAATGGTAAACCTTGCAAATAGATTTACAGTCAGTGTTTAAGGGTTGGGATAGCTTGGATAGGTCATATGGAAGGTGTTTGAACAAGTTTGAGGCAAAACGCACGGGGGATTTTTGCTATGGAAGTCAAACTGCAGGGAGTGCCCTGTTTTGCCAATGGAAGGTGATTTTGTGCTATGGCCGGCTTAAGGACTCAAAGGCTCGTGTTTTATGTTCAATACAATGTGTAAAACTTGTCTCAAAAGCTTGCAAGAGTTGTTTTTTTTCAGATGTTCAAGTTATGTTATATTTGACAAGTTTCTTGTCTTTTAAGCAAAAGTGAGCAATGATGCAAGACAAGCCTGTACAGGCTATCTATCAGCCTGCACCTTATGCTCTTGGCCCCTCAAGTTGGTGGATATTTTGTGCAGTACAAGATCTTGTTCAAGGCTCAAGAGATGTGGTTTGACATAAAGCAATTTTAACAAAAATGACAATGTTACCTTTTTCTATTTTTGGATTAATCTAATATGTAATCCTCTAATGACCAAAACAAAGCCTTATACCAATGGATTTGCATTTAATTATTGAGTATGGAAGGGTTTTGGGACCTGTAATCAAGTACAAACAAGGCTGATTAGAGTTTGCAACTTGTATCAATATGAACATGCCATGGATCAAAAGTGAGTTTTTGCCAACTTCAAGCCTTCGATTCTCCCTAACCATAAATGATTTTGGAGAGTTCTTGGACTTTTTAGAAAGCTTGTAACATGCTATACATTCCACCTTTGAAATTAATTTTGATATTCCAAGTGGAACTATGTGAAAAATTGCCATGAAGATAGGCCAAAATCCTGCCTAAACTAGGGCAAAATTTCACTAAGTTAAAAGTTTCATGGACCCTTGTTCCAAAAATCATAACTTGAGATCCAAGCTTCTTTTGGGAAAACTTTATGAATCAAAGTTGTAGAATTTGTGGAGGAATACAACCTTCATGTTGTAAGTTTTGTTTGAATCCAATTGCATCATGGTGAAAATGTTGGGCAAAGTTGGGAAAAATTAAGAAAATTTCATAACTTAGAAAAATTCTAAGTTATGAAAATTTTCAAACTTAAACCCTAATTTGCAAAATTGGGTTTCTTGATGAACAAGTTTCATGTTTTGACACATATTGATGAAAAATGTCCCTTGGCACTTGATTTTGACCAAAAAGTCAAAGTTTGACTGTTCAGTGTACAGTCAAATTTTGATCAGTTGACTGAAAAATTCATCTGTCAATCCAATGCAGTTGAGATCCTTTGAACCTTGTGAATAGGTCAAGATGATGCCATTGAGTCCTTGAATCCATGTTTGAGCCCAATTTTCCATTGTCTAGGTTAAAAATACGAAATTGCCCTTGTGCAGTCAAAACCCTAAAAATGACCATTTTGCCATTTTGATGATCTGATCAAATTTCTTGAGGAGTTGTGGTCCAAACTTGATTAAATGGTTCATAGGAGCCTAGAATGTTGATGTGGATCAAAATTTACGAGGTTTGACTGTAAATTGGCCATAGTTGACTTTTTCCCCAATACAGTTAATTTCTAGGTCAACTGTCCAATTGACTGGGCAAAAATTTGATTCAAAGCTTGAAACTTGGTAGAGGAAATCTTATAAGTCCAACATGAAGTATGAAAGTCACTTTGAGCATTGGAAGTCCAAAAATCCTTGTGCAAACTCAAACCCTAATTTGGGTCATTAGTGCAAGGAGATGTCTTGAGCAGAGCAAAACCATAATTCTGTCTGGAGTTCAAAGAGTCTTGTGAGGGGAAATCTTGATAAAATGAGAGGGAAAATTTTGGGGTACAACACCATGTATATTTACCATGCTAGATTGCAAAACTAATGGTGTAAAATAGTATACTAAAAGTAAAGTACAATAAAGTAAATGCCACTTGTATTAGCCGTTAGGCATTGACTTCATTGTAGGGCTGATCTCATCTTTATATGAGGCCGTAATAGGCTTTACACCATGGGAGGTCGATGCCATACTTATAGGAGTTTGTTGTAGGTTTTACATAGTGGAAGAATGGTTTCATCTTTAAAAGAGATTGTAGTAGGATTTACAACGTGGGAGGCCAATGCCATCTTTAAAATAGGTCGCACTGTATCCCCACACATCCTCCATTTTAGCCATTAAATATTTGTTTGACTGTGTAGTATGCCAATCAAGTGGCCGCACCTTGAGTCCACAGTCAAACTTTTCTTTCTTTTGACTTTCAGTCAGTTGGGCCTCCAGACTTGGCCACATGCACTTTACTAGCTCATCACCTTCCATTTCAACTTTGCACACCCTCCTCTTTCTATTTTATTTTCTTTAGTCTTTTTAATTTGTGTTGGGCCATGCCCATTTTTCTCCTTTTTCTTGCATTATCCCTTTTGCACTTCATACCCATTTTTATCTTCCATTTTACCTTTTAATTAATTGTTTTATTTTTATTAATTATAGTTAAAATAAAATAAAATAAAAATAATGTGGAATTAAATCAAACTTTCTAAAAATCAAAAGCAGTTGACCAACATCAAGGTAGTTTTTAAATTAAAATAAAAAACATTCTAATAAAATCATTTTCAAATCAAAATCAAACACTTTTTTAAACTTGATCAACATCAAACCTTTTTTAAAACTTAATCAAAAGGCCCTTTTCAACTTTTGAATTACCCTACTCAAGGGTATCTCATTTCTCATTCAGCTCATCCGGCTCCCTAAAAAGGTCACCAAAGTCTAGTACGCCATCCTGACCAGCAACTACCATTGAGACCAGGGATCCAGCCTTGAAAAAAGTACGAGAAGCATTTGCAAAGAGACCCCGCTTGTCAGTTACAGCCAAGCTCCTGACAAAATCCAAGTCCTCATTAGCCACGACAACATCAAAATTCCTCCAGGGTGCTTGGCACCCGAGATGGAAGAATGATAGTAATTTAGAAAAAAGGAGTAAGAGCCTCCTGCTCACCACACTCTGACAAGCGAGTCTGTTTGGAAGAAACCTCTTCAACAGGAGTCAACGGGTTATCACCCCGAGTTCTTTTGACAAGAGGTAGGGATGACGAAGTATCATGAATAGAAGATATAGTCTCTAAAATAGTCAATTATTCCACCTCAGGAGTTGTACCCAGGATAGTAATTGCAATCGGGGCCATCACTACACTACTACAAAACGTGTAAACAACAACGCTATGGTCACCATGGTTCTTCACTACACCGTGGCGACATCTCTAAAATAAGTTGCTCCCATATTATTTTTGTTTTTTAATTAAAAATTATTTGTATATAACAACGGTTGAAAATCCAACCGTGGTAAAACCATCAAACTTTAATGGGTTCGAACGTCAACGCCATCATATATATTATTCCTTTAATTTTAAGGCACAACTTTCCTTTTTTACTTATTGTATATAAAAAACTTAAAGGGATATGACTACGGTTAGTACGTTCCACTGTTGTGTTATATTTATAATAAATAAATACTTATCAATACAGTTGGTAGACAACCGTTGTGAAATAATATACCCATATATAAGCGAATTAACTCTCACTTATTGACAGTAACATTGTTTCCTTCACAGTGAAACCCTAGCACCCAATTTTTCTCTTCTTCTTCACCATTATTCTTGAATCTTGTGCTTCATACATTAAGGTATTCTTCTTCTTACATCTTGTTGTTAGATAGTTATCAATTATCTCGTTTGTTGCATGTTATTTTTGTTGATTAAATGTTCTCATTTTTTGAGATTCGTCTTCACTACCTTAACAAAGACCATACTTTGTCTATGATACATATTGTTTATGTAACTATGGAAAAAAGTATAAGAAGCATGAAGGTATGGTGAAAAGTTCATCCACCTTGCACTTCTTCTTCATATCTTCACAAATAAGATGTTTTTCATACTCTGTTGACAAATAAGTTTGCATTTTCACATGTTGATAACTTTCATGGTTATTGTAGGACTGTTGGCTGAAGATTTTGATGATATTATTAGAAGCAAAGCAAATTGGACGTTTCGATTGAAATGAAGCAAAATGTCATGTTTCGAAATGGTAGAAGCAGTGCTTCGAATGGGCATATCAAAGTTTGGGGTTTCGAGTGACAGTTATGAGAATATATTCAAAGAAGTCTCGAAATGATAACAAGGTTGTGTCTAAGAAATGCGTTCGAAGCGAAGAAGTGCCAAAACATTTGAAATTCAAATGCAAGCGGGATGTTCGAAATTTGAAATATATGCGCTGGAGCATTCGAAGACGCGTGGAAGCAAGAGAGAGGCATTGCTCTGTATGTTCTGAACGTGGCAGAATCTTATAGCAAGACCGTTATGGTCGAAGTAGTATAAATAGAAGTCTTAGCATTAGGATTTCGTGTGTCATATCTATTGTACAAAAAACTCAGTAAACATTCAAAATACCACATGGCTAGGGAAACGAATGCACGAGCAATGTACGTATGATAACACCAAGTGTTTATGATTTAATGAAAACTCTTTATCATTTCCAGTATTTTCCTTTATCTTCATGTCAATACCATTCAAAAGCTTTTGCATTTAAAATGTTTTCATTCGAAGTCTTTTTACTGATGCCTTACATTTAAATGCTTTCTTTCCATTTCAAATACTTTACATTTCAGAAACTGTTATACATTTCATGCCTTTATCTTCAAGCTTTTACCATCCGAACAACTTTTTCACTTAAAGTCATTTTACTGTTTTCTTGCATTTAAACGCTTTCTTCATATTTCGAATCTTCTACATTCCAGAGAATCTTTTACATTACATGTTTTTATGCTTCGAAGTCGTTTACTTGTCTTTTATGCAGTTTTTACATGTCTTTACAATTGAACTTTATTCATGCAATTTAGTTTCTCGCACAATTACTTGAGCACGCTTTTAGATCTTTAATAGAGTAATCGAAGTAAGTTAAACACCTACACAACATTCTAAATATCAACCATAAATACCAGTTTTATCATGAGAGTTACCCTAATGACCAATACATCCTAGGATCAATCTAGTCGATCCTGCGAGTTACAAGAGAGATTGAATAACAGTCAGTAAGATTATTCGATAGTTTGGAGGACTAGCGGTTGTTTACCAGAAATCACTGTAAACAAATTGGCACACCCGGTGGGACCAGTCGTTGGCCATTACGGAATTTAGAACAAAATAAAAATTGTTGAGACGTAACCATTGTAAAAATACTCTGAGTGATAAGTTTGTTGTTTTATGAACCTTAGAAGTGGTAGAATAACCAATAGCAACCAACCCTTACCCAGAAGAAAACGTTTGAACAAGATGTCTAATTCTGACAATCAACAAGGGGAACAAAATGCCCCACATACAACAGGCACTAATATGTCCGCTTCGATGGGAACATCTAATGTGATCCCTTCGAATGCACAGTCTGTTGCATCCTCTACCAGTAATATAGCCACTAACGGAATAAGTGGCATATCAACTAATAGTTCGATCCTAGGAAATACTGGAACCATTGGTTATCCTGGGGGATTCGTCCCACCATCAAGGACACAAACCCATTTCGCCACCCCACTAACTAGACCACCCGGTTTCGATGGTAATAGAACCAGAAATTCCTCTTATGGAATGCCAACATCTTTTATGGCAGGCTTACACAATTCCACATCGAATTCATCGCCACAATTAGGTTCTGGGTCTGGGGCAAATCAGTTTATGACAAATAACCAAGGGTCAGTGGGTTATAGTGCAATGCCTATTTTAACCACAGAAAACCAGTTTGCTTTTAGGCAATTGATGGATGACAGTAACCATAATATGATAGGGGTATTAGCATAAACTATGCAGGAAATATTTGCCCCAATAGTATAAAATGTGACTGTGACAAACAGAGAAAACGCAGATAACATGAGTCGAATAGCAGATTTCTTTGCTCCCCTAGAGAGGCGCAGGCAGAATCAGGCGGGAGTTCGAGTGAACGTACCTATTATAGAACAAGTTGCTAACGACCCAACCTATAGACCAGCCAGAGAGGAAGTTAATGTGGGGGCAAGGGCACAAAGGCTAGAAGCCCCAATGATCCAAGGCCCACAAAGGGAAATTATGGAACCAGGGGCAAGGGTCGAAAGGCTGGAAATCCCAGAGTTTCGAGAAGAACAACCTAGAGGGGTTGTCATGGTAGGTCGAAATCAAGATGATGGTGCAGTCGTTCATAGAATTCGAAACGATAACATCCTGGCAGAAAATAATTTAACCACCATGATAGAGAGAATCATGGCCCAGAATGGCCTTAACACAGGAATTAGAAGGCCAAATTATGCTTCCCCTATATTAGATTACATAATGCAAACTGATTTACCAAGGGGATACAAAGTCCCTAAGTTTACAAAGTTTGCTGGGGATACCAATGAGTCAACAGTCGAACATATAGCCAGATATCTAATCGAAGCGGGAGATATAGCCAATAATGAAGACCTCAGGATCAAATATTTCCCAAGTTCCCTGACTAAGAACGCTTTCACATGGTTCACCACTTTGCCTTCTGGGTCCATTGATACTTGGGCTCTTTTGGAGAGATTATTCCATGAACAGTTCTACATGGGACAATAAAAAATAAGTCTGAAGGAACTAGCCAGTGTCAAGAGAAAGTTCACTGAACCCATAGATGATTATCTGAATAGGTTCAGGCTTTTGAAATCCAGATGTTTCACAGTAGTGCCTGAACATGAGTTAGTCGAAATGGCCGCTGGCGGCTTGGATTACTCTATTCGAAAGAAACTAGACACTCAATATTTGAGGGATATGGCTCAATTAGCCGATAGGGTTCGACAGGTCGAAAGGCTAAAGGCCGAAAAGGCCAGAGTCTTTAAAAATAACAAGAAGGAAAGGATCTCCTATGTTGGAACTGAGGAAGCAGAAGATTACCCTGAATTTGAATTCGAAGAGGTCGAAATCGACCTCGCTGAATTAAAACAAGCACCACCTTACTCCTGCAAATTATTAGTTCCCACAAAAGGGAAAGAAATTGTTGAAAATGAGAAAAGTGACAAATTCCCAAAGAAGGTTTATACCTTCGATGTCACTAAATGTGATGAAATTTTTGATTTACTGGTCAAAGATGGCCAACTCATTGTGCCATCAAATGTCAAAATACCTCCTTTAGATCAAAGAAAGAAAAGAGGATTTTGCAAATATCATAGTTTCCTAGGCCACAAAACCTCACATTGTTTTCTTTTCAGGGACCTAATTCAGAATGCAATTAAAGATGGCAGACTGAAGTTTGCTGATAAAGCAAAAATGAAAGTGGACGAAGATCCTTTGGACGTCGCAGACACCAATTACTCCGAGCCTGCATGCATTGGAGAAATTAACATGGTGGAAGCTCACCAGAGTGATGCCCCAATAGGAGAGAAAGGTACTGAAAACGAAAGTTGGGTGATAGTCGAAGTCAATAAGGAGGTCACTGAAGACGTCCACAAGCAACCAGAGACTTCGATTGAAGCAGCACCTTTAGCTGTTGCAAAAGAAATCCAGGCTACTGAAGGCCAGGAAAACCAAAACCAAGAATTGACACAGGTCACTGAAGGCCTGAGGCTGGAATTGGAGAAAGTCCAAATCACGAAGCCAACCTCCCCTCAGAAAGAAATATGGGACACTTTAGGGGAACCCAGTGGAAAATTTGACTATTTGGTCAAATATTCTGCCCCAGAGAGTTCAAAGGTCCACATTGAAGATATAAAACCCACAGGATGGGGAGATGATGAAGCTAAGGGGGAGGATGTTGAGGTAAACATGGTGGATATGGAGAGGCCTCGCTCTGAGATGGAGGAGGTAGAGAGATACTTAGAAAAAGAGAAGTATAAAATGGAGGATAATCATGTTGGGGATGCTAGTCTCAAGGATTACCTCATGATGTGCCACAAGGGAGATACGGGAATGATATTATGCCCTAGGTGCAGCATCCTCTGCAACCAGAGAATCGCTGCGAACTTCGAGAGGGTACAGAGGGCGCGAACTGGCAACAACTGGCGCCAGGATAACCAGCTATTCAGGTGTTATCCTAAGGCTGGAGAAAGTTTGCTGGAATTTGTGTTTCGCTGCTACAAAGGGGCAACCAAATGCTTGATATGCCCAAGGTGTTATGCTGTGTATGATCAAAGCATGGCCAGAGCCTTCGAAACAGTCCCCTTCGCCCCTTGCTGGAACCATCAAGAAACTGTTCAGATGGGCCCACGTTTCGATAGCAAATACAAACAATGAAGGCCTGATAGTCCTCATCCCAAGGGTGCTCGAAGAGTGACGTTCAAACTCCCTGCTGAAGTGCCAACAGACAGATGGTTGCAAGTCAGAAATGACAAAGGCAAAGACAGATGGAGAAACACCGAACGAAACGCACGCCATGCTATGACATACAGAAGGCAATTCAACATAGCGAAGAGGGAAGAGGTGAGATTAGAGAACTACAAAGGAAGGAACCCCATGTCGAGATCCCAGTGGCGAAGGCAACAGAGGATTCGAAAGGCTGAGAGGGAAGCTGCGGCAAATAAAGGGGCAACTTCAACAAAGAACCAAGGTGAATCTAGCACCAACAAACCCACACCAAAAAATCAAACTGAAGACAAACCCCCAGTTAATAGGAGGCTTTTCTCTGAAGTACAACTAGATGAACCAAAGGAATACACTCCAGGCCCAGAAGAAGACGAAGATATGATAACGGATAACTTCGAATCAGAGGGGGAGTCTTCGTTCAACCTCAATTGCAACGTGGTATATGTGCTTCCCTGTGAGTTTGGACAGGAAACTGAGATTGATGAATATGAGGAAGAAGATACCATATGTGATTGGTGGATCTGGAACTGACTGTTTAACGCTGGTTCGCGAAATGTCGCGGAAGCAAGAGTCGCCACCGTCTTTTATTTTCTCCAAATGGAAAGGACAAAAGCACAGAAAAATTCCTTAAAGAGATTACTCTCGGTTCGGGAGGTAGATTATAGAAAGGGAAGGTGTTAGCACCCTTTCTATCCATGGTTATCCACGGGCTCTTAGATACTTGCTCATTGTGTTTTCAAAAATGGTTTGTTTGCTTTTCAACTGTGGGTTTTAAAAAGTTTCTTTGAAAATTCCAGTTCGACTCTTGTATCGGTCCTCAAGAGTGTTTGAAAAATTGCTTTCGAAAGCTTTTTGAAAAGGTGTCGGTGTGAAAAGTATTTTTGAATTTTGTTTTGAGATTAGAGCAAGTATCTAGAGTCGTCTACCTACTCTAAGGAATTCGTCTGTGTAGATGTCCTTTAAAGTAGTGCCATCCCACCATTGAGAGGTAGGTAGCACCACTATTGGAGTTGTTCGGGTTAATTCGTGGTTCGGGACATGGTGATCACCGGAGCAATGGGAAGATACCTTAGAAGCTACCCTCATGCCAGGTTCTCGGATCATGAGGACTTACTAAGACATCCTCTACTCGACGATCACCTTTCGAGGCAAGGCAATAGTGAGGCGTACCCTAGGGGTGGTGTGTGATTTGTGTGTCGTTTTCATGTATTTTTGTCTTGTCATGTTAGGTGATCTACGCGTTTGTTTTTATTTAACCATTCATTCTTGCATGCATTTACTTAACAGTTAAAAGAGTGCGGAAAGATAAAAGTTCTAAACTATTACAAAGGCGCGGGTCCACATCGCCAAATTAAAATCCAGGACCCGATTTGACAGAAAGTAAATAAAGAAATAAAGCAAAATGCGAGAAGTTAAGTTTACACGGCTTTGGGAGAATTACATTAATATTTAAAAGAAATAAAATAAAATGCGCGAATTGAATTAAAATTGGAAACGAGGGCGTTGGACCCTTTTTAATGAAATTAAATTAAATGATTATTAAATTAATGAAATTAAAATGAAAAAAAGATATTGTTTTTTTTGAGATTTTTGGATTTATGAATTTTTAATGAGAAGATTAGCTTAGAATTAAATTAACCCTAATTCTATAATTTTTATTTATTAAGAAAAAAAATATTAAAATTAAACCTAAATTAACCTAATTAACTAAAGCAATTTGATTTATAAAAATAATAGTAAATATTTAATTATTAGAGATGATAAAAATAAAAAAAAAAGTAATTAAACTATTTAAACCTAATTCTACAAGTTTTTAAGTTATGAAGAAAAGATTTTAAGATTAACCCTAAAATAAAACTAATTAATTGGTGAAATTTTATTTACAAAACATATATTAATTAAATAAAAATACTTATTTTTGTCTATTTCTGATTTTTATATTGTTTTTATGTTTTTATGAAAATAAACTAAATTAAAGAAATTAATTAAAAAATAATAATTGAATCAAATAAAAAAAATGAAAAAAATATAAAAGAAATTGCAAACCTAGGGGGGTCTGTCCCCAAATTGGGAGGGTTTTGTCCAGCAATCAGGCCCACTAAGCTTTTGGCCTTGTTGACTTTTATGCCAGCGTGTAGCTCCATTGACTCATGTCCATGGTATCCACCAAATCTAGGCCTTCAGATTGTCTCTAATGGCCAAGTGGCAAGCTGGATTTGAGGGACGTATGGTGTTCTCTTGTAACGAAACTGCACAGAATGACAATTAGAGGAAAAATATAAGGAAAGGGAGGGGGACATGGGGCTCGAACCCAGGTCCCAGGGATTACCAGTAAACTGCCTTGCCAATGGAGCTCCAAGCGCGTTTTGAATATAATAGAGAAAACAATTAATATAATTCAAAACAATGGTTAATAGTATTTTTTCGCGCGAAATTCAAATCAACCACTTATGCCTCGCCACCTAAGCATCTTCTTCCTCGTTTTGTTTTTTTCCTGAAACAAAAAGTAATTAGCAACGGTTTTGAACCGTCCCCAAATGTGTGGTTTCCAAGAATAGCGAATAGCTCATCTTGGAATATAAATTGGGCGCGACCATGGCAAACAATTCGTCCAAGTCCCCTGATTTTAATGGCCTAGGTTTCGTGTCCTGATTTTTCCATAACTGGGAAACCCCAATTCAAGGTTCTGAAAACCCTAAGCGTTGTCCATGGTAGTTTCGCATATAGGTGATGAAAACTCAATCAAACAACTGGGTTAGCTTCAGAATGATTCAAATAACACAAACCAAACATTAAAAATCAAGAATAATGCAAGAATCATGATGAGTGAGTATGGAAAAAATCATGAACAGGGCTCGGTCGTTCTACCAATTCTGGGCGTTAGAGGTAGTGATTTTGATCCAGGAGCCTTCCTTGATGTCCCAGGAAGGTGATAGAATAGTTGTTTTGGCTTGAAAACCCTTGCAGTGGTGATTTCAGTTTTAGAATTTTCTTGAAAAAATGTCAACTTGGTTATGGCTTTTGGGCGCAGCTGGGGAGATCATTAGGAGTAGGGTTTGCATCAATATATACATGTGAATGATTAGGGTTAAGAAATTGGTCCAAAGAATCAAGGAATTGATGAGAAAATATTTGATTTTCCATGCATATATTTTTCAATCTTTTCATGCAAATTTGATTCAAATTGTGTCCAATCACCATGATTCTTTCTAAATCTGATCATGCACGAAATCTTAAGCCTATTCCATGCACAAAAAGATTTAAAAACCTAAGTTTAGTATTTTCCACATATTTAATTTAATTAAATGAATTATTAATAACTAAAAATCCAAATAAATAAATAAAAATGATAAAAAACTTCCCTTTGGGCCAAATGGTCGTGCACATGCCTTGGATGATGAATTGTGGAAGAAAAGGAGGCCCATTAGCATTTTTAGGTCATTTGAAGCAATGTTGACTTTTCAAAATACCCAAATATTTCCCAACTTCCACAAGGCATAACTTGCTCAATTTTTAAGCTTTGCTCATGTTCTTGGACATTTTGGAAAGGTCTTTGAGTCCTCTAACCAATGTCTTTGGTCCCATGTCATTTTGATTTACCAATCTCAAGTTATGGTCTTTGACTTAAAGTCCCTTTTTGTTGACTTTTGAAAATGACCTATAATATTGAGATTGATAACTTTTTGTGAGAGCATTTCTTGGACTTGAAGTGTGAAGAGGAGTTGTAGGAAATGTCTTTCTCTTCAAAATGAGCTTTGGATGGAATTTTTCTGATAAACCATGTGGAAGTTATGCCTTGGTCAAGTTACAGTTGACTTTTTCAACTGTCCAAATATGGAAACCTTTGCATCTTGAGACTTTTTGAGCCAAGCTTTGAAAATCATGATCAAGCATTGATCAAATGATGTTTGTGGCTTCAAAATGAGATGTTGACCAAAAATTTGAACTTTTGACTGTCAAATGACCATTTTGCCCCTACAGTTGACTGTAGTGCAATTAGGGTTTTTGACTGTGCAATTTTGTGCTGTAAGTCTTGAAACTTGGTATGAGGATACTTGACCATGTTTGTAGGTATGTGAGACTTGATTAGACCCTTGGAAACCTCATTTACTTCGTCAGAACCAAAACCCTAGTTCTTGACTGTTAGGAGGTCCTTGAACTGTGCAACCCTTGGGGAATTTTGAAGCATGCTCTTTGCAAATTTTGAAGAATATGGGAGGGCAAATTTTGGGGTACAACACCATAGACCTGATGAAGCATAGGCCTGTGTGCTACTATGTGATGGATAATGGGGCTGTCGAGGAGCAGAATGTGTTCTTCGAACGTCCAGAACCAGCTATGAAGAACCATCTTAAGCCACTATTTATTCGGGCAAAGGTTGGTGTCCATGGCGTGAATAAGGTTCTAGTGGATGGGGGTGCTGCAGTCAACTTGATACCCCACTTCATGCTGAAAAGGTTAGAAATACGTGAAGGAGACATCAAGCCCCACAATATGGTTCTATCCAATTATGAAGGGAAAGTGGGCAAAACACTGGGGGTGGTTCAGTTGGACTTGACAATAGGCTCAAGCTGTAGGCCTACCATGTTCATGGTGATCGAAGCCAAGGCCAACTACAACTTGTTGCTGGGAAGGGAGTGGATCCATGGCGTAGGGGCAGTTCCTTCGTCAATGCACCAGCGATTAGTTCTATGGAGAGAAGATGGGATCGTGGAAAACATTGAAGCAGACCAGAGTTACTTCATGTCAACAGTTAATTTAGTTGACAAGAGGAATTATGACAAACATCTGGCAAAGATTGCTCCTTGTGTCCCAAATGATGAAATCAACGAAACCAAAAACGCCCACTACTATATGACCCTTCGCCATGATGGCCTATACTGGGATAGAAGAATAATCAGTGAATACGAGGGAGTCGAAAGTACTATACAAAGACGGCCAACAGGCTGGGACTTCGACAACCTTACTCATGACTGAGTCTTCCTTTTTCGAAAGGATTTCGACCTATATGGCTGAGAACGAATCAAAGGCGGCCTTAGAGGCTGAAATGAATAAATTGGCTGTGAAGATGAACGAAATAAGTGGGGATGGCTCGAAAGGCTCACCCTTTAAAGAACTTGAGATAGATCAAAGGCTGGACGCCATCTATGATAAAGAACCCTTAGGCTTCGAAAGGGACCCCATAGACTCAGGTGCCAAAATGTTGGCGCAGGATCCACTCGAAGAAGTGAACTTAGGGGATGAAAACACGAAAATAATAACCTACATCAGTGCAAGACTTAGCCCAGGCCTCAAGCAGGAAGTGATCGAAGTCCTCAAGAAAAACAAAGATTGCTTCGCATGGGATTATGACGAAATGTCTGGTTTAAAGAGGGAGTTAGTCGAACACAGACTTCCAATCAAAGATGGCAAGAAGCCCATCAAGCAAACTCCTAGAAGATTCGCACCAGTGGTTCTCACAAAGATTAAAGCTGAGATCGAAAGGTTGCTGCGTTGCAGATTCATCAGAACCACAAGGTATGTCGAATGGTTAGCAAATATAGTACCTGTTATTAAGAAAAATGGTTCTTTGAGAATCTGCATAGATTTTAGGGATTTAAACACTGCAACCCCTAAAGATGAGTACTCCATGCATGTGGCAGAAATGCTAGTAGACTCTGCTGCAGGATTCGAATACTTGAGTATGTTAGATGGATACTCTGGGTATAATCAGATTTTTATTGCTGAAGAAGATGTTGCCAAGACAACATTTCGTTGCCCAGGAGCCTTAGGCACCTATGAGTGGGTGGTGATGCCGTTTGGTTTAAAGAACGCTGGGGCAACTTATCAAAGGGCAATGAATTCGATTTTCCATGATTTCATTGAAACCTTTATGCAGGTGTATATTGATGATATAGTCATCAAATCTATATCTGCAGAAACACATTTGCATCATTTGAGCCAATCATTCGAACGAATGAGAAAACATGGCTTAAAGATGAATCCCCTTAAATGTGCGTTTTTTGTGCAGGCTGGAGATTTCCTTGGTTTTGTGGTTCACAAGAAAGGAATTGAGATCAACCAGAACAAAACCAAAGCCATAATGGAGACGAAAGCACCTACGTCAAAAAGGGAGTTACAATCTTTGCTAGGGAAGATTAACTTTCTTAGAAGATTCATTTCGAATCTGAGTGGAAGAACCCAAGCTTTCTCTCTGTTGCTTCGTTTAAAGAAAGGCCAAGCCTTCGAGTGGAACGAAGCCCATCAGGAGGCATTTGACAAGATAAAAAGATACCTCTCTCAGCCTCCCATCTTGTCTCCACCTTCATGGGGAAAGCCCATGAGATTGTACATATCTGCCTCTGAAGTTAGTATAGGTAGTATGTTAGCACAAGAAGATAGCAATGGCATCGAAAGAGCCATATACTATTTAAGTAGAGTGTTGAATGATGCAGAGACCAGATATAGCAATTTAGAAAATCTATGTCTCTGTTTGTATTTCTCTTGTATGAAACTCAAGTATTATATAAAGCCTGTTGATGTTTATGTTTCATCTCATTTCGATGTCATTAAACACATGCTTTCGAAACCAATAATGCATAGCAGAGTTGGTAAATGGGCTTTAGCCTTAACAGAATATTCTTTGACTTTCATGCCTTTAAAAGTTGTGAAAGGCCAAGTGATTTCTGATTTTATTGTGGACCATTCATTGGTTGAGCAGACTGTCATGAGTTACGTCGAAATGCAACCATGGAAATTATACTTTGATGGTTCGACCCACAGGAATGGAAGTGGTGTTGGAGTCCTTCTAATTTCTCCTGAAGGAATTCCAACAAAATTCAAGTATAAATTAGATGGTCCTCGTTGCTCGAACAACGAAGCTGAGTATGAAGCGCTCATTGTTGGACTTGAAGCTTTGTTGGAACTGGGGGCAACTAGAGTCGAAATTAAAGGAGACTCAGAATTAGTGGTCAAGCAAATAACAAAGGAGTATAAATGCATAAAGGAAAACCTGATGATATACTTCGTCATAGTTAACAGGCTACTTAGGAAATTTGAATACATGGATATTCAACATATACCAAGAATAGAAAACCAAGAAGCAAATGACTTAGCACAGTTGGCTTCAGGTTATAAAGTTTCTGCCAGAAACTTTGAGGATTTAGTTGAATTAAGGGGTAGAGTTATGGCTACTAGATTCACACCATCAGATCTAGAGAGTATGAAATTGGGTTATGCTGAGAAACGGGGATTCGAGATATTAGCCATAAACACTTTATCAGATGCAGATTGGCGAAGTCCACTGGTGAGTTATTTAACAAACCCAACTCTGAATGCTGATAGGAAGATAAAATATAGAGCATTGTCATATGTCCTCATGGGAAACGAATTGCTCAAAAAGACCCAAGAAGGCGTATTATTGAAGTGCCTAGGAGAAAGTGAGGCATACTTAGCATTGTCAGAAGTCCACAATGGGGCATGTGGGGCACATCAAGCAGGTCATAAAATGAAATGGCTGTTATTTCGATATGGCATGTATTGGCCCAGCATGCTCAAAGATTGTATAGACTTTGCTAAAGGTTGTGAAGAATGTCAGAAACATGCAGGGATTCAACATTCCCCTGCAAGTGAGTTACATTCAATCATTAAACCATGGCCATTTAGAGGATGGGCATTGGATTTAATAGGAGAAATAAATCCTGCTTCGTCTAAAGGACAGAAATATATCTTGGTAGGAATATATTATTTTACCAAGTGGATCGAAGCAATACCATTAAAGTTGCTGATCAAGAGGCTATTATTGAGTTTATACAGAAACAAATTATCTATAGGTTCGGATTGCCAGAGAGCATAACCACAGACCAAGGCTCTGTGTTTACTAGTAGAAAGATGCAAGAATTTGCCCAAGAAATGGGGTTTAGATTACTAACATCAACGCCATATTATGCTCAAGCAAATGGTCAGGTCGAAGCAGCTAATAAAGTGATAATAGGGTTAATTAAGAAACATATTGGTAAAAAGCCAAGGAACTGGCACAAAACTTTGGACCAAATACTATGGGCCTGTAGAACATCTCCTAAAGAAGCTACTAACACCACGCCTTTCCAACTCACATTTGGTCATGATGCAGTTCTTCCAGTAGAAATTCATCTACAATCAGTTCGAATTCAAAGACAAAACGAAATTCCAGCTGCATTATATTGGGAGATGATGATGAATGAGTTAGTGGAATTGGACGAAGTTAGATTACATGCATTGGAAATATTGATGAGACAAAAAGAAAGAGTGGCCAGGACATATAACAAAAGGGTGAAAAGGAAATCATTCACTATTAATGACTTAGTATGTGTGATCGGTGGATCTGGAACTGACTGTTTAAAGCTGGTTCGCGAAATGTCGCGGTAAGCAAGAGTCACCACCGTCTTTTATTTTCTCCAACATGGACAGGACAAAAGCACAGAAAAATTCCTTGTGAGATAGTTTCTCGGTTCGGGAGGTAGATTTATAGAAAGGGAAGGTGTTAGCACCCTTTCTATCCATGGTTATCCATGGGCTCTTAGATACTTGCTCATTTGTGTTTTCAAAATGTTTGTTTGCTTTTCAAGTGTGAGTGGGTTTAAAAAAGTTTCATTTAAAGTTTCAGATCGACTCTTGTATCAGTCCTCAAGAGTGTTTGAAAAATCATTTTGAAAGCTTTTTGAAAAGTGTCGGTGTGAAAAGAAGTTTTGATTTGTTTTGAATTAGAGCAAGTATCTATGAGTCATCTACCTACCCTAAGGAATTAGGCTGTGTAAATGTCCTTAAGGTAGTGCCATCCCACCATTGAGAGGTAGGTAGCACCACCGTTGGAGGTGTTCGGGTCAATTCATTTGTTAGGGACAATGTGGTCACCAGAGCAACAGTAGGACACCTTAGAATCTACCCTTATGCCATTGATCCTTTTTAATTCGAGGCAACCGTTTCGAGGCAACTGGATCACGTTATGGACATAAGGACTTACTAAAACGTCATATACTCGACGACCACGTTTCGAAGGTAAGGCAACAGTGAGGCGTACCCTAAGAGTGGTGTGTGAATTTGTGTATTGTTTTCATGTTAATATTTGTCTTGTATCATGCCTTTGGTGAGCTACGCATTGTTTTTAATTTAGGCCATTCATTCTTTCATGCAAAGTTTAGAATTTAAAAGTGCGGAAAGTAAAATCCTACGCTATTACAAGGCGTGGGTCTATACATCGCCAAATTAACAAAGACCCGTTTTTTTAATAAAATGCGGAAAGTAAAACCTAGTTACTATTACAAGGCTTGAGCAATTACATAATATTCGAAAAGAAAATAGAATAGGAATAAATGCGCGAAAAGAAATTAGAATCGAATGTTTGAGGGCGTTGGACCCTTTAAAGATTAAATTGAAATTAAAAGTTAATTAATTATTAAATTAAGAAAAGAAATTATTTTTTATGTTTTTTTGTATTTAATGAAAAATAAAGAAAATTAATTAAAATTAGAAGTTAAATAAAACCCTAGTTCTAAGGTGTTTTTAATTATTTATGAAAGATATTCAAGTTTAACCTAATTTACCCTAATTAATTAATTACATGTTTATTTACAAAATTAATTAATAATTAATAATAATAATAATAATAATGAGAAAATTATTTATTGAAAAAAATAAAAAGGTGAGAATGTTAAAAACCCTAATTTCTACATATTTTAATTTATTGAGAAAAACATTAAAATTGAAACCTAAATTAATCTAAATTAACTATTAAAGTTTATTTACAAGAATAATGGTGAAATTAATATTAATAACAATAAAATATTTTTGATTTTTCTGTATTTATTATTGTGAAAATTATTTTATGGAATTTAAAGAAAACAATTAAAAATAAATAAAAGAATAAAAAGGAAAAATAAATAAAAATTAAAACTTGAGCAAACCATGGGGGGTGTCTGACCCTTTTGGAGGTTAATTGAAGCATTTAGGCCCACTGAGTTCCAAGCCCTTTTGACTTTCTATGCTTGCATGTGGAGTGGTTGACCCAGGTGCATGGTGATCTTCACGTTCTGGCCATCAGATTGAAGCTCATGGACATTTGGCAGGCGCAAGCATATGCGCACATGGTGGACCACTGGAGAGAAATTGCACCTGAACACGTTATAACAAAAATTATTGAGAATATGGGGGACCTGGGAATCGAACCCAGGTCCCGGTACCTGCAGGACACATCAGCCACCAACCAGGCTAATGTGTTTCTTTGTCAAAATAATGAAACATGATTATTATAAAAGAAAATAAGCGTTAGTGGCCTGAAACCAAAATCACGCGCCAATGTTTAAACTGACCAATCATGCCTGGACACGCTAGCATCGTCTTCCTTTTGTTCCTGCAAATAATACCAAATAGCGGGGGTTTTAAACCCCCACTAAACTCAACCTGAAAAAATAGCGAATAGGATATAGGCAAACATAAAAAGGGCACGAGGTGTGGATTAGTCTCGTTTGGAGGTCACGATTTTAATGGTACCAGTTTGGTGGCCCAATTTTTCCATATGTGTAAGGCCCTAATTCAAAGCTTCTGCAACCCTAGAAAGCGTTAATGGTGGATCATGATACAGGGCTTGTTAGTTCAATTAAAGGGCACCAATAGCTTCAGAATATCCATATTAGTGTTAATCAACAATTAAAATGCATGAACAATGTCTGGAAATTAAAACACGATAATGAAAATATTTATGAAAAGTGAGACTTCGTTCTACCAATTCCTTGAGTATGGAGGGCTGGTTTTGATTGTAATCGTTTCCTGGATGCCCTGGCAATGTTTTGGAATGATTTTCAAGCCTTGAATCGTCCTCTAGGTATGAAAACAGTTTCAAGGTTTTTTGGCCAAAATTGCAAGTTGGTTATTGGTTTTCTGCGCAGCTTCTTGTGTCTCTCAGCATTAGGTTAGCTTTGCATATGTATGTGGATGGAATTAGGTCAAGAAAACCAGGCCCAAAGTCTATGCATTCATGTTTTCAATCTTTGACTTTTCCATATCTTTTTTCAATCTTTTTACATGCCAATTATGCCAAATTTGGATGATTTTGTCCCTTTTGATTGATGCACGAAATATTTAGCTCATAATGGAAGATTTTGCTGCAAAAAAAGATTTAAAACCATTGTTTAGTATTTTTCTCATGTTTAATTTTAATTAAATGAATTAATAAGATTAAAAATTCAATTAATTAATTAAAAATAATAAAATAACTCCCTTTTAGCTTAATGGGTCGTGCATAGCCTTTGGGTAATGATTCATGGAAGAAATTGAGGCCCATTAGCAATTTTGAGGCATTTGAAGCAAAGTTGACTTTTCAAAATTCCCAAAAATTTCCCAACTTCTACAAGGCATATCTTGCTCAATTTTTAAGTTATGAACATGTTCTTGGATATTTTGGAAAGTTATTGAAGTCCTCTAACCAATGTCTTTGGTCCCATGTCATTTTGATTTACCAATCTCAAGTTATGGTCTTTGACTTAAAGTGCCTTTTTGTTGACTTTTGAAAATGACCTATAATGTTGAAATTGATAACTCTTTGTGAGAGCATTTCTTGGACTTGAAGTGTGAAGATGAGTTGTAGGAAATGTCATCCTCTTCAAAATGAGCTTTTGATGGAATTTTTCGGATAAACCATGAAGAAGTTATTCCCTGGTCAATTTGCAGTTGACTTTTTCAACTGTCCAAAAATAGAAACTTTTGCATCTTGAGACTTTTTGAGCCATGCTTTGAGAATCATGATCAAGAATTGATCAAATGATGTTTGTGGCTTCAAAATAAGATGTTGACCAAAATTTTTGACTTTTGACTGTCAAATGACCATTTTGCCCCTACAGTTGACTGTAGAGCAATTAGGGTTTTTGACTGTGCAATTTGATGCTGTGAGTCTTGAAACTTTGCATATGGATGCTTGACAATGTATGTAGGCATGTGGGACTTGATTGGACCCTTGGAAACCTCAATTTCTTTGCAAGAACCAAAACCCTAATTTTGACTGTGTTAGGAGGCAATTGGACTGTGCAATCTCTTGAGAGATTTTGAATCTTGATCTTGACAAATCTTGAAGAATATGGGAGGGCAAATTTTGGGGTACAACAGTTTCCCATGTTCAATCTTCTTAGACCTGAGGATGTAGATTGGCTGGCGTGCCTTTCGTAATCCGAAGGTGGAAGATGATTGAACACTAGAGTGCCCAGAAATTTGCGCTCACATGTTAGAATGTTAGCAGTGAGATGGTGGGAATGAGCTTACAGATGCCATTTGGAGATTGATGGATAGGAGGATGGGCTTATAGATGCCATCTGGAGTTGTTGGTATGTGGAGAGATGGGCTTATAGATGCCATCGGGAGGTTGTCGATCGCGTAAGAGATTCCTTAGCGAGAACTTGCGTACCTGAGAAAGAAAATAATTACCCGACCTTTTACAGGAGTTGACCTTCAAACTCTTTATGTAGATGTGCCCTGGCTGGATACAGGTATCGAATCTTTAAACTCTTCAGACGTGCCCTGGCGAGATACAGAAATCGAGTCTGGTAATGTTAGTCGTCAACAGATACACCCTGGCAAGATACAGGAATCGGATCCTCAAAATCTTCAGACGCGCCCTGGCAAGATACAGGAATCGAGTCTGGTAATGTTGGTCGTCAACAGATACACCCTGGCAAGATACAGGAATCAGATCCTCAAACTCTTCAGACGTGCCCTGGCGAGATACAGGAATCGAGTCTGGTAATGTTAGCCGTCAACAGATACACCCTGGCGAGATACAGGAATCGGATCTTCGAACCCTTCAGACGTGCCCTGGCAAGATACAGGAATCGAGTCTGGTAATGTTGGTCGTCAACAGATACACCCTGGCGAGATACAGGAATCGGATCTTCGAACCCTTCAGACGTGCCCTGGCAAGATACAGGAATCGAGTCTGGTAATGTTGGTCGTCAACAGATACACCCTGGCGAGATACAGGAATCGGATCTTCGAACCCTTCAGACGTGCCCTGGCAAGATACAGGAATCGAGTCTGGTAATGTTGGTCGTCAACAGATACACCCTGGCGAGATACAGGAATCGGATCTTCGAACCCTTCAGACGTGCCCTGGCAAGATACATGAATCGAGTCTGGTAATGTTGGTCATCAACAGATACACCCTGGAGAGATACAGGAATCGGATCTTCGAACCCTTCAGACGTGCCCTGGCAAGATACAGGAATCGAGTCTGGTAATGTTAGTCGTCAACAGATACACCCTGGCAAGATACAGGAATCGGATCCTCAAACTCTTCAGACGTGCCCTGGCAGGATACAGGAATCGAGTCTGGAATTAGTCGTCAACAGATACACCCTGGCAAGATACAGGAATCGGATATGGAATCACGACTATTGATAGTAATTATCTTTGTATTAACCTTTGTCCTGAAAAGACAAAACGTTAGTTGTATGCGATGTCATGATGTATGACATGCGAGATGTTCTCAGAATAAGTGAGATTATATGTTCGTGATGCGTATATGCATGCTATAGTGTATGAAGATGTGATGTTTATGAATATATGTTTTTGTCTAGGAAAGTAAATCCTTGACGAGTGCCGGGAAGTTGAATCCTGGGCTGATATTGAGGAGTAGCGTTCCTTGTTTCCGCTGGGGATGGTAGTTGCAAGAATATCGGTAGGAGAAGATGACTCTGTTGGTGAATAAACTTGGCGAATATAATACTCTGTGGGGAGTGAACTCTGTGGGGAAAAGATGATTCTTTGCTGAGGTTGATGGTAACTCCGCTGGGGATACCATTGTTGTGTTATGTTGAAGGAATTGATGAACTCCACTGGGGGATAGAAAGACTTTGTCGGGGACGATCTTTCCGTGACAGTTGGCTGAGGATAACCCAGTTATGTCCTGGTGGGGAAATAACCTTTAAATAAAAACCGGGAGACGCGTTCGTGCTCTGCGGGGGATAAGCTTCCAGAATCTACTGGGGATAAGCTTCCTGCTGGGGAGATGGATTCCACTTTCCTGGGGAAACTTTTGGACTGGACTCTCCTGGGGAGATTTTTGAGATGTACTGGGGAAGTGGCTCCACTGAATGTCTGGTATACCGCCGGGGAACAATCTTAGATCAAGACTGTCGGGGATGCTTGTTAAGAATGTTCGTATATTGCGCTGGGGAATGTTGAGATCTGCTGGGGATACCCAACTTCCTTAAGGCTAATAGTATAGCTTTGCTTGGGGAGAGTGTATTGACTTGCTGGCTCACTCTCTGGGGAATTAAGATATATTGGTTATGTTCTTCAGCTGAACTTACCTTGGTACCTTGGTGGACAGAGCAATTAGATCGCTTAGACAACTCATTATTGCCCCTGTTTCTGATGTTACCTGTAATTAATCCTTTGTTTCGCATGCAAATATTTATGAGTTAGCAATTAGCGTGAAATGCATATATCACAAATTGAACCTTGGACGTTCTTCGCAAAACAAAACAAAAAAGGAAAAACAATTGGCAATTTTAGCTGAAAAAGTGAATTTGTATTGATTTTTGAATTGCCTGTAAATAGGCATTTTTGTACAAGAGGCTGACGTCCTAGTAAGAGAACGCCGCCGAACAACAGAGTTTATACAGTTTGTACAAAGAAAACAAAACAGCTGTGTGAAAAGAACAATCCCACTGGGTTTCAACTCTGCTATCGCCTTTATATCTTCGAGCGTCTCATCACTTTGCTGCTCAGTTGACGATGAAGCTGATCGATCGATGCCGTTTGAACTTGATGTTGATACCGGATTCTGGATGCAAGGTGATCCAACGAGACATAGTATTACGCTTTATCCCTAACTTTTGCCTGGACCGCCCTTTCGGGTTTTCAGTCCACCGGGATACCCATTTTTGCCCAAGCCGCCTTTTCAGGTTTTCGACTTGCCGGGTGTACATATTTTTTAATTTCATCCCTCATTTTCCCCGAACCCTTTTGGTTCGCCGGGAAGCCCTAATTTTTGCCTAGGTATGTCAACCTAGCGGGTCTTTTATCATGCGTAGTATCTTTTTACTATGTCTGCATTGGCGGGGTGAGGAAGGTCGTCACCATCCATGGTGGTTAGGATCATGGCTCCTCCTGAGAACACATGTTTAACCACAAATGGCCCTTCGTATGTGGGGGTCCATTTGCCCCTGGGATCACTCTGAGGAAGGATGATGCGTTTGATTACCAGATCCACAACTTGATACTCTTGTGGTTTGACTCTCTTGTTAAATGCCCTGATCATCCGCTTTTGATACGTCTGACCATGACAAATAGCAGTGAGTATCTTTTCGTCAATTAGATTTAATTGATCAAGTCGTGTCTGGATCCAATCATCTTTGCTCAGGTTTGCATCCTTCATTATCCTGAGAGAGGGTATCTGGACTTCAATCGGCAAGACCGCCTCCATGCCGTAGACCAAAGAGAAAGGAGTTGCCCCAGTTGACGTTCTTGCTGAGGTACGGTACCCATGAAGAGCGAACGGTAACATCTCGTGCCAATCTTTATAGGTCATTGTCATCTTCTGCACAATCTTCTTGATATTCTTATTCGCTGCCTCTACAGCCCCATTCATCTTCGGCCGGTAAAGAGAAGAGTTGTGGTGCTGTATCTTGAATTGCTCGCAGAGCTCAGTGATCATCTTGTTGTTAAGCGTTGTACCGTTGTCTGTAATGATCCTTTCCGGGACGCTGCATCGACAGATCAGGTTGTGCCGAATGAACCGTGCCACGACATTCTTGGTTACAGTGGCATATGAAGCTGCTTCAACCCACTTTGTAAAGTAATCGATTGCTACCAGGATGAAGCGATGCCCACTAGATGTCGTAGGTTTAATCTCACCGATCATATCTATGCCCCACATTGCAAACGGCCAAGGTGCTGTCAAGACATTCAGAGGAACTGGAGGGACGTGCACCTTATCAGCATAAATCTGGCATTTGTGACATGTCCGAGAATTTTGGTAACAATCAGCTTCCATTGTGGACCAGAAATACCCTGTCCGAAGGATCTTCTTTGCCATGGTGTATCCACTGGAATGCGTTCTGAAGGTACCTTCATGCAGCTCTGCCATGATCCTTTCTGCTTCAGTCTTATCCACACAACGCAGTAAGGTTGAATCATGGTTTCGCTTGTATAGAATGTCGTTGCTGAGGAAGAACTTTGCTGCGAACCTTCTCAGAAACTTCTTGTCATTGACAGATGCCCCTTCAGGGTATTCCTGGGCTTCCAGATACCTCTTCACCTCATGATACCAGGGTTTTTCAGTCACTACCTTAGCCTCAAGGTCACAACAGTATGTCGGTTCGTCCAATTTCCAGATAATGAACCGGGGAGCCTCGTTGTCCCATTTGACTTTGAACATAGAAGACATCGTAGCCAGCGCGTCCGCCAACTGATTCTCCTCTCTTGGGAAATGTTCAAAAGTTATCTATGTGAAATGGGGGATCAATGTCAACACACATTCTTTGTAAGGAATAAGATTCGGATGTTTCGTATCCCACTCTCCTTTGATCTGATTGATCACGAGAGCGGAATCTCCGAAGACACTCAGAAACTTGATCCTTAGGTCGATTGCAGCTTGAAGACCCATGATGCATGCCTCATACTCCTCCATGTTGTTGGTGCAGTTGAAACATAGTCGGGCAGTAAGTGGAGTATGAGTGCCTTGAGGGGATATGATCACAGCGCCGATACCGTTACCCAAAGCGTTGGAGGCTCCATCAAAGTGCATAGACCATCGGGATCCTTCCTCAGGTCCTTCATCCGGTCCAGGTACTTCACAATCAGTCACTACCATGATGCTCTCGTCTGGAAACTCAAAGTTCATTGACTGGTAGTCGTCCACTGCCTGGTGTGCCAAGTGGTCTGCCAATACACTTCCTTTGATAGCTTTCTGAGTCGTGTACTGGATGTCGTATTCCGTCAAGATCATTTGCCATCTTGCTATTCTCCCAGACAGAGCAGGCTTTTCGAATATGTACTTTATTGGATCCATCTTTGAGATCAACAAGGTAGTGTGAGTCAGCATATACTGTCTCAGCCGGCGAGCAACCCATACCAAAGCACAGCAAGTTTTCTCGAGCAGTGAGTATCGGGTCTCACAGTCGGTAAACTTTTTTCTAAGGTAATAAATGGCGTTCTCTTTTCGACCAGACTCGTCATGCTGCCCCAGCACACACCCCATTGAGCTGTCAAGTATTGTCAGGTATAGTATCAGAGGTCTCCCTTCAACTGGTGGCATAAGGATGGGTGGTTCTTGGAGATACTCTTTGATTCTGTCAAAAGCGGCCTGACATTCATCATTCCAACGTACTACCTGATCTTTCTTCAGTAGCTTGAAGATTGGTTCACAGGTAGCAGTTAGATGGGAGATGAATCGAGCAATGTAATTCAGACGTCCTAGAAAGCCTCTGACTTCTTTCTCTGTCTTGGGGATTGGCATCTCTTGAATAGCCTTAACCTTAGCAGGGTCCACTTGAATACCCTTGTTGCTCACGACGAAGCCTAGCAACTTCCCAGATCTCACCCCAAAGGTGCACTTGTTTGGGTTCAACCTCAGCTTGTACAACTTCAGGCGGTCAAACAGCTTCTGTAGGTGGTCAAGGTGTTCCTCCTCAGTTTGGGACCTTGCAATCATATCGTCGACATAGACTTCTATCTCATGATGGATCATGTCATGAAATAAAGCAACCATGGCACGTTGGTAGGTTGCCCCAGCATTTTTCAGTCCAAAAGGCATGACCTTGTAGCAGAAGGTGCCCCACTGAGTAACAAAGGTCGTCTTTTCCATATCTTCCGGAGCCATCTTGATCTGATTGTAACCCGAAAACCCATCCATGAAGGAGAACACCTTGTGCTGAGCAGTATTGTCAACCAGAACGTCGATGTGAGGTAGGGGGAAGTCATCCTTGGGGCTGGCCCTATTCAGATCCCTGTAATCGACACACATTCTGACCTTACCATCTTTCTTTGGCACCGGCACCACGTTGGCAACCCACTGAGGGTAAGAAGTCACTGCAAGAAAACCGGCGTCGAATTGCTTCATAACCTCAGCTTTTATCTTCTCGGACATCTCTGGACGCATACGGCGGACCTTTTGTTTAACCGGAGGGCATTCTTCTCTGGTAGGCAGGTGATGGACCACAATGTCGGTATCCAACCCAGGCATGTCTTCGTAGGACCAGGCAAAGATCTCCACATAATTATGTAACATCTGAGTCAATCGTTGTTTTACGCTGAGCTCTAGATTGGCACCAATCTTAACTTCCTTTCTGTCTGCCTCAGTACCCAGATTTATCGCTTCCACTGGCTCTTCATGTGGCTGAATGGCCCTCTCTTCCTGGAGTAACACTCTTGCGAGCTCACCAGGCACTTCGCAATCATCTTCACCTTCGTCTTCGGCTAAGTTGATCGGATTTTCGAAGTCATAACTGGCAGTAGCAGAGTCGTTACCAGTGAGATCCAGAGTGGATTGAAACCTGTATGAGTGAGTGTGTGTAAATATAGCTGTTTTGCAATATATAAAGAAAGAAAGAAAGAAAGGGAGCACAAGATTTGAAATGCGAAAAACGTCCAATGTCTTTGTGATACGGTGGGAGAACTGACTGTGGTTTTGCGTTTGTTTTCGCAAATGTTTTGGTTGAGCAAGAGTCACCACCGACTTTTTATTTTATCCTAAGGAAAGGTTTAAAAAGCACAGCAAAACCCTTTGAGATTTTTCTTGGTTTCGGGGAGTAGATTATAGAAAGGGAAGGTATTAGCACCCTTTCTATCCATGGTTATCCATGGGCTCTTAGGTACTTGCTTAGATCAACTTGCCTTGGTTTTCAATTGTTTGAAATGGTGCTTGGTGTGTGGTTTTGAAAATGTTTTGAAAAGATGCCTTGTATAGGCTACCCTTGTAACAATTCTTTACTCGAATGTTTTACAAAAGGTGTTTTGTCTTTTGAAAAGATGTTTCAAGGTTTTTGAAACTTTGTTTTGAAAGTGTTTGTGAAGTGTGGTTTGAAAATAGGCAAGTGTTTTCTTTGCAAATTGACAAGTACTTAAGAGTTATCTACCCTAAAGTTTTCTCAAAGATTTTTGTTATGTTTTAAACCTTTTGACAATTTTGTTCCACCATTGCATTTGGTGGACAATCTTGTGTTAGGAGGTAAAAGGGACGGGCGCGGGTCATCGTTTAGACCATAATTACAATAGTGTTAAATGTCTTCGGGCAATTTTTCTTTGAAAGGGACTTGATCATTTTAGGCAACTTTTCGAAAGCGTCATTGAGGGACTTATGATCATTTGAATTGTATTTGTTTTTGCCCCAAAGAGACCTAACATGCAATATGGCCCATTTATTTGAAGGCAGCAAGTGGAATACCCTAGGGGTGCAAGTGTGATATGTGTTGTCCATATTTCATGTTCATTTATCTTGAAATTAGGTCAGACTATTTTTGTTCGTTTTATTTGCATACAAAACCCTAATTCTAGCATGGTATATTTAGAAAGCGTTAAAATGCGAAAAATAAAATTCCTACACTATTACAACACAATAATATGGGGAGGGGGTACAAATGTCCAAATGGGGGGATGTTTAGACAAGAAATTAAACCTAGCTATTACATCAATTTGGAATATTCACAAGATAAATAATTGCATAATTAAATAGAAATGAAATAAATATGCAAGATGTAAAAAGAATTTTTATATGTATGAAAAAGTATTATTTATGTCAAAAAAAAAAAATTAAAAAAAATAAAAAAAAAAGTATTATTTTTGGAGTATTTACCTATTTAGGGCAAAACCCTAATTTTAATCAAAAGGGTATTAATTATTTAATATATATAATATTTACTATTTATATACAAAAATAAAATAAAAATGAAGTGTATTTGTGAAAAATATATTTTTAGTGTTAAATATTAATAAAATAAAAATATGTATATTTTTGGTATTTTATTCTAAGTGTATTAATATATATATATATATATATATATATATATATATATATATATATATATATATATATATATATATATATATATATATATATATATATATATATATATATATATATATATATATATATATATATATATATATATATATATATATATATATATATATATATATATATATATATATATATATATATATATATATATATCTTTATTATTTACTAAATAAATATTATATATATGAAAATAATAATAATTAATATTTATGAAAAATGTATGTTTCGTATAAAATATTTTAAGAAGATAAAACAAAATAAAAATGAAAATAAAGTGTGTTTACATTATTTTTCTCTATTTATTCTTAAATAATATATTATTTACTTATTTGTATATGAATATCAATATAATCAAATAAACGCCTAAAAAATATAAAAATGATGCAAAAAATATTTTTTATGTTTTTAATATGATAAGAAAAAATAAATGAGTCAGAATGAAAAAGGAAAAATCAAAAAATCATAAAAATACACAAAATGGGCTTGGGGGGTATGAAAGCAAAAACAGGGTGTGAAAAGAAACAACAAACAGGCCCAGCCCAGAAAGTTGTTGTCTTCAACCTTCAGACCAAACAAAATTCAAAAATACGCGCCCTTCTTCTCCAATCCCTAACTCCTGATTCTTTGATCTTTTGCCAAATCTTCCAACATGAAACCTGTAGAGCTTGAAGCCACGATTCTAGACATATAAAGAAGTCAATCTAACTCTCAGAAATGAGAGAGAATTTTTTCTCTCCCAAATCCTGACCTAATTTTTATGCCATGTTCAGACTTAAAATTCTTGCAGCACACATAATATAAATGAAATCTAACTATATGGGCATGTTCAGGGCTATGATTGTGACATATTCTCTTCACAAACCTAAAGCTAACAATGCCTAATAAGAGAGATAGAACTTCATGAATATACCTGTGCACTTGGAATCGTGCCTTGCAATGGAGGAACTTTCAGGACAAGATGATGACTTGTACAACTTCCTTGAAGTGTAGTGATGCTATTCCAACACTTACTTTGCCTTGAGACACCTTGAATCGAGCTGTGGAACTTCAACTGCAAAATGAGAAAGTGAAAATGGTGGAACTTGTTAGAGGAATTACAGATCATGTTTCAGGTCTTGGTTAGCTTGCATTGATGCTAGGGAATGTGTGTGAACTGGTTTGGGCAAGAAAGCTTGAGAGGAATGAGAGATGGCACTCAAACTGCAGGCCTTGCCCTGTTCTTGCAGTTTGAAGGTGATTCTGGGAATGGGAGTGTATGAGGGATGTTAGGGTCGTGTACTAGCTCAGTTGGGATGTCCTGAATGTGTTTCACAAGTTTGCTTAAGGGTTTGCAAGCTGATATCAAAGTTGTGTTGAACAATGCAATGTTTCTTAGCACTTAAGCAAAAAAGGTCAAGTTGGTGTTTAGGCAGCTAGAGGCCCCCATAACATGCTGCATAACTCAGTCTTGATCAGTGTGATTAATCCCTAAACTTGTGCCAAAGAGATCTTAACTGTACTTCTTGGATTTTCAATTGGACATAAAGTTACCTTTTGCAAAAATGGAAGAAATGCTTTATCTATTTTGGGATTAATCCTTTAGGCAATGCTTGAACATACAAAACATGGTCTTGGCACAAAGGATTGGCATTAAATTTATGAGTGTTGGATGGTTTAAGGACCTGTAATCAAGATATGCAAGCTGAGATTGAAAATGCCTAGTGTTATGGACATGTAAATTGACCAATTCAAAAGTGAGTTTTTGCCAAATTGTGAAATTCGAATCTCTCAAGTTATGAGGTTGTTTGATGAGTTTTTGGACATTTTGGAAAGCTTGGAATGTGTACTACAATCCATCTTTGAAATGCAAATTGAAATTCCAAGTGGAAGTGTATGGAAAATGGCCTTGAAGTTGGGTAGAAAACCTTGTCAAAATAGGTTAAAATTTCACTAAGTTAAGAATGGTTTAGTGCCTTTATTCAAAAAATTGTAACTTGAGATAAAAACCTCATTTGGGAAAACTTTGTGAATCAAAGTTTTATATTATGCAACAAGCTACAACTTTCATGTTTTGACCTTTGTTTGAATCCAAATGAATCTTGGTGAGAAAGTAGGGCAAAGTTGGGAAAAAATTAGGGTTTTTCATAACTTAGAAAAATTCTAAGTTATGAAAAATTCTCATTTCTAACCCTAATTTGCATTTTTTGATTTCTTGGTGAACAAGTTTCATGATTTGGCATGTTTTGATGAAAAATGAATCTTGACTCTTGATTTTGACCAAAAAGTCAAAGTTTGACTTTTCAGTATACAGTCAAAATTGATCAATTGACTGGGAAATTCAACTGTCAATCTTGTGTACTTGGGATCTTTTGAACTTGTTGAGCATGTCAAGATAATTCCATAGGGTCCTTGAGTCCATATGTGAACTTGGTTTGCCATTGGTTAGGTCAAACAGTCAAAAATTGCCTTTGTGCAGTCAAAACCCTAAAAATGACCATTTTGCCCTTTTGGTGATCTGATCAAGTTTCTTGTGGAATTGTGATCCAAACTTGATCAAATGGTTCATATGAGTTCATAATGTTGGTGTGGGTCAATTTTCATGAGATTTGACTGTCAATTGGCCACAGTTGACTTTTTCCCCAATACAACTGGTTTTTAGGTCAACTGTCCAATTGACTGGGCAAAACTTGGAATCAAGGCTTGAAACTTGATGTGGATAAACTTGGGAGTCCAATATGAAGCATGAAAGTCATATTAGGCATTTTAGGTCAAAACATCTTTGTGCAAACACAAACCCTAATTTGGGTCATCAGTGCAAGGAGAAGTCTTGAGCAGATGAAAACCTAACTGGATCTTGAGCTCCAAGGGCTTTGTGATGAGAAATCATTGAGAAATGGGAGGGAAAATTTTGGGGTACAACAGTCTTTATTCATTATATATGGAAATGACAGTTAATAAGCCCTCACAAATGAAGCCACGGTGCCCCGGGTAGGACACCGGGCCATAAAGTTTCAATTTATTGTTTATTACAAATAAAAAACAAAGGAATTCATTACTGCGTAACAAAAGTAACAGGTATGTGATCTTTTGCGGTCCAATTGGTCAATTCACCGTCAGTCGTCGGGTAGATCCAGCTATCGAACTCTGATTCTTCCACTTCGTCTTCATCCCCAATAGCATTCACTCCCGGGTTGGTGATGATCACGGGAGGTCTTCCGGTCCTTGCCTTGCGCACAGCCCTCTGGGCCTCTTTCTTGATTACAGCTCGGGCGTCCTTTAAGGAGGCCATCTTCAAAGGAGAACCCTCTTCAATTACTGCCTCTGCTGCTGCCAATGTTGGAGGTACCTCTTCAAAATGTTGAAAGGGGGTTTCAATAAACTCCCCGTCCATTTCAATATACCGGAATGAATTCAGATGACTAACCATATATTCTTCCTCCCCCTGCACTGTGACAATCTTCCCTCTGACAGGGTACTTGAGCTTCTGGTGTAGAGTGGAGGTCACAGCCCCAGCTTTGTGAATCCAAGGTCGACCCAGTAAACAGGCATAAGATGGACGAATATCCATCACATAGAATGTCGAGTCGAAGACTTGGGAACCAACACGAATAGGAATATCTACCTCACCATGAACCATCCTCTTCGACCCGTCAAAGGCTCGAACAATGATGTTACTAGGTTTCAACTCCAGGCCCTCACAATCCAACCGGTCTAAGGCCTTCTTGGTCAATACATTCAGGGAAGAGTCGGTGTCCACCAACACGTGTGCGAGAGTAGTGCCCCTGCATTCTATGGAGACATGCAGGGCATCATTGTGGTTCTTTCCCTTGGCGGTAAGATCAGCATCCGAGAAACCCAAACCATTGTCAGCTGTCAAATTGGCCACACAGTCAGTGAATTGATCTGCAGAGGTCTCTTGTGGCACATGGGCCGTCTTCAGAAATGAAATCAGGGCCTTGGCATGGGCCTCTGAGCACAACAGCAATGATAGCATAGAGATCTTAGAGGGGGTATGCCCCAGCTGTTCAACGACGTTAAAGTCACTCTTCTTGATTATCTTAAGAATTTCCTCCATCTCTTGCTGGGAGGCCTCAACATTCACAGTCTTCGGTGCCTCCATCCGGGCAGGCTCATCATCAATCCCTTTGCCCCGAGTATTAGATGACTCGGCAGCAGGGGAAGCAACTTGATCAGAAGGGGAAACAGGCGCATTTGCAGGTGTTATTATAAGAGGTCTTCGAATAACTGGTGGCGCAATGTCGGGCGAGAAGAGCCTGCCACTGCGAGTTACTTTGGCTGGACCAGTGATGTTACTGATACTGGTACCGGTGTTGAACTCCTGCTTCACTCCAAGTACGTATTCATCTGCCCCATAGTGCCATGGGACAGCCTTGTCAGATTCATAGGGGAGAGGCCCCGGAACAGTAATAATAATGGGTGCAATAGACATGATCTTGACTGGCTTCCTCGGGGGAGCCTTGGTAGGATTGTTGAAAATTGTAACGACAGATACTTCTTCAGCGGGAACACAAGGAACGGCGGTCTTCTTGAACAAAATCTCTTTGTTGTCCATCAGGCTTTGGAGGCCTGACTTCAGCAACAAACAACCAGTAGGGGAAACGGCACACAGAAGGCAACCCTTGCCACAACCCGGAAATAAACCGGCCAGCAGCAGGTTCCTCTTAACAGTCAATAGAGGGGTAGCCACATCATTCACAGAAACTGCATACAAGTCTTCATCAACAACATTTACTTCATGCTGGGGCATAGGAGCAGTCACAACATTTGGCCTCTCATGCGTCTCAAATTGTATTTCCTTCGCATCGATAAGGTCCTGAACCTTATTTCTTAGGGCCCAACAATCATCAGTAGAATGCCCCGGGCTATCGGAGTGATAAGCACAGCGGGCATTTGGATTATACTTAGGGGATGCAGTATTCACAACCTTCGGAGTCTCACTGACGGTTACCAAGTTGGTTGATAGCAGCTGCAGCAAGATCCGTGACAAGGTCATACTCAGCCGAGTGAATTCTCTTCTGGGTCTCTCACCCCTTGGTTGATTAGGTTGCCGAGGAGCGGCAGCAGGCTTAGCAATTACCACCGCATTGACAGCTTGGCGGCGCTCTGGTTTGTCTTGCCTCCTAGGCCCATACACAACACTGGCTTCCTTCTTAAAAGGTTTCTTCTCAGAACTTGAGGACGCACCTTTCTGAATCTTTCCTGATTTCATACCAGCCTCTATCCTTTCCCCAGTCAGAATAAGGTCAGTGAATCCTGCAGATGAATTGCCAATCAGGTGGTTGAAGAACGGCCCGGATAGGGTCCCTAAGAACATATCTACCAATTCACGGTCAGTTAATGGTGGCTGCACCCTGCCAGCCAGATCCCTCCACTTCTGTGCATACTCTTTAAAACCTTCTCCCGATACTAGCGACATACCCTGGAGTTGGGTACGTGTAGGAGCGAGGTCGGCATTATACTGATACTGCTTGTAGAAAGTAGTAGCCAGCTCCTCCCAGTTACGAACCTTGGTTCCATCCAGCTGATAGAACCATTCGAGATGAGTCCCTGAAAGACTCTCCTGGAAGAAGTGGATCCACAAGTTCTTGTCCATAGTATACGGCTGAATCTTCCGCACATAAGATCTGAGATGTAGCTTAGGGCAGGACGCCCCGTCATACTTTACGAAAGATGGTGCTTTGAACTTGTGTGGGATGACCACACCAGAAGATAGACCCAAGTCTCCGAAATCCAAACCAGGCACTTGTTGAATTTCCATGGCGTTCAGACGGTCTTCCAACTGCTTGTACCTGTCTTCAGCTGGAGGATATTGCTCCTCATTAAAATCAGTCTCGTTGTCAGAGACCACCGGACTTGGAGCCCTTCCCCCCTCGGGACTGCCTTTTCCTACAGAAGAACCAGCTTGATCAACCTCATTCTGCAGTGTGTTACCAAACCTTCGGCCCGTGTTGAACAAAACAGTTCTCTTCTTCTTCTTCTTCTTTTTAACCAGCAGAGCCTTCAACTCCTCTTGACCTTGTGCCAAACTCATAATCAGCTCTTGGAATTGGGCGTTCTGAGCCTGAAGGGCCTTGATAGACTGCTCGGTAGATGATTCAGGGTTCATGATGCTGAAATAAACAGCGAAGAACATTAAGCAACCTGAAAAGAAGAGTTCCTGTGATGCACATGATGAATGATATGTGTTTATGCAATGCATTCAAGGGTTCGAAAGTTCAAATTTGTTGTATACAAAAAGGAACACACGTTATCATTAAGAAAATAATTGTTTGGTACATCAAAGCCTCATGGGCAAACATTACAAAGCAAATCAATCCCAAAAGACACTACGCATCCTCTTCGGAGCAATGTAGGTGTTGAGATTCCTCTCCTCGTGCAGTAGGCGGGTGAGCTCCAAGACCTTCTTCTCACTAGCATGTAGACTGGACTCAAGAGAATTCCGTTCTTCCTTAAGCTGGATCCAACTCTTCTGCATTTCTTCCCAGGATGTAGGCATATCAGGATGTTGAATGGTGTAGGACACCTCTCCTTCCAAAACTGGCTCTTTGATCACAGGGAGGACATGAGGATATGGCATCACTAACTTCTGGGAGCAGGCTCGTACCCACTTGAGATAAGGTTCCAACGGGATGGAGTTCTTGTGCCCCAGTGTCTTGTTGTCTATCTTGCTGGGCATCCTCCAAGCTCTGATAAATCTCTGGTGAAGTCCTTGTGCATCGTTGTCGAAGTCAAAAACTATGTCAGGAATTAACATGTCATGAGGGCCGTCCCTCCGAGCATAACCAAACTGTCTCCAAGCCAGACACGGGTTGTAAGTAATACCTCCTCTGATTCCAAGTAAAGGAACATTAGGGTACTCCCCGCAACGATCAATGATAGTGACATCCTCTCTGGACCGAGAGCACCAATGTATATCAGCATGTGTAAGAGTCATCAATCGTTGTGACCATCTCAAACCCCGCTCGTTCTTCAAAACTGATTGTGGAAGGTGCAAAATAAACCACCTTCCCAGGAGAGGAGTGCAGCACACAAGAACACCTCTTTTTCTCATGGTTCGAGTGTAACATGAGTGAAGGATGTCCCCAAGCAACGTAGGTATAGGATTCCTGGACATGAAGATCTGGACAGCACTGATATCTATAAGCTGATCTGGATTAGGGAACAACACCAAACCATAGACAAGGAGGGCCACAACTTCTTCAAAAGCTTGTAGGTCAAGGGAGTTCCAACATTCTTGGGCCTTCTCAAACAGAAACCTGGCTAAGAACCCTTTGATACCACTTCTGACTTCCCAATGTCCCTTGAGGTCAGATGGTTGTAGGCGTAGTGCTTTAGCAATCTCTTCAAGTTTGGGTTCCTTTTCCGTATCGTTGTAGGGTAGTTGATCAAGGATAGGGATCTTCAGAAGCCGGGAGAACTCTTCCAATGTAGGCACCAGTTGATAATCCAGGAAAGTAAAACAGTGGTGCAGAGGGTCAAAGAACTGGAACAGGACCTTTATCATATCTTCCTCAATGTTGGTGTTGACCAAACTGATGAGTCTTCCATGCCTCTCACTGAAAGAAGAGCCCTCGGGAATCCTGGATATAAGTTCCTTAAGCTGAGGAGGGACCCTTACAAGGCTGATCTGAATAGTCTTTCTGCGAACAGTTTCCATGTCCTACAAAACAAGAACAAAGATGAAGATTCGAACCCCCGAAATGGTTGGTCAATGCACATGATGCTGTATGATGTCATGATGCTATGATTAAACACACCACAAATATTCACAAGGGCAAACATGGTAAGGCACACAAGTCACACAAGACAAGCCCTTAGGGTTTAGGCCAGCATGGGGTCTTGGTATTACCCTCTTGAAGTTGGTGGGCTCAACCTGTCCTATCAGAAGTAACCGGGTTCTAAGGGTCCCAATATCACTGGATTGCTTTCATTGTTCATCGTTTCGATTTAGCCACTAAATTGGCGACCGAAATATTCTAAGAAAACAACCCTCAATTGAGTGTAGTATCGAGTATCAACCAACCTCGGAATGCACCAAAGTCAGTTATCTCACTACCCTAAAGAGGCCAAGATGGTTCAATTAAGGTTCCTAAGGTCAGTTGATGCTTCACGACACCACGCGGAGGCCCCGTACTCTCCTTGACTGAACTCAAGGGTTACCGGTACACACCAAAGTGCCACATCAACGTAGCAGACTGCTTCAACCATGTCGGTATACCCCGCACAGTTCCCTCACAGCCTTGTTGCTACTTTCTAAGAAGGTATCCCCAGATCCGGGTTAGGATCTATAGAACTCCCAAGACAGTCCCACAATAATAAAGCAAACAAGCACAACAATTGAAAACACTAGTGATCTTAGTCCTAAGGTACACCTCACTTTAAAATAAGTCCCCAGCAGAGTCGCCAGTTCTGTGATCGGTGGATCTGGAACTGACTGTTTAAAGCTGGTTCGCGAAATGTCGCGGTAAGCAAGAGTCGCCATCGTCTTTTATTTTCTCCAACATGGACAGGACAAAAGCACAGCAAAATTCCTTGTGAGATAGTTTCTCAGTTCGGGAGGTAGATTTATAGAAAGGGAAGGTGTTAGCACCCTTTCCATCCATGGTTATCCATGGGCTCTTAGATACTTGCTCATTTGTGTTTTCAAAATGTTTGTTTGCTTTTCAAGTGTGAGTGGGTTTAAAAAAGTTTCGTTTAAAGTTTCAGATCGACTCTTGTATCAGTCCTCAAGAGTGTTTGAAAAATCGTTTTGAAAGCTTTTTGAAAAGTGTCGGTGTGAAAAGAAGTTTTGATTTGTTTTGAATTAGAGCAAGTATTTATGAGTCATCTACCTACCCTAAGGAATTAGGCTGTGTAAATGTCCTTAAGGTAGTGCCATCCCACCATTGAGAGGTAGGTAGCACCACCGTTGGAGGTGTTCGGGTCAATTCATTTGTTAGAGACAGTGTGGTCACCAGAGCAACAATAGGACACCTTAGAAGCTACCCTTATGCCATTGATCCTTTTTAATTCGAGGCAACCGTTTTGAGGCAACTGGATCATGTTATGGACATAAGGACTTACTAAAATGTCCTATACTCGACGACCACGTTTCGAAGGTAAGGCAACAGTGAGGCGTACCCTAAGAGTGGTGTGTGAATTTGTGTATTGTTTTCATGTTAATATTTGTCTTGTATCATGCCTTTGGTGAGCTACGCATTGTTTTTAATTTAGGCCATTCATTCTTTCTTGCAAAGTTTAGAATTTAAAAGTGCTGAAATTAAAGTGCGGAAAGTAAAATCCTACGCTATTACAAGGCGCGGGTCTATACATCGCCAAATTAACAAAGACCCGTTTTTTTAATAAAATGCGGAAAGTAAAACCTAGTTACTATTACAAGGCTTGAGCAATTACATAATATTCGAAAAGAAAATAGAATAGGAATAAATGCGCGAAAAGAAATTAGAATCGAATGTTTGAGGGCGTTGGACCCTTTAAAGATTAAATTGAAATTAAAAGTTAATTAATTATTAAATTAAGAAAAGAAATTGTTTTTTATGTTTTTTTGTATTTAATGAAAAATAAAGAAAATTAATTAAAATTAGAAGTTAAATAAAACCCTAGTTCTAAGGTGTTTTTAATTATTTATGAAAGATATTCAAGTTTAACCTAATTTACCCTAATTAATTAATTACATGTTTATTTACAAAATTAATTAATAATTAATAATAATAATAATGATGAGAAAATTATTTATTGAAAAAAATAAAAAGGTGAGAATGTTAAAAACCCTAATTTCTACATATTTTAATTTATTGAGAAAAACATTAAAATTGAAACCTAAATTAATCTAAATTAACTATTAAAGTTTATTTACAAGAATAATGGTGAAATTAATATTAATAACAATAAAACATTTTTGATTTTTCTGTACTTATTATTGTGAAAATTATTTTATGGAATTTAAAGAAAACAATTAAAAATAAATAAAAGAATAAAAAGGAAAAATAAATAAAAATTAAAACTTGAGCAAACCATGGGGGGTGTCTGACCCTTTTGGAGGTTAATTGAAGCATTTAGGCCCAGTGAGTTCCAAGCCCTTTTGACTTTCTATGCTTGCATGTGGAGTGGTTGACCCAGGTGCATGGTGATCTTCACGTTCTGGCCATCAAATTGAAGCTCATGGACATTTGGCAGGCGCAAGCAAATGCGCACATGGTGGACCACTGGAGAGAAATTGCACCTGAACACGTTATAACAAAAATTATTGAGAATATGGGGGACCTGGGAATCGAACCCAGGTCCCAGTACCTGCAGGACACATCAGCCACCAACCAGGCTAATGCGTTTCTTTGTCAAAATAATGAAACATGATTATTATAAAAGAAAATAAGCGTTAGTGGCCTGAAACCAAAATCACGCGCCAATGTTTAAACTGACCAATCATGCCTGGACACGCTAGCATCGTCTTCCTTTTGTTCCTGCAAATAATACCAAATAGCGGGGGTTTTAAACCCCCACTAAACTCAACCTGAAAAAATAGCGAATAGGATATAGGCAAACATAAAAAGGGCGCGAGGTGTGGATTAGTCTCGTTTGGAGGTCACGATTTTAATGGTACCAGTTTGGTGGCCCAATTTTTCCATATGTGTAAGGCCCTAATTCAAAGCTTCTGCAACCCTAGAAAGCGTTAATGGTGGATCATGATACAGGGCTTGTTAGTTCAATTAAAGGGCACCAATAGCTTCAGAATATCCATATTAGTGTTAATCAACAATTAAAATGCATGAACAATGTCTGGAAATTAAAACACGATAATGAAAATATTTATGAAAAGTGAGACTTCGTTCTACCAATTCCTTGAGTATGGAGGGCTGGTTTTGATTGTAATCGTTTCCTGGATGCCCTGGCAATGTTTTGGAATGATTTTCAAGCCTTGAATCGTCCTCTAGGTATGAAAACAGTTTCAAGGTTTTTTGGCCAAAATTGCAAGTTGGTTATTGGTTTTCTGCGCAGCTTCTTGTGTCTCTCAGCATTAGGTTAGCTTTGCATATGTATGTGGATGGAATTAGGTCAAGAAAACCAGGCCCAAATTCTATGCATTCATGTTTTCAATCTTTGACTTTTCCATATCTTTTTTCAATCTTTTTACATGCCAATTATGCCAAATTTGGATGATTTTGTCCCTTTTGATTGATGCACGAAATATTTAGCTCATAATGGAAGATTTTGCTGCACAAAAAGATTTAAAACCATTGTTTAGTATTTTTCTCATGTTTAATTTTAATTAAATGAATTAATAAGATTAAAAATTCAATTAATTAATTAAAAATAAGAAAATAACTCCCTTTTAGCTTAATGGGTCGTGCATAGCCTTTGGGTAATGATTCATGGAAGAAATTGAGGCCCATTAGCAATTTTGAGGCATTTGAAGCAAAGTTGACTTTTCAAAATTCCCAAAAATTTCCCAACTTCTACAAGGCATATCTTGCTCAATTTTTAAGTTATGAACATGTTCTTGGACATTTTGGAAAGTTCTTGAAGTCCTCTAACCAATGTATTTGGTCCCATGTCATTTTGATTTACCAATCTCAAGTTATGGTCTTTGACTTAAAGTGCCTTTTTGTTGACTTTTGAAAATGACCTATAATGTTGAAATTGATAACTCTTTGTGAGAGCATTTCTTGGACTTGAAGTGTGAATATGAGTTGTAGGAAATGTCATCCTCTTCAAAATGAGCTTTGGATGGAATTTTTCTGATAAACCATGAAGAAGTCATGCCTTGGTCAATTTGCAGTTGACTTTTTCAACTGTCCAAAAATAGAAACTTTTGCATCTTGAGACTTTTTGAGCCATGCTTTGAGAATCATGATCAAGAATTTATCAAAGGATGTTTGTGGCTTCAAAATAAGATGTTGACCAAAATTTTTGACTTTTGACTGTCAAATGACCATTTTGCCCCTGCAGTTGACTGTAGAGTAATTAGGGTTTTTGACTGTGCAATTTGATGCTGTGAGTCTTGAAACTTTGCATATGGATGCTTGACAATGTATGTAGGCATGTGGGACTTGATTGGACCCTTGGAAACCTCAATTTCTTTGCAAGAACCAAAACCCTAATTTTGACTGTGTTAGGAGGCAATTGGACTGTGCAATCTCTTGAGAGATTTTGAATCTTGATCTTGACAAATCTTGAAGAATATGGGAGGGAAAATTTTGGGGTACAACAGTATGGAAAGTCATATTACCCATGGACAAGAAAAATAAAACGTTAGGTAAATGGTCACCTCATTGGGAAGGGCCTTTTCGAATAATAAAGGTATTCTCAAACAATGCATATGAAATCGAAGAGCTGATGGATGATAAACGTATCCTAAAGGTTAATGGGAAATATTTAAAGAAATATAAGCCACGCCTGCAGGAGATTCGAATAGTAACAACATAATCAGAATATCATAAAAATGCCAAAATGGCAATATGGGGTTGCCAAAATGGCGTTGTTCAAATGTTACATACAAAAACCAAAATTTAACCAAATCGACACTAAGATTTAGAAATAGGAATTATTCTTCAATCTGTTGAAGGTACTTCGAAAAGACTCAAGCCTTTGTTGAGCAAAACGTATGGCTCCCTCTAAGGTAGCCACTTCTCCCTTGAGTTGTTCTGAAGTTTCCATTTCTGCAAGCCCCTGGTTGAGGAGCTCTTCGAATTGGTTACCAGCAGTATTGGTTCCGTAGGCTAATTATTGTTCTTGAGCCTCTTTAACCTTCTGTTGAAGTTCCTGAATTTGCCTTTCCCAGAGAAGGATGGACTCAGCTCGAGCCTCATAATCAGTTTTTGCTTGCTTTAGATACATGGCTTGATCCTCAGCTTCTTGAGAGAGTTTCGAGGCATGCTCATAAGCAGCATCCATTGTAGTTCGTTTTTCTTGAACCTTTCTGGCAGCAAATTCATCTTGGAGAAGGTACCCAGTCACGTTGTCTAGCAAAGATTGAAGATCGAACAAGATAGAGCTAACTGGCAAGGAGCAGGTAGCAAGGTTGACTTTTGTAAGCAACTCCTTCATAGTGTAGCAAGCTGTGCTATCTTGTTTAAGCACTTCGAACAAATCCACATCAAGAATTGTCCTCCTGATCCTGTTAAGAAGTACAATTCTGTCATCTGTGGGAAACGGATGGCTAGTCGAACTTGTGCCAGCCCTAGCAGGTGGAATATCCCTTTGAGCCAGCTTCGCCTTCATGTACCCAATAGGGTCATTTCGTCTCAGGAGAGCAAGCTCCTCTTCAGTCATTCGAGACAAAGATGGTTGAGGGAGTTCCACGCGCAGGGGAGTCACGTCCATTTCGACTTCCATGGGTTTATTGGTCGCGTCACCATCACCTTCATTCGTTTCGTGCTCATTATCTTCTTCATCGTCGTCCAAATCCACCACTTCGATATCTTCGTTCTCGCTGCTATTTGCATTTGACTCTGTCCCAGCAGTCGAACCATCGTTGGCATCTCCTTCCTCAGACCCTTCTTCTGCAGATTCTTCGTTTCTTTGATCAGAATCAGCTTTCTCTCCTTCAGCGTGAGTGTCCTTTGGATCCTCTTGAAGGGTCTCAAGAGGGGACTTTTGAAGAGAAGTTCGTTGTAAAGTCTCTGCAGATTCATGAAGCATTGCTTCATTTGTTTCTTTTAGAGGAGGAGAAGTACTCTGATCATCTTGCTGCTCAGAAGCCCCAGCCAGGACCGCCATATTGGAGGAACCCTTGTTCTGTACAAGATTGCTGGAATCCCCTTGAGGAGAAGAGTTGATCGGAGCAGCAGCTTTTGATGGTGAGGTCGAAGTGGTAAGAGCTGGATTTAAAATATCCTGCAAGAGGCAAAAGAATATTAAAAGCATGCACCAAGGTAATGAGAAATTATTTTGTCAAAGATTTAAAGTTCAATTTACCTGTGGACTCTCAGAAGAGAGGTTGCTAGCTATGCGTTCCAACATTACGTTGGAGGTCGAAGATGGAATTTTGGATTTAGGTGAGGGAGCAGCATCCCTGGAATCGAGTCCAGAGACACTAGTTGGTACATCACTTTTGGAAATTTCCTTCTTCTGCTTCTTCTTCGAAGCAGCTGGTAAATTCCCTCCAGCCTTGGGGTCTTCCCCAGTAGTGTTTGTTTTTCGCTTCTTTGGAGTGGTAGGCGGAAGTTTGTTGGTCTGAAAAGATTTAAACAATAAGTTAGATACAAATCATGAAACATTAGTGTATTCGAAACATCAAGGCTAAGTGATTACCTGTGGAGTTGGAGCACTGGTTATTACTGGTGTTGTTGTTGTGGTTGTTGCAACAATTGTTGTTGGTTCGGATAGAGTCACAATATCAGTGGTTTCGACAGAGGCTTGAGAGGCGCTCCCTTCTTTTGACTTTGAAGCAGCAGTCTTTATCCTGATGGCTGAAAATCGAAACAATTAAGGCAAAAGTTAAAAATATAGAAAATGAGAAACGTTTGGGATTTTCCCAAGCATTCGCACCTGTGCCTTGATCAGATTTAATCGACATGGCATAAAGATCATAATGAAGATGTCCTGGGAAATCGTGGAGCCAATGTCGAGCCCATGTCACAGTCTCAGATGGCTTTGGTTTCTTTTGAAGATATTTGAACATTTCTTTGCAAGTGAACCACCAAGGGTATGGAGGAAACCAAGCCAGAGCCAGTTCTGAGGTAGGTAATCTAGGAAATTTAGGTGGATGCATTTCGAATGCCAACCTATACCTATCCTCAGGTGACAACCCTGAAGGAAGTTTTAACTTAGAAACTTTTTCTTTGAATTTTTCCTTCAAGGTCTCAGCCGCTTGATGCACAGTGGATTCCAAGTGTGTGGGATCATAAGTAGTTTCGAAATAATTTTGAAAAGCCTTAATCTCTTTGGCATGAGTGAACATACCTTTCTTGGATGGTACCTGCACATCGAATGCATCAATTAGTTTCTGCTGAATAGTAAGAGTGTCGAACATATAAGTCTGATAGAACTTTGTCCACCATTCCAGAAACCCCTTTGCTGTAAGGTGTGTGGGTTCGAAAGTTATTAGTTCAAAATGGGCGAAGCCTTGGTATTATTCCTGCTGTAGTTTGGCTTCTCTTGCCTTGAAGGTTCGCCCAGAGGTGATGGCATTTTCCGTTTGGAATAGGGGTTCAGGAATTAGTTGGCACAAGCCAAATTGTCTCGAAACAAAGTTGGGTTGATAAGCAAAAAGGAAAATTTGATTCTTAGCAGGAGTAATTCTTGAAGAGATTAGTCTGGGTAGCAAAAAGGCTCTCCATACATCTTGAATTTCTTTGCTTTTGACAGCTTCTGAGAGAGCCATGGTGAACCATGAAGGTCCATGAGTCCTTGAAGCAAAAGGCGCCATGGTCTCTTCGAACTTATGCCTCTTGGATAATATCATGATATATTTTGAGAATAGAACTTTGAAGTCGTCCTTATCATCGTTTGGGGTTAGTTTTCGCAGCCTAGTACCTTCGATGATTCTATCCACTATTTCAGGGTCTTGTTCAGCAATAGTATTGGCAGTTGATAGTGAAGGTTCGAACATGGCATTTAGCCATAACTGGAGTAACCAGAAAGGGCCAGCTAGCAGAATATTCTTGGAGGTGTGAGATTTCAGACTCGAAACAGCTGACCTTAGACTTTCGTAAAGATCAACTAATAGCAGTTCGCTTAAACACACCCTCCGATTCTCATGCAAATCTCTAGCTAGAGGAATAAACCTACTGGCTACCTGTAGGGATCTGCTGCAAAAGACATACCTTGACAACCATAAAGTAAGGAAAGCAATGTGTTCCACATCCGACACACTGTCTCCTTCAGTATGATAGTGGCTGATAAACTTTGAAAAGCTAGCTAGCTTGACTTCGAAGTCAATAATACTCGAATGCTCTTCATTGTCAGGAATATAGGTTTCACCTATTGGTGATAACCCAGTAATGGCTGCTATGTCAAAAAAGGTAGGTGTAATCATTCCACCAGGGAGATGGAAAGTATTGTAAGTACTGTCCCAGAAATATAGGGACGCGAATAACAATGGGTGGCTATAAGTAAAACCCGGTTTCGACAGTTTGATCAAGTTGTAAATTCCTAACTCTTCCTATTATTGGGATTTCTTAGCTTCTACCTTATTAAACCAGTTGTGATAAGCTGTGTCGGAGGTGGGGCAAGATCGAAACGGTTTGAAGTTACTCTTTACATAATCTAGTACAAAAGGGTCCTTAGGGGGAACGATTGGATTTTCCACGGGGTTTGAATCAAAAGACTCTATTGTCTTAGGGGCATCCATTTTATTAAACAGAGGTTTGAAATTATAACAAACTGGGAAAAAATTTCTGGTGTCTTTTAAAATTTCAAAGACTGTAAGAGGGCCCATTAAAGCTAACCTCTTGCCAGCAGCGTTAGTAGGAATTAGTACCTGGGATGCATAAAGCATTTCTTTCTCTTTTGAGATCATCTAGGGAACAAGAACAGATTGACCTTGGTAGGTGCCAACCTTGCTTTCCATTGTGGTTCCTGTGGTCTTTCCTTTCTTTTTGGAAGCCTTTTTTTGAGATGAAGTTGAAGAAGACATTGTTGGAAGAATGTTAGAAGTTTAGGGTTTCGGTGAGAAAAGAGGAAGAAAAGATTCAGAAAGTGGGAAGAAAAGAAAAGACTAAGTTGATGGGTTTTTATAATGTGGAAGTTTAAGCATCCACTGAGTAAGATGGTGATACGTGGTAGTCGTGGGTTGGTTTGAAAATGAGGTGGCGTAAAGTTAATATTGGTAATAGGCGTGATTAAAGATAATCATTGTTTTGTAACTGCACCATGCTGTGAAATGGTTCAAGGCGGTTAAGGAATCTGAAAAGCGTTGTGATTGACGTGACTGGAGTCATATGCAATAAATGTTACGATGATTCGAAGGTCGCATCAAAATCTTGTGTATATGTTTAAAATAAGTATTTCTCAAAGGAATCGAAATACATATTTTAAAGGGGCATTTTGTTGGCTGAAGATTTTGATGATATTATTAGAAGCAAAGCAAATTGGACGTTTCGATTGAAATGAAGCAAAATGTCATGTTTCGAAATGGTAGAAGCAGTGCTTCGAATGGGCATATCAAAGTTTGGGGTTTCGAGTGACAGTTATGAGAATATATTCAAAGAAGTCTCGAAATGATAACAAGTCTGTGTCTAAGAAATGCGTTCGAAGCGAAGAAGTGCCAAAACATTTGAAATTCAAATGCAAGCGGGATGTTCGAAATTTGAAATATATGCGCTGGAGCATTCGAAGACGCGTGGAAGCAAGAGAGAGGCATTACTCTGCATGTTCTGAACGTGGCATAATCTTATAGCAAGACCGTTATGGTCGAAGTAGTATAAATAGAAGTCTTAGCATTAGGATTTCGTGTGTCATATCTATTGTACAAAAAACTCAGTAAACATTCAAAATACCACATGGCTAGGGAAACGAATGCACGAGCAATGTACGTATGATAACACCAAGTGTTTATGATTTAATGAAAACTCTTTATCATTTCCAGTATTTTCCTTTATCTTCATGTCAATACCATTCAAAAGCTTTTGCATTTAAAGTGTTTTCATTCGAAGTCTTTTTACTGATGCCTTACATTTAAATGCTTTCTTTCCATTTTAAATACTTTACATTTCAGAAACTGTTATACATTTCATGCCTTTATCTTCAAGCTTTTACCATCCGAACAAATTTTTCACTTAAAGTCATTTTACTGTTTTCTTGCATTTAAACGCTTTCTTCATATTTCGAATCTTCTACATTCCAGAGAATCTTTTACATTACATGTTTTTATGATTCGAAGTCGTTTACTTGTCTTTTATGCAGTTTTTACATGTCTTTACAATTGAACTTTATTCATGCAATCTAGTTTCTCGCACATTTACTTGAGCACGCTTTTAGATCTTTAATAGAGTAATCGAAGTAAGTTAAACACCTACACAACATTCTAAATATCAACCATGAATACCAGTTCTATCATGAGAGTTACCCTAATGACCAATACATCCTAGGATCAATCTAGTCGGTCCTGCGAGTTACCAGAGAGATTGAATAACAGTCAGTAAGATTATTCGATAGTTTGGAGGACTAGCGGTTGTTTACCAGAAATCACTATAAACAAGGACTCAACAAGAACAACACATTTTAGTTAATGAATAAACAACAACGACAACAAACTTCATATAGTTTGAGATACAATGAGAAGAAGTATAAGAAGTATGAAGTTGTTATGTAAGCTTCTTCCTCCTTGTATTTATTTTTCATTGCTTCACAAACTAGATGAACTTCAGAATTGATTCATGTTCCACGATTAGTTTCAATAAAAGGCGCGTCCTGGAAATTTATAATATATTTTTTTCATTGCACGCAAATTTATAAGATCTAGTTCTTTTGTATGATGTTGTTTGAGTTTATTATATTCTATGTAGATTGTTTATTTCACTAACCCTCACTTAAAATACATTCATTTAAATTGACATAGATACTTATAATCTTCAAATTAAATTGTATTTGAAAACCAACTTATCAATCATTGTTTCCGAATTGCATGTGTCTCATTGTTCATTTGATGATTTTTTACATATAGATATGGTATAATGACCCGACTCCTCAGATGCGCCGTTGTCTTCTATTCTATTTAAATTTCATTAATTACAATTTATTAGATAATATGCCTCATCATCAGAACCAATGAACATAAAAATTACAATTATAAAAATTACAATTATAAAAATTACGATGATAAGTGATGATGATGAGGCAGATTATCCAATGTCTTATTGTTATGGGAATTTAACTCTAATCAAAGATAACAATGTATCAGAGGAGTTAGACCAATAAACCACAATATATATATATGTAAAAGAGCATGAAATGCACGATGAGACGCATGCAATAAGAAAACCAATAGTTTGTTTACGTTGGTTTTCAAGAATAACTTAATTTTCAAATTATAGACTTCTTCATCAATTTGAAAGCTTGTATTTCTTTAGTGAGGTGTATGGAAAACAAGAAATCTACATATTATATAATAAACTCTGGGTAATTTTCACAACGGTTACCTATTGTAACCGTGATCAAAGGTCATTTATGTTTTACATAATTTGCTGCTGATGGGTTTCAAACCCAGTACCTAAGTGTATATATCACAACAGTTTATAAGTATAACCGCTGTGATAAGTGACACACATCCCGCCTTTTAATAATGGTTTCCAGACCATGGTAGAAACAACAAACTTACAACTATACCCTACTTAACAATGGTATGACCTATACTCCTTTTCCAACCGTTGTGAAATCTGTTTTTCTTATTAGTGATACAATCGACACCTGAACCCCCAGAGCAAAAATATGAGCAATAATAGGAGCCACCATAATCCAGAAAAACAAGCCGGTCATAAGACCCTGATCCTTGCTGAGTGTGAGAGCCTTATTCAACTAATCCATGTTATCTACAAGGCATAAGTTACAACAGTAAAAAAAGGTACCCCGGATCCCCATCCTCACCAAAGTGTTTTTGTCTCTCACATTGGTCAAGCATATTGAAAAACCACATCAGTATCTACCCACATATTCTTTTGCTGAAAAGAGAGTACTTTGTTGGGACCGAATCCCTCTTCATAACCGAGCCCCTGATACCAGGTGTGAAGATCCTCCTTCATTCTCATATCCTCTGAATATAGACGAGTTATCCAAGAATGGTTATAAGGATTAGGCCGATGGAAATGCATTCTAGACTAATACTTATGAAATTCGATTGTGCAAGAACAAGCACACCCCCTGACACCAAAGACAAAAAAAAGGCTAGATGAGCCTAAAGAGTAATTGGTCTCCCTAATATGAAACATTTTTGGAAATTACCCCATTCAGTGGAAAAATAACCAAACCAAGGCACATGGGTGGTGAAGAGAGATCATTCCCTAATCTTGGGCATTATTATGAGAAGTACATACCACAAAAAAGACCAAAAAATATCCCTAGGGAAGGTTTCTAGGACTTATACTCGACATATAGTTGGAACTCCTCTAAGAAACCCCAAGCTTAGGGATGAAGTTGCAAGGGGCAACCTTCAAATGGTCCATGATGGCCACCACAATATCAGAGAAGTGAAAACGTATCCCCAACCTAGTTAAGAGGCATTCATGTAGAGGAACTAAACAACCCTTAAAAGAGCTGCATATCCTCTCCTCCAGGATTACCGGGAGAATCAAGAAATCTAAGGGATTACCAACAATGATGCTAGATTTTGTTACAACCTCGATAGTGTTCAAGACAAAAGGACTCCCAACCACTTAAACGACCACTAAATGGTATCTATTGGAATTAACCAACTCAATTAGTCGGAGCCCCTTTTGATCCAATACATCATCTTTATATTGATCATTTGTGCTGACTTATGATACAAGTCCAAACTGGCCATGGCACTCCAAATGACGGGCTATTTCAACATTGATAGGTTCATGACCAGTCACTCCATGATATGTTTTTACAAAGCTACCAATACTTCCTCTCCTTTGATGGCCAACTTCTATTTTTGCCTCAGTCATGACAGGAGAAGTTATCAATTTCTCAACTAGGTTTTCACCCCTGTCAGACTTAGTTAGGAAGATAGTCTCCAAAGAATACCTAGAAGAAGCCTCGTCTGAAAGAGATTTTCTTGACACCCATTACGTTTCTGAATCATCACTCAAAAGGACGACTTCCCATTGATATAAGGGAATGAATGCGATTAAGACTCCATTCCCCTTTTCAAAGATGAAGAAACAGTTCCCTCGAAATCACTCTCGATGATGATAGGGTTATCGTTCATAATAGCAAAAATACAGTAAAATGTTAGAATGAAAATATGGAGGGAAGAAAAGGTACCTCAAAATGTAAGGTCGAAGGTTATAAAACAGGGAGAAGGTCTGAAGTAGAAGCTCCAAAGCTTTGAAATATTTGAATGTGTAACAGTAGTTACTCTTGGCAAAAAAACTCTCATGAAAAGGGGAAGACTCAAGGAGAGAATGGAAACTCATTCCACAAGATGACAAAAAAGTTTCCCCACACTCTCTCTATCTATCCTTATATAGGAAGATGCAATTGAGTAGATCAAATTAAAAGCAAGAAGCAAGTGTGGATCAACAATCATATTTCATCTCGGGAACACAACCAAATTCAAGTTTACTCGAGTGCAAAGTAAGCTACATCACACCCATATACATTTTCAAGTTACACATAAAGAGAAAAGTAGAGAAATGTTTCAATAATGAGATTGCATTTAATGTTCACCTTCCCCATTACTCTTTGGCAAAACCAAAGCAAAAGATTCCAGCCCACACCTGGGAAACCATTCTCAAAGGATGATCATGACTACTAAAAGATCCCCCATCGTCTCGGATGCCCGATGAGTCTTGAGGGAAGCCGTTCCGTGTCGACCAATGGCCTAAGGACCCACTATTCTGCATCGTCCAAAGTCCCAATAACAAGATGCCCATGTACCCAACTGCCTCCACCAAGATCATGGTATAAATACTTTCACAAAGTATTTTAAGGTACACAGTCTTTAATCCCCACTTTCACTATCGCTATTTTGAACCCTAAACTGGCTTGGGTGTTTGAGTGCTAACCATGCAAGTACCTCTACTTTGATTCATCATATTAGAGAGTAATGACGTTGATTCAAGATCAATTCCTCTAGTTCAAGATGCACCGTATTCACAATCTTTGATCCACAATGCCATATACTGTAGTGTGAAGGAAACATTGCTCCGCCATAATTTCTGCAACCCGCTCTATTTCTGGTTCTATAACAGAACATTAGTTATGTAAGAAAAAAGAAAACCAAGACAAGTAAAGATGTTTGCAAGAATTGCTAGACAGTTAGCTTGATGGAGCTTGAGTACATGATCTCTTTGTGTCTGGTTTCCCTACGAGGCCTCAACATACTCACACCACAAAGGATCATGATGCGCATCACTCTCTTTGCCCTTCTTATGTTTCTTAACTCCTCTTTTTAACTTGTACTTCACTGGATGTGAACACATGGAAGTTGTGTATGGGTGTGTTAGTTTCCAGACTTTTTTCTTTATTGCCCTCTGGCCACTGATATCTAAGGTACTAAAATACCTCTTCAACTTTTCACATTCTTCTTGTAAGTCCAATTATATCTCACTCTCTTCTTCTATGACTTCATGTCCTTCAATGTGTAACTTCTTTCAAAACAAATTAATATATTCTAATGGAATATGGTAACCTTGTATTTGGATACCTACGAACTCACACACACACAAGGTAACACATGTGTTGTCTTAATGAAGCAACCACATGTAAGTTTGTCAGAACCAACAAATTTTACCATTTCAAATCCTTTGCAATGTGTTGTATATATTATCTTAATACCAAGCTGTGTAGTCTAAAGTAAAATGGAGTGTTATACTAATGCTCAATATTGGCAACACTCTTTTGGAACGATGTTTTAGTTTTATCTAATTGCAGCTTTAACATGGTTTACAACATCTTAGTTGGCGCACAAATCTCCATGACTAGTAGTTTGTAGGATCAAGCGCTTACCACTGAGCTAAAAGCAATTGCTTGTAGCCAAGGTGCTACTATATTTCCTTATAGAGAATTGTTGTACCCCAAAATTTGCCCTCCCATAATCTTCAAAGTTATGACAAGCAAATGGTTCAAAGTCTACTCAAAGGCTACACAGTCAACTATCCTCCTAAGCCAGTGAAACTAGGGTTTTGGTTCTTGCAAGGAAGTTGAAGTTTTCAAGAGCTCAATCAAGTCTCTTATGCCTATAAACATTGTCAAGCACCTACATGTCAAGTTTCAAGACTTTCAGCACAAAATTGCACAGTCAAAAACCCTAATTGCACTACAGTCAACTGTAGGGGCAAAATGGTCATTTGACAGTCAAAAGTTCAAATTTTTGGTCAACATCTTATTTTGAAGCCACAAATATCATTTGATCAATGCTTGATCATGATTCTCAAAGCTTGGCTCAAAAATCATCAAGATGCAAAAGTTTCTATTTTTGGACAGTTGAAAAGTCAACTGTAACTTGACCAAGGCATAACTTTTTCATGGTTCATCAGAAAAATCCCATCCAATGCTCATTTTGAAGGGGAAGACATTTCCTACAACTCATCTTCACACTCCAAGTCCAAGAAATGCTCTCACAAAAAGTTATCAATTTCAACATTATAGGTCATTTTCAAAAGTCAACAAAAAGGGACTTTAAGTCAAAGACCATAACTTGAGATTGGTAAATCAAAATGACATGGGACCAAAGACATTGGTTAGAGGACTTCAAGACCTTTCCAAAATGTCCAAGAACATGACCAAAGCTTAAAAATTGAGCAAGATATGCATTGGAGAAGTTGGGAAATTTTTGTGAAATGGCCAAAATCATTTATCCTTGAAATTTCATTTTTGACAAAAGGGGCCCACTTTTTCCACTTGAATTAACTTGGCCATGCTTCCCACGTGTCCCACTTTTTATTTCAAAATTTTTAATTAATTTTTTTCATTTTTTATTGATTTTATTAGATTTAATTAATTTTAAATCTTTTAAAATCAAAGGAAAATCAAAAAGCCTAATTAAAGAGGATATCTGACTTTGATGGACCTTGAATTACCATTAAGCATATGCCAAATTCGTGCAAGGGGGCAAATAGAGCAAGAATTCAAAAATGGTTCAAAAATGGAAGTTTGGTTATGGAGGTTTATGGAGAATCTTGAAATTGAATGCTATGCATTATGAGGCCATAATTCCTCTTCATACATGTTGCATAAGACCTAGGCAAGTGATCAGAGGCAACATTGAGACCTAAGCTGCGCCCCAACACTCAGAGCAAACTTGCATTTTGGCCAAGATTTTTCAAAACTGAAAACACCTCTAGAGCCCGTTTCAGACTCTCATTCTCATCCAAACAAGTTGCTGACACCCTAAGGAAACGATAGCCATCAAATTCAGACCTTCAAACGCAAAGAACAGGTATAACCAAGTCCAACTTTCCTTGAAATTTTTGATATTCGCATTTTAATATTCATGCCATATTTATCATTTTTGATCATGGATTTGGACTAATATGATTGTTCTGAAGCTGTTAGCATGATTTAATTGGGTTTTCCAAGCCTGTGCACGATTTCACCATGGACATTACCTAGGGTTTCAGAGTTTTGATTTTAGGGCTTTGCATACCAGGAACAATTGGAACCTAAGATTGCTACCATTAAAATCAGGGCCTTCCACTGAGTGGATTTGAACCATCGCGCCCTATTTCTTTCCCACCATGGCCTATTCGCTATTCTCAAAAAGCTTGCATTTTGGGGGGGTTTAAAACCCCCGCTATTTCATTTTCATTACAGGTACATTGGGGAAGACGACTGCGTGTCACAGTATGAGTGTCTGGTTTGAATCCAGCGCACTTTTTTTTATTTTATGACACTAACGACCATTTTATTTTATATTATTTGTTTCTCATATTATATACAAGACGCGTTGGATGGTTCAGTGGTAAGCATAGGCGTTGGCAACGTTCATGACCTGGGTTCGAGCCCCAGGTCCTCACCCCTTTCAATACTATTTTTCAATTAACGTTCCCATGCAACTTCAATACTAAAGCACACCATGCATCTTCCAAATCAAACCTGCCACGCGTTCAATCTCATCAATTCAAGGGCCCAGATCTGAGGAGCATGGTACACATGAGTCAACGCTTGGGTACGTGAGTGGAGAAGTCAGCCAGGCCTAAGGCTTATTGGGCTCAGATTGCTGGACCTCACCCTCCAAATTAGGGGCAGACCCCCTTAGGTTTTGCAAATTTCTTTACATTCTTTGTTTTTTTTATTATTTTTACATTCTTTTAATTATTGCTTTTTTTTAATTAATTTAATATTTTCATGATATATAAAAAACACCAAAAAAATCATAAAAGAACAAAAATATGTTTCATTTTAATTTAATTCATCAATGACCTTTTTTTTGTGAATAAATTCAATAAGTAATTTAGTTGTAATTTTAGGTTGTTAATTTAATTCTTTTTCTCAATAACCAAAAATAATAAAAATAGACCTTTAGCACTTTTTACCCTTTTTTTAATTAATTAAATATTTTTATTATAAGTGTCATTAACCATTAATTTTGTAAATAAATTTTATAATAAATTAAAAAACAATTAGAATTAGAATTATTTGACTTTTAATTCCAACTTAATTTTTCTTTAGTGCCATAAATCCCAAAAACATGAAAAAACAAGTTCCTTCTTTTTATTTAATTTAATCAATTTAATAATTTCATTTTAATTCCTTTAAAGGGTCCAACGCCCTCACGTTCGATTATATTTTCTTTTCGCGCATTTCATTTTATTTCTTTTTTGTGAATGTAATGTATTTACCCCAAAGCCCTGTAATAGTTAATTAGGCATTTATTTTCTGCATTTTATTTTAAATCGGGTTTTGTATTAATTTGGCGATGTAGACCCGCACCTTTGTAATAGCGTAGGACCTTTACCTTTTCCGCACTTTAAATTCCCGCATCTTTTAACTGTTAATTAAATGCATGCAAGAATGAATGGCCTTAAATAAAAACAAACGCATAGCTCACTAATAACATGACAAGATAAAATAAATGAATCTGACACACAATTCACACACCACCCCTAGGGTACGCCTCACTGTTGCCTTGCCTCGAAAGGTGATCGTCGAGTAGAGGATGTCTTAGTAAGTCCTCATGATCCGGGAACCTGGCATGAGGGTAGCTTCTAAGGTGTCTTCCTATTGCTCCGGTGATCACCATGTCCCGAACCTTCAAATTGACCCGAACACCTCCAACGGTGGTGCTACCTACCTCTCAATGGTGGGATGGCACTACCTTAAGGACATTTACACAGCATAATTCCTTAGGGCAGGTAGATGACTCGTAGATACTTGCTCTAATTCAAAACAAATCAAAAACTTCTTTTCACACCGACACTTTGCAAAAAGCTTTCAAAAACAACTTTTCAAACACTCTTGAGGACTGATACAAGAGTCGATCTGAAATTTTAAACGAAACTTTTTCAAACTCACTCACGACTGAAAAGCAAACAAACATGTTGAAAACACAAATGAGCAAGTATCTAAGAGCCCATGGATAACCATGGATAGAAAGGGTGCTAACACCTTCCCTTTCTATAAATCTACCTCCCGAACCGAGAACTAATCTCAATAAGGAATTTTTCTGTGCTTTTGTCCTTTCCATGTTGGAGAAAATAAAAGACGGTGGCGACTCTTGCTTCCGCAACATTTCGCGAACCAGCGTTAAACAGTCAGTTCCAGATCCACCGATCACAGAACTGGCGACTCTGCTGGGGACAAATTAAACTTAAAGTGAGGTGTACCTTAGGGATAGTTCATAACTGTGTTTTCAATTGTATTGACTTGTCTGCTTTAAATTTGTGGGTTGCATGGGAGTTACATAGATCCTAACCCGGATCTGGGGATACCCTGTTTAGGTAGCATAAGCTGTGAGGGACCTGTCCGGCGTAGACCGACATGGGTGAAGCAGTGGCTACGTTGGTGTGGCACCTTGGTCTGTACCGATATCCCTTGTGTTGCAACGAGGAGAATATGGGTCTTCTGAGGAGTCATTAAGCACCAACAACCTTAGAACCTTAATTGACACAACTTGGCCATTAGAACAGTAGCAGTATGCTACGCCCATTGAGGCTAAACTCTCGTGATGGTTCTGGCCGCAAGAAAAGATTGCGATGCTGGAGTTATGACCGATTGAGGGTAGTCAATGATATTGGGATCCTCTAAGAACCCGGTTACTTTGATAGGACAGGTATGAACCAACAAACTGAAAAAAGGGTAGTACCTAGACCTCATGCTGGCCTAAACTTTAAGGGCTTGCTTTGTGTGACTTGTGTGCCTTACCATGTTTTCCTTTGTATCTATTTGTGGTGTGCTTTATCATAGCATCATAACATCATGAGCATTGCATGCATCCTGCATAAGGACTGACCATTTCAAAGACAAGAGGGTTTCACCTTTGCTCTGTTTTGTAGGACACCATGATGCCTGTGCGAAGGAATACTATCCCGTTCAACTTTGTTCACTCACCTGAGTTGCTTGAAGAGTTGGTTAGCAGGATTCCAAATACCACTTCCTTCATTCAGAGGCATGGTTCTCTTCTCAGTTTAGTCACTGCAAAGCGGGATCAACAGTTGATGAGTGTTCTGACCCAGTTCTATGACCCTCTGTACCAGTGCTTCACCCTTCAAGACTTCCAGCTGGTCCCTACCCTGGAAGAGTTCTCTGATCTGCTTGGTATCCCTATCTTGGATCAGACTCCCTTTACTGGTTGGGAAAAGACCCTCAGGCTTGAGGATGTTGCTGCAGCTCTTCCCTTGACACATCAAGAGGTAATGGACAACTGGGTAACTAGAAGCGGAGTCAAGGGCTTCTTGGCCAAATTTCTGATTGGTAAAGCTAACAGTTTCTGGAATGACCTGGACTTTAGGGCATATGAAGACATCTTGGCTCTCCTAATATATGGGTTAGTCTTGTTTCCCAATCCTGACAACTTCATCAATGTCACTGCCATAAGGATCTTTATGTCTCAGAATCCCGTACCCACTCTCTTGGGTGACATCTTGCAACAACTTCATGCTCGTACTACCCGAAGACGAAGAACCCTATGGTGTTGTATCCCTTTGTTGGTGAGGTGGTTTATTTCGCACCTCCCTAAGTTCGTACTGAAGAACCAAGAAGGAAGAGGTTGGGCTCATAGGTTAATGTCTCTCACCGATAAAGACGTCATTTGGACTTGCAGAGGTTTGGAAGAGATAGCTATTATTGATCGATGCGGGGAATACCCTAATGTTCCTCTGATTGGTACCCAAGGAGGAATCTCTTACAATCCATGTCTAGCACTCCGTCAGTTTGGAAGAGCAAGAAGAGCAGGGCCTCATGAAATGTTGGTGCCTCACATCAGTTTTGAGTTTCAGGTGGATAGTGACGAGCTGCGTCGTAGGTTCATCAAGGCTTGGGACAAAGTTCATAAAGCTGACCCACAAGAGTTGGGACCAAAGACTTATTTACCTATGGAAGCCTATTACAAATAGGTTCGCATCCGAGCTCAGAAGTTAGTTATGCCATACGAAGCTGTCAGACCCGTCATTCTTGAGTGTCCTGACAAAGATGGTGTTCCTCCAACTGTCCTGCCTCCCCAGATACCCACTGATTATGAGACATTAAAGAGGTCTTGGTCGCAACTGCGAGAAGAACGGGATTCTTACCAAGAAAAGTTCAACGAGCAGGAATTGAAGATCCAGAAATTGACAAAGCAGTTGGAGAATGAGCGAGCTCTGAATGCCTACATCCGTACTGAGAAGAGGAGACCATGGGATCAATAAGGAGCTCTGGATGTTCTTTTTACAGTTTTACTTCCCTTTTCAGTATTTCCTTTCATGTAACGCCTAAGGGCAACCTGTTGAATAATTTCAGCTTCAAAGTTGAATCTAATGAAGTGTGTTCCTTTTTGTTTACAAAGTTGATTCCCGTTTGTCTTTGAAAACATAAATCATACGCATTCCATTCATCATATGCATCACAGGTACTCTTCTTTTCAGGTTGCTGACTGTTCTTCGCTGTTTATTTCAGCATCATGAACCCTGAATCATCAACCGAGACATCTATCAAGGCCCTTCAGGCGCAGAACGCCCAATTTCAGGAGCTGATCATGGGTTTGGCTCAAGGTCAAAAAGAGCTGAAGGCTATGCTTCTGAAGAAGAATAAGAAGAAGAAGAGGACTGTGCTATTTAACACTGGGCGCAGACTCGGGAACACCTTGCAAAATGAGGCTGAGAGGACTACTCCATCTGTGGGGGAAGGTAGTCACCAAGAAAGGGAGGTCCCTACTCCTGTGGTCTCTGATACTGAAACAGACTTCAACGACGAACAGTACCCTCCTGCTGAAGACCGGTACAAGCAGCTGGAGGACAGATTAAAAGCTATGGAAATTCAGCGTGTGCCTGGACTGGATTTCGGAGACTTGGGGTTATCTACTGGGGTGGTGATTCCACACAAGTTCAAGGCACCTGCCTTTGTGAAGTATGACGGGGCTTCCTGTCCCAAGATGCACCTCCATTCTTATGTAAGGAAGATCCAGCCTTACACAGCAGACAGGAACTTATGGATCCACTTCTTCCAGGAGAGTCTTTCAGGGACTCACCTCGAATGGTTCTATCAGTTGGATGGAATCAACATTCGTAACTGGGAGGATCTGGCCACTGCTTTTTACAAGCAGTATCAATATAATTCCGACCTCGCTCCTACGCGTACCCAACTCCAGGGTATGTCGCTAGGGTCGGGCGAAGGTTTTAAGGAGTACGCACAGAAATGGAGAGATTTGGCTGGCAGGGTGCAGCCACCATTGACGGACTAGGAGCTGGTGGATATGTTTTTGGGGACCCTATCTGGTCCATTTTTCAATCATCTCATTGGTAATTCCTCTGTTGGGTTTACTGATCTGATCCTGACTGGTGAAAGGATCGAGGCCAGTATAAAATCAGGGAAGATACAGAAGGTTGCCTCCTCCAATGCTGAAAAGAAGCCCTTCAAGAAAGAGGCTAGTGCTGTGTATGGCCCAAGAGGGCAAAACAAACCTGAACACCGCCAAGCTGTCAACGCGGTGGTTATTTCTAAGCCTGCTGCTGCTCCCCAACAGTACAACCAACCCAGGGCTGAGAGGCCCAAACGGCAGTATACTCGGCTTAGCATGACTCTCTCTCAGATCCTGCCACAACTGCTGTCAACTAGCCTGGTAACTGTCAGAGAGGCTCCGAAGGGTGTGAATACTACATCCCCCAGGTTCAACCCCAACGCCCGTTGCGCTTATCACTCTGATAGCCCGGGGTTTAACACAGATGACTGTTGGGCCCTAAAGAATAAGGTTCAGGACCTTATTGATGCAAAGGAGATACAGTTTGAGGCGCCCGAGAGGCCAAATGTTGTAACCGCTCCCATGCCCCAGCATGGAGTGAATGATGTTGAGGAGGATTTGTATGTAGCTTCGGTGGATGATGTTGCTACTCCGCTGCTGACGGTCAAGAGGAACCTGTTGCTAGCCGGTTTATTTCCGGGATGTAGCAAAGGTTGCCCTCTATGTGTTGCTTCCCCTGCTGGTTGTTCTTTGCTGAAATCAGGCATCCAAAACCTGATGGATAGTAAAGAGATTTTGTTCAGAAAGACTGTTGTTCCTGCTGCTCCTGTTGAAGAAGTCTCAATTATTACCATCTTCAACAACCCTTCCAAGGCTCCTTCAAGGAAGCCTGTCCAAATTTTGCCCGTCCACAAGATTGCTCCCATCACCATTACTGTTCCGGGACCCATCCCCTACAAATCTGATAAGGCTGTCCCATGGCACTATGGGGCAGATGTTTATGTTCTGGGTGTGAAACAAGAGTTCAACGTTGATACTGGTGTCACCAACATCACCGGGCCTGCCAAGGTCACTCGTAGTGGAAGACTATTCTCACCAGACATCGCTCCTCCGGTAATTCAGAGGCCTTCGATCATCACACCTGCCAGTGTGCCTGTTTCCCCCCCTGACCAAGTTTCTACCCATGCGGCCGAGTCATCTGATGCTCGGGGCAAAGGGATTGCTGCTAATGTGCCCGCCCGGACGGAGGCACCAAAGACCATTGTTGAGGCTTCCAAGCAGAAGATGGAAGAAATCCTCAAAATAATAAAGAAAAGTGATTTCAACGTTGTAGAACAGCTGGGGCACACCCCCTCCAAGATCTCCATGCTGTCGCTGCTGCTGTGTTCAGAGGCCCATGCCAAGGCCCTGATTGCTTTCTTAAAAACGGCCCACGTACCCCAAGAGACGTCTGCTGATCAGTTCACCGACTGTGTGGCCAACCTAACCGCTGATAATGGCCTGGGTTTCTCTGATGCCGATCTGACAGCAAAAGGGAAGAACCATAATGATGCCCTGCATGTCTCCATTGAATGCAGGGGCACTACTCTTGCTCATGTGCTGGTTGACACTGGTTCTTCATTGAACGTGCTGCCCAAGAAGGCTCTGGATAGGTTGGACTATGGGGGTCTAGAGCTCAAACCAAGTAACATTGTTGTCCGGGCCTTTGACGGGTCCAAAAGAATGGTACATGGTGAGGTTGACATCCCAATCAGGGTTGGGTCACAGGTATTTGATTCAAAATTCTATGTGATGGACATCCGTCCATCCTATTCTTGTTTGTTGGGTCGCCCGTGGATCCACAAGGCTGGAGCTGTGACCTCCACGTTGCATCAGAAGCTCAAGTACCCGGTCAGGGGGAAGATTGTAACAGTGCAAGGGGAAGAGGAATACATGGTCAGCCACCTCAACTCCTTCAGGTACGTAGAAATGGATGGGGAGTTCATTGAGACCCCCTTTCAACATTTTGAGGAGGTACCACAAACATTGGCAGCAGCAGAAGCAGTGGCCGAAGAGGTTTCTCCTTTGAAGATGGCCTCCTTAAAGGACGCCCAGGCCGTGATTGAAAGAGGTGAATGTGCAAACTGGGGAAAGCTCCCTGATTTTACTCCTAAAACTAACAAGTTTGGGCTGGGTTTCACTGCAGAGGCTCAGAAAGCTATGCGCAAGGCGAGAATTGGAAGACCTCCTGTGCTCATCACCCACTCAGGAGTGAATGCTATTGGAGAGGAAGACGAAATGGAAGAGTCAGAGTTTGATAGCTGGATCTACCCGACGACCGACGGTGGATTGACCAATTGGACTGCTAAAGACTTTACACCCATAACTTTTGTCACCCAGTAATGAACTTCTTTGTTTTGGATTTGTAATAAACAATCAATTGAAACTGTATGGCCCGGTGTCTTGCCCAGGGCACCGTGGTCTTATTTATGAGGGCTTTTGTTTGTCACTGTCATATATCATAAATAAAAGCATTGGGCGTTTTTCACATTTCAAATCTTGCGCTCCTTTTCTTTCCTTTCTTTATATATTGCAAAACAGCTGTATTTACACACACTCACTCATACAGGTTTCAATCCACTCCGGATCTCACTGGTAACGACTCTGCTACTGCCGATTGTGACTTCGACAATCCGATCAACTTAGCCGAAGACGAAGGTGAAGACGATTGCGAAGTGCCTGGCGAGCTTGCAAGACTGTTACTCCAGGAAGATAGGGCAATTCAACCACATGAAGAGCCAGTGGAGACAATAAACCTGGGTACTGAGACCGACCGTAAGGAAGTCAAGATTGGTGCCAACCTAGAGCTCGGCGTGAAGCAACGGTTGATTCAGATGTTACATGACTACATGGAAATATTCGCCTGGTCCTACGAAGACATGCCCGGGTTGGATACCGACATTGTAGTCCATCATTTGCCTACCAAGGAAGACTGCCCTCCGGTTAAGCAAAAGGTCCTCCGTATGCGTCCAGAGATGTCTGAGAAGATCAAAGCCGAGGTTATGAAACAGTTTGACGCTGGTTTTCTTGCAGTGACTTCTTACCCTCAGTGGGTTGCTAATGTGGTGCCGGTACCAAAGAAAGACGGTAAGGTCAGAATGTGTGTCGACTACAGGGATCTGAACAGGGCCAGCCCCAAAGACGACTTACCTCTACCTCACATCGATGTCCTTGTTGATAATACAGCTCAGCATAAGGTGTTCTCTTTCATGGATGGTTTTTCGGGCTATAATCAGATCAAGATGGCTCCTGAAGACATGGAAAAGACTACATTTGTTACTCAGTGGGGCACCTTCTGCTACAAGGTCATGCCTTTTGGACTAAAGAACGCTGGGGCAACCTACCAGCGTGCCATGGTTGCTTTATTTCATGATATGATCCATCATGAGATAGAAGTGTATGTTGACGACATGATCGCAAGGTCCCAGACTGAGGAAGAGCACCTAGATCATCTGCAGAAGTTGTTTGACCGGTTGAAGCTGTACAAACTGAGATTGAACCCGAACAAGTGCACCTTCGGGGTAAGATCTGGAAAGTTGCTAGGCTTTATGGTAAGTGATAAGGGTATTCAAGTGGACCCTGCTAAGGTTAAAGCTATTCAAGAGATGCCAGTTCCTAGGACAGAGAAAGAGGTCAGAGGCTTTTTAGGACGCCTGAATTACATTGCTCGGTTCATCTCACACCTAACTGCTACCTGTGAGCCAATCTTCAAGCTACTGAAGAAAGATTAGGTAGTACGTTGGAATGATAAATGTCAGGCTGCTTTTGACAGAATCAAAGAGTATCTCCAAGAACCACCCATCCTGATGCCACCGGTTGAAGGGAGACCTCTGATACTATACTTGACAGTACTCGACAACTCAATGGGGTGTGTGCTGGGGCAGCATGACGAGTCTGGCCGAAAAGAGCATGCCATTTATTACCTTAGCAAAGAGTTTACCGACTGTGAGACCCGATACTCACTGCTTGAGAAAACTTGCTGCGCTTTGGTATGGGCTGCTCGCCGGCTGAGACAGTATATGCTGGCTCACACTACCTTGTTGATCTCAAAGATGGATCCTATAAAGTATATATTCGAAAAGCCTGCTCTGTCTGGGAGAATTGCAAGATGGCAAATGATCTTGACGGAATACGACATTCAGTACACAACCCAGAAAGCCATCAAGGGAAGTGTATTGGCAGACCACTTGGCACATCAGGCCGTAGATGACTATCAGTCAATGAACTTCGAGTTTCCAGATGAAAGCATCATGATAGTAACTGATTGTGAAGTACCTGGACCGGATGAAGGACCCGAGGAAGGATCCCGATGGTCTATGCACTTTGACGGAGCCTCCAATGCTTTGGGTAATGGTATCGGCGCTGTGATCATATCCCCTCAAGGCACTCATACTCCACTCACTGCCCGACTATGTTTCAACTGCACCAACAACATGGCGGAGTATGAGGCGTGCATCATGGGTCTTCAAGCTGCGATCGACTTAAGGATCAAGTTTCTGAGTGTCTTCGGAGATTCCGCTCTCGTGATCAACCAGATCAAAGGCGAGTGGGATACGAAACATCCGAATCTTATTCCTTACAAAGAATGTGTGTTGACAATGATCCCCCACTTCACAGAGATAACCTTTGAACATTTCCCGAGAGAGGAGAATCAGTTAGCGGACGCGTTAGCTACGATGTCTTCTATGTTCAAAGTCAAGTGGGACAATGAGGCTCCCCGGGTCATCATCTGGAAACTGGACGAACCGGCATACTGTTGTGATCTTGAGACTGAATTAGTGACTGAGAAGCCTTGGTACCATGAGGTGAAGAGGTACTTGGAAGCTCAGGAATACCCTGAAGGTGCATCTGTCAACGATAAGAAGTTTTTGAGAAGGTTCGCAGCAAAGTTCTTCCTTAGCAACAACGTCTTGTATAAACGAAACCATGATTCGACCTTACTGCGTTGTGTGGATAAGACTGAAGCAGAAAGGATTATGGCGGAGCTACATGAGGGTACCTTCGGAACACATTCCAGTGGACACACTATGGCTAAGAAGATCCTTCGGGCAGGGTATTTCTGGTCCACAATGGAAGCTGATTGTTACCAATATTCTCGGACGTGTCACAAGTGCCAGGTTTATGCAGACAAGGTGCATGTTCCTCCAGTTCCTCTGAATGTCCTGACTGCACCTTGGCCTTTTGCAATGTGGGGCATTGATATGATCGGTGAGATCAGACCTACGTCATCTAACGGGCATCGCTTCATCCTTGTAGCGATTGATTACTTTACAAAGTGGGTTGAAGCAGCTTCCTACGCTACAGTAACCAAGAATGTCGTGGCACGGTTCATTCGGCATAATCTGATCTGTCGGTACGGCGTCCCAGAGAGGATCATTACAGATAACGGTACCAATCTGAATAATAAGATGATCACTGAGCTCTGCGAGCAGTTCAAAATACAGCGCCATAATTCTTCTCCTTACAGACCGAAGATGAATGGGGCTGTAGAAGCAACAAATAAGAATATCAAGAAAATCGTGCAGAAGATGACAGTGACTTATAAAGATTGGCACGAGATGTTACCGTTCGCTCTACATGGGTACCGTACCTCAGCTAGGACGTCAACTGGGGCAACTCCTTTCTCTTTGGTTTATGGTATGGAGGCAGTCTTACCGATCGAAGTGCAAATACCCTCTCTCCAGATAATGAAGGATGCAAATCTGAATGAAGATGATTGGATCTAGACACGACTTGATCAGTTAAACCTTATTGATGAGAAGAGACTTGCTGCTATCTGTCATGGTCAGACGTATCAGAAACGGATGATCAGGGCATTTAACAAAAAGGTCAGACCACAGGAATATCAAGTTGGGGATCTGGTAATCAAGCGAATCATCCTTCCTCAGAGTGATCCAAGGGGCAAGTGGACCCCTACGTATGAAGGGCCATTTGTGGTTAAACATGTGTTCTCAGGAGGAGCCATGATTTTAACCAACATGGACGGTGACAACCTTCCTCACCCCGCCAATGCAGACATAGTAAAAAGATACTACGCATGAAAGAAGACCCGCTAGGTTGACATACCTAGGCAAAAATTAGGGCTTCCCGGAGAACCAAAAGGGTTCGGGCAAAATGAAGGGATGAAATGAAAAAAATCTGTACACCCGGCAAGTCGAAAACCTGAAAAGGCGGCTTGGGCAAAAATGGGTATCCCAGTGGACTGAAAACCCGAAAGGGCGGTCCAGGCAAAAGTTAGGGATAAAGCGTAATATTATGTCTCATTGGATCACTTTGTATCCGGAATCCGGTATCAACATCAAGTTCAGACGGCATTGATTAATCAGCTTCATCTTCAGCTAGGTCATCAAGTGATGAGACGCTCGAAGATATAAAGGCAATAGCAGAGTTGAAACCCAGTGGATCATTCATTTCACACAGCTGTTTTATTTTCTCTTGTACAAACTTGTATAAATTCTTTTGTTCGGCGGCGTTCTCTTACTAGGACGTCAGCCTCTTGTACATAAACGCCTATTTTACAGGCAAAATTCAAAATCAATACAAAATTACTTTTCAAACAAACTGCCTTTTGTTTTTTTCCTTTTCTGTTTTGTTTTGCGAAGAACGTCCAAGGTTCAATTTGTGATATATGCATTGACAATAATTTGCTAACTCATGAATATTTGCATACAAAACAAAGGATTAATTACAGGTAACATTAGAAACAGGGGCAATAAAGAGCTGTCTAAGCAATCTAATTGTTCTGTCCTCCAAGGTATCAAGGTAGGTTCGGTTGAAGAACACAACCAGTATATCTTACTTCCCCAGAGAGTGAGTCAGCAAATCAATGCACTCTCCCCAAACAAAGTTACAGTCAACCTTAAGGAAGTTGGGTATCCTCCAGCAGATCTCAACAATCCTCAGCATAATATACATGCATTCTTAACAAGCATCCCCGGCAGTCTTGGTCTAAAGATTGTTCCCCGGTGGTATATCAAACATTCAGTGGAGTTACTCCCAATACATCTCAAAACTTCCCCAGGAGAGTCCAATCCAGTTTCCCCGAGAAGTTGGAATCCATCTCCCCAAGCAGTAAGCTTATCCCCAGTAGATTCTGGAAGCTTATCCTCGCAGAGCACGAACGCGTCTCCCCACTTTATTCAAAGGTTATGCTCCACCAGAGCTTATAACTGGGTTATCCTCAGCCAAAAGCCATGGAAGGATCGTCGTCGACAAAGTCTTCTTATCCCCAGCGAAGTCTAGTAACACTCCCAACATGACAACGGTATCCCCAGCGAAGTTACTACCAACATCTCAACAAGAGTACCTCTCTCCCCACAGAGTATTGTTCCTCAGCCAGATCGCTAGAATAGTTTTCTCCCCGCAGATTAATCTCTCCAACAAGTTTATTACCCCAACGGAGTCATCTCCTCCTACCGGTTTATTCTCGCAACCATCACTCCCCAGTGAAAACACTATTCTCTAACATCAGCCCAGGATGTGACTTCCCGGCATCCGTCAAGGATTTATTTTCCTAGATGAAAACATACATTCATAAACAACACATCTTCATACATTATAGCACGCATATACGCATCATGAACATACAATCTCATTCATTCTGAGAACATCTCGCATGTCATACATCATGACATCACATACAACTAACGTTTTTGTCTTTTCAAGACAAAAGTTAATACAAAGATAATTGCTATCAACTGTCGTGATTCCAGATCCGATTCCTGTATCTTGCCAGGGTGTATCTGTTGACGACTACAGTACCAGACTCGATTCCTGTATCTTGACAGGGCACGTCTGAAGAGTTCGAAGATCCGATTCCTGTATCTTGCCAGGGAGTATCTGTTGACGACTACAGTACCAGACTCGATTCCTGTATCTTGACAGGGCACGTCTGAAGAGTTCGAAGATCCGATTCCTGTACCTTGCCAGGGAGTATCTGTTGACGACTACAGTACCAGACTCGATTCCTGTATCTTGACAGGGTACGTCTGAAGAGTTCGAAGATCCGATTCCTGTACCTTGCCGGGGAGTATCTGTTGACGACTACAGTACCAGACTCGATTCCTGTATCTTGGCAGGGCACGTCTGAAGAGTTCGAAGATCCGATTCCTGTATCTTGCCAGGGAGTATCTGTTGACGACTACAGTACCAGACTCGATTCCTGTATCTTGACAGGGCACGTCTGAAGAGTTCGAAGATCTGATTCCTGTACCTTGCCAGGGAGTATCTGTTGACGACTACAGTACCAGACTCGATTCCTGTATCTTGACAGGGCACGTCTGAAGAGTTCGAAGATCCGATTCCTGTATCTTGCCAGGGAGTATCTGTTGACGACTACAGTACCAGACTCGATTCCTGTATCTTGACAGGGCACGTCTGAAGAGTTCGAAGATCCGATTCCTGTATCTTGCCAGGGAGTATCTGTTGACGACTACAGTACTAGACTCGATTCTTGTATCTTGACAGGGCACGTCTGAAGAGTTCGAAGATCCGATTCCTGTATCTTGCCAGGGTGTATCTGTTGACGACTACAATACCAGACTCGATTCCTGTATCTTGGCAGGGCACGTCTGAAGAGTTCGAAGATCCGATTCCTGTATCTTGCCAGGGAGTATCTGTTGACGACTACAGTACCAGACTCGATTCCTGTATCTTGACAGGGCACGTCTGAAGAGTTCGAAGGTCCGATTCCTGTATCTTGCCAAGGTGTATCTGTTGACGACTACAGTACCAGACTCGATTCCTGTATCTTGACAGGGCACGTCTGAAGAGTTCGAAGATCCGATTCCTGTATCTTGCCAGGGAGTATCTGTTGACGACTACAGTACCAGACTCGATTCCTGTATCTTGACAGGGCACGTCTGAAGAGTTCGAAGATTCAATTCCTGTATCCAGCCAGGGCACGTCTACATAAAGAGTTTGAAAGTCAACTCCAGTAACAGACCAGGTAATTTTCTTTCCTTCTCAGGTACGCAAGTTCTCGCTAAGTAAGCTCTTACGCGATCGACACCTCCCAATGGCATCTATAAGCCCATCTCCACTCCATCTCTCCAAATGGCATCTGTAAGCCCATTCCCGCTATCACACTACTGATACTCTACTATGTGAGTGCAAATTTCTAGGCACTCTAGTGTCCAATCATCTTCCACCCTCGGATCACGAAAGGCACATAAGCCAATCTACATCCTCAGGTCTAAGAAGATTGAACAGGGGCAACTGTTGTACCCCAAAATTTGCCCTCCCATAATCTTCAAAGTTATGACAAGCAAATGGTTCAAAGTCTACTCAAAGGCTACACAGTCAACTATCCTCCTAAGCCAGTCAAACTAGGGTTTTGGTTCTTGCAAGGAAGTTGAAGTTTTCAAGAGCTCAATCAAGTCTCCTATGCCTATAAACATTGTCAAGCACCTACATGTCAAGTTTCAAGACTTTCAGCACAAAATTGCACAGTCAAAAACCCTAATTGCACTACAGTCAACTGTAGGGGCAAAATGGTCATTTGACAGTCAAAAGTTCAAATTTTTGGTCAACATCTTATTTTGAAGCCACAAACATCATTTGATCAATGCTTGATCATGATTCTCAAAGCTTGGCTCAAAAATCATCAAGATGCAAAAGTTTCTATTTTTGGACAGCTGAAAAGTCAACTGTAACTTGACCAAGGCATAACTTTTTCATGGTTCATCAGAAAAATCCCATCCAATGCTCATTTTGAAGGGGAAGACATTTCCTACAACTCATCTTCACACTCCAAGTCCAAGAAATGCTCTCACAAAAAGTTATCAATTTCAACATTATAGGTCATTTTCAAAAGTCAACAAAAAGGGACTTTAAGTCAAAGACCATAACTTGAGATTGGTAAATCAAAATGACATGGGACCAAAGACATTGGTTAGAGGACTTCAAGACCTTTCTAAAATGTCCAAGAACATGACCAAAGCTTAAAAATTGAGCAAGATATGCATTGGAGAAGTTGGGAAATTTTTGTGAAATGGCCAAAATCATTTATCCTTGAAATTTCATTTTTGACAAAAGGGGCCCAATTTTTCCACTTGAATTAACTTGGCCATGCTTCCCACGTGTCCCACTTTTTATTTCAAAATTTTTAATTAATTTTTTTCATTTTTTATTGATTTTATTAGATTTAATTAATTTTAAATCTTTTAAAATCAAAGGAAAATCAAAAAGCCTAATTAAAGAGGATATCTGACTTTGATGGACCTTGACTTACCATTAAGCATATGCCAAATTCGTGCAAGGGGGCAAATAGAGCAAGAATTCAAAAATGGTTCAAAAATGGAAGTTTGGTTATGGAGGTTTATGGAGAATCTTGAAATTGAATGCTATGCATTATGAGGCCATAATTCCTCTTCATACATGTTGCATAAGACCTAGGCAAGTGATCAGAGGCAACATTGAGACCTAAGCTGCGCCCCAACACTCAGAGCAAACTTGCATTTTGGCCAAGATTTTTCAAAACTGAAAACACCTCTAGAGCCCGTTTCAGACTCTCATTCTCATCCAAACAAGTTGCTGACACCCTAAGGAAACGATAGCCATCAAATTCAGACCTTCAAACGCAAAGAACAGGTATAACCAAGTCCAACTTTCCTTGAAATTTTTGATATTCGCATTTTAATATTCATGCCATATTTATCATTTTTGATCATGGATTTGGACTAATATGACTGTTCTGAAGCTGTTAGCATGATTTAATTGGGTTTTCCAAGCCTGTGCACGATTTCACCATGGCCATTACCTAGGGTTTCAGAGTTTTGATTTTAGGGCTTTGCATACCAGGAACAATTGGAACCTAAGATTGCTACCATTAAAATCAGGGCCTTCCACTGAGTGGATTTGAACCATCGCGCCCTATTTCTTTCCCACCATGGCCTATTCGCTATTCTCAAAAAGCTTGCATTTTGGGGGGGTTTAAAACCCCCGCTATTTCATTTTCATTACAGGTACATTGGGGAAGACGACTGCGTGTCACAGTATGAGTGGCTGGTTTGAATCCAGCGCACTTTTTTTTATTTTATGACACTAACGACCATTTTATTTTATATTATTTGTTTCTCATATTATATACAAGACGCGTTGGATGGTTCAGTGGTAAGCATAGGCGTTGGCAACGTTCATGACCTGGGTTCGAGCCCCAGGTCCTCACCCCTTTCAATACTATTTTTCAATTAACGTTCCCATGCAGCTTCAATACTAAAGCACACCATGCATCTCCCAAATCAAACCTGCCACGCGTTCAATCTCATCAATTCAAGGGCCCGGATCTGAGGAGCATGGTACACATGAGTCAACGCTTGGGTACGTGAGTGGAGAAGTCAGCCAGGCCTAAGGCTTATTGGGCTCAGATTGCTGGACCTCACCCTCCAAATTAGGGGCAGACCCCCTTAGGTTTTGCAAATTTCTTTACATTCTTTGTTTTTTTAATTATTTTTACATTCTTTTAATTATTGCTTTTTTTTAAATTAATTTAATATTTTCATGATATATAAAAAACACCAAAAAAATCATAAAAGAACAAAAATATGTTTCATTTTAATTTAATTCATCAATGACCTTTTTTTTGTGAATAAATTCAATAAGTAATTTAGTTGTAATTTTAGGTTGTTAATTTAATTCTTTTTCTCAATAACCAAAAATAATAAAAATAGACCTTTAGCACTTTTTACCCTTTTTTTAATTAATTAATTATTTTTATTATAAGTGTCATTAACCATTAATTTTGTAAATAAATTTTATAATAAATTAAAAAATAATTAGAATTAGAATTATTTGACTTTTAATTCCAACTTAATTTTTCTTTAGTGCCATAAATCCCAAAAACATGAAAAAATAAGTTCCTTCTTTTTATTTAATTTAATCAATTTAATAATTTCATTTTAATTCCTTTAAAGGGTCCAACGCCCTCACGTTCGATTATATTTTCTTTTCGCGCATTTCATTTTATTTCTTTTTTGTGAATGTAATGTATTTACCCCAAAGCCCTGTAATAGTTAATTAGGCATTTATTTTCTGCATTTTATTTTAAATCGGGTTTTGTATTAATTTGGCGATGTAGACCCGCGCCTTTGTAATAGCGTAGGACCTTTACCTTTTCCGCACTTTAAATTCCCGCATCTTTTAACTGTTAATTAAATGCATGCAAGAATGAATGGCCTTAAATAAAAACAAACGCATAGCTCACTCATAACATGACAAGATAAAATAAATGAATCTGACACACAATTCACACACCACCCCTAGGGTACGCCTCACTGTTGCCTTGCCTCGAAAGGTGATCGTCGAGTAGAGGATGTCTTAGTAAGTCCTCATAATCCGGGAACCTGGCATGAGGGTAGCTTCTAAGGTGTCTTCCTATTGCTCCGGTGATCACCATGTCCCGAACCTTCGAATTGACCCGAACACCTCCAACGGTGGTGCTACCTACCTCTCAATGGTGGGATGACACTACCTTAAGGACATTTACACAGCATAATTCCTTAGGGTAGGTAGATGACTCGTAGATACTTGCTCTAATTTAAAACAAATAAAAAACTTCTTTTCACACCGACACTTTGCAAAAAGCTTTCAAAAACAACTTTTCAAACACTCTTGAGGACTGATACAAGAGTCGATCTGAAATTTTAAACGAAACTTTTTCAAACTCACTCACGACTGAAAAGCAAACAAACATTTTGAAAACACAAATGAGCAAGTATCTAAGAGCCCATGGATAACCATGGATAGAAAGGGTGCTAACACCTTCCCTTTCTATAAATCTACCTCCCGAACCGAGAACTAATCTCAATAAGGAATTTTTCTGTGCTTTTGTCCTTTCCATGTTGGAGAAAATAAAAGACGGTGGCGACTCTTGCTTCCGCGACATTTCGCGAACCAGCGTTAAACAGTCAGTTCCAGATCCACCGATCACAAGAATCTAACAAGGGGCCTACATGGCCCACCTAACACACCCGTGTAGGCGCCCATGGGGGGATGTTAAGCCCTTTGAATCCCTAAGGTTGACGCTGGATAATTTAATCTAACAATCTCCCCCCCCCCCAGTGTCAACCGGGGGGATTCGAACCCATGACCTTACTCTGATACCACTTGTAGGATCAAGCGCTTACCACTGAGCTAAAAGCAATTGCTTGTAGCCAAGGTGCTACTCTATTTCCTTATAGAGAATCTAACAAGGGGCCTACCTGGCCCGCCTAACACACCTGTGTAGGCGTCCATGGGGGATGTTAAGCCCTTCGAATCCCTAAGGTTGACGCTGGATAATTTAATCCAACATAGCTAACATGTATTTGAGTTTCCAATGAGCTGACTCAACCCCATAAAACAATAATATAGAGAGATGTAACAAATAAATTAATGAATATTTCTATAAGAAAATAAAACTCATAAATATGTATCTGTTTGTTATCGTGATCCTTAAATGAGTAACTCGATTAGTGCACCTAACAACAAACTTTTATTTATATAGTGTCAACCATGTTTTGTGCACATACTCAAAAATAAATGGATATCACCATATACTACTTGATAATGTTTCAATTATTGCTCAAACTCACACCCACTATCTGAATACATGCCTTTTTTTTCATAGATCCATAACATGCTCTTGCCTATTAGATTTGACATACTCCTTGCACATCATACTAACATTTTTTTGAAATATAAAATACACACAACAGATGAATTGAGGATGAGAGCACAACTTTCATGACATTCATCAGGGCAAACACCTGATATGTCCCAATGACCTTGGGAAACAACTTCTCGGATGTGAACAACTCCTTAAGCATCTCTACTGCCCATGTGAATTTTGTCTCCCTTTCATGTTTCAAATATGCAAATCCAACAAAAAATATCAACTTCGTTGATGTAACACCAACAATCTCAAGTAGTGGGAGTCAGTACATGTCTATTTTGTACATACAGTCAATAATTAACACAATATGTTCATCAGTTTCACATAGCAATAACATTAGTAAAGATAAAGGAAAATTTACATATTTTAGGAAACCATTAACTATTTATTTTGTACATACAATAAAAAATCAACATCAAATAAAACATGTTTACCAACCTCACTGAATCAGGATGAGTATAAAATATATCATCAATAACATTTGATTCCTCTCTATTTCTAGTCGAGTATATTTATTTCTCATCATGAATTAGTTTCAGCAGATGTTGCATTTCTGTCAACGAACCTCTCTTACTTGCCTGGTATGTAGATCTCGCCTTATAGATTTGCATAACACTCAATAGGTTATCAAGGTCTCTATCTTTTAAAGAGGTCATTATGTACCTCGATGACTTTTGTTATTTTGTCATATTTTTCACAAATAATTGTTCTTCGGGTTTCAAATGACCTAATATATCATGACTCACTAAATCCTTAGCTAGTTCATGATTGTGAACACCACATCTAACTGTTACATTCCAACCACTACTATTTGGTACTTATCTTAACATAAATGGACATTTAAATTTTCTACTAAAAGTGTCTTTAGATGATTTCCGGTTCTTGTACTTTCCTCCACTCTCACAACCTATAATCAATTCGTCTTCCTCTCTCTTTGCCCATTTGCTCCATTAGAATGAATAGTAACAACAATAATATCATGATGTCTCCCAATAGACGGTGTCTATATAACACGTCGATTCGAGAGGAAAATATCTCTCAATTAAAACATATAATAAAGGAATGATTTATGTCAGAAATACCAAAAGTCGTTTAAAATTTTCCCACATTATACCAAAGAAAGAATGAATGAATTATTTCTCATAGATAACAACAAAAAACTTGCAAGTAACACATACAACATCATTGATGAAGAATAAGATAAAATTTGTAAAAGATCCAACCAACTCAGACACGCATAAGAATAATATTTTAAATTTAAACTATCAAATTTTTAGAGGGGGCTAAAATTCCAATCGGATTTTTTAAATATTTAATAAGTCATTGATAATTTACAAAATATCCAACCAATTTGCGTGTTACTGGTTTTCCAAAAAAACAAGTAAAAATTCAAATAAAAAATGAGGGGTGCTAGATTTAAAAACACAAATAGTCTTTCTTTAAAAGGCCCATAATTCATTGTCACTTTGCACTCATCATTTATTAATATGAATAATGCTAACAAGGGACTTATGACACACGTCAACAATTAAATAAAGAAATTGTATTTTGAAAATTGTGTATGAAATTTATTAAGAGAAGGAGTATATTTTAAAGAAGTTGACACTAGTGGCGTAAAACTCAACTTTCCCCAGAAAACCAAAAGCTTGCCGGAAAATATAGCCGGTATTGCTCATCAGCAGTCTGTAACAGCGAAGAAGTCCGTTCAGGTTTGCCTTTTTTTCTTCTTCTTCCGAATTTTCCCTTCCACCTTACTGTAGCGCGCGAGTATGAGGTTTGCGGCTGCCGTAGCCGCTCCCGCAACTCGTTGATTTTGCAATTGCCCGCTAAATATGCGATTGACAATATAGGTACATGATAAGATACACGCGCATCTTGTACTAAGCACGAAGTTGAATTCATTCTTGATTTTCCAATTTCACGGTTATAACTCCTTATTCAATGTAGGTGAGTTCAAGATTTTATACGTAACAATACAATAGATACGGTTAGAAAGGGATTAAGAGCAATGAACAAGAGAACAACACACTAAACTGATCTGAATCCGAGTTTATCGATCTTACATTCCCCTCTGATCTGAATTGTGAACAATATCGTGCTTTGAGCGAAATCCTAGCAAGATTAAAGAAAAATTGCTTTTGGATTGTGAAATTGCACGATTCTGTCCAATCTTGGATTTTTTGTGCATCAAATCCCCCAAAATTTCTAGGTCGTCGTTTGTCTCGCGTGACCACTTTTTGCTTTCCTTGGTTGTTATGCTTTCGAAGAAGTAGGGGGAGGATGACACTGTCATGTTCTGCTGGTAATAGCAGCAATAGGTGGCTAGGAGAAAGGAAGGTTAGGGTTAGGGTTAGGGGTATTGGTTTGGAGTGGTAGGTAGTTTCTCTTACTAGATGAATAAAAGGAGGCACTGAGAATGCCTTTTGTTAAATATTTTGTTAAAAGATGGAATTAGGGAAGAGGAAGCAGGACCTTCTAGCTCTGTAGCACCGACTGGGTGTGTGTGTTTCTGTCACCGACACTCGTGATTACGTTTAATTTATTCATTTTCTTAAATTATTATCAGTGTAGACGTGTCAGTGTCGGTATCATGTTTTTAGTGTCCGTGCTTCATAGCCTTGTAGGGGCATATTTACTAGCTGAAGTTGTTATTTGTGATTTCTATTCATTTTTGCACTCCCTTATATTGTTGATTGCATTATTTGAGATTTCTTGCTAAGCTAAGCTACTTATATATCACTATGGAATCTATAATATATCTGGTTAGATTGGAATATGGAACCTGACTGGATGAGTATGTATATCTCTGAAGCATAGGCACTTCTAAAATGGTGAAGTACCGGTACCGGGTACGCACCCGCACCGGGTACACGTACCGTACTCGTGGTACTTCATTTTTCCTCATTATTCAATTTTGAGTGAAATTTGTGGTTCTTTCAAATATCAATAGTGTACTTATGTATTTTAATTTCTTTGTTATTGTATCTTAACATTATTTTTTATCTTTTAAAACTTCTATAGTGATATTTTGTTATGAACCTAACAATTCAGTTCTTTACTCATACATTTTATAGAAAACTCTTATTTTTTATTAATGTACCTGGACCTTGATTATTTCAAAAATGCCGTATCCTGTACCGGTACTACCCATACCTATGCATCATAGATGTATATTGGTTTGCTTTGTGACTCGTTTCACTTGATAGTATTTGATGATTTTAGAAAAGATGCACTCACAAATTTGATCTTTAACTTGAATGGCAAGTAGTGTAACGGGACTAGTTCAGTGTTGTCAAGTAGAGGCTGTACTGTAGTACGACAGAATTTGAACAAATTTCTAGTGTTTCACTATATGCTATTTAGTGTTGTTAAATAGTTACTATATGGCACAATATCGCTGCAACATAGTAAAATTAGAACAAACAGTTACTTTCTAGAATCTGCGATTGACAACCCTATTTACTATGGATTCAATTAACTGTTTTTTCTTGTGACCAAACTTGGAAAACACAGCACTAGCTAACACCCTGTTGTTTTCCAGAATTTTGCTGTGTTGCATTCAGATGTTGAAGCAGTGATTCAGGAGGAAAATAAGTAAAGAATTTTTTTTTATATCTGAATGGCAGCTTCAGCAAAGTCTCTCACAAATAGCAATTGCACAACAGATGGAGACTGGACGGTTATTTTACCCCGTCGTGGAAGACAAAGGAGAAAAGATACTGAAGTTGAAAAAATTTCCGAAGAAAAACAAGAACCATGGGCTCCAACAGATTCTCAGAAAGATCCAATCAGAGAAACAGCATTAATGCAGAAAATGGAAAGATATATTAGTAAGATTGAGAACTCTCAGTTCTATCAAACTTTCAGAGATCAGATTGAAACATCAATTTTAGATTATTTCCATATAGTTTTGGGCTCAGAGACAAGTATGCAAATGGTCATTTACGGTATCGGCAGCATTGAATTGTATGAGCCGCCATGTTTACAACTCAGCATAGCAATGTTGATGAAAAGAGATTTAAATTTGATTGGAAACGTCGAGGTATTTGATCCTGTTCTCTCTGTAACTGAGTCTCGGGTTTTGGAAGCTCTTGGTTGTTCCGTCATGTCAATAAACGAGAATGGGAAGCGCGAGGCTGTGAAGCCAACAATGTTCTTCATGCCTCACTGCGAAGCAGAGTTATATAACAACCTGTTGCAGGCAAATTGGAAACCGGATTTCTTAAATAACATTGTACTATTCGGGAACAGCTTTGAAGCATACGAGCAGCATGTGTCATTATGTAAGAACTCACCCGTCCTGAACTCGGTAAAACATATCTTGGCTGCTCGAAGTTTTACAAACGAAATCAAAATTGAAAAAATTCCTGATGATTATTATAATGCATTCCATGATTCAAGTTGGCATTTTTTCAGCGCTGTCAATGAAAAAGAGCTGCAATTTATCAATTCTTGATGGAGTTTATCTCGATCAATATTTTGTTCAAGAAAATGTTAGAATATCTACACCACTTTCTCCAAATACACTTGAGATCTGACTCATGCCTAAGGGTTAATGTGAAAGAGTGTAAAAGTTCTGATTTTCATTTGTTTGAGACCTCTACTATCCCATATGATTACTTTTATCTGTCCATAATTTGGCAGATAGATTTATAGATTTTGATTTTTAACTATTTGTATGGTTAGTTAGTGATATAAGACTTTGTTGTTGTTATTTGTATGGTTAGAAAGAAGCGTAAGATTTCATTAGTTTTGAACTATACTCTCATTTTCATGTAAGAATCATGTGATAAAGCTCCAAAACCATACAAATAACTCATTAGAAGTGCCTTATACTTTCTAAATTGAATCATTATCCGATTTTAGAAGCATTATTAGTTTTTCACACCCGCTTGAGTACCAGTAATGCAATAAACAATTTCATATCCGTTTTGTTTAATTCGTTGAAAAAGTACACTGGAGCAAATTGATCCAATTGATCCGTTTAAAAAGAATGATATTTTTTTGTGTAATTTGCTATTGAATTTATTTTGTATGTTGGAAATTTTAAACTATTGTGATTATATTAAATTTGATTTAATTTATACGATTTGAAGATTATTATTATTAGAGCTCCAATTTACTTTGATAATATTCTTTTTTAATTTTTGGTTGTTGCATGTGAAATATCATGTTTAATCTAGTCATGGTGATCGATCATATGGTTCTCTCAAAAGTCAGAACGCAAATTATGTACAGGTTTCACACAATAGAAAATTTTGATAACAAATATTAATTAAATCTTTAAATTTGCCATTAAAAAAATTAAATCTTTATTTTCCTTATTAAGATTTTTAAGATTACTATATTTCTAATTTTCATACCCTTTTAGATAAAATATTGTAGATGAACCACTATCCTAAAAAATATATATTGTTTAAAAAATATTTAAGTTATTAAGATAATATTTTATTTTCCAGCCAAAAAAAAGTCATGATTTTCTATCAGAATAAGGCATAAAGCCAAAGCCTGTGTTTTGTTTCCAAAATGGACAGCTGGTGGGGCCACCCTCCCGCCCAGTTCAAAGTTTCAAACATCACATATCACACACAACAAAAGTAGTAGTTGCATGCTATGTTGCTAGTACCATTCAACCTAAAAGTTAAAAGAAAATAGACTATACACGTTTTCTTAATTTTTCTCTTCTACAATTATTAACTAATTTTTTCATAAATAAAGATAGATTAAAGAAACGAAAATTGCTACAAAAACATAGAGGAACAAGCATCAAAATTCTATCACGAAGAAGTGAACTTAAATAAAGGTAAATTTAGTATATTTTTTATAAAATTTATTTTTAAATAAGTAGAAATTGAATCAAAAATAAGATAAATCGTTAAATCTTATGTTAGCAAGCATGTCTTGGATAACTATTGTCTTCTCTATAAATATGAAAGACCATAAAAATTTAATTAAAGACTATATTTATATAATTTATCTGTATATTTTTAATTTACCAAGACATTACAAAAGAAGATTTAAAAGTCTTTAGTACCGCCATCGAATCAATTTCCAACCAAAGATTTTTTCAATTTTTCTCATGGACGAATTCTAAAATAAAAATTACACTATAAAATTCGACAATAAGAGAGTTATAATTATCCAACCGAACAGCAAAAACACCCAAAAAAAAACCATCCTCATTATTTTTCACAATTCTTACACAAACAGAATTACGAGAAGAGAAATAGACACACCATCACAATTAATTTTAAATCTAAAAGTTTAATTAAATAATTGTTGATGTTGTTTTAAATTAAAAAAAATAATTAAAATAATTTAGTATAAATGTTGGCGCAAGAATCAAGGTCAAACGAAAAATATTTTAATTTTTAATTTTTTTTTATCACATATCTTTTACGTGAGATATCACATATTTATTAAAAATCTTAAAATAATAGATAAGTAGATATTTTATACTGTTCAGATTTATAATTCTTTTTCAACAATAAAAATTTATTTTAAATATTTCTCCTTATTTTTATTTAGATAGTAAAATTTCAAACACTCATTTAAAGTTGCTATAAATAACTCTTTATAAAAAATTATCTATAAGATATTATATTTTTATAAAAAAAATTATATAATCTTATTATGCTAAAATCTCTATCGATGAATATGTACATTGCTGAGTGTCAAAATTATTATTTTAATTTGTAAATATAAATATAAATAACTCCAACTATTTTAAAAAATATTCTCAGAAAATTTGTTTTTAAAAATATTAAAATAAAATAGATTTTTAAATCTATTATATGAACATTCAATATTTAACAATAGTATCTGATATTGTATATCAATTATATATTAACATCTATCTTCTTTTTTTACTTTTTCATTTTATATATTTGTATGAAATTTTATAATACATTTTTATATATAAATATTATATTTTATACTTTTTTAACACTTAAATTTAAGTGTCAAAATTGTTAAAAAAATTATAAAAATTAGAAAGTAGTGACCGCATGTGGCATAATCCTATCCTCACCCTAGCTATTGTTAAATTGTAATTCAATGTTTCGAAACTATGTGTCGAAAAGATTTGATTTGTTTTAGATTTAAATAGATTTGATTTAAGTCTAGAATAAATTAGATTTGATTTAGTAACAAAAAAATATTTTGGGCTTTGGGTTTAGGGTGTAAGCTCAGTTATAAATAGAGGGAATAACCCCTATTTTTGTAAGCAAGTCAAACAAGTCATTCACAGTATTTTGCAGTTGCAAAGTGAATAAGAAAGTTTTCACAGTTTATGAACAGAGAGAAACTCTGCAGAAATTATTTATCTTGTCTTCTTTTCTTTGTTTTTGTAACACCCAATTGTTAAATTGTAATTCATAGGTGTCAAAAGAAGATTTGATTTGTTTAGATTTAAATAGATTTGAATTTAAATCTAGATTAGATTTGATTTAGTAAAGAGATATTTTGGGCTTGGGTTTAGCTTAGGGAGCAAGCTAACCTAAATCTATAAATAAGAGGGAGTAACCCTTATTTTTGAATTCAAGTCATTGAACTCATTCACAGTATTTTGCAGTTGCAAAGTGAATTAATAAAGATTCCACAGTTTGTGGGCAGAATAGAAATTCTGCAGAAATATCTCCATTGTTCTTTTATTTGTTTGTCATAACTAATCATCAGTGGTGGTCGAAATTCATCATAAAGTATTGGTGGATTTCCAACATCTGGTATCAAGAGCTTGTGTTACGATTCAAGGGAAGTATCAATCAAGAACGATTGAAGAATTCACGATGACAAGTTATGGGAATGCAAACTATCCAGCAACGCTGCCAATTCTGAAAGTTGACAACTATGAGAATTGGTGCAAGCAGATGAAAGTCCTATTAAGGTGTCAAGGCCTTTGGGACCTTGTAAAAGATGGAGTCGAAGCGCTTGGCGAAAACGCTTCAGAAGAAGAAAAGAAGAAATACACAGAATCTGAGAAACAGAGTTATAAAGCATTGTTTATAATTCATCAATGTGTCAGTCCAGACAATTTCGAGAAGATTGGTGATTCAGAATCTGCAAAAGAAGCTTGGGAGATCCTGGAGAAATCTTTTGGAGGCGCTGAGAAGGTGAAAGAAGTGAGGTTACAAACTCACAAAAGGACCTATGAACTGCTTCAGATGGAAGACAGTGAAAACATATCTGATTTCTTCACTAGAGTTACAAAACTAGTGAATCAAATCAAGACATGTGGAGAAGCATTAACAACAAGAGCTGTTGTTTCGAAGATCCTGAGATCCTTAGCCCCTAAGTTCGACCACATAGTGGTGGCGATAGAAGAAGGGAAAGACTTGTTGAAATTGACAAAGGAAGAGCTTCAAGGGACGCTCGAATCTCATGAACAAAGAATGAACGAAAGAGCTGCAGGAAAATCGAAGAGTGATGTGGCCTTGCAGGCACATTCAGCAAAAGAGACCAAAGGCAAAGGAAAGTATTTCGACAGAAGTAGAGGTGACTACAACAAATCGAATGGCAGAGGAAACCAAATCGAAGGAGACGTGTCGAATCAAAGAAGACCACACCAAGGCAACCAAAGAGGTGGTGCTGCAAACAGAGGAAGAGGTGGTGGTCGAAAACCTGATAAGAGTCACATTCAATGTTATAATTGTCAGAAGTATGGTCACTATTCGAGTGATTGTCCAGAAAAACGAAAGAATCAAGAAAGTGATGCAAAGCTGGCAAAACATGAAGAAGAAGAAGAGATGATGCTGATGGTCACAACAAGAGATGAAGATAGATTCAAGGACCAATGGTACTTGGATTCAGGATGTTCATCACATATGTCTGGAAGGAAAGACTGGTTCGTCAACATAAAACCCTCAACGAAAAATTTGGTAAAATTTGCAAATGACAACACCCTAGCAGCTGAAGGTATTGGTGATGTTATGATCATAAGGAAAGATGGCAAGAAGTCAGTAATTTCGAATGTATTGTACATACCAGGCATGAAGAGCAATTTGCTCAGTATAGGGCAGTTGGTCGAAAAAAATTATAAAGTGTCAATCGAAGATAAGCTGATGAGAGTCGTTGATGCAAATGGGAGATTAATCTTGAAGGCTCCTATGTCTCAGAATCGAACCTTCAAGATTGAACTAAATGTGATGGAGCACAAGTGCCTTTCGACTGCAGCTAGCAGAGATGAATGGATATGGCATTATAGACTAGGTCATCTCAACTTCAGAGATATCAGAGATTTGAAGAGAAGAAATATGGTTTCAGGATTGCCTAAAATTGACATTCCAAACGAAGTATGTGAAGAATGTGTGCAGGCGAAGCAACACAAGAACAGCTTCAGCAAGGATGCAGGAAGCAGATCGAAGGCTAATCTCGAAGTCATATACTCTGATGTATGTGGACCAATTCAGGTGGATTCGATGGGAGGTAACAAATACTTTGTTACATTCATAGATGATTTCAGTCGAAAGCTATGGACTTACCTGATCAAGAAGAAAAGTGAAGTGTTCGAAGTATTTATCAAGTTCAAGTCCATGGTCGAAAGACAAAGTGGTCGAAAGCTCAAAATTTTGAGAACTGATGGTGGAGGAGAATATGTGTCGAAAGATTTCGACAGATTATGTGAAAAAGAAGGGATTGTGCATGAGGTGGTGCCACCCTATACTCCACAGCAAAATGGAATTGCAGAAAGGAAAAATCGAACCATCATGAACATGGTGAGAAGTATGTTGAAAGGCAAGAATTTACCCAAAGAGTTCTGGGGTGAAGCTGTTTCGACTGCAACATACATTTTGAACAGAAGTCCTACAAAGAAGCTAGAAGGAATTACTCCAGAAGAATGTTGGTCTGGTGTGAAGCCTAGCTTGAGTCATCTGAAAGTATTTGGATCTATTGCACATAGACATGTGCCAGATCAGTTGAGAAAGAAACTTGATGACAAGTCAAGTCAAATGATCCTAGTTGGATATCATTCGACAGGAGGCTACAAGTTGTTCGATCCAGAGAACAAGAAGATTGTGATCAGCAGGGACGTGATCATAGATGAGTTCAAAGAATGGGATTGGACTGCAAATGTCAAGAAAGATTCAGTGGGAATCTTATTCGAAGAGCCAGAAACTCAAGTCGAAAGAGAAGTTCGACAAGAGGAGCCAGCAGATATACCCAGTACAAGCAGACCTCAAAGAACAAGACGCATGCCTGCAAGATTGCAAGATTGTGTGATTACATCAGATGATGTAATAGATGATGAAGGTGAGCTGGTACATTATGCTTTCTATGCAGATGTCGAACCTGTTAATGCAGCTGAAGCATTAAAGGATTCGAAGTGGGTGAAAGCAATGAACGAAGAAGTAAAGTCTATCGAAGACAACAACACTTGGTCACTTGTTGAATTGCCCCAAGGCAAGAAGGCAATTGATGTCAAGTGGGTATACAAAGTGAAGACGAATTCGAAAGGTGAAGTAACTCGACACAAAGCAAGACTTGTGGCGAAAGGATTTCTACAGAAAGAAGGAATAGACTTCGACGAAGTTTTTGCACCTGTTGCTAGGATCGAAACAATCAGGCTGGTTGTTGGTCTAGCAGAAATCAACAGTTGGCACATATGTCAGATGGACGTGAAGTGTGCATTCCTAAATGGACCCTTAGATGAAGAAGTTTATGTTAAACAACCAGTTGGGTTTGTGAAACATGACGAAGAAAGAAAGGTGTACAGGCTACATAAAGCCCTGTATGGTTTGAAACAAGCTCCAAGGGCTTGGAATAAAAAAATTGATAGTTTTCTAAGGGAGAAGGAATTTGAGAAGTGCATAACTGAACATGGAGTATATGTAAGAAGAAGCAAGAATAAATTGCTTATACTATGTCTCTATGTAGATGATTTGTTGATAACAGGTAGCTGCAAGAGTGAGATCGAAGACTTCAAAGTTGATCTCAACAAGGAATTCGAAATGTCTGATTTGGGTGAGATTTCATATTTCCTTGGTATCGAATTCCACAAGAGCAGTAGAGGTTTGATAATGCATCAAAGAAGATATGCAGGCACTACAAGAAAATTAGTGTTTAACGACACAAAAATTGCGACAGTTATGTGATAACTGTCGTAATTGACATATAGAGACAGTGTTTACGACAGTTGACACCAACCGTCCCTAATATTTATTTTGCGACAGTATATTTAACCATCATAATATTATTATTACGACGGTAAAACAACCGTCGGCCCCCATTTAACACTTTTAACATTGATTTTTCACCAACAACTAGTCACGACGGTAAAATTAACCGTCCTAAAAGGCATATCACGACGGTAAAGCACCCGTCGCACCCTTAAACCTTTCACGACGGTAAAATTATCCGTCCTAAAATTCATTTCACGACGGTAAAACAACTGTCGCACCCAAAACCTTTAAAAATTCTCATGGGCACGACGGTAAAACACCCGTCGCCGTAAAAAAGTTAAAAAGCTCTTAAAATACATAAAACATCAATTCATTTTCTACTCCGTAAACATTATAAATATCACTAAATAAAGTTTACTCTTACAAATTTAGAGATAAAAAAAGTTAACGAATAAAAATAAAATAAAAAAATATTAATTGTAATATATAAAGAGATAATTTATGTTAGTGGTGACATATAAATAGATAAAAATATTATATATTTCATAAAATATAAAATACTTAATTTAATTTCGAAAATTTAAAAAAAAAATATATTTCAATAATATAAACGATGGATTTCACAAACATTAATAAATATATAAATTAAAAATATAATAATAATTAAAATTTAGACTAATTTTATATTTCTCTTTCATGTACATTATTGTTTATCGTATGTAAGATATAATTTCAAAAGTCATAATATATATAATATAAATTGAAAACTCTCATAATATATATAATATAAATTAAAAACTCTTAAATTATTTTAAACCGTTTAATATAAAAAATGAATTTGATATAAAATATCAATAAATATATTTTGTATTTGAATTAATAATTATTAATAATAATTTAATAAAACTTATCCTGGGGTTGGTCTAAGTGTAAAAACATAAATTCCTCAAACAAAATCAATTATACTTTAAAATCATTTCCAAAATGAATTCAGAGTTGCAGTAGATTGTGGGAGAGAGGGCTCCAAATGACAGTCTGAGGCAGTTGTTGCCGTAATAATTGTATTGAATCTCCCTCCGATATCATGTTCCATTCTCACCGTCTCAAAGCTGTTGTCTACCTCAACCATCTTTCTTCAACTCCAAAATCTCACCACCTTCTTCACTCTCTCAATCCCTTCTCCACCACTTCAGATTCCTTCACCCTATCCTACTTCACCAACAACTGTGGCTTATCTCCACAAGACGCTCTCAAAGCCTCAAAACGACTCCGTCTCACTTTCACCACACCCGAAAAACCCAACTCCGTTATCGCCTTCTTCAAAACCCATGGTTTCTCCATTCCCCAAATCCAATCCATCATTCTCAAGAACCCCCAACTCATCCTCTCCAACCCCACCAAAACCATTCTCCCTAAGTTTCAATTTTTAGCCTCCAAAGGCGCTTCTCCCTCCGACATAGTCGCCGCCGTCACCAGAAGCTCTCGTTTCCTCCGTGTAAGCCTCGAGAAACATATTATCCCTGCTTTTCAGTTGGTACGACGTTTCTGTCCCTCCGATCAAAAAGCCATTACTTCAATTATCATTTGTCCTGCTTCAATTAGTGATGTTCGCATGAAACCTAATGTCAATTTTTTGCTTCAATTATCCAAACTTAGTAGAATCTGTTCTTAGTCCCTCTCATGTGATGAATTTAAATTTAGTTCACATATGGAACATACATATTCTACTATCCAAGTTCTGTTAAATTCTTATGTAACCAAACAAGCTACATTTTCTTTTGTTTTGATTTCAGGTGGCATTGGCAACAGCAGCAAAAGCAAAATTACTTCTTCGTGAGCTAAAAACCGTTAAAGCGGATTTAGCATTTGCTAAAGCGCGCTGTGCTCAACTTGAAGAAGAAAATAAATTACTCAGGGAACGAGAAGGAAGCGATAAGGGACTTATCCGTGATGATGATGATCTGGTATTAATCAGTTTGTTGTTTACCTATTTGAATTTGCATTTAGAAGCCAAAGAAATTTGAAAGTGCCATGTTATTATGTAATGTAGCATTAGCCTCTCTCTTTTGAAGCAACTATGCTACATTATAAGGTAGAAGCATGCATAAAATTAACATCATGTATATGCATAATGCATTATTATTACTACTACATTTTGAACTTGAGGTCTGGTACTAAATTTGTGATCTACTCAGATCTGCAGCAAAATGATCACACTTTTTGTTTATAGGGTTATAGTCTTAGATGAGATTCTCTTGTTTTGAGAAATATATGCATGTTTTCTAACATACATTCATTTATTTATTCTACCTGATTGCAATGTGAGGACTGAGGAATTAAGACCATGGGAGTATTTGATACTCATGTTTTGTGTGTAACTTTCCTGTCACTATGTCTGTGAGGAGGTTGGTTTGGAAAACTCCTTCATTACAAATATTCGACATTGTATTAACATCACACAATCCAATGTTGATTCAGATTATGATGCTAAACCCAGCTTTACACAGATCTTGGTAATCTCATCTATTGGGTTGATATTTTTCATAGCATTGCGTTATCATCTCAAAAAGATTCGAGATCAAAAGATCATTCCGCGTTTAAGATTATCGCGTGCAGGTCACCCCCCAAAGCTTGAAAGATTCTCTCATTACGTATGTATACAAAAAAATATGTATTCTATTCAATTACATACATTGATGGATCCGTTATTATTTTATCATTTGGAAATTGGAATGAATCTATATGTCATTTTCTTTGATTTGTTACAGCTAGGCAAATGGGGTTCAAGGATAGGAGAATCGGTCCTGATATATGTAGATTGGCTTCTGAATACATAAGCAAATATAAAGGGTTTGAAGATGATATATATGCCTATTTTGAGAATGAACCAGATGCTGATTCACTTTATGTCAAGTTGGTGGAAGAGTTTGAGAGATGCATTCTTAGTTACTTTGGATTTCATTGGAACCATTGTGACATATTGATAAGTCAGGTATCAGGGTTATCTAGTTATTAACAAAATATCAGAGGTGTTAGCAGCAATACACTCTCTAAAACTGATTTTTTTGGCTTTGCAGGTTTTGAGCTCGGACATTTCTGAGCCAAAAAAGAAGCTAAAGAACATAGTTATGGCTGCTACTAGGTTTGTATTTCTAACATTCTTTATGAACACCTAGTATAATATATTTTAAAATGAGATGAGAATCATTATTATGTTCCAAAGAATTGTTATTTTTTTCTAAAGGTGAATAGTATTCTTTGCACAGGGATCAAAGGTTCGAGAGAGTTGCCAAGAGTCTGAAGGTGGCTAGTGTTTTTAATACATTAGTGGAAGAGATGAAAGCGATGGGTATTGCAGTAAACGATGACTCTCATCATGAAATCGTCAAAATAAACAGTTATAAGAACCTAATGTTGTTTCTTTATGAATGAAATTTAAACAGACCTTTCTGGGCAGGAGCATCAGGAAATGCCGTAGTCATTGAAGCAGATGCCTTCAAAGAATCAGATGTCATCTACAGGGCACTTCGCTCAACAGGTCATCATGACATGATTCGAACAGCCGAATTGGTGAGATAGTTGAGACTTTTCTCCACTCTTACCCTGCAACTTTAAGTCTTGTTTGTAGACTGAAGAAGACATACACATCATGAGTTATTTTAATAGATGGGATCTCCCTTTGGAGGAAAATCTTCAAAATTATCCAAAATGCAGAGGCATTCCTGAAAATGACTGGGCTGTTTATGTTCAATATAGGCGGAAAGAAAAAACACAGGTAACATTAGTGTTTTTATTTGTTAGATTTCTCTGGTTTGTATGTTATCCCTATCTATAATGCATGTTTATAACAAATTGTGAAGTGTGTCCATATAAATTTGCTGGAATTAAAATTTTCCTGATAAATATTTATTTATTGCAGCTTTTGTAGATGTGTCTCCAGAAGAAACTGTGCAGAAGAATGCTTTTGAAAGATTTAAAGATGTTGATGAATCAAGTTCATTCAAGGAAGCCCGTGCTCTAGCTGAAGTGAGTTTACAATTCTAGTTTTTTCTAAATATGTTTAGTGATTTGTCTTACCCTTAACATGTAATAACAATGGATATTATTGAAGGCTTCTCAAAATGGAGCTCCTTTTAACCAAGGATGGATGTAATAACACCGTTTTTTTATTACGACTTCCTGTTTTTAATAGAAAAACACTCGTGTTCTTCTGTGATTTACGTGGGGTCTCCGCTTGGCAACTTTCACTAAGTATGGGTTGGTGAATGGTAGAGATTACATTCCAGGTATAAAGTTGGTAGGAAATGGTCAGATACATATTTTTAGTTTGATCCTGAGTGGGAGGAGAGCTGCTCAAGAATTTCAATAGATTTAGTAGGTTATTTAGAATGACGGGGAACAGAGACCATGTCAATAGGAAGATGAGGTGGTAGGATTTTGTTGGCTAACGTTTTGAAAATATGTTAAATGTTTGGATGTGAAATTAGAACTCGAGAGAATGCTATTCATTCAAAAGAGATTACCATATGAACAGGATCATGTCAACATAAATGATTCTTCAACTTGTGATGTTATCCGGAACAAATTGGTGCCTCATAAGGTGTTATTACTTGCATGGATCATGTCAACATAAATGATTCTTCAACTTGTGATGTTATCTGGAACAAATTGGTGCCTCATAAGGTGTTCTTACTTGCATGGAGGCTATTTAATAATAAAGATTCAGATGTGGAATTACTCAATTGAAATCCAATTTGTGTGCCAAATTGTGATGATATTCAAACTTTTCAATATTAATTTTATAAGAATTTTAGTGCAACAGTTAAACATAGCTTTTCCTAATGATGCATTCTGTTTTATTCACGTGTATAAAAAGTTTATAGTTTGATGCATCTTAATATAACATACCTGTCTAGATTTTAACTCCCTTGCAACCCCTGCTGTTATTGCAGAGGTGAAATATTCCGCTGCTTCTTTGGCTGCTCAAAGTCTATTGCTAAGGTGAGAATTTCATTTTCAGTGTTTATAGTTAATGGCTAGTTAACTGTATTATACTCATGCTGGTTATTCTAAATCAATACAATTGATTTTGAAATGTTATTGTGTTCCCATTCACATTGGATCCTTTTCTGCTCTGGTACTTTCTTTACTCGAGTTTGTTATGGTTCCCAGCAGTTTAGATTAGGGGTTGGCATTTGTCATGATTAGTACTTGTCTTACTGCTCTGATAGTCATACCTGGATGCTCATGTGATTTTGTTGCTGACAATAATATTAAAATCTAGGAGATTTCTCAGTTTCATTTTGTAAAGCATGTATTTGCTACGTATTTGCTACGCAGGTGTAAATGTTGATGAATTATTGCTACGGGAAGTACACTATCTTCACCAAGTTATTTAAATAAGCATTACGTATTGAAATTTGGGGTAGCCAATACAAAAATTGATACTAATGTGAACTCCGCTACACTGCAAATAGCAACGAATTAGCAGAATTAGTTGTGTTTTTAGCTGTGGACACTGGTCTTTCTTCGTATCATTTCATGTGTTTGTATCTGTGTCGGATTCCGGGTTTCATTGATGCGAAATTTGCTATTTTACCACTTCCCTGGACTCCATGCCCCTTTTATCACTAGTTTCTAATCTGCTTTCTTTAGGCTTTTTCTTTAGAAAAAAAAAGTAAAGAAATGGTTAGAATGAACATTTACTATTAAAGTTCATTTGGTGCAGATGGTAAGTAGCATAGTTTGTGCAGAAGGGTCACCAGAGGGCATAATCTCTACCGCTGACATTGATACAGATGTAACAACTGCACTAGTTTATGCGAATGTAGATGATGGTGAGCTTCCTTTGGATTACAATCAAGGGAATACTGATGGAAGCCTTGATGAGAATCTGATTATTGAGTGTCTTGATCAGATACAGCCAATGCGAAAGCGTTCCAGAGACAGGCCTCGTAAGTCAGAAACTGATGATGCAGACTGGCCAGAGAAGCCATTGCTGCTAACACAGGGACCAACCAAAAACAAGAGGTATCAGAACGGTAAAACTAGAGGTCCAGGGAGGCCTCCTAGGGTAATTCAAGATACTGAACAATGTGAAGATAAGTTAAAGAAAAAAGAAGAGAAGTTAAGGAAGAAAGAAGAGAAGTTGAAGAAAAAAGAAGAGGAGTTAATGAAAAAAGATCAAGCTAAGCTGCATGACCGTGAAGAGAAATTAAAGAAAAAAGATGAAGCTAAGTTGCATGACCGAGAAGAGAAATTAAAGAAAAAAGATGAAGCTAAGCTGCATGACCGTGAAGAGAAATTAAAGAAAAAAGATGAAGCTAAGTTGCATGATTGTGAAGAGAAATTAAAGAATGAAAATCAAGCTGGTCGTGGTCGAGGTCGTGGACGAGGTCGTGGTCGTGGTCAAGGTCAAGGGAGGGCTCCTAAGCCCAAGGTATGTGATACTGATGCACCAGTTGCTGAAGCCACAACCATTTGAAGTTCAGGGTAAGAGGTGAATGCAGACCTCTTAAACATAACCAGATTTAAGTTGCTACTTCAGTTTGCACTGCAGGTGTATGAAGGGAAAAACAGAACCACTTGGAAGCAGTAATGGCAAGAGCTTGGTATATCTGAAAAGGTCATCAATTCTATTTGCTCGGTTGCTCTTGATTCTTATTCATCCTGCTTTTTTGAATGGATTTTCATAGCTAAAAGCAAATTTTTGTTTATTTTTTTATCCAAATAGTTTTTATATCTTATTTCATACAATCTGATTCTTATTCACTTTTTGTGTGCTAATGTATGGTTTTCATTCTTCATTGACTAGGTCATGGATGTCTTGATGTCACTGCAACAATCTCAACTGGATGCTGATGATCCAACTGCAAGTTACATGTTACAAGTATGATCCTTTTTTTTCCTTCCATTTGTTGACATCAACTTTGGATCATATATTTATATATTCTCTTGTTATGGTTTAAATACATTTATACCTCAGATTTTCACTTGGATTTTATATTCTCAGGGATGGTAGACGTTCATCTGAGTCTAGCTACCGTATTGGAGATAATGGAACTTCAGGGGGGACAAATTAGACTTTGCTATGATCGAGATAATTAGATTGTGAACTTTCTCATGTATTTTTGGCATAATGATACTTATTATTATAAGATTAGGAATTGATATATTTTGGATTTTTTGTACTACTTACATGATTATGGAACTCGCATTTGACATGATTATGGAACACATTTTTTTGGATATTATAATGCTTATTTGATGTTAAATATTTTTTATTGAAATTATTTTTACTATATTACAAAGTGATAGAAAATAAAACAAAAAATAATACTATAAATAAATATATTAAAGAAGAAATAATTTAAAGAAAAAAATAACACAAAAAAAAACTATATTTAAAATTTTTACATAGATAATAATTTAAATAAAAAATATATATAATAGAAAAATAAAAAAAAATCAAGACATAAACAAAAGTCATAGCGACAGTAGCGAACCGTCGTAATCAACAATTAAAAATAATCAACAAAAGTCATGACGGTATCGAACCGTCGCCAAAACAATTTAATCAATTTCAAAAGATATTCACGACAGTATCGAACCGTCGCCATCAATAATTAAAAGAAACTCAAAAGATAGTCACGACGGTATCAACCCGTCGTAAACTTGAACGACAGTTTTTGTAACCGTCGCGAAATAGGTTGGGGACACACACTTCTGCGACGGTAAAGCAACCGTCGTGGAAAGCAAATTGCGACGGTTTTAACCGTCGTAATCTACAAAAATACCTGTCGCAATCTGCCAATTTTCTTGTAGTGAGGGGAAATTCTGAAGAGGTTTGAGATGGAAGAATGCAACTCAACTTCGACACCTGCAGAACCAAGACTGCAACTGTCGAAAGATGCAGATGAAGATGATGTTGATCCAACCCAATACAGAAGACTTATTGGATCATTGAGATACCTTTGTCATACAAGGCCTGACTTAGCATACAGTGTAGGTATGGTAAGTAGATTCATGCAGAAGCCAAAGGTATCACATCTAGCAGCTGTGAAGAGGATATTAAGGTATCTTAAAGGAACTTTCGATTATGGCATTCTGTTTCCTGCAGTTGATAAAGGAAAAGAATGCAAGTTAGTGGGATACACTGATTCGAGCTGGTGTAGTGATGCTGAAGATCGAAAGTCAACAGCAGGATATGTGTTTATGCTAGGTGGTGCAACAATTGCTTGGAGTTCGAGAAAAGAACCAGTAGTAGCATTATCCTCATGTGAAGCAGAATACATAGCTGCTTCTCTTTGTGCATGTCAAGCAACCTGGATGGTGAACTTGGTCGAAGAGATAACAGGAAAAAATCATGGAGCAATTACCATGAAGATAGACAACATGTCAGCTATCAACCTGGCGAAGAACCCAATAGCACATGGTCGAAGTAAGCACATCGAAATGAGGTTCCATTATCTTCGAGAGCAGGTAGCAGATGGGAAGATGAATTTGGAACACTGCAGAACTGAGAATCAGATTACAGACATCATGACGAAGGGAGTGCAAGTCGAAGTATTCAGAAAGCTAAGGGCCATGATGAACATTGACAGTTTAGACACAATGAATTAGGTGGTGTGTTAAATTGTAATTCATAGGTGTCAAAAGAAGATTTGATTTGTTTAGATTTAAATAGATTTGAATTTAAATCTAGATTAGATTTGATTTAGTAAAGAGATATTTTGGGCTTGGGTTTAGCTTAGGGAGCAAGCTAACCTAAATCTATAAATAAGAGGGAGTAACCCTTATTTTTGAATTCAAGTCATTGAACTCATTCACAGTATTTTGCAGTTGCAAAGTGAATTAATAAAGATTCCACAGTTTGTGGGCAGAATATAAATTCTGCAGAAATATCTCCATTGTTCTTTTATTTGTTTGTCATAACTAATCATCAGTGGTGGTCGAAATTCATCATAAAGTATTGGTGGATTTCCAACACCAATTTCTACCCGGCGGATAATAAGAAAATCAGAGTTCAACATAAATAGGATGCTATATTTTCAACTAAAAATCAATCTTCATTTAATCGCATACAAACAGATACATAACACTTAAGCTCGGATGAACCGATAACAATCTAATTTATTCTTCAAAATCAAACAACTTTTTATTGATAAGCAACGAAATATACATACTCAACTTCAACTCACTTAACATATTTTATTCAACTAAAACAACCTCAAGACAACAATTATTTCATGTAATCACTTAACAATTCAGCAACTGAAATAATAATCAACAACTAAACATCAAACGTTCATCCCCCCGAGTGCTACGTATCAGAGCGACAACACCGACTCGAAATAATAAGGCTAAGCAAATCTTCATTTTTGAATACCTGCGCGTTACCAACAGAGGGCAATATTACAACAGAATGGGTGAAATATCAACCAATATAAACACGTGTATGATAAACAATAAATTGGGTTAGATCATAAAAATCTCACCACTTTATAACAACAATTATGCAACAACCAACAAACATCTTAATAACAACATCAACTTTAATCAACTAACACCTCAACATAACAACTTATGATATACAACTTCGATTTATCACAACTTAACACCAACAACAACTTTAACACACAACTCAAGATACGACTCAACTATGCAACTCAACATAATGCATATGCATGTGGTACCATTGGAGCATAACTCCCATCTCAAAAATTTGCCAATTAATAGAGGCATCAACAAGGCATAGCCTTCATCTCAAAATTCGCCAATACAGGCCATCTCAACGAGCATAAGCTCCATCTCAAAAATGCAATGTATGCGACACAACCATGAATGCAATAACAACACCCAAGTTAACAACATCTCATATCATCTCAAAAACATCTCAAATTAACATCTCAAAAACATCTCAAATACTCAACATCTCAAGAACATCTCAAATAATCAACATCTCAGATCATCATAATAATTCATCGAACATTATTTATTTATTATAAATCATCAGCACAACATATAACAACAACATATTCAACAACAACAATGTATTCGACAATGACTCATTCACAGCAATAACCAACAATACAATTCCATAAACCGGAACCATTCAATTTAATTAGACTTCACATGAAAATCAAATTTATTCTACATAATTCTAACAAAACAAAACAACTAAAAATACCTATATGTATATACGACTTACTCCGACAATTTCAACTAATTCCGGTTAACTACTTTTACCGCCTAAATCTACAAATTTGGCTAATCGGTACTGTTTTATATACTGTTATTACTACTATTTATTTATACTGCTACTAATCAATTTATTCTACTAAATTACGCTACCTCTGTTATTTAGCTTACTGCTATTACCGGTCTCCGCCAAAACTACTTGTTTGCTATCTACAACTTCTATTACTACAACTTCCTATCAGTGACAAATATTAGTTATAAACCAAAACCAATTTCAACTTATTCCTCCTGTTATTGAAATTCTCCGTTATACTTTTTATATGATAATTTGAAATTTCTACATCTACTAATACTTGCTAACAATACTCAGCTAAATTATTCCATACACTATTATTTCTGCTACTCTTACATATACATCCTGCTATTCATTTGACTAAAGCATTACAATTTATTCCTGCAACTTCTTTAATCCAATATGATACTAAATTATTTTACTAATTATATTAACTTATTAATAATATAAGATATGACATAGTCTTTCCACCACGCCTATATGTTCTTTCGAGCCTCATCTCAGGACAACAACTAAATAATAGCAATAACAACATCATAACAGAAATACGATTCAAATAAATTGCAGAACAACTTCATCAGCACATTATGAACATTCACTGACAACTAAAATTGCAGGACTGATAATCTTCACAGAATCACAATATAACTGAATCGACAATAATTCATGGCACAAATTTATACAACCCAACCCCACATACGGTTTATCATATACCCGATTATAGAGATTGAATGCCACCCTTACCTGGTTTGGATTGAATGTAACTCTAAGAGTCTCTGATTGAATCTCCTCTTGGCCGCTTGGTGTAACTTCCACGTATCCCTCTTCTTCTCCTCAAACCCCTTATTTTTCTCTTCTCTGCAACTTCTCTTGTACCAAAACCTTCAAAGATTTTTTCTTCTCTAGATCAGAATCAAAGCTGAAAAGTTTCTCAAATATACAGCTACAGTGCGATGATGATATCTCCCAACTCATACCTTATTTTGAAGATCCTAATTGTCAAAAGTTAGATGTAGGTGTTGCGAACCTACCCTCAAAATTTTAGCATGATCCAAAGGTTAATGAATCGGGGATCGCCAATTTAGTGAGACTGCTGCAATAAAAACGGGAATGAGTTTCTCCCATCTATTCTCTCACTTTTTCTCAATTAACCTAATTCCTTTTATATCCACTTAACCTTGTAATTCTAGTAATTTTTATTGGGCCAATATCCATACTCCCATATTTACTACATGACATCACTTAAATGAGTCCAACAATTAGTCTTATAATACTCCAATATATTTAATATTATTAAACCACCATTTAATCAAATAATATCACAGAGCAACTTAACAATAATTCGCAAAATTGCTCAACTCCAACTAATAATTTTAATTAAATAATTAATTAAATTATCAGGGTGTTACAACTCTCCTTCATTTAGGATATTTTCGTCCTCGAAAATCTACTCGATACCTCCATCCTTAACGCGAACCTCGTATCCAACTCTCTAATCCTTAAACTTCGCGTTTACCAACACTTCGACCACTATCTTTTGACATAGTAACAACTCAATCATGATGTAAATCTACTACGCACATGCTAATCACTTAACACCTTCGTGACATACCCGTCAATATCTTACCAACCTTTTCGGAAACACTCTGACATAACAACTCCCACAGTAGAAATGTAACAATCATAACTCACTTATACTTGGATATACCACGTCACCTCTTAACAACTTTCCCAACACCAAAGCGCATATACAACTTTATTCTCATACGTATATGTATATCAACTATCAACAAAATATCAACAACTATATTCACCATTAGAGTGACATCAACATAGTCAACAAAACTAACTTCGTCATATTATAAGATATTATTCATCACTTACGGTAACCAACAATAACATTTCAATAATGATAAAAAAAATCATTACAACATCAACTTAACTATATAACTCAACAAGCATACCCATAGCTCACCATCAACCAACAATCCACAACAATCTTCTTATAAAGTCCGCAAATATTTACTAGCAAACATAGTGCCCTGGCACAACATCTCTATATCAACCATCCACTAAATCAAGCATGTAAATTAATACACACCATTCTCAAATTCTTATGATGTTTTAATCCTTCACTTCTAACGAGTCGTACACGCATTTGCGTCACATCACACTTCAGTTGCGCAACTCTGATCATCCATCTTAATTCATCGTCCTCATTAAATTTTCCATCGATTATATGGTTTACAAGTTTCAATCTAATCCCAAACTTTCTTTAACATATGTCATAAAATCGTTGTTCACTTGATATTCTCAATCTTTCACTTTGCAACGTAGCTCGCATACAAGCCCACTACTCCGAATTGTTCATTACGTCTTAACTCTCACTCAACGACTCCTCTACTAATTTCACACAAACTGGTGAGCGATTATTCTCGCGATATAACATCCATACTTTTTCACACCATTAAGATAGTAAGACAAATCTATAACATCCAACATAATCTCGTCTACTATTAACAATGGATTGAGGGTGATCAGTTCCTCAATTTGTCAATTAGTATTCGACAACCATAAGGGAGTATAAATTGTCGTAGCAAACTACAATAGTGTTTCCTTAAAACTCGTATTCAAGTTTTCTAAAACACAACATGTTTAATCCTCATTCACCCACCATCCCACGATGATCAATCATTTTCTAACTCGAGATCTGTTGGCATATCAATACATTACAAATCCTTCCACTCTAGTCTGAGTCTTTATCTACATAAAGGATTCTAACAACATTCTTAAAATCTTATTCCTCTACCGAATTTCACAACATAAAAAACACATGTATCTCCACCTCTCAAACTCATTCCAATCACACTCTCAATATTATCATCTTATCTAACAACATTTCATATATATATATATATATATATATATATATATATATATATATATATATATATATATATATATATATATATATATATATATATATATATATATATATATATATATATATATATATATATATATATATATATATATATATATATATATATATATATATATATATATATATATATATATATATATATATATATATATATATATATCTACACAAACAACTATGATATTAATCATCTAAGCTCAACAAGCTACTAACCTCTATAACAGACTTCGTCGTTCTCCAACTTAGAACTGCATCCACCTTGAATGGATCTACATACATTTTCACTTGGAAATAAAATTACTCAAGAGAACTCTTCTCCCAAAACTATAACATACACCCTGACAACTTAGCATAAATCTTCCTCCTTTTCGACACCGTAAATTCCACACAACTTCGTACTATCGTCTTTCGTTCTAATTAATAACACCAAAGCTTTCCAAATGATACCTTTTATTTCACAAATTACTTTAAATAAATCTTCCAATTGCTCATTTAATTCACCCAACTCGGACGCTGACGTCCCGTACAACACTGAAGAACAAGTCTAGTCCCAAAGACAAGCTTAACAACAAACTACACTTACTTCCAATATCATCACGTGATAAATGAATATATTACAGATACTGGAACCATTTTTAAAATAAATCTCATTTTGTTAGCTTTCTAACGCTTTGAACGGAACTCAAATCGGATGCCCGAAACTCTAGTTATGAATTTTCGAAGTCCCACAATAATTATGCAGTTTCCTGTGATTCGCTTACGGAAATTTCACTCTGAAACTCATTTGTCTTCAACTTAGACATATTCCAAACAACTCTTAACATATCTCGTGCTCCCAAACTTCTTATAACTTGAGAGATGCATTCCTTCGTCAAAGTTCAGGTTCCAAAACACCAGGGCAACAATTCTTTTCGCAACGCTACTCACTTCTTCAAGTTTCGACTCAGACTCGCGATTCACAACAACTTATCAACGTCAATTACTTCCGACAATCACTTATGTGATCCCAACACAAAAGTTATATCAACTTTATTACTCCATCATTATTCAAACATCGACATCTTACACTTGCTTCGTAAATCAACAAATATTACATCGCTCTTCATTCTTCGAGAAGTAAGCACCAACAATGTCTGATCAATTTCTCTCAAGGTGCTCTAACTCGACTAACAACAAGACCTTGAATCCAAGTCACCTTCAAATTTGGGAACAATAAGACTCCAACAATTCTTGATTGTCGTTGTCGGCAGCACACCGAACCAACACCTTTCAATTGAACATATCCGAGAAGCAAAGCTTCTCCCCCACTTATCTTCAACCAACTTCATGCAATTAAGGAAAACAAGTACCGACAATGTTTCGCACACTAAGGAACAAACAACATTAGATAACTTGGTCGGATAGACCGACCTGCTCTGATACCACTAATGTAACACCCAATTTTTACCCGGCAGATAATAAGAAAATCAGAGTTCAACATAAATAGGATGCTACATTTTCAACTAAAAATCAATCTTCATTTTCGCATACAAACAGATACATAACACTTAAACTCGGATGAACCGATAACAATCTAATTTATTCTTCAAAATCAAACAACTTTTTATTGATAAGCAACGGAATATACATACTCAACTTCAATTCACTTAACATCTTTTATTCAACTAAAACAACCTCAAGAAAACAATTATTTCATGTAATCACTTAACAATTCAGCAACTGAAATAATAATCAACAACTAAACATCAAGCGTTCATCTCCCCGAGTGCTACGTATCAGAGCGACAACACCGACTCGAACTAATAAGGCTAAGAAAATCTTCATTCTTGAATACCTGCGCTTGCCAACAGAGGGCAACATTACAACAGAAGGGGTGAGATATCAACCAATATAAACACGTGTATGATAAACAATAAATTGGGTTAGATCATAAAAATATCACCACTTTATAACAACAATTATGCAACAACCAACAAACGTCTTAATAACAACATCAACTCTAATCAACTAACACCTCAACATAACAACTTATGATATACAACTTCGATTTATCACAACTTAACACCAACAACAACTTTAACACACAACTCAAGATGCGACTCAACTATGCAACTCAACATAATGCGTATGCATGTGGTACCATTGGAGCAGAACTCCCATCTCAAAAATTTGCCAATTAATAGAGGCATCAACAAGACATAGCCTTCATCTCAAAATTCGCCAATACAGGTCATCTCAACGAGCATAAGCTCCATCTCAAAAATGCAATGTATGCGACACAACCATGAATGTAATAACAACACCCAAGTTAACAACATCTCAGATCATCTCAAAAACATCTCAAATTAACATCTCAAAAACATCTCAAATACTCAACATCTCAAATACTCAACATCTCAAGAACATCTCAAATAATCAACATCTCAGATCATCATAATAATTCATCGAACATCATTTATTTATTATAAATCATCAGCACAACATATAAACAACAACATATTCAACAACAACAATGTATTCGACAACGACTCATTCACAACAATAACCAACAACACAATTCCATAAACCGGAACCATTCAACTTAATTAGAATTCACCTGCAAATCAAATTTATTCTACATAATTCTAACAAAACAAAACAACTAAAAATACTTATATGTATATACGACTTACTCCGACAATTTCAACTAATTCCGGTTAACTACTTTTATCGCCTAAATCTACAAATTCGGCTAATCAGTATTGTTTTATATACTATTATTACTACTATTTATTTATACTGCTACTAATCAATTTATTCTACTAAATTACGCTACCTATGTTATTTAGCTTACTGCTATTATCGGTCTCCGCCAAAACTACTTGTTTGCTATCTACAACTTCTATTACTACAACTTCCTGTCAATGACAAATATTAGTTATAAACCAAAACCAATTTCAACTTATTCCTCCTGTTATTGAAATTCTCCGTTATACTTTATGTATGATAATTTGCAATTTCTACATCTACTAATACTTCCTAACAATAATCAGCTAAATTATTCCACACACTATTATTTCTGCTACTCTTACATATACATCCTGCTATTCATTTGACTAAAGCATTACAATTTATTCCTGCAACTTCTTTAATCCAATATAATACTAAATTATTTTACTAATTATATTAACTTATTAATAATATAAGATATGACACAGTCTTTCCACCACGCCTATATGTTCTTTCGAGCCTCATCTCAGGACAACAACTAAATAATAGCCATAACAACATCATAACAGAAATACGATTCAAATAAATTACAGAACAACTTCATCAGCACATTATGAACATTCACTGACAACTAAAATTGCAGGACTGATAATCTTCATAGAATCACAATATAACCGAATCGACAATAATTCATGGCACAAATTTATACAATCCAACCCCACATATGGTTTATCATATACCCGGTTATAGAGATTGAACCCCACCCTTACCTGGTTTGGATTGAATGTAACTCTAAGGGTCTCTGATTGAATCTCCTCTTATCCGCTTGGTGTAACTTCCACGTATCCCTCTTCTTCTCCTCAAAACCCTTATTTTTCTCTTCTCTGCAACTTCTCTTGTACCAAAACCTTCCAAGATTTTTTTCTCTCTAGATCAGAATCAAAGCTGAAAAGTTTCTCAAATATACAGCTACAATGCTATGATGATATCTCCCAACTCAGACCTTATTTTGAAGATCCCAACGGTCAAAAGTTATATGTAGGTGTTGCGAACCTACCCTCAAAATTTGAGCATGATCAAAAGGTTAATGAATCGGGGATCGCCAATTTAGTGAGACTGCTGCAATAAAAAGGGGAATGAGTTTCTCCCATCTATTCTCTCACTTTTTCTCAATTAACCTAATTCCTTTTATATCCACTTAACCTTGTAATTCTAGTAATTTTTATTGGGCCAATATCCACACTCCCATATTTACTACATGACATCACTTAAATGAGTCCAACAATTAATCTTATAATGCTCCAATATATTTAATATTATTAAACCACCATTTAATCAAATAATATCACAAAGCAACTTAACAATAATTTGCAACATTGCTCAACTCCAACTAATAATTTTAATTAAATAATTAATTAAATTATCAGGGCGTTACACTGATTCTGTCTTCTTTCCTTTATTATTTTTTGCCATCACTTTTACTTTTCATGAATCAAAAAGACCAAAAATATTTTCTTAAACAAAACTTATTTCTTTTCTTAAACGAAACAAACATTTTACATTTTTTGTACACTCTTATCCATTCAATGTGGTTGTAATAGTAACTTAGGATTTAATTTGCAATCCCCAATTGAAAATTTGTACACCCCATCCCCCTAATGATTGTAATAGCGTATAATCTTTACTTCCCGCACTTTTATTGCTTTCATATATTGTTAGTAATTAGGGTGTGTATGGAAAGATTAAAACCAATGTTTAGAAAACCCTAATTCAAGACAAAATTATGCATGCAATCAAATACACTTGCACTCTAGCACCCCTAGGTTTATTCCACTTGTTGCCTTACAAAAATGGTCATGTTATGCATGTGGGATGTCTTAGCATAAACCAATCAAAAATACAAGATCATAGTCCCTCGATGACGCTATCAAAGTTGTCTTTCAAAATGATCTTAGTTCCTAAAAAGAAAAACGCTAAGTCATCTCACAACATTACTATCATGATTATACGAAGACCCGCGCCAGTCCCTTCAAATCCAACGATGGGGCTTCTTACCAAAACAATGGTAAGATAGCAACGTCTAAAGGAGGAGGAAAAGAACACCTAAGACCTTTTGAGTAGGTAGATTGCTCCTAATTATTTGCTCAAATTCAAAACAAACATCCTTTCTATTTTCACAAACACCAACACTTTCCAAACATCTTTCAAAACTTGAAAACATTCTCAAAAGATCAACACTTTGTATACATTATTACGAACGAGAATCATTACAAAGTTTGCCTAAACGATGGCACCTTTTCAAAATACTTTCAAAAACCACACAAAGCACAAACAAAAGCAAGTGATCTAGCAAGTAACTTAGAGCCCATGGAAAACCATGGATGAAAAGGGTGCTAATACCTTCCCTTTTCATAATCTACCCCCCGAACTCAAGAAAACATCTCTAAAGGTCTTTCCTGTGCTTTTTCACCTTTCCTTTTTTGGATAAAAGAAAAGTCGGTGGCGGCTCTTGCTAAACCGCAACATTTGTAAACACAAACGCAAAACCTCAAGTCAGTTCTCCCACCGTATCACACTGGTGGACTAAAACCCCGAAAGGATGGTCCATGGAAAAGTTAGGGATTTAAAACGTACGACTATGTCCCGTCACTTGTCTATCAGTGGAAGACTTATACCTTGATCAACATTCATTAAGAGCACTAGAATCGAGAAACGGTTCAGATACGATCCAGATACAAATGTCATTATGCTACTTATTCAAGATTTTTATACATCGAGAAACGATTCAGATACGATCCAGATACGGATGTCATTATGCTACTTATTCAAGATTTTCATACATAGAGAAACGGTTCAGATACGATCCGGATACGGGTGTCATTCTGCTACTTATTCAAGATTTTCATACATTGAGAAACAATTCAGGTACGATCCAGAGATGGATGTTATCCTTATACTTATTCCAGACTGCTCATCTAGAAACAGTTCAGGTACGATCCAGAGACGGATGTTATCCTGGTACTTATTCCAGATTTCTCTTCTAGAAACAGTTCAGTTCAAATATGATCCAGAGATGGATGTGATTCTGACACTCATTCGACACATGTTTCAGATACAGTTCATATACACTCCAGATACGAATATCGTTCTAACACTCATTCAACACATATTTCAAGTACAGTTCAGATACGATCCAGAGACGGATATCATCCTGACACTCATTAAATACATGTTCAAGTACAATCACGACATAGATCCATCCACAAAATCTCCACATGTACTTTTTCCAGCATGGTACAAGGGGCAGAGACAGTTGGAAGCGAAGTCACTCTCACATACAAGCCAGTGATACCTATATTCCCCACAGAGCCGAGACAACCAAGGTCCGAACTCCGTATCCCCAAACTGGAATCACTTCCCCAGCAGAAAGCTGATATCTGCATTCCCCAGTCGAGTTTTATAACCATAAGTAGTTTATAAAGCCATCTCCCGAGAAGAGTTTATTTCTCTGACAGCGGAAGCTCAATCTCCAACAGAGCTCTTCTCTCCAGCAATGGAAGTTCATCCCCAGCTGAGTTTATTTCTCTAAATCAGCAGATCTTCCAACAGAGTGTCTCTCTTCCCCATGAAGTCATTCCCCCGCAGGATTATTCTCAGACAAAGTCTCTCCCGGCAGAATATTCTCAAGCAGAATGGATGTAAATCTCCTGCTAATCCTCTTTGATCACTATCCCCAGCGAAAATGAAGAACTAAACTCCTTATACTCTCCAGCAGCAGTCTAGGATTTATTTTCCCTAGCTAGAGAATATCACAAGAGCATTGCATATCCATACATCATGGCATGTGCATACATATTATACAACATAATCTCATTTATTTTGAGAACATCATTACTCAATACATTTCATACATCATGACATTACATACGACTAACTCTTTACCTTTCAGGGAAAGATGCAATCATGTTCTCACGAGTTCTCTCTGGTTCAGTCATACCGACACCAAGGTTTCTATTCCAGTTAAAGATATTCCAACACTTTTCAAAATTTTCTCTGGTTCAGTCAAACTGACACTAAGGTTTCTATTCTAGTTGAAGATGTTCTAAGACTTTCGTCTGGGTCAGCCGAATCGCCGCTAGGATTCCCCTGATTTCTATGCCAGTCAAAGTTAATCTGAGACCTCTCTTGGGTTCAGTCAAATCAATACTAAGATTTCTCTCCCAGTTGAAGACATCTCGAGTTCTCTTTGGTTCAGTCAATCCGACATCAAGGTTTCTATTCCAGTTGAAGATATTCCAACACTTTTCAAGATTTTCTCTGGTTCAGTCAAACCGACACTAAGGTTTATATTCTAGTTTAATATGTTCTAAGACTTTCGTTTGGGTCAGTCGAATCGCCACTAAAATTCCCCTGATTTTTTTGCCAGTCAAAGTTAATCTGAGACCTCTCATGGGATCAGTCAAATAGATACTAAGATTTCTCTCCTAGTTAAAGTTCTCACAAATTTTCTCTAGTTCAGTCAAACCGACACTAAGGTTTCTATTCTAGTTGAAGATGTTCTAAGACTTTTGTCTGGGTCAGCCGAATCGCCGCTAAGATTCCCCTGATTTCTATGCCAGTCAAAGTTATTCCGATACCTCTCCCAGGTTCAGTCAAATCGGTACTAAGATTTCTCTCCCAGTTGAAGACAACTCGAGACCTTTCCCTGGTTCAGTCAAATCGATACTAAGATTTCTATTCCAGTTAAAGAAGCTATGAAGCCCGGAAATCGACCGAATAATACCTTGATTTCTCCAAAATACTATGAAGCCTGGAATCGACCAGCTATTGGTATATCTCAAATTCAAGCTATGAAGCCCGGAAATCGACTGGATAATATCTTGATTTCTCCAAAATTTTATGAAGCCTGGAATCGACCAGATAGTGGTATAAGACACCGTAAAGCCTGGCGCACGACCAGATAACGGTATAAGACGCTGTGAAGACTGGAGCATGACCATATAACGGCAAGAGACACTGTGAAACCTAGAACACGACCAAATAATAGTATAAGGTACTGCGAAGCTTGGAATTCGACCAAATAGCAGTTTACTTGGCTAATTACTATGAAGCCTGAAAACGACCGGATATTAGTATGCCTTAAATTCAAGTTGAAACCCATATGCGACTGGATAACCACTTAATTTCTTCTAAAGCCTGGAACACGACCAAATAAGAATTGGGAAATTGAAAAGCCTGGAGCACGAACAAATAGCAAGTGTAATCTCATCTCCACAGTAAGTCATCGTGAAACCTGGAGCACGACCAGATAGCAGTTAATCTTATTATCCTCAGCAAATCACTGTAAATCTTGGAGCACGACCAGATAGTAGTTCATTTTCATCTCCTCGACTAAGAAGATGATTCCCCAGTAGAGTAATGGAAAACTGAAGCTCCTAAAATTCTATTTCTCCCAAGACAGAGACCAACATTCCTCAGCATATTCCTCCTCAACGACAGGAACATGAATTCTCATTAAAGGAATATCTCGGGAAATCAACATCCTCTAGACGACATCTTTAAGCCCATCTCCGATGATTCTCCGTCATATCTTCCGGATGGCATCTTTAAGACCATCTCCGGTGACCTTCCGTCATCTCCTCCAAATGGAATCTGGAAGCCCATTCCCGATACTACATACACAGTCCAGCACCATCTCAGACGAGTGCAAATTTCTAGGCACTCTAGTGTTCAATCATCTTCCACCTTCAGATTATGAAAGGCAGACAACCAATCACATCCTCAGGTTTAAGAAGATTGAATAGGGGAAGCTATTGTACCCAAAAAATTTCCCTCTCATTTTACTCAACATATGCCCATTGAGATCTCCAAATTGCTCAAGGATGCCCAAGAGTTGACCAGACAAACTCTCTCCTAGGACAATGTACCTCAAACTAGGGTTTCCATTTTCATCAGGATGTGGGAACTCCAAAGGTCCCAAATTCCTTCCATGGTCCCAATATGTTCTCAAGATCATACATGTCAAGTTTCATGCCTTGCACAAGAAGTTTGCTCAGCCAACTGCTCAGATGCCTGAAAATTAACTGTACTAGGTCAAAAGTTAATTGTGGCCCACATACAGTCAAACTTCAAGATTTTTGGTCAACACCAACATTTTGAAGAGATATCCATCATTTGATCAATGGTTGATAATGATTCCTCAAAGAGTGCCCCCAAATTCATCAAAACCCAAAAGTTGCTAAATTAGGGTTTCACAGGAAAAGTCAACCAAACTTTGACCAAGCATAACTTCTTCATACTATATCAGAAATTTTCCATCCAATGCTCATTTTTAAGAGGATTCAATTACATACAATTCATATTCATCCCCCAAGTTCAAAATATACACTCATCAAAAGATATGAATTTCTACATTATAGGTCCTTTTGAAAAGTCAACAAAAATACATTTTGGGTCAAAGCTTCTTACATGAACATGGAGGATCCAAGTGAGATAAAACCAAAAGGGTTGTTTAAAGGACATCCTAAACTTTCTAAAAAGTCCAAGAACACCCTCTTAGGGTTAAAATTGAGGGAGATATGTATTGTCAAAATTGACCAATTTTTGGAAATGTGCATGAAGTCAACATTGATCAAAATGACTTTTTTTTCAAATGGGCCCATGTTTTCTTGTTTGAAACTTGTTCCTAAGATGTCCCACGACCCCTGAGATTATCTACCTATTATTTTATTATTTTTATTATTTATTTTGATTTTTTATCCATTTAAATCAAAATAAATCAATTTAAATAGTAGAATAATCAAATAAAATCAAAGATTTGATTTTATGAGCATATTATGAGTCCATGAACAACTAGCAAATAAAAAAATCCGTGTAAGAGCTAATTGACTTAAAAAGATCTTAATTTAGTCTATTTTGGAAACAAATCATACAAGGTAAATAATGAAATCAAATCTCCATAATTTGCAAAGATATGATCAGTTTTTGTTGACCTAAATCATTCTATGATATATACACAACATTTCCAAAGCATAAGGGAGGTTTTTGGGTCGTGAAAACAAGGAGGTCAACTTTATTTTTTTGTCAAAAAATGTGCTGATCACATATTCCTCCATAGACTGATTCCAGTAATTCCAAGGCCAGTAATCCGTTCCTGGACATTTCTTGAAGCTATTCTAATCGTCCTCAAGCCTTAAAACCTTCAGAAATCATGCCTCACAGTGCCATGGTTTGCATCTTTTTTCAAGATTCGTTTTCAATAATTTATCCATCATAAACATGTTTTGATTACATATCCATGCTTGCTATTATATTTGCAATGTTTTTGATTGGTTTGATTGAAGTTTAAGTGCAGGAATGGCACAATGCCATTGTTAGGGTTTTGTGGTTCCAAATTGGGAATTCCATATAGAGGCAAAATTGGACAAAATCAGGGGTACTATCATGCTTAGAAGATGATTTGCAATTGATCCATGTCTTTGGTTTGAATTTATTCCGCTTGTGCTGTGTTTTTGAATTTTACAGGTTTATGGCTACGAACAAAATCTGTCACTATAGCTTTTAGTGACGGAAATGACTGTAGGTAAAAGTGTGGCCAAAAACAATAATTATGGGGAAGAAGACAATTAGGTGGAAAAATCCCATTGGGTGATTTGAATCACGCGCGCGTTTGGAAAATGCCACTTTATTTCCTTTATATTTTATTTATGTTATTATATTTACAACTAACCATCCCAACACATATGGCAAATGTGCAGGCGGTGAAGCAAAGGGTTCTGGGTTCGATTCCAAAATCTAACATTTTCATATTTTCCAATTTCTTTGTCCCAGATCCCGCGAGCCTCACCTCCAAAAGGGCCATCATGCATCCTCAAATCCACGCCATCAGATCATATCCTGGCCAGATCTAACGCCTCAAGCATGCAGGTGCGTGGTGGACCTCCTGAAGGCCAGTTGCACTGAATCCCCACGTGGGCAAATGGGCCTATAATTTTGGGCTTAACAATTCCATTCCACCCCCCAAGTTGCTACTTCACCAGGCCCAGTTTAATTTTTCTTTGTAATTTCTTTTATTTATTTTAATTATTTGTTTAATTAATTTACAAAAAAACAAAATCAATATTTTTATTAAATCAAAAAATCACAAAAACATTAAAATTAGATCTTTTCATAAAATATTTTATTTCATTAAATTAATTAGATTAATTTAATTAGGGAAATTTAAATTCTTATTTTCATAATTAAAATCAATTAGAAAATTAGGGTTAATTTGCAAACAGTTAATTTTCTCAATCAAAAAATAACAAAATATTTTCTGTGATTCCCTTTGAATTTAAACTTTGATTCCCGTATTTAATTCTCACGCGTAATATTTTATTTGTTTTAATTCCAATTATTGTATTTGCTTTGAGGTTGTAATAGTTTTTACTAGGATTTTATTTACCGCATATTATTTACTGTTTCAATTCCCCAAGTTTGGTCATGTAACCCCCTCCCCAAAGCCTTGTAATAGCGTAGATTTATTTTTCCGTATTTTATTTTTGCAAACTATAAACTGCTTAGAAGTATGTTAATAGGATTGTATGGAAAGACAAACTGAAAATTAATACAGTAGAAAACCCTAAATGTGCAAAGATAAATTAACTGAAAAAATACACTCGGACATGCTCACTCTTAAGGTTTACTCCACTTCGGTTGCCTTTGGTAAACGGTCATGAAGTATAGGGTTTGTTAGTGGTTGTCCTCTAGCTCCGAAAGATCTAAAATGACCCATTCAGATGTTGCCTCGGAAAAAGATCTTTAAGGCTTTAGGATGATTACTAACATTTCCTAACATTGCTTTTGTGATCGTATTTGTCCCTTCGAGTGTCCCTAAAAAACTCCAACGATGATACTACCTATTTCTCAATAATGGGATAACATTGTCTAAAAGGAAAACGAACATAAATTTTTCGAGTAGGTAGATTAGTTCCTAGGTACTTGCTCAAACAAACAATTTTTTCTCACACAAACACTTTCCAAAGATAGTTTTCAAAACAACTTCATAACACTCTTGAGGACAGAAACAAGGGTTAAAACGAAGTAAAACAAGAATTTTCAAAGCAAGCACACACAAGCAATTTCAAAATGAGCAAGTACCTAAGAGCCCGTGGAAAACCACAGATAAAAAGGGTGCTAACACCTTCTCTTTCTATAATCTACCCCCGTACTCAGAAACATCTCGAAAAAGGTTTTTTCTGTTCTTTTTCCTTTTCCTGATTGGATAAAATAAAAGTCGGTGGCGACTCTTGCTTACCGCGACATTTTGCAAACAAAAAACGCAAACCAGTATTAACAGACGGTTCTGCCACCGTATCACACTTACAAAGGTAAGACTTTCAGTCACGAATCAATATGCAGGAATGAGAAATAAAAAGAGGCATGATGTTACCTAACAGACAAGGTATGTTGCCTCTCCAATGTGCATAAGATAAGAAAACTCTACTGAACGCCTCCTTGAACCTCCTCAATTAACCATCATTAGGCATACCTGGGTTATGTCAATGATCGATCGCAAGATCATAGCACAAGTGTCCACAAGATAAATGGAATGCTTGGTGTATGGGAGTTAAATCAGGTTATGATTAACCAAGGGGTGTACTTGATTAATCTCGTGAGAGTAAGTGCTCCTACCCTTAACCATGAGTCCTTTTTTGCATTGAGCACTTGGTATATAGACCAAAGTGATTGATTCGGGTTATGATTAACCAAGGGAAAAACTTGATTAATCTCGTGAGAATGGCCATGCCCAAACTCAACTATGAGACCCTTTTGGTGCATGGAAACACTTGGTATACGGACCAAAGTGATTGATTCAAGTTATGATTAATCAAGGGAAAAAACTGGATTAATCTCGTGAGAATGGCCATGCCCAAACTCAACTATGAGACCCTTTAAGAAAATGCTTGGTATATGGACCAAGAGGAGAGAAGAGAGTTGCTTCAATGCATAAGATAAAAATTAAAAGCCCATACAAGGTGGCTATATGCATGCTACTAGAAAGAGGGACTAATGTGGCACTAATATTCTAAACGACCAATTGGAACAACCGATCGAATAGTTGTCGCTGTAGAAAAACCCAGGACCAAACTATGAATGTATGCAAGTGTGTATTTGTAGGTGGGTACCTTTTTATTAATGATGAGCCCAAGAGGAGGCCTTTTATTTTAATTGAACAAAATATGCATAATAGCAATAATAAAAACATATAAAGAAATAACAAAGAAAATAAAATTCTAAGATATTACAAACCATGTGGGAATGGGGGTACAAGTTTATGAATGAGGATGTATCGAATCGATAATACGATTAAAAGTCTAAATAAACAAACAATACAATCCAATTGAAATAATTAAAATAAATAATTAAATTAAATAATCCTATTTAATAAAATTAATTAATAAATCAATTAATAATATTAAATAATATTTCTTAATTTAATTAATCATTTAAAACAAATGCATTTTTTTAATTTTATTTTGATAGAAATAATAACTAAACAAAATAATACAAAAAAAAAGAGAAAGTAAATGGGCCTAAAATAATAGAAAATAAGGGGGTTTTGAAAAGCGTTTCGTCCAGGCCCAAAGACAAAGGCCAAGCATTGGATGAGGGTCCGTGTGATCCTGTGCGGTCAGCCAGTGAGGATGCAACATGGATGCGCAATCCTGAGCGTTGGTGTTGGCTCCCAAATTCGACACTAACTATATTTGGTCTTTTGGGCCAAATAAGTGGAATGAACCAAGCTAGGAAGTATGATTCGACACATGAAATAACTTAAGAAAAAAGATTTAAGTTATGTTGTAATCTTCGACCAAGGGCTCATTCGACTGAAGAAGACTTATGCCACTCGACTAAAAGAAAGTATTCCCACTTTGACACATGATACGAGGACTATTTGAATTTTGAATTATTGGAGAGAAAGACAGTTTTCGCCAGCGTTTAAGAAGAGGCAACATGGCCAAAAGCTATGGGTCGAGGGACATGCAGAAGACACTTGTCTTCATCCTAGCGCAGAATGTTCCCTCGACGGTTACCTACTTTTAGTATAAATTAAGAAACTTGTGTAATTTTCAAGTGTGTTGAACCTATTGTACTAAGTCACTCAAATATTATCCAAGTAACTACTGTGCGAGAAAGGATAAAGCTGAGCAATGTACGTTGGAAACACCTTTTTTCCGTAATGAAAGTCTTTTACACTACTTTACTTTTATCCTGCAAAGTTATCTTTTTTACTTCTTTTACTTGCATTTCTATACTTCTGCTTACTTTTAAACAATCTCAAACATCCTCTCTCTAGGTCGAACGTGCGTTCTTCCTTCTTACCCATTTTACATAAAAATTAGCATATGTCCTGGGATTAGTTTGATCGATCCCGTAAGTAAACCAAAAAAAACTTACCTTTTTGGAGATCAGCGGTTGTTTACTAAAAACAACGGTAAACAAATTGGCACACCTGGTGGGACGTTGCTAATTTTTTATGTTACTGGGTTTTCCTGTACAGTTATAATATTGCATGTTATTAAGGAGTGGTAGAGTAACCAAAAAATATACTGTTAGGAAGGAAAATAGAGAGAGTAGTATGGCTAACGAGCCAACCCATGGAGAAATACCTCCACCAATCACAGGGACAGCGGTTACTACTGCTGTCGAAGGGAATATCCCAACTTCTGTTGGATCAATGCCAGCGTTAACCACAAATCAAACTGGACCCTTACTTTTGTATGTGGGTCCAAGAGGTCCTTTGGGAACGCCTCCACCAAGGATAAATCTAGGATCTCGATCAACTGTACCCCCAGGCTTTTCGACAACCTGGATGGGTCGAGAACAACCATATGGCATGCCAACTACTGAAATGGCTAGCCTTATGAATGCTGCGCCCACTTTTTCAGAACCTTTGGTGAATGCAACATCGCCATTACAAGGGTCTGGAGCTAGCAGAAACCAAATTTTGGGAGGGCCATCTCACATGATACCAAGCCTCACAAATGTTTCGACATCAATTTTGAGGCAACAAATGGACGAAAGTAATCATGAAATGGTACAAATGTTAGTACAAACTCTAAGTACAGTGCTAAATCCCCTCATTCAGACTACTACACAGTCGAATCAACAGATGACAGCGTAAATGACGCGCATGGTTGAATTCTTTGGGATACCCCAAGTTGTTCGACAACCCCAGAGGGTACCAATAAGGGTAAATCAAGGGGTAATTATGGAAGAAGATTTGACCGTTAATCCAAACCCCCCAGGTTCCTAGGGTGGAAGTAGAACAACCAAGGATAGAGATACCATGAAACCTTCGAGAAATCGATCAAGGCGTTATTATGGCTAATAGAAACCAAAACGCTGACGAATTAATACAGCAAGTTCGACACCAGAACTATGGGACGGACAATAATTTAACCGCCATGATCGAGAGGATCATGCTTCAAAACGGGATGAATGTTGGTTTTCACAGACCAAACTTTGCATCCTCATTGTCAGAGTATATTCTACAAACAGACTTACCACCTAGGGGAAAAGTCCCAAAGTTCACTAAATTTTCAGGGGATACGACAGAGTCGACTGTCGAGCATGTGGCTAGATATTTGATCGATGCCGGAGAAATAGCAAATAACGAAAACCTTAGAATCAAATATTTCCCAAGTTCCCTGACAAAGAATGCTTTCACTTGGTTCATTACTCTCCCAGCCAATTCGATCCACAACTGGAACCAATTAGAAAGATTGTTCCATGAACAATTTTACATGGGTCAAACCAAGATAAGTCTAAAAGAGTTGGCTAGTGTGAAGAGAAGGTTCACAAAGCCAATTGATGAATATTTAAATAGGTTTCGATTACCTAAAGCCAGATGCTTTACCCAAGTGCCTGAGCATGAATTAGTCGAAATAGCAGCGGGGGGCCTGGATTATTCGATTAGGAAAAAGTTAGATACACAATACCTAAGAGATATGGTCTAACTTGCTGATAGAGTTCGACAAGTAGAACGCCTTAAAGCTAAAAAAGCTAAAACTTCCAAAACTCATCGACGAGAAAGGGTAGCTTATGTCAAAATGGATGATAACGATCTGGAGACATACAACGATCCTATAGATGTCGAAGAAGGCGAAATTGATTTAGCTGAATTAAAACAAGGACCACTATATTCTTGTAAATTGCTAGTGCCATCAAATGGGGAAAATCCTGTAGAACCTGAGAAAAACAGTGATAAATTTCCTAAGAAAACTTATAGTTTCGACATATCCAAGTGTGACGAAATATTCGATCTATTAGTTAAAGATGGACAGATGATAGTGCCCTCAGGGGCCAAATTGCCTCCTTTAGACTAGAGAAAGAAAAGAGGTTTTTGTAAATACCATAATTTTTTGGGACATAAAACCTCACAATGTTTCCTTTTCAGGGATCTCGTTCAACAGGCGCTGAAGGAAGGAAGGCTAAAATTTGCTGATAAACCAGCAATGAAGATCGACACAAACCCACTGCAGGCAAAGGCACATTATGCCGAACCAATTGGCATTCATATGGTGGAGGTGTCTGAAGATTTCATCATAAAACCCATCTTCGGAAGTTTCACTGGAACATCTCTAGGAAAACTATTGAAGGGGTGAGAAAGGCCACTGAAGGCCTGGATTTAAAAAAAGAAGTTGGCCAAGGGTCGAACAAGAAGGCTGCTGAAAGCCTGAAACCGATCAAACGGGTTACTGAAGACCCAAACAAAATCAAAGGAGTTGCTGAAAACCTCAGCAAAAGAACCACCACAGGTTCTTATTTGGCTGCTGCAAAGGGCTCGACAGAGGACTTGGAGGCCAAAATGCAGAAGATGAACTTGGATGCCAAAAGCAACGTGCAGGTTAACATGGTTGAAGTCTCTGGAGCCAAAGCTTCAGAGGAAGCCATTCGACAAGAAGAAGTAAACAAAACTGCATTCCCAAAGGAGGATGAAGATTTGGCAGATTTTCTGCATAAGTTCCAGAAGAAGAAATCGGAAGTAATGCTATGCCCTAGATGTAGCTCTATTTTCGATAAGAAAGCCACTGAACACATACAAGTGATGCGGGTTGTAAAAGCAAAATAGGGCACCAATGCCCAACAAAGAATGAGTTCAGAAATTCAATTTGACCCCCGAAGGGGGCATCAACAAAACCCATGAATCAGGAAAGGAGGCCATCAACTTTTAGGCCTCAAACTAATGTGCCTACAGGTACTTGGCTAAATACCATGGGAAGGAAGCGACCAAATGAAGAAAGATGGCAGGCATTCGACGTACCAAGAGGTTCTTCACTAGATTACAGAAAGGAGTACCATGCTTCTGCGTCGAACAAAATGACCCATGTGTCGAGCAATTACAAAGGAAAGAATCCTATGTCTCGTTCGCAATGGAGAAGGTTCCAAAGAAGGCAAAAGGCCGAGAAAGAGGAAGCTAGACCTCATCCAGAAGTTAGCACTAATGTGCAGAAAAAACAAAGGAAGCCTCTGGAGAGAAATCATGTGCCCTGGGCGGAAGAGTGTGGGTCGAACGATGAAGATGACTCCGAATCTAGTGACAGTTTAGACATCATGGTGAATGTCATATCTGTGTTGCCCAAAGAATACAACCGTGAGGTCAAAGTCGAAGAAACTGACCTAATGGTTGAATAAGAGCTGGCTAGACACAAGCCATTATGTTACTATATTATGAACAATGGATGCGTGGAAGAACAAAACACATTTTTTGAACCACCAACAGAGGCAATGAAGAGCCACCTGAAACCCTTGTTCATTAGAGCAAAGGTTAGGGAGGTAACCATAAACAAAATTCTGGTTGATTGTGGGGCAACCATCAATATCATACCACAATTCATGCTAGAAAAGCTAGGTAAGGGGGATGCTGACATAAAGCCACATAACATGGTTTTATCCAACTATGAAGGGGGCATTGACACCACAATGGGTGTCATTCAACTAGACCTCAAAGTGGGCTCAATCCTTGGACCCACCATGTTCATGGTTATTTCAGCAAAGCCCAACTACAATCTACTCCTTGGTCGGGAGTGGATACATGGCATTGGAGCAGTGACATCTTCGATGCACCAAAGGGTCACAATATGGCGCCCCGACGGCATTGTGGAGAACATTGAAGCAGATTAGAGTTATTACTTGGGTGAAATTAACAGTGTCAGAAAGCACGATTTCGATAGAAATTTGGCTCACATAGGGCCATGTAACCCACCAGAGTTTGATTTAACTCCAACTCCTAATGCGTTCTGCTCCCTATACCTACACTCCAATTACGGCTTTCAGTGGGATAGAGAAGACTTATCCAACATCGACTTTGGAGGAGTCAGTGATATACGGCCAACAGGCTGGGGAAGCGAGTTTGATGATAATGACTGAGTCATCAACTCTCCAAAAGATTTTGGCATATGTGGCCGAAAACAGAATGATAGCGGCCTTAGAGGCTGAAGTTAAATATGTGGCTTTCGAAGCCAATGAACAAGTCCTTTCGAAGATAGGGCCTGGGAAAGATTTCGACCCAGAGCCTCCCGACTTAGGAGTGGAAGACTTTCGAGACCAGAGGTTAGACGCCATCTATGACGATGAACCTCTAGGTTTCGAGAAGGACCCGCTGTCGAACAATGTCAGAATGTTGGTGCAAGATCCTCTAGAAGAGGTAAATCTAGGCGAAGGTCCTGTGAATAGGCCCACATACATAAGCACAAAAATGGATCCAGGACTCAGGATTGAAATGATCAAATTACTGAAAGAGTTTAAGGATTGCTTTGCGTGGGACTATGACGAGATGCCTGGTCTCGACAGAGGATTGGTAGAACTGCAGTTACCAATAAAGCCTAAAAATAAACCCGTTAAGCAGACTCCAAGATGGTTTGCACCAGAGATTTTATCAAAAATCAAAACGGAAGTCGAAAGGTTGCTGAGATGCAAGTTCATAAGAACGACCAAGTACGTCGAATGGATTGCAAATATTGTACCTGTTATAAAGAAAAATGGTACCTTGAGGGTGTGTGTTGTACCCCAAAATTTTCCCTCTCATTTCATCAACACTTTCTCATCACAAGACTCTTGGAATTCAGGATCAAGCCAGGGTTTGCTCTGCTCAAGACCCCTCCTTGCACTGTTAACCCATATTAGGCTTTGAGTTTGCACAAGGATATTTTGACCTACAATACCAAAATTGACTTTCATGCTTCATGTTGGGTTCACAAGTTTGCCCATACCAAGTTTCAAGCCTTGATTCAAATCTTTGCCCAGTCAATTGGACAATTGACTTAGAAATCAGCTGTATTGGGGAAAAAGTCAATTGTGGCCAATTGACAGTCAAACCTCGTGAAATTTGACCCACATTAACATTATGAACTCATATGAACCATTTGATCAAGTTTGGGCCACAATTCCACAAGAAATTTGATCAGATCACCAAAAGGGCAAAATGGTCATTTTTAGGGTTTTGACTGCACAAAGGCAATTTTTGACTGTTTGACCTAACCAATGGCAAACCAAGCTCACATATGGACTCAAGGACTCAATGGCATTGTCTTGACCCATTCAACAAGTTCAAAAGATCTCAAGTGCATAGGATTGACAGATGAATTTTTCAGTCAACTGATCAAAATTTGACTGTATACTGAAAAGTCAAACTTTGACTTTTTGGTCAAAATCAAGTGCCAAGAGTTATTTTTCATCAAGACATGTCAAATTATGAAACTTGTTCACCAAGAAACCCAAAAATGCAAATTAGGGTTTAAAATGAAAAAAATTTCATAACTTAGAAATTTTCTAAGTTATGAAATTTTCTTATTTTTTCCTAAATTTGTCCCATTTTTTCACCAAGATGCAAATGGATCCAAACAAAACTTGCAACATGAAAGTTGTAGTCCATCACAAAGTCTACAACTTTGATTCACAAAGTTTTCTCAAAAGAAGCTTGTATCTCAAGTTATGATTTTTGGAACAAGGGCACCTAAAACTTTTAACTTAGAGAAAATTTGCCCTAATCTAGGCAGGATTTTGACCCATTTTCTTGGACATTTTTCACATAGTTCCACTTGAAATTTCAAGTTGAATTACAAATATGGATTGTAGTACATGTTCCAAGATTTCCAAATTGTCCAAGAACTCTTCAAACACCCTTGTGGTTAGAGAGAATCGAAAACTTGAAGTTGTCAAAAACTCACTTTTGTCCAGGGCCAATACATGTTCATAACAACTTGCAATTCTGATCTAGATAGCTTGGTTCAACATTACAGGCCTCAAAACCAATTTTTACTCCTTAATTTAATGCATATCCATTGTATTAAGGTATTGTCTTGGTCATTAGGGCATTATACTTTAGTTTAAGCCTTAAAAGGAAAAAAGCAACAATGCCATTTTTGCCTAATTTCACTTTATGTCAAAACCAAATCCTTGAGGCATGGGGACCAGATCTTTGAGGCAAGATCAAGTCCACTAATTCCAGTAACCAAGAACAAAAGTTGCAGCATGATAGGAGGGCTGGTACAGGGCTATAACATCATTTCCATTCTCTTGCTTCAAGTAGAAGAAAGGTGGCAAAACATAAGCAATCTCAGATATCTGTTAACATAAGCTTACAAGAACTTTGTGAAAAAATTCCATACCTCCCAACAAGCCTAAAACACGACCCTTTCATCACTCATACCTCCTGATACTCAGAACCATTGTTTTTCTGCAAAATAGGGCAGGTTCTGCATTTTGCAAGCCACAACAAAATTCCATCGTGCGTTTTCTCCCAAGATAGTTCCAACACCTTCCAATCAACTCACCTGAACTATCCCAGACCCCCATTGCAAGCTGTAACACCTCTAACATTTTCATTTTAAAGCTCTGCAGGTTGAGTTCTACAACACGATTCAAGGTGTTTCAAAGCAAGCCAAGCATTGGAGAAGCTTCCTTGGACCTCAGGCAAGCTCAATAGAAGCCCAAACACCATTGAAGGTTGCTATATTGTCCAGCTCGAAGTCAACTGAAACAGGTATTTCATGGACTTCTATCTCCCTATCTAGGAATGGTTAGGCTTAGGTTTGTGAATGAAATATGTTGTACTCATAGCCCTGAAACCATACATATGCTTAGTTTTCATTTACATTAATTGTGCTGAGAGAATTTCACTCATGAACTTTCTGAAAAAACTAGGTTAAAAATTAGGGCCAGAGAAATTCTCTCTGGTCTTTGAGAGTTAATCCAAGTTTTTTATATGGTTAGATTCGTTATTTGATGCTCTACAAGTTTTATGTTTTGAGTTTTGTCAAAAGATCAAAGAATCAGGAGATACAGGTTGGGGTAGCTAGCGCGCGTTTTTTCAAATTCTGTTGGACAGAGGAAGAAGATGAAGTAGCTGGGCTGGGCCTGGCTACTTCCTACTTTTGGCACCCCCCATTTTCAGTTTCACACCCCCTGGCCCATTTTCTTATATTTTAATATTTTTGCATTTTTATTTTCTTTTCTGACTTTGATATTTTATTTTCAAATATAAAAAATGATCCAAAAATATTTTTATAATTTTTTGCATTTATTTGGTATTTATTTTATTTATTTCCACCATAAAAATGTTTAAATACTTTATGTTATTTTGTTTAAATCTAAAAATAATGTAAAAAATATGTTTATTTTCATTTTTATTTTTATACACATTTGAAAATATTTTCTTGAAATATATACATTTTTGTAAATAATTTATTTCATTTTTTTACACATTTAATATATTTAATGTATAAATATACTTATATATTTTATCTTATTAAATAATTAGGTCAAAAATACAAAAAATGTTACATTTTCATTTTTATTATTATTTTGGACCAAAAATGTCATTTTTACAATATACTTTTATTTTTTTTTATAAATTAGTATATTATTGCACATAATTAATAAATAATTTTACTTATTAAGAATTAGGGTTTCTTGCCCTAAATAGGAAAAATAATTAAAATTGATCTTCTTTATTTTACTTTTCACATTGAAAAATTACTTTATACATACTAAAAATATTTTGGCATAATACATTTTATTTACATTTACTTATTGTATTTATTTCAATTATTGTACATTTAAATATTGTATCTTGTACATTCAATTTGGTTGTAATAGTAATCCAGGGTTTAATTTCTTGTCAAATATCCCCAATTCAAATTTGTACCCCCCTCCCTATATCATGTTGTAATAGTGTAGCATTTAAATTCCCATACATTTAAAAGCTTTCAATTATGTCATGCTTAGACCTAGGGTTTGTATGCAAATAAAATCAACAATTAGTTTGATCTAATCCAAGATAACATGCATGAAAAACAAACACAATACACACTTGCACCCCTAGGGTTTCATCCACTTATTGCCTTCAAAAATGGGCCATGGTTGCATGTTGAGTACTTTGGAAAAACAAAAACAAACAAAAAGATCATAGTCCCTCGATGACGCTATCTGAGTTGCCTAAAAAAAAAGATCAAGTCCCTCAAGAAAATTGCCAAAGATACTTGACACAATTGCTATCATGGTCTATACGATGACCCGCGCCTGTCCCGTTAAACATCCTAACACAAGGTTGTTCACAAAATACAATGGTGAAGAAACACTGTTAAAAGGGTTAAGAACATAAGAAATGTCTTTGAGTAAAATAGGGTAGTTAGCTCTTAGTTACTTGATCAAGCTTGCAAAAACATCCTTGCTACTTTTCAAAACACACTCCACAACACAATTTCAAAACCCTACTTTCAAACATTAAAAACCTTTCAAAAGACAAAAACACCTTTGTATACATTCAAACAAGAATCATTACAAAGGTTGCCACAACGATGGCCTCTTTTCAAAATATCTTTCAAAACCACACACAAAGCACCATTTCAAACAATTGAAAAGCAAAGCAAGTGATCTAAGCAAGTAACTAAGAGCCCATGGATAACCATGGATAGAAAGGGTGCTAATACCTTCCCTTTCTATAATCTACTCCCCGAACCCAAGAAAACATCTCAAAGGTCTTTCCTGTGCTTTTTGACCTTTCCTTAGGATAAAATAAAAAGTCGGTAGCGACTCTTGCTAAACCGAAACATTTGCGAACACAAACGCAAAATCCCAAGTCAGTTCTCCCACCGTATCACAGAACTGGCGACTCTGCTGGGGAAATTTTTAAAAGTTGAGTAACCTTAGGGCTTAGATCACCTTTTTGCATGATTATTGTTTGCTTTGATTGCTTTACATTTTGGTTCTTTTGTTTGGGCTTGAAATCCTCCACCCGAATTTGGGAAACATTCATAGATAGAAATACGTTGTGGAAACTGTGCAGGGTATACCGACATGGTTGAAGCAATAGCTATATTAGTGCGAAATATTTGTGAGTACCGGTAGCCTTTGAGTCAATCAAAGAGAATACGGGGCCGCTGAGTGATGTCATTAAGCACTAATGAACTAGAACCTTACTTGACCATCTTGGCCTTTTATTAGGGGTAGTGAGATGACCGACTTTGGTGCAGTCCGAAGTTGGTAGATACTCGATACTACACTCATTGAGGGTTGTTTTCTTGGAATATTTTGGTCGCTAGTTAAGTGGCTAGACTAAAACAATGAACATAGAAAACAATCCAATGATATTGAGCTCCTTAGAACCCGGTTACTATTTATAGGACAGGTTTTGAGCCAACTAAACTCAAGAGGGTACTTTCCTATAAAACCTCATGCAAGCCTGAAACTAGGGTTTTGTGTGACTTGCTTGTACATATGCTTGTGCATACATCATGAACATCATAAAGCATCATATGCATCCACTAACCATCTCAAGGGTTTGGATCTTCATCTTTGTTCTTGTTTTGTAGGTCATGGAATCTCTTCGCAGGAAAACAATTCAAGTCAATCTTGTGAGAATCCCTCCTCAACTCAGGGAGCTTACTTCCAGGATTCCAGAGAATTCTCTCTTCAGTGAAAGACATGGTAGACTCCTCAACCTAGTCAACACCGGCATTGAAGAAGACATGGTGAAAGTACTTTTCCAATTCTTTGACCCCCTACACCACTGTTTCACATTCCCTTATTATCAGTTAGTGCCTACTTTGGAGGAATTTTCTCAACTCCTGAGAATTCCTATTCTTAATCAACTATCCTACAACGATACGGAAAAAGAACCAAAGCCTGAAGATATTGCTCAAGCATTACACTTGCAACCATCTGACATCAAGGGGCATTGGGAAACCAGAAGTGGTGTCAAGGGATTCTTGGCAAAGTTTTTTTTGAGAAGGCACAAGAATGCTAGAATTCTCTTGATCTACAAGCCTTTGAAGAGATTGTGGCACTCTTTATCTATGGGTTGGTTTTGTTCCCAAATCTTGATCAACTTATAGATGTGAATGCTGTCAAGATTTTCATATCCAGGAATCCCATACCTATATTTCTTGGGGACATCCTACACTCATTTTACACACGAACAATGAGGAAAAGAGGTGTTCTCATGTGCTGTACTCCTCTCATAGCAAGGTGGTTTATTTCTCACCTCCCACAATCAGTTTTGAAGAATGAGCAGGGTTTAAGGTGGTCACAACGGTTGATGACCCTCACACATTCTGATGTACATTGGTGTTCTCGGTCCAGAGAAAATGTCATCATCATTGATCGTTGTGGTGAATTCCCTAATGTCCCATTACTTGGCATTAGGGGAGGCATTACCTACAACCCCTGTCTAGCTTTGAGACAATTTGGATATGCTCGGAGGGATGGCCCTCATGACATGCTGATTCCTGACCTAGTTTTTGACTTCGACAATGATGCGCAAGGACTTCGACAAAGGTTCATCAGAGCTTGGAGGATGCCTAACAAGGTGGATAGTAAGACACTGGGGCACAAGAATTCCATCCCCCTTGAGCCTTACCTCAAGTGGGTACGAACCTGCTCCCAGAATCTTATGATGCCATATCCTCACATTCTCCCCTTAATCAAAGAGCCTGTTATGGAAGGAGAGGTTCCATACACCATCCTACATCCTGACATGCCAACATCATGGGAGGAAATGCAAAAGAGTTGGATCTAACTCAAAGAAGAACGGGATACTTTTGAAGCCAGCTTCTATGCCAGTGAGAAGAAGGTTTTAGAGCTCACTCGCTGACTTCACGAGGAGGAAACTCTCAACACCTACATCGCACCAAAGAGGATGCGCAATGTCTTTTTACATTAAGAATTTTGTAATATTTCGCCCATCGGGAACTTATGTACTAACAATTTCTTCTTAATATGACGTGCGTTCTTTTTGTTTACAACAAATTTGAATTTTTAAACCCTTGAATGCATTACATGAATAACATACCATTCATCATATGCATAAACAGGTCTTCAAGCCAGGTTTCCTTATCTTTCTGCTGTTTATTTCAGCAAGATGGATTTGGAGCAAACAGTAAAAGATCTACAGGCACAAAATTCACAATTTCAGCAACTCCTCATGACCTTGGCAAAGGGTCAAGAGGATCTCAAAGTTTTGCTAGAGAAGAATAAAGAGAAGAAAAAGAAAAAGAGACCGGGGGTAGCCACTTTCGGAAGAAGGTTTGAGGGCGATGCTAGAAGGACTCTTGAGTTCCCTTCAACGCCTGACGAAGGGATTAGCAAGGGGAAATGAGTTACTGTACCTTCTGAGTCTGAGGTAGAAGAGGAGGAAGAGGAAGAAGACAAAGACTATTCAAAACAACAATATCCACCAGCGGATGACAAGTATAAGAACCTTGAAGACAGATTGGCAGCTATGGAGTTGCAGAGGGTGCCCAAATTGGATTTTGAGGAACTGGGGTTGGTAGCTGGGATTGTTATCCCTCCCAAGTTCAAGGTGCCAACATTTTCCAAGTACGACGGTCTGTCTTGCCCTAAAATGCACTTGAGGTCGTATGTTAGAAAGATCCAACCTCATTCATCCGATAAAGACCTCTGGGTGCACTTTTTCCAAGACAGCTTGTCTGGCACTCAATTAGATTAGTTTTATCAGCTCGAGAGACCAGAGGTCCACAATTGGGAAGACTTGGCAGCTGCTTTCTATCATCAGTATCAGTACAATGCTGATTTGGCGCCCACTCATACCCAGTTACAAAGTATGGGGATGACTTCTAATGAAAGGGTTTAAGGAGTACGCCCAGAAGTGGCGTGACCTGGCTGGAAAGGTGCAGCCACCGCTATCAGATAGTGAATTAGTTGACATGTTTTTGGGGACCCTGTCTGGCCCCTTCTTCAACCATCTAATCGGGAGCTCTTCTGCGGGATTTACTGAACTGATTTTGACCGGCGAAAGGGTGGAGGCCGGTATTAAAAGTGGAAAGATTCAAAAGGATGCCTCCGCATCCACGACTGTTAAAAAACCTTTTCCAGCCAAGAAAGAAGCATCTGCTGTGTACTCTCAGAAGGGATTGGGAAGAACTGAGCGTCGGCCGACTGTAGGGGCCGTGATGATTCAAAATTCGTCAAATGATCAACCTCGTAACAATCAGTCGAGACCTAATCAACAACGGGTAGAACAGCCACAACGGCAGTTCACCCGCATCAACATGACACCCGCACAGGTTCTTCCCCATTTGTTGAAGCTGAATATGACTAGTTTGAAAGAGGCGCCAAAAAACCCTAACACCTTCTCTCCATACTATCACTCCAACGCCAAGTGTGCTTGCCATTCCGACAGCGCTGGGCACGATACCAATAATTGTTGGGCACTTAAGAACAAAATTCAGGACTTAATTGATGCCAAAGAAGTTGAATTTGATACTCCTGAGAAGCCTAATGTTATATCTACTCCGATGCCCAAGCACGGCCACAATGTGCATGCCATTTTGGAAAACCTCCATGTTACTGATGTAGCCAATCTGTTGACTCCTTTGCTTGTGATTAAAGAAAATTTGTTGAGAGCCAGGATCTTTCCTGGTTGTGGTAAAGACTGTTATTTTTGTTTGAACATTCAAGATGATTGTCCAATGTTGAAGTCGGGTGTCCAACGCCTGATGGATACTCAAGAGATACTTTTCCAGAAAACCCATGTTAACACTTTCAATCTGATTACTCCTGATATTTGTGATACTTCAACCAACGATATTGCTATCATAACCATTTCCGATAATCCTCCCAAGGCTTGCAAAAGGCTTGTCAGGATTACACCCAACTCTGAATGTGTACCTTTAAAAATCACCATGTCGGGACCTGTCCCGTACCAATCAAGCAAAATGATACCGTGGAACTATGGGGGAGAAATCTTCTACCACGACATCAAACAAATCGAAACAGTCCAAGAAATTTCTGAAGAAGACCCTTATATAGGGAACATCGCGGGTACAAGCAAGATAACCCGTAGTGGCCGGATCTTTTCTCCGGAGATTGCTCCCCCTCGAGCAGTTTTCGGACCCTTAAAAGCTTATGCATCTGTTGGACCCTTTGTGCAAGGCCCAGTGATTGAAGAAGTGGTTACTCCTGAAGAAAGACCATCTGCTGATAATACCAACAAAGGTAAGGGGATACTGGAAATGCCTGTCAAGACGCAGGCTTATGCTGTGGTTATCCATGAAACCACTCAGAAAGAAATGGATGAAATTCTGAAAATAATCAGAAAAAGTGACTACGACGTTGTAGAACAACTGGGGCAGACCCCTTCTAAAATTTCAATGTTGGCTCTCCTGCTCTGTTCAGAGGCCCATGCAAAGGCCCTAATTAAATTCTTGAAGACGGCACATGTACCCCAAGAGACATCGGCTGACCAATTTCAGGATTGTGTGGCCAGTCTTACTGCTGACAATGGCCTGGCCTTTTCCGACGCTGACTTAACTCCCAAAGGAAGGAAGCACAATGATGCGTTACATGTTTCAGTTGAATGCCGAGGAACCACTCTCGCCCATGTCTTGGTTGATACTGGTTCTTCCCTGAATGTGCTGCTAAAGAAGGCCTTAGACCGTTTAGATTGCGAAGGTTTGACCCTCAAACCTAGTAACATCGTCGTCAGGGCTTTCGATGGTTCCAAAAGAATGGTTCATGGAGAGGTTGATATTCCTATCAAGGTAGGCACCAAAGTTTTCAACTCCACCTTCTATGTAATGGACATCCGTCCGTCATACTCATGTTTGCTGGGAAGACCGTGGATCCATTATGCCGGGGCAATTACCTCCTCTTTACATCAGATGCTGATATATCCTGTTAAGGGTAAAATCATAACTGTGCACGGCGAGGAAGAGTACATGATCAGTCATCTCAATTCCTTTCGATATGTGGAGTTAGATGGCGAGTTCATCGAAACGCATTTTCAACATTTTGAGGAAGTTTCTCCCGAGGTAGCAGTGGCGAAGACAATGGTTGAGGTGCCTATCGTTTCCAAGCATGCATCTAGGATGGCATCTCTCAAAGATGCAGAGGCTGTGATTAAAGAGGGGAAGAGCACAGTATGGGGGCAGTTTCCCGAATTTCCCTATAAGACAGACAAGTTTAGGTTGGGGTTTACTGTTGCAGGACAAAAGGCTATGCGTCGCTCCAAGATTGGAAGACCACCCGTCAAGATTTCTCATCATGGAATCAATGCTGTAGAAAATGAAGATGAGGAGAGCCACTTTGAAGATTGGATTTTTCCGACTGTCGAAGGGGGTTTGAGCAATTGGGAAGTAAAGGATTTTGTTCCTATCACCTTTATCAACCAATAATTTTATCTTTGAACAATTTCCCATTTTTATGGTCTGTAATAACTAAAACAATTCGCGCACTATTTTCACCTCATGCCTTGCCCGGGGCATGTAGGTCCATCTGTAAGGGTTTGATTTTCTTCATAATCATATGCCATGTTTTAATGAATCATTGGACGTTTTTCATCTATAAATTGCTGTATTCCTTTTCTTTCCTTTTGCATTTTTGTTTGTTTAAGGATGACTATCCCTTACACACACCCACACTCACAAATGCAGGTACCCATCCACTCCGGATTCCATGGGTGACTATTCTGCTTTAGCTTTCGATAACTCTGAAGATTTGGTCAATCAAGTTGAGTACGAAGTTGACAAAGATTGTGAAGTGCCAGGAGAGTTAGCCAGACTTCTACAACAAGAAGAAAGGGCCATCTTGCCTCATGAAGAGTTGCTAGAAACCATCAAATTAGGGACAGAGGAAGACAGGAAGGAATTAAAAGTGGGTGCCAATCTGGAACCGAGTGTCAAGGAACGCTTAGTGCAGTTGTTGAACGAATATGTTGAAATCTTCGCCTGGTCTTATGAAGATATGCCAGGGTTAGACACAGATATCGTGGTTCACCGTCTCCCCACAAGAGAAGAATGTCCACCGATCAAACAAAAGGTCCGCCGGATGAGGCCTGACATGTTTGAGAAAATCAAGGCCGAAGTAATGAAGCAATTCAACGCTGGCTTTCTGGCTGTTACCTCCTATCCACAATGGGTTGCTAACATCGTGCCCGTGCCTAAGAAGGACGACAAAGTCAGAATGTGTGTAGACTATCGGGATTTGAACAGGGCTAGCCCTAAAGATGATTTTCCGCTGCCACATATCGACATCTTAGTTGACAACACAACTCAGCACAAGGTGTTTTCTTTCATGGGCAGATTCTCGGGATATAACCAAATCAAAATGGCCCCCGAGGACATGGAGAAAACAACCTTTGTTACACAATGGGGTACCTTCTGCTACAAAGTGATGTCGTTCGGACTGAAGAACGCAAGGGCAACCTATCAACGCGCCATGGTAGCTTTGTTTCATGATATGATACATCATGAGATCGAAGTTTACGTAGACGACATGATAGCTCGATCACAGACAGAAGAAGAACACCTTGAACATTTGCAGGAGCTGTTTGCCAAGTTGAAGGAGTATAAGCTCAGACTGAACCCAAGCAAGTGCACTTTTGGAGTTAGATCTGGTAAACTTCTGGGATTTATTGTCAGCAACAAGGGCATTGAGGTTTATCCAGCTAAAGTAAAAGCTATACAAGAAATGCCTGCCCCCCGTACTGAAAAAGAGGTTAGAGGATTCTTGGGACGCTTCAACTATATCGCCAGGTTCATCTCTCACCTGACGTCTACCTGTGAGCCAATTTTCAAACTGTTAAAGAAAGATCAGGTAGTTGAATGGAACAACGATTGTCAAGTTGCTTTTGATAAGATCAAGGAGTACTTACTAGAACCTCCTATTCTGATGCCACCCGTCGAAGGAAGGTCGTTAATCATGTATCTGACCGTTTTGGATAACTCAATGGGGTGTGTGCTGGGCCAACATGACGAGTCTGGTCGAAAAGAGCATGCCATTTATTACCTTAGTAAAAAGTTTACCGACTGTGAGACTCGCTACTCACTGCTCGAGAAAACTTGCTGCGCTTTGGTATGGGCTGCTCTCCGGCTAAGGCAGTATATCTTGACTCATACCACTTTGCTGATTTCCAAAATGGATCCGATCAAGTATATCTTCGAGAAGCCTGCTTTATCTAGAAGAATCGCTAGATGGCAGATGATCCTGACTGAGTATGATATCCAGTATACTACCCAAAAAGCTATAAAAGGGAGTGTACTAGCTGACCATCTAGCTCATCAAGTCGTCGAAGATTATCAATCTATGAGGTTTGACTTCCCTGACGAGGACATCATGACTTTGGACAAAATCGAAGGTAACTGACCGTATTACGGACCCGAACAAGGATCCCGATGGACCCTGTACTTTGATGGTGCTTCAAATGCACTTGGCAACGGTATCGGTGCGGTACTCATTTCTCCGGAAGGTTGCCATATGCCCTTCACTGCCCGACTTTGTTTCAGCTGTACCAACAACATGGCCGAATATGAAGCTTGCATCTTTGGTCTCAAGGCTGCTATAGACTTGGGAATCAAATCTTTGGTCATATTTGGGGACTCGGCTTTGGTTATCAGTCAAGTCAAAGGAGAGTGGGACACCAAACATCCTAATCTTATCCCATACAAAGAACATGTCTTGACGTTGTTGCCTCATTTCGAGCAGATTACTTTCGAGCATTTTCCGCGAGAAGAAAATCAGCTACCAGATGCTCTGGCTACAATGTCTTTCATGTTTAAACTCAACTGGGATAACGAGGCTCCCCAAATCACCATCGAGTGAATGAACGAACCTGCACACTGTCATGAGATTAATACCGAAGAAGTAGTGGAACAACCCTGGTTTCATGAAATCAAAAGGTATCTCCAGACTAGAGAACATCCTGAAGGAGCTTCCGTCAATGACAAAAAGTTCTTAAAGAGATTTGCTGCCAAGTTCTTCCTAAGCAATGGCATCCTTTATAAGCGCAGCCATGATTATGTTCTACTTCGTTGTATGGACAAAGCTGAAGCAGAGTTAATCATGACTGAGATACACAGTGGCACATTTGGCACCCATTTGAGCAGACATACGATGGCTAAGAAGATTCTAAGGGCAGGCTACTACTGGTCTACCATGGAAGCTGATTGTCACCAACATTCCCGTACTTGCCACAAATGCCAAGTCTACGCTGACAAGGTACATATTCCTCCTGTTCCTCTCAACGTTCTAACAGCTCCTTGGCCGTTCGCAATGTGTGGCATTGACATGATTGGAGAGATCAAGCCCACGGCGTCCAATGGACATCGCTTCATCTTGGTCGCTATTGATTATTTCACCAAATGGGTCGAAGCAGCTTCCTATGCCTCTGTTACAAAGAATGCGGTTGCCCGCTTCATCAAGCAGAATCTCATATGCCGGTATGGTGTCCCCGACAGGATTATCACAGACAACGGTACAAATTTGAACAATACTATGATCACCGCTCTATGCGAACAGTTCAAGATTTATCATCACAATTCATCTCCCTATCGGCCGAAGATGAACGGTGATGTTGAAGCTGCGAACAAAAATATCAAGAAGATCATTCAAAAGATGACAGTCACCTACAAGGACTGGCATGAGATGTTACCGTTTGCTCTGCATGGATATCGTACCACAGAGCGTACTTCAACAGGGGCAACCCCATTTTCTTTGGTGTATGGCATGGAGGCTGTTCTACCCGTGGAAGTTCAGATTCCTTCCTTAAGGATTATGAAGGACGCCAGTTTAAGTGAAGACGATTGGGTTCAGACCCGGCTTGATCAACTTAATTTGATCGACAAGAAGCGACTTACTGTTGTTTGCCATGGTCAGACGTATCAAAAATGGATGATCAAGGCTTTCAACAAGAAAGTCAGGCGTCAGGTATATCAAGTCGGAGATCTTGTAATCAAGCGGATCATCTTACTGCAAAGTGATCCCAGGGGAAAATGGACTCCCACTTACGAAGGACCATTTGTGATCAAGAGCATATTTTCTGGTGGGGCAATGATTTTGACCACCATGGATGGCGACGATTTGCCACACCCTGCGAACGCAAACATAGTCAAAAGATACTACGCATAAATAACCCGACAAGTTGAAAACCCGAAAGGGCGACTTGGGCGAAAATGGGCATCCCGGTGAATCGAAAACCCGAAAGGGCGGTTCAGGCAAAAATTATGGATAAAACAAAAAAAATCTGTACACCCGGCAAGTTGAAAACCCGAAAGGGCGACTTGGGCAAAAAAGGGTTTCCCGGTGGATCGAAAACCTGAAAGGGCGGTCCAGGCAAAAGTTAGGGAATTAAAGCATATGACTATGTCTCGTCGGATCATTTTAAGCAATCTCTTCACCAACAAGCCCCAAACTTCTGATCAATCTAACCATCGGAAGACGAAGCAGTGAATGGACAAGATATTCAGAGTCGTGAAGGTTATAGCAGAACGGGAATCCCATGGAATTGTTACACATAGCCATCTTTCTTTTGTATAAAATTTTCCAAATTTTACGACAACATTCTCTTACTAGGGTGTCTGTCTCCTTTGTACAAAGATACTCACAAAAGTTAATACAAATACACTTCAAAGTGCAGAAATTTGCTTGCCTTTCTTTTCTTTTTTACACTTATGTTATATTTGAAAACGTCCAATGTTTTGTTAAATAGGCATATGCATTTGAACATAATCACTGCTTACAAATAAAATGAAATTGAAAAAAGATAATTACTGATAGGTTGAAGGTGTAGGAAGATATCTTTATGCCATTTCAGAAGAAATCCCCTATGATACATCATTCGGATCCTCAACAAAGCTAAATTTGGAATATATTTCCCCATTGGGGTTAAGCTTCAAGATCCTCGACAGAGCCACTGCTTTCTAAAGCTTGATTCCCTAGCTAAGGCTGAATTTCAAAATTCCCACCAGAGTCAAGTTTCAAGATCCCCAGTGGAGCCCAAAAACCCTGAAAATCCTATCCCCGGCGGAGCCAGAATAGTGAGCATTTCCCCACAGATTCATTTCCCAGCAGATTGAAGATTCTCAGTCTCATTTCTCTAGCAGAAGTCCCCCAGGTTTTAACTCCCCAATAGAGATTTTTCAGAGTTTCCCTTATTCCCCAAGCAGTCAACAAGGGTTTCTCATCTTCAAATCCTCAGCATCGGTCAGGGATTTATTTTCCCCGACAACAGTCAAAGAATTCATTATCTCCAGCTATCTGGATTTTATCTTCCTCAACAAGACGGCTACTCAGCTTACATGCATAACTATTACATTCATATATCATAAACATTGATGAAATACAGTTCATTGCGTCATACATATCATGCAACATAACTTTGTGTTTTAGCTAACATTTTATCCTTTTCAGGATAAGATTAAAAGGCTATCATTTACAATTATTCAGATACAGTATGGATACACCCCAGATACGGCGGTCATTCTATTACTCATTCGGAGTTTCAAGTCAAATACAATACAAATACACCCCAGACACGGCGGTCATTCTACAGACTGATCCAGACTTCAGCAATCCGATACAGACTAGATACGCTCCAGACACGGCGGTCATTCTACAGACTCATCCAGACTTCAGCAATCCGATACAGACTAGATACGCTCCAGACACGGCGACCATTCTATCTCTCATTCAGATTCAATTATCAACTTCAAAGTTCAGATATGCTCCAGACACGGATGCCATTCTGACCCTTACACCAGCAGTTTGATTCCCTCAGTGCAGTCGCCACGGAAGTCATCCTGTCATTTATTCAGATCCCAGTTATAATACAGATACACTCCAGACATGGAAGTCATTCTACTACTCATACAGATCTCAACTTCAGATACAGTCCAGACAAGCTCCAAACGCGGTTGCCATTCTGTCACTCATTCAGAGTTTATCCCCAGCACACAGTTGCTCCATACACATATATTTCTATGTTACCCAGATACAATACAGATACACTCCAGACATGACAGTCATTCTGATATTCATTCAACATTCAAACACAGTTATAGCTCAGATATGCCCCAGACGCGGACGCCATTCTTTTGCTCATACAAACTCAGTCTCCAGATACAGTTCAAGTGCATTCCAGACACGGATACTGTGATCGGTGGATCCGGAACTGACTGTTTAACGCTGGTTCGCGAAATGTCGCGGAAGCAAGAGTCGCTACCGTCTTTTATTTTCTCCAAATGGAAAGGACAAAAGCACAGAAAAATTCCTTAAAGAGATTGCTCTCGGTTCGGGAGGTAAATTATAGAAAGGGAAGGTGTTAGCACCCTTTCTATCCATGGTTATCCATGGGCTCTTAGATACTTGCTCATTTGTGTTTTCAAAAATGTTTGTTTGCTTTTCAATTGTGGGTTTTAAAAAGTTTCTTTGAAAATTCCAGTTCGACTCTTGTATCGGTCCTCAAGAGTGTTTGAAAAATTGCTTTCGAAAGCTTTTTGAAAAGGTGTCGGTGTGAAAAGTATTTTTGATTTGTTTTGAAATTAGAGCAAGTATCTAGAGTCGTCTACCTACCCTAAGGAATTCGTCTGTGTAAATGTCCTTTAAAGTAGTGCCATCCTACCATTGAGAGGTAGGTAGCACCACCGTTGGAGGTGTTCGGGTCAATTCGAGGTTCGGGACATGGTGATCACCAGAGCAATGGGAAGACACCTTAGAAGCTACCCTCATGCCAGGTTCCCGGATCATGAGGACTTACTAAAACATCCTCTACTCGACGATCACCTTTCGAGGCAAGGCAACAATGAGGCGTACCCTAGGGGTGGTGTGTGATTTGTGTGTCAGATTCATTTATTTTTGTCTTGTCAGGTTATGGGTGATCTATGCGTTGCTTTTATTTAGACATTCATTCTTGCATGCTTTGGTTAACAGTTAAGATATTTGCGGGAAAAGTAAATCTAAAGCTATTACAAATGGCGCGGGTCCACATCGCCAAAATTAACCAGGACCCGATTTGACCGAAAAATAAATAAACAAAGTGAAAAAAGAATTGAAAAGTGCGAGAAGTAATTTACATGACTTCGGGAGAGGTACATAATTATTTAAGCAAAATAAAATAAAGATGCGAAATTAAATCGAACGAGGGCGTTGGACCCTTTTGCAAAATTAAATTACATGAATTAATTAATTAAGAAAAGAAATTGTTTTTGTTTTTTTTGGTATTTTTATGTATTTTAAGATTTAATAGAAAAAATTAATTGCAATTAAACGCTAACCCTAATTCTATTTTATTTTAATTTGTTTAAGAAAATATTGAATTTTTTAACCTAAATTAAACCCTAATTAATTTACATGCAAATTTGATTATGAGAATAAATAAATTAAATAATATTATTATGAAAAAGAAAAATTAAAGAGGAATAAAACATTAATTAAACCTAGTTCTACATTTTTTAGATTTTTATTATGAAAAGAATTAAAATTGCAACCTAATTTAAAACTAAATAATTTACATGCATTTATTTACAAGAAATATAAAAATAAAATATTTATTATATTTTTTATCTTTTCTGATTTTTTTTTGATGTTTTTATATTTTGTGAAAATATTTAATTAATTCAAAACAATAAAGAAAATGAAATGATAATTGAAAATAATATATAGGAAAATATAGAGAATTGCAAACCAGGGGGGGTGGTAGTCCCCAAAGTGGAGGTATGCTTTAGAAATCCAGGCCCAATAAGACATTGATCCGTTTGACTTTCCAGGTAGCGCGCTAGCGTTTTGACCAAGGTTTATGGTGTTCTTCAGCTCTCAGCCTTTGATTTGAGCCTGATATGCACGTGGATGGTGGGATAGCGAGAGTGTATGGTAGTCCTTAATGTTATGCCTGCATAGGATGGTAAATTGAAAAATAATATTGAAACATGAAAGACCTGGGGTTCGAACCCAGGTCATATACATTGCCAATGCTCTCGCTTACCAACCGTGCCAACTAACGCGTTTGATATATAATAAACAAACAAATATTATAAAAGGAAATCAACGCATTAGTGGACTTCGCGCGCGAGATTCAAAAGAGCCAACCAGCGTGCGCCACGACTTCGTCTTCTTCATCATCCCTGAAGTACAAAAACATTGAGCAACGGTTTTTTACGCGTTGTTTAAGGTCAGTTTTGAGAAAATAGCGAATAAGCCTAGGTCACTCATAAATTAGGCGCGATAGGGGCTTTCTCTTCGTCCAGACTTGCTGATTACAACCATGGTACTCTTGAAGGCCAATTTTCCTTGGATTCAAAATCCCCAATTGGAGGTCCTGTAAACCCTAAGAATTGATAATGGCGAAATCGTGTATACAGCCCAAAAACACAATCAAATACATGGGTTAGCTTCAGAATCAAATAACCAACATGAATCAATAATTAAATTTCACAAATAATGCATGGAATGAGATGTACGATTATGAAATTTATTTGATACAGTCTGCACTCGTGTTACCAATCCTTGAGGTTCTGATGAGTCTTCTTGATTGGGAATCGTTCAGGGGACCTTGAGGAAGCTATTGAAACAAGTTTCGTGCCTTGAATCCACCTAAAAAGTGTTTTTCAGATTTGAGTTTTTAGAGAAAAAATTCAAGTTTGATAATGTCTTTCTGGAGCAGCTGTGCGTGTATTCTCATTAGGGTTGTGTTCAGGCATATGTAGTGAGTGTATTAGGTCAAAAAACTTGCTCCAAATCTCTTGTAATCATGGTTTTGAATATTTGATTTTTCACCATGATTTCCATATCTTTTTCCATGCAATTTTGTGTCAATTAGGATCCAATCAAACCAAATCTTCCCATATTTGAATGTGCACGAATTATTGAGTCTAAAACATGTGCAAAAAGATTTGTTAGGTTAAATTAAGTATTTTTCACATATTTAATTGATTTAAATGAATTAATATAAATAAAAATTCAAATAAATAAATAAAAAATGAGAAAATACTTCCCTTTGGGCCAAGTGGTCGTGCACATGCTTGGAATGATGAATTGTGGAAGAAAAATGGGCCCATTAGCAATTTTAGGTCATTTGAATCAATGTTAACTTTTCAAAATATCCAAATATTTCCCAACTTCCACAAGGCATAACTTGCTCAATTTTTAAGCTTTTCTCGTGTTCTTGGACATTTTGGAAAGGTCTTTGAGTCCTCTAACCAATTCCTTTGGTCCCATGTCATTTTGATTTACCAATCTCAAGTTATGGCCTTTTACTTAAAGTCTCTTTTTGTTGACTTTTGAAAATGACCTATAATGTTGAAATTGATAACTTTTTGTGAGAGCATTTCTTGGACTTGAAGTATGAAGATGAGTTGTAGGAAATGTCTTTCTCTTCAAAATGAGCTTTGGATGGAATTTTTCTGATAATCCATGTGAAAGTTATGCCCTGGTCAATTTCAGTTGACTTTTTCAGCTGTCCAAATAAGGAAACTTTTGCATTTTGATGATTTTTGAGCCAAATTTTGAGAATCATAATCAAGCATTGATCAAATGATGTTTGTGGCTTCAAAATGATATGTTGACCAAAAATTTGAACTTTTGACTGTCAAATGACCATTTTGCCCCTACAGTTGACTGTAGTGCAATTTAGGGTTTTGACTGTGCAATTTGATGCTGTGAGTCTTGAAACTTGACATAAGGATGCTTGACCATATTTGTAGGCATATGAGACTTGATTGGACCTTTGGAAACTTCATTTTTTTGATCAGAACACAAACCCTAGTTTTGACTGTATGGGAGACCTTTGCATTGTGCAACCCTTGGGGAATTTTGCAGCTTGGCTTGGCAATTTCTTGGAGAATATGGGAGGGCAAATTTTGGGGTACAACAGTTGCCCCTGTTCAATCTTCTTAGACCTGAGGATGCAGATTGGCTGACGTGCCTTTCGTAATCCGAGGGTGGAAGATGATTGAACACTAGAGTGCCCAGAAATTTGCGCTCACATAGTAGCAGTGATGATGGGAATGGGCTTACAGATGCCATTTATAGGTTGCTGGATAGGATGATGGGCTTATAGATGCCATCTGGATGTTGATCGCGTAAGAAATTCCTTAGCGAGAACCTGCATACCTGCAAAAGAAGAAAAAAAGAGTACCTGACACGTTGCAGGAGCTGGTTTTCAGATGCTTGGTATAGATATGTCCTGACTGGTTACAAGAGCTGAGTCTGGAGCTTCAAATGGCGATGAATGAACCAGGGATGGTTACCACTTTAGCATGAACGGTAAGAGCACCTTGGGTGACTTTAACTTCAACAACGCTCGTTGAGAAAAATCTTGGTGGGAATTACCATCTTCGCAGGATCGGGAAGAGAACCATAGGTCATTATAATCTGAAAGGGAATCACCTCACTCACCGTTGGAGAGGGAACTATAGGAAATTATAATCTGAAAGGAATTATCACCTCACTCACTGTCGGAGAGGGAACTATCTGAAAAGGAATTATCACCTCACTCACCGTCGGAGAGGGAACCATAGGAGACTATCACCTCACTCACCGTCGGAGAGGGAAACATCTGAAAAGGACTTACCACCTTACTCACCGTCGGAGAGGGAACCATAGGAGACTATCACCTCACTCACCGTCGGAGAGGGAAACATCTGAAAAAGACTTACCACCTCACTCACCGTCGGAGAGGGGACCATAGGAGACTATCACCTCACTCACCGTCGGAGAGGGAAACATCTGAAAAGGACTTACCACCTCACTCACCGCCGGAGAGGGAACCATAGGAGACTATCACCTCACTCACCATCGGAGAGGGAAACATCTGAAAAGGACTTACCACCTCACTCACCGCCGGAGAGGGAACCATAGGAGACTATCACCTCACTCACCGTCGGAGAGGGAAACATCTGAAAAGGACTTACCACCTCACTCACCGTCGGAGAGGGAACCATAGGAGACTATCACCTCACTCACCGTCGGAGAGGGAAACATCTGAAAAGGACTTACCACCTCACTCACTGTCGGAGAGGGAACCATAGGAGACTATCACCTCACTCACCGTCGGAGAGGGAAACATCATGAAAAGGACTTACCACCTCACTCACCGTCGGAGAGGGAACCATAGGAGACTATCACCTCACTCACCGTCGGAGAGGGAAACATCTGAAAAGGACTTACCACCTCACTCACCGTCGGAGAGGGAACCATAGGAGACTATCACCTCACTCACCGTCGGAGAGGGAAACATCTGAAAAGGAATTACCACCTCACTCACCGCCGGAGAGGGAACCATAATGGAATTATAATCTCAAATAAAAAAACCTAAAATGGAAATCTCATGCACCGTCGGAGAGAGAACCAATATGGAATTATAATCTGAAAGAAAGACCTAAAATGGAAATCTCATGCACCGTCGGAGAGAGAACCAATATGGAATTATAATCTCAAAGAAAAACCTAAAATGGAAATCTCATGCACCGTCGGAGAGAGAACCAATAGGAAAACATAATCTGAAAGAAAGACCTAAAATGGAAATCTCATGCACCGTCGGAGAGAGAACCAATATGGAATTATAATCTCAAAGAAAAACCTAAAATGGAAATCTCATGCACTGTCGGAGAGAGAACCAATAGGAAAACATAATCTGAAAGAAAGACCTAAAATGGAAATCTCATGCACCGTCGGAGAGAGAACCAATATGGAATTATAATCTCAAAGAAAAACCTAAAATGGAAATCTCATGCACCGTCGGAGAGAGAACCAATAGGAAAACATAATCTGAAAGAAAGACCTAAAATGGAAATCTCATGCACCGTCGGAGAGAGAACCAATATGGAATTATAATCTCAAAGAAAAACCTAAAATGGAAATCTCATGCACCGTCGGAGAGAGAACCAATAGGAAAACATAATCTCAAAGAAAAACCTAAAATGGAAATCTCATGCACCGTCGGAGAGAGAACCAATAGGAAAACATAATCTGAAAGAAAGACCTAAAATGGAAATCTCATGCACCGTCGGAGAGAGAACCAATATGGAATTATAATCTCAAAGAAAAACCTAAAATGGAAATCTCATGCACCGTCGGAGAGAGAACCAATATGGAATTATAATCTGAAAGAAAGACCTAAAATGGAAATCTCATGCACCGTCGGAGAGAGAACCAATATGGAATTATAATCTCAAAGAAAAACCTAAAATGGAAATCTCATGCACCGTCAGAGAGAGAACCAATATGGAATTATAATCTCAAAGAAAAACCTAAAATGGAAATCTCATGCACCGTCGGAGAGAGAACCAATAGGAAAACATAATCTGAAAGAAAGACCTATAATGGAAATCTCATGCACCGTCGGAGAGAGAACCAATATGGAATTATAATCTCAAAGAAAAACCTAAAATGGAAATCTCATGCACCGTCGGAGAGAGAACCAATAGGAAAACATAATCTGAAAGAAAGACCTAAAATGGAAATCTCATGCACCGTCGGAGAGAGAACCAATATGGAATTATAATCTGGAATAACTTCTGCTGAGTCTTTATCAGAAAAATTTGTTAGGAGTCGATTTAGCTGGACTAGAGAAGGCCTTGGACTGGATAAGAAATCTTTTGAGTCGATTAACTGAACCGGTCTAGGTCTTAAAATATGATTGAGAATTTCAACTGCATCTTTCCTGAAAGGTAAAGGTCAGTCATATGCAATGTATGATATGGATCAAGCAATGATGTTCTCAACACAAATGAGATTTGTATGATATAATGCGTCTGTACACGCTATAATGATGTATGTGATGTTTTATGAATGTATGTTTTCGTCTTAAGAAAGTAAATCCTTGACGGATGCCGGGAAGTCACTCCTGGGCTGCTGTTGGAGAATAGATTTTGCTTCCGCTGGGGATGATAACTGCAAGAATACCGGTAGGAGAAGATGACTCCGTTGCGGAATAAACTTGGCAAATGGAAGATTCTGCAGGGAGAAAAGATACTCTAGCGATTATGCTGGGAAGCAATACTCTGTGGGAAGAGGGATGCCTTGCTGAGTTGTTAATAACAGTTTGCTGGGGATAGAAGACTTTGTCGAGGACGCTCTTTCCGTGGCTTTTGGCTGAGGATAACCCAGTTATATCCTGTTAAGGAAATAACTCTTTAAATAAAGCCGGACGACGCGTTCGTGCTATGCGAGGGACAAGCTTCCAGAATTTACTGGGGATAAGCTTCCTGCTTGGGGAGATGACTTCCAACTTTACTGGGGAACTGGATTGGACTTTCTTGGGGAAGTTTTGATATGCTGGGGAAGTGATTCCTTTGAATGTTGATATGCTGCCGGGGAACAATCTTTAGGCCAAGACTGTCGGGGATGCTTGTTAAGAATACATATGCTGCTGGGGGAATGTTGAGATCTGCTGGAGGATACTCAACTTTCCTTAAGATTTGATAGTATAGCTTGGAGAGAGTGTACTGACTGCTGACTTACTCTCTGGGGAATTAGGATATCTGGCTGTTCTTTGGCTGAACCTACCTTGGTACCTTGGAGGACGGAAACAATCAGATTGCTTAAACCACCCGTTATTGCCCCTGTTTCTATGGGGGAGGCACATGTGGGATGCTGATATTCGTTGAGGGTCAAACCTTCTTCTGGTAGGCAAGTGACAAGATGTCGGGACATAGTCATACGCTTTTGATCCCTAACTTTTGCCTGGACTGCCCTTTCGGGTTTTCAGTCCACCGGGATACCCTTTTTTGCCCAAGCCGCCTTTTCAGGTTTTCGACTTGCCGGGTGTACAGATTTTTCATTTCATCCCTCATTTTGCCCGAACCCTTTTGGTTCGCCGGGAAGCCCTTATTTTTGCCTAGGTATGTCAACCTAGCGGGTCTTTGATTGTGCGTAGTATTTTTTCGACTATGTCCATGTTCTCAGAATGTTAGGGAGTTGCCCCTGTCAGAAGTGTTTTGTCATGCCACCAGAGAGTGTTTGATCAGGCAAGATTCGTTGCTGGAGTGCCCCAAATGACTCAGGCGGAGATTTGCCCCAGGTTGTTTGGCCTTTGAGAGATTCTCCGAATCTTGATTGGATTGCCCCAGATAATGGACCATGGTCATGTCCTGCCCCTTGATTGGAAGTACTTCTGTTCATTAGGCATTCGTCGTGCGAACTTCTGCTGTTCAAACAAAAAGTCATATGCAAACAAAGTTATGTTAAAAATGCAAAGCCTATGTCTGTCTTGAAAATTTTGAAAATGCATTCTTTTTTCATAAAACAAATGATTGTTTGTAAAACGTGATGTCAACTCCGTATTTACCGTAAGCCTTAAGGAGTCAGGATACCTTTCGTAACAATATGCTTTCGAACTAACCCATGCTTCAGCTAGGACTTTTGAGGGTTATAACGTGGCCTGGTTCACGGTTTAAGAAACAAAGGATAAAGGCTCAAATTATTTGTACCCACCCGCTCTTCGTGATGTTCTCCAAACCTAAACTCAGTTGATCATACGTTAGACCTTGTTTGAGTTTTTGCTCTGATTTTCCGGTGATGATTCGGATGTTGATAACTTATTTTGAATAGGCAGTCATTCCTTTTTTGTTGAGGGTTTGTAAGACCTCTTTCTTTTTTGATTTTGTTTATCCCTGTTTTTTGCCTGAACTGTTTCTTTTGTGACTACAGTCAGCGGGATGCCCCAATTTTTGTAAGTCTCCTTCATAGGTTTTGACTTAATGGGCTTTTATTTTGAGAAGTAATGACTGCCTGTTTTTATGATTATTCGGAACCATCACTGTCTTTCTTCGTTTTGTAAGGACTTCTTTGGTGCCATTTGTTATGCACTTGGATCAACTGAGAGACTACCCTGCCCCAGGTTATGATTAAGGGTTTTAAATTTCGAAAAGAAAAACTCCTACTTCTTTGGCTTAGAGGGGTTGACGAGGGATTATCATCCTTATAACTCCAGTGTTTAGGGATTGAAACAATGCCTGTACCTCATCAGCGGGGTCTGTTCAAAAGCATACTGTAGATTATGGTATCGTTTTCGTCATCCTCCCTCAAGAGGCTTAGAATTATTGATTGAGAGTTGATCATCAGAAAAATATGAGAATAATTTGCGTATAGTGAATACGAATATATTGATTCAAAATAGACATAAGCGATGCATTAATGAAATAACAATGTTTTAACAATGAGCAAATGTTTGAACAAAAGAAAACTGCAACTTGAACATTCGAATGAACAAAAGTCTTTTCAGTCTTAGCCATGTTTTGGCAAGGGAGCAGTGATCACGTTGGGAGTCTCGGCGGGCTCGAACTCGATCTCTTTAGCATCGATCATATTCTGAATTTTGTACTTCAATGCCCAACACTCCTCAGTATCGTGCCCTGGGCTACCAGAATGGTAAGCACACCTTGCTTCTGGGTTGTAATTTGGAGAGGAAGTCTTTGGATTTGCAGGAGGGTTGATCACCGCAATCAGGTTCATTTTCAACATGTGCTGCAATGCTTGTGACCATGGCATGTTAATGTTGGTGAATTGTCTTTTAGGCTCGTCCGGCCTTCGCTGATCAACCCGCTGTTCTTGGTGCGGTCGTTGTTGGACCTGAGAAGTAGTAGCAATTCGGAGAGGTCTATTCATTGGACCTGACCTTTGCCTTCTTGGAAGCTGTTCTATGACCTGGTCCCTGATTTGGGCTGGTTGCTTCATGCCTTGATGAAGTTGGCTGATCATGGCTCTCAGCTCTCCTTGCTCCTGAGCTAAACCTTTAATGAGGGCCCTTTGCCCCAGCATCTGGGTTTTCAATGTGTCTACCTCAGCTTGTAGACGTTTCAGCTGTTCGTCCTTGTCATCTTCAGGACTCTTTCTGATCAGATTCCCCATGAGGAGTGTCCTCAACTCTTCCTGCCCCTTGGATAGGCTTAGGAAGATCTCGTTGAACTGAGTCTCTTGAGCAAGAAGATCCTGGTTGTCTGGTTAGAAAGCCATTGCTGAAATAAACAGCGGGAAGGGTAAGTGACCTGCAACAAAGATACCTGTTATGTAATGATGTGTATGACATGCATGCAATGTTTTCAAGGACCTCGCGGGGTAAACAAGAAAATTTGTTAGCAATTGGATCCGGTAGCTTGATTGAAAGAAACTTCATATTTGTTGAGAGTCCTTCGTCAAGGGTCAAAGGCTCACCATATCCAGTGGGTCATAGCCCCTGACAACCTTGGCTAGAGGAAAATAAATCCTCTTTGCCCCTTGCTGGGATAGTTGATTCACTATGACCTGCATCACAAGCCCTTGAGATCCTTGAAATGGGTTAGGATGTATGCAATGGTATGATGTTATGTTATGCATGGGGTAATGTAGGCAACCCTGTTATGAGTCCCAATTAAGGACCACAAACCAAAACCTGCAAGAAAACTCAAGTAAAGCCTGTCATGAGTCTCAATTAAGGACTATCAACAAAACCTGCAAGAAACTCAAGTAAAGCCTGTCATGAGTCCCAATTAAGGACTATAAACAAAACCTGCAAGACTTAGTAAACCCTGTTATGAGTCCCAATTAAGGACTATGAACAAAACCTGCAAGAAACTCAAGTGTCAGATAACAAGCATGCAAGTAGTCAAGTACGAAGGCACACAAGTCACACAAGAGAAGCCCTTAGAGTTTAGGCCAGCATGAGGTCTAGGTATTACCCTCTTTCAGTTTGTTGGTTCATACCTGTCCTATCAAAGTAACCGGGTTCTTAGAGGATCCCAATATCATTGACTACCCTCAATCGGTCATAACTCCAGCATCGCAATCTTTTCTTGCGGCCAGAACCATCACGAGAGTTTAGCCTCAATGGGCGTAGCATACTGCTACTGTTCTAATGGCCAAGTTGTGTCATTTAAGGTTCTAAGGTTGTTGGTGCTTAATGACTCCTCAGAAGACCCATATTCTCCTCGTTGCAACACAAGGGATATCGGTACAGACCAAGGTGCCACACCAACGTAGCCACTGTTTCACCCGTGTCGGTCTACGTCGGACAGGTCCCTCACAGCTTATGCTACCTAAACAGGGTATCCCCAGATCCGGGTTAGGATCTATGTAACTCCCATGCAACCCACAAATTTAAAGCAGACAAGTCAATACAATTGAAAACACAGTTATGAACTAACCCTAAGGTACACCTCACTTTAAAAAGTTCCCCAGCAGAGTCGCCAGTTCTGTGATCGGTGGATCCGGAACTGACTGTTTAACGCTGGTTCGCGAAATGTCGCGGAAGCAAGAGTCGCCACCGTCTTTTATTTTCTCCAAATGGAAAGGACAAAAGCACAGAAAAATTCCTTAAAGAGATTGCTCTCGGTTCGGGAGGTAAATTATAGAAAGGGAAGGTGTTAGCACCCTTTCTATCCATGGTTATCCATGGGCTCTTAGATACTTGCTCATTTGTGTTTTCAAAAATGTTTGTTTGCTTTTCAATTGTGGGTTTTAAAAAGTTTCTTTGAAAATTCCAGTTCGACTCTTGTATCGGTCCTCAAGAGTGTTTGAAAAATTGCTTTCGAAAGCTTTTTGAAAAGGTGTCGGTGTGAAAAGTATTTTTGATTTGTTTTGAAATTAGAGCAAGTATCTAGAGTCGTCTACCTACCCTAAGGAATTCGTCTGTGTAAATGTCCTTTAAAGTAGTGCCATCCTACCATTGAGAGGTAGGTAGCACCACCGTTGGAGGTGTTCGGGTCAATTCGAGGTTCGGGACATGGTGATCACCAGAGCAATGGGAAGACACCTTAGAAGCTACCCTCATGCCAGGTTCCCGAATCATGAGGACTTACTAAAACATCCTCTACTCGAGGATCACCTTTCGAGGCAAGGCAACAATGAGGCGTACCCTAGGGGTGGTGTGTGATTTGTGTGTCAGATTCATTTATTTTTGTCTTGTCAGGTTATGGGTGATCTATGCGTTGCTTTTATTTAGACATTCATTCTTGCATGCTTTGGTTAACAGTTAAGATATTTGCGGGAAAAGTAAATCTAAAGCTATTACAAATGGCGCGGGTCCACATCGCCAAAATTAACCAGGACCCGATTTGACCGAAAAATAAATAAACAAAGTGAATAAAGAATTGAAAAGTGCGAGAAGTAATTTACATGGCTTCGGGAGAGGTACATAATTATTTAAGCAAAATAAAATAAAGATGCGAAATTAAATCGAACGAGGGCGTTGGACCCTTTTGCAAAATTAAATTACATGAATTAATTAATTAAGAAAAGAAATTGTTTTTGTTTTTTTTGGTATTTTTATGTATTTTAAGATTTAATAGAAAAAATTAATTGCAATTAAACGCTAACCCTAATTCTATTTTATTTTAATTTGTTTAAGAAAATATTGAATTTTTTAACCTAAATTAAACCCTAATTAATTTACATGCAAATTTGATTATGAGAATAAATAAATTAAATAATATTATTATGAAAAAGAAAAATTAAAGAGGAATAAAACATTAATTAAACCTAGTTCTACATTTTTTAGATTTTTATTATGAAAAGAATTAAAATTGCAACCTAATTTAAAACTAAATAATTTACATGCATTTATTTACAAGAAATATAAAAATAAAATATTTATTATATTTTTTATCTTTTCTAATTTTTTTTGATGTTTTTATATTTTGTGAAAATATTTAATTAATTCAAAACAATAAAGAAAATGAAATGATAATTGAAATAATATATAGGAAAATATAGAGAATTGCAAACCAGGGGGGGTGGTAGTCCCCAAAGTGGAGGTATGCTTTAGAAATCCAGGCCCAATAAGACATTGATCCGTTTGACTTTCCAGGTAGCGCGCTAGCGTTTTGACCAAGGTTTATGGTGTTCTTCAGCTCTCAGCCTTTGATTTGAGCCTGATATGCACGTGGATGGTGGGATAGCGAGAGTGTATGGTAGTCCTTAATGTTATGCCTGCATAGGATGGTAAATTGAAAAATAATATTGAAACATGAAAGACCTGGGGTTCGAACCCAGGTCATATACATTGCCAATGCTCTCGCTTACCAACCGTGCCAACTAACGCGTTTGATATATAATAAACAAACAAATATTATAAAAGGAAATCAACGCATTAGTGGACTTCGCGCGCGAGATTCAAAAGAGCCAACCAGCGTGCGCCACGACTTCGTCTTCTTCATCATCCCTGAAGTACAAAAACATTGAGCAACGGTTTTTTACGCGTTGTTTAAGGTCAGTTTTGAGAAAATAGCGAATAAGCCCAGGTCACTCATAAATTAGGCGCGATAGGGGCTTTCTCTTCATCCAGACTTGCTGATTACAACCATGGTACTCTTGAAGGCCAATTTTCCTTGGATTCAAAATCCCCAATTGGAGGTCCTGTAAACCCTAAGAATTGATAATGGCGAAATCGTGTATACAGCCCAAAAACACAATCAAATACATGGGTTAGCTTCAGAATCAAATAACCAACATGAATTAATAATTAAATTTCACAAATAATGCATGGAATGGGATGTACGATTATGAAATTTATTTGATACAGTCTGCACTCGTGTTACCAATCCTTGAGGTTCTGATGAGTCTTCTTGATTGGGAATCGTTCAGGGGACCTTGAGGAAGCTATTGAAACAAGTTTCGTGCCTTGAATCCACCTAAAAAGTGTTTTTCAGATTTGAGTTTTTAGAGAAAAAATTCAAGTTTGATAATGTCTTTCTGGAGCAGCTGTGCGTGTATTCTCATTAGGGTTGTGTTCAGGCATATGTAGTGAGTGTATTAGGTCAAAAAACTTGCTCCAAATCTCTTGTAATCATGGTTTTGAATATTTGATTTTTCACCATGATTTCCATATCTTTTTCCATGCAATTTTGTGTCAATTAGGATCCAATCAAACCAAATCTTCCCATATTTGAATGTGCACGAATTATTGAGTCTAAAACATGTGCAAAAAGATTTGTTAGGTTAAATTAAGTATTTTTCACATATTTAATTGATTTAAATGAATTAATATAAATAAAAATTCAAATAAATAAATAAAAAATGAGAAAATACTTCCCTTTGGGCCAAGTGGTCGTGCACATGCTTGGAATGATGAATTGTGGAAGAAAAATGGGCCCATTAGCAATTTTAGGTCATTTGAATCAATGTTAACTTTTCAAAATATCCAAAAATTTCCCAACTTCCACAAGGCATAACTTGCTCAATTTTTAAGCTTTTCTCATGTTCTTGGACATTTTGGAAAGGTCTTTGAGTCCTATAACCAATGCCTTTGGTCCCATGTCATTTTGATTTACCAATATCAAGTTATGGCCTTTGACTTAAAGTCTCTTTTTGTTGACTTTTGAAAATGACCTATAATGTTGAAATTGATAACTTTTTGTGAGAGCATTTCTTGGACTTGAAGTATGAAGATGAGTTGTAGGAAATGTCTTTCTCTTCAAAATGAGCTTTGGATGGAATTTTTCTGATAATCCATGTGAAAGTTATGCCCTGGTCAATTTCAGTTGACTTTTTCAACTGTCCAAATAAGGAAACTTTTGCATTTTGATGATTTTTGAGCCAAATTTTGAGAATCATGATCAAGCATTGATCAAATGATGTTTGTGGCTTCAAAATGATATGTTGACCAAAAATTTGAACTTTTGACTGTCAAATGACCATTTTGCCCCTACAGTTGACTGTAGTGCAATTTAGGGTTTTGACTGTGCAATTTGATGCTGTGAGTCTTGAAACTTGACATAAGGATGCTTGACCATATTTGTAGGCATATGAGACTTGATTGGACCTTTGGAAACTTCATTTTTTTGATCAGAACACAAACCCTAGTTTTGACTGTATGGGAGACCTTTGCATTGTGCAACCCTTGGGGAATTTTGCAGCTTGGCTTGGCAATTTCTTGGAGAATATGGGAGGGCAAATTTTGGGGTACAACAGTTGCCCCTGTTCAATCTTCTTAGACCTGAGGATGCAGATTGGCTGACGTGCCTTTCGTAATCCGAGGGTGGAAGATGATTGAACACTAGAGTGCCCAGAAATTTGCGCTCACATAGTAGCAGTGATGATGGGAATGGGCTTACAGATGCCATTTATAGGTTGCTGGATAGGATGATGGGCTTATAGATGCCATCTGGATGTTGATCGCGTAAGAAATTCCTTAGCGAGAACCTGCATACCTGCAAAAGAAGAAAAAAAGAGTACCTGACACGTTGCAGGAGCTGGTTTTCAGATGCTTGGTATAGATATGTCCTGACTGGTTACAAGAGCTGAGTCTGGAGCTTCAAACGGAGATGAATGAACCAGGGATGGTTACCACTTTAGCATGAACGGTAAGAGCACCTTGGGTGACTTTAACTTCAACAACGCTCGTTGAGAAAAATCTTGGTGGGAATTACCATCTTCGCAGGATCGGGAAGAGAACCATAGGTCATTATAATCTGAAAGGGAATCACCTCACTCACCGTTGGAGAGGGAACTATAGGAAATTATAATCTGAAAGGAATTATCACCTCACTCACTGTCGGAGAGGGAACTATCTGAAAAGGAATTATCACCTCACTCACCGTCGGAGAGGGAACCATAGGAGACTATCACCTCACTCACCGTCGGAGAGGGAAACATCTGAAAAGGACTTACCACCTTACTCACCGTCGGAGAGGGAACCATAGGAGACTATCACCTCACTCACCGTCGGAGAGGGAAACATCTGAAAAGGACTTACCACCTCACTCACCGTCGGAGAGGGGACCATAGGAGACTATCACCTCACTCACCGTCGGAGAGGGAAACATCTGAAAAGGACTTACCACCTCACTCACCGCCGGAGAGGGAACCATAGGAGACTATCACCTCACTCACCGTCAGAGAGGGAAACATCTGAAAAGGACTTACCACCTCACTCACCGCCGGAGAGGGAACCATAGGAGACTATCACCTCACTCACCGTCGGAGAGGGAAACATCTGAAAAGGACTTACCACCTCACTCACCGTCGGAGAGGGAACCATAGGAGACTATCACCTCACTCACCGTCGGAGAGGGAAACATCTGAAAAGGACTTACCACCTCACTCACCGTCAGAGAGGGAACCATAGGAGACTATCACCTCACTCACCGTCGGAGAGGGAAACATCATGAAAAGGACTTACCACCTCACTCACCATCGGAGAGGGAACCATAGGAGACTATCACCTCACTCACCGTCGGAGAGGGAAACATCTGAAAAGGACTTACCACCTCACTCATCGTCGGAGAGGGAACCATAGGAGACTATCACCTCACTCACTGTCGGAGAGGGAAACATCTGAAAAGGAATTACCACCTCACTCACCGCCGGAGAGGGAACCATAATGGAATTATAATCTCAAAGAAAAAAACCTAAAATAGAAATCTCATGCACCGTCGGAGAGAGAACCAATATGGAATTATAATCTGAAAGAAAGACCTAAAATGGAAATCTCATGCACCGTCGGAGAGAGAACCAATATGGAATTATAATCTCAAAGAAAAACCTAAAATGGAAATCTCATGCACCGTCGGAGAGAGAACCAATAGGAAAACATAATCTGAAAGAAAGACCTAAAATGGAAATCTCATGCACCGTCGGAGAGAGAACCAATATGGAATTATAATCTCAAAGAAAAACCTAAAATGGAAATCTCATGCACCGTCGGAGAGAGAACCAATAGGAAAACATAATCTGAAAGAAAGACCTAAAATGGAAATCTCATGCACCGTCGGAGAGAGAACCAATATGGAATTATAATCTCAAAGAAAAACCTAAAATGGAAATCTCATGCACCGTCGGAGAGAGAACCAATAGGAAAACATAATCTGAAAGAAAGACCTAAAATGGAAATCTCATGCACCGTCGGAGAGAGAACCAATATGGAATTATAATCTCAAAGAAAAACCTAAAATGGAATTATAATCTCAAAGAAAAACCTTCTTGATTGGGAATCGTTCAGGGGACCTTGAGGAAGCTATTGAAACAAGTTTCGTGCCTTGAATCCACCTAAAAAGTGTTTTTCAGATTTGAGTTTTTAGAGAAAAAATTCAAGTTTGATAATGTCTTTCTGGAGAAGCTGTGCGTGTATTCTCATTAGGGTTGTGTTCAGGCATATGTAGTGAGTGTATTAGGTCAAAAAACTTGCTCCAAATCTCTTGTAATCATGGTTTTGAATATTTGATTTTTCACCATGATTTCCATATCTTTTTCCATGCAATTTTGTGTCAATTAGGATCCAATCAAACCAAATCTTCCCATATTTGAATGTGCACGAATTATTGAGTCTAAAACATGTGCAAAAAGATTTGTTAGGTTAAATTAAGTATTTTTCACATATTTAATTGATTTAAATGAATTAATATAAATAAAAATTCAAATAAATAAATAAAAAATGAGAAAATACTTCCCTTTGGGCCAAGTGGTCGTGCACATGCTTGGAATGATGAATTGTGGAAGAAAAATGGGCCCATTAGCAATTTTAGGTCATTTGAATCAATGTTAACTTTTCAAAATATCCAAAAATTTCCCAACTTCCACAAGGCATAACTTGCTCAATTTTTAAGCTTTTCTCGTGTTCTTGGACATTTTGGAAAGGTCTTTGAGTCCTCTAACCAATTCCTTTGGTCCCATGTCATTTTGATTTACCAATCTCAAGTTATGGCCTTTTACTTAAAGTCTCTTTTTGTTGACTTTTGAAAATGACCTATAATGTTGAAATTGATAACTTTTTGTGAGAGCATTTCTTGGACTTGAAGTATGAAGATGAGTTGTAGGAAATGTCTTTCTCTTCAAAATGAGCTTTGGATGGAATTTTTCTGATAATCCATGTGAAAGTTATGCCCTGGTCAATTTCAGTTGACTTTTTCAGCTGTCCAAATAAGGAAACTTTTGCATTTTGATGATTTTTGAGCCAAATTTTGAGAATCATGATCAAGCATTGATCAAATGATGTTTGTGGCTTCAAAATGATATGTTGACCAAAAATTTGAACTTTTGACTGTCAAATGACCATTTTGCCCCTACAGTTGACTGTAGTGCAATTTAGGGTTTTGACTGTGCAATTTGATGCTGTGAGTCTTGAAACTTGACATAAGGATGCTTGACCATATTTGTAGGCATATGAGACTTGATTGGACCTTTGGAAACTTCATTTTTTTGATCAGAACACAAACCCTAGTTTTGACTGTATGGGAGACCTTTGCATTGTGCAACCCTTGGGGAATTTTGCAGCTTGGCTTGGCAATTTCTTGGAGAATATGGGAGGGCAAATTTTGGGGTACAACAGTTGCCCCTGTTCAATCTTCTTAGACCTGAGGATGCAGATTGGCTGACGTGCCTTTCGTAATCCGAGGGTGGAAGATGATTGAACACTAGAGTGCCCAGAAATTTGCGCTCACATAGTAGCAGTGATGATGGGAATGGGCTTACAGATGCCATTTATAGGTTGCTGGATAGGATGATGGGCTTATAGATGCCATCTGGATGTTGATCGCGTAAGAAATTCCTTAGCGAGAACCTGCATACCTGCAAAAGAAGAAAAAAAGAGTACCTGACACGTTGCAGGAGCTGGTTTTCAGATGCTTGGTATAGATATGTCCTGACTGGTTACAAGAGCTGAGTCTGGAGCTTCAAACGGCGATGAATGAACCAGGGATGGTTACCACTTTAGCATGAACGGTAAGAGCACCTTGGGTGACTTTAACTTCAACAACGCTCGTTGAGAAAAATCTTGGTGGGAATTACCATCTTTGCAGGATCGGGAAGAGAACCATAGGTCATTATAATCTGAAAGGGAATCACCTCACTCACCGTTGGAGAGGGAACTATAGGAAATTATAATCCGAAAGGAATTATCACCTCACTCACTGTCGGAGAGGGAACTATCTGAAACGGAATTATCACCTCACTCACCGTCGGAGAGGGAACCATAGGAGACTATCACCTCACTCACCGTCGGAGAGGGAAACATCTGAAAAGGACTTACCACCTTACTCACCGTCGGAGAGGGAACCATAGGAGACTATCACCTCACTCACCGTCGGAGAGGAAAACATCTGAAAAGGACTTACCACCTCACTCACCGTCGGAGAGGGGACCATAGGAGACTATCACCTCACTCACCGTCGGAGAGGGAAACATCTGAAAAGGACTTACCACCTCACTCACCGCCGGAGAGGGAACCATAGGAGACTATCACCTCACTCACCGTCGGAGAGGGAAACATCTGAAAAGGACTTACCACCTCACTCACCGCCGGAGAGGGAACCATAGGAGACTATCACCTCACTCACCGTCGGAGAGGGAAACATCTGAAAAGGACTTACCACCTCACTCACCGTCGGAGAGGGAACCATAGGAGACTATCACCTCACTCACCGTCGGAGAGGGAAACATCTGAAAAGGACTTACCACCTCACTCACCGTCAGAGAGGGAACCATAGGAGACTATCACCTCACTCACCGTCGGAGAGGGAAACATCATGAAAAGGACTTACCACCTCACTCACCGTCGGAGAGGGAACCATAGGAGACTATCACCTCACTCACCGTCGGAGAGGGAAACATCTGAAAAGGACTTACCACCTCACTCACCGTCGGAGAGGGAACCATAGGAGACTATCACCTCACTCACCGTCGGAGAGGGAAACATCTGAAAAGGAATTACCACCTCACTCACCGCCGGAGAGGGAACCATAATGGAATTATAATCTCAAAGAAAAAAACCTAAAATGGAAATCTCATGCACCGTCGGAGAGAGAACCAATATGGAATTATAATCTGAAAGAAAGACCTAAAATGGAAATCTCATGCACCGTCGGAGAGAGAACCAATATGGAATTATAATCTCAAAGAAAAACCTAAAATGGAAATCTCATGCACCGTCGGAGAGAGAACCAATAGGAAAACATAATCTGAAAGAAAGACCTAAAATGGAAATCTCATGCACCGTCGGAGAGAGAACCAATATGGAATTATAATCTCAAAGAAAAACCTAAAATGGAATTATAATCTCAAAGGAAAACCTTCTTGATTGGGAATCGTTCAGGGGACCTTGAGGAAGCTATTGAAACAAGTTTCGTGCCTTGAATCCACCTAAAAAGTGTTTTTCAGATTTGAGTTTTTAGAGAAAAAATTCAAGTTTGATAATGTCTTTCTGGAGCAGCTGTGCGTGTATTCTCATTAGGGTTGTGTTCAGGCATATGTAGTGAGTGTATTAGGTCAAAAAACTTGCTCCAAATCTCTTGTAATCATGGTTTTGAATATTTGATTTTTCACCATGATTTCCATATCTTTTTCCATGCAATTTTGTGTCAATTAGGATCCAATCAAACCAAATCTTCCCATATTTGAATGTGCACGAATTATTGAGTCTAAAACATGTGCAAAAAGATTTGTTAGGTTAAATTAAGTATTTTTCACATATTTAATTGATTTAAATGAATTAATATAAATAAAAATTCAAATAAATAAATAAAAAATGAGAAAATACTTCCCTTTGGGCCAAGTGGTCGTGCACATGCTTGGAATGATGAATTGTGGAAGAAAAATGGGCCCATTAGCAATTTTAGGTCATTTGAATCAATGTTAACTTTTCAAAATATCCAAATATTTCCCAACTTCCACAAGGCATAACTTGCTCAATTTTTAAGCTTTTCTCGTGTTCTTGGACATTTTGGAAAGGTCTTTGAGTCCTCTAACCAATTCCTTTGGTCCCATGTCATTTTGATTTACCAATCTCAAGTTATGGCCTTTTACTTAAAGTCTCTTTTTGTTGACTTTTGAAAATGACCTATAATGTTGAAATTGATAACTTTTTGTGAGAGCATTTCTTGGACTTGAAGTATGAAGATGAGTTGTAGGAAATGTCTTTCTCTTCAAAATGAGCTTTGGATGGAATTTTTCTGATAATCCATGTGAAAGTTATGCCCTGGTCAATTTCAGTTGACTTTTTCAGCTGTCCAAATAAGGAAACTTTTGCATTTTGATGATTTTTGAGCCAAATTTTGAGAATCATGATCAAGCATTGATCAAATGATGTTTGTGGATTCAAAATGATATGTTGACCAAAAATTTGAACTTTTGACTGTCAAATGACCATTTTGCCCCTACAGTTGACTGTAGTGCAATTTAGGGTTTTGACTGTGCAATTTGATGCTGTGAGTCTTGAAACTTGACATAAGGATGCTTGACCATATTTGTAGGCATATGAGACTTGATTGGACCTTTGGAAACTTCATTTTTTTGATCAGAACACAAACCCTAGTTTTGACTGTATGGGAGACCTTTGCATTGTGCAACCCTTGGGGAATTTTGCAGCTTGGCTTGGCAATTTCTTGGAGAATATGGGAGGGCAAATTTTGGGGTACAACAGTTGCCCCTGTTCAATCTTCTTAGACCTAAGGATGCAGATTGGCTGACGTGCCTTTCGTAATCCGAGGGTGGAAGATGATTGAACACTAGAGTGCCCAGAAATTTGCGCTCACATAGTAGCAGTGATGATGGGAATGGGCTTACAGATGCCATTTATAGGTTGCTGGATAGGATGATGGGCTTATAGATGCCATCTGGATGTTGATCGCGTAAGAAATTCCTTAGCGAGAACCTGCATACCTGCAAAAGAAGAAAAAAAGAGTACCTGACACGTTGCAGGAGCTGGTTTTCAGATGCTTGGTATAGATATGTCCTGACTGGTTACAAGAGCTGAGTCTGGAGCTTCAAACGGCGATGAATGAACCAAGGATGGTTACCACTTTAGCATGAACGGTAAGAGCACCTTGGGTGACTTTAACTTCAACAACGCTCGTTGAGAAAAATCTTGGTGGGAATTACCATCTTCGCAGGATCGGGAAGAGAACCATAGGTCATTATAATCTGAAAGGGAATCACCTCACTCACCGTTGGAGAGGGAACTATAGGAAATTATAATCTGAAAGGAATTATCACCTCACTCACTGTCGGAGAGGGAACTATCTGAAAAGGAATTATCACCTCACTCACCGTCGGAGAGGGAACCATAGGAGACTATCACCTCACTCACCGTCGGAGAGGGAAACATCTGAAAAGGACTTACCACCTTACTCACCGTCGGAGAGGGAACCATAGGAGACTATCACCTCACTCACCGTCGGAGAGGAAAACATCTGAAAAGGACTTACCACCTCACTCACCGTCGGAGAGGGGACCATAGGAGACTATCACCTCACTCACCGTCGGAGAGGGAAACATCTGAAAAGGACTTACCACCTCACTCACCGCCGGAGAGGGAACCATAGGAGACTATCACCTCACTCACCGTCGGAGAGGGAAACATCTGAAAAGGACTTACCACCTCACTCACCGCCGGAGAGGGAACCATAGGAGACTATCACCTCACTCACCGTCGGAGAGGGAAACATCTGAAAAGGACTTACCACCTCACTCACCGTCGGAGAGGGAACCATAGGAGACTATCACCTCACTCACCGTCAGAGAGGGAAACATCTGAAAAGGACTTACCACCTCACTCACTGTCAGAGAGGGAACCATAGGAGACTATCACCTCACTCACCGTCGGAGAGGGAAACATCATGAAAAGGACTTACCACCTCACTCACCGTCGGAGAGGGAACCATAGGAGACTATCACCTCACTCACCGTCGGAGAGGGAAACATCTGAAAAGGACTTACCACCTCACTCACCGTCGGAGAGGGAACCATAGGAGACTATCACCTCACTCACCGTCGGAGAGGGAAACATCTGAAAAGGAATTACCACCTCACTCACCGCCAGAGAGGGAACCATAATGGAATTATAATCTCAAAGAAAAAAACCTAAAATGGAAATCTCATGCACCGTCGGAGAGAGAACCAATATGGAATTATAATCTGAAAGAAAGACCTAAAATGGAAATCTCATGCACCGTCGGAGAGAGAACCAATATGGAATTATAATCTCAAAGAAAAACCTAAAATGGAAATCTCATGCACCGTCGGAGAGAGAACCAATAGGAAAACATAATCTGAAAGAAAGACCTAAAATGGAAATCTCATGCACCGTCGGAGAGAGAACCAATATGGAATTATAATCTCAAAGAAAAACCTAAAATGGAAATCTCATGCACTGTCGGAGAGAGAACCAATAGGAAAACATAATCTGAAAGAAAGACCTAAAATGGAAATCTCATGCACCGTCGGAGAGAGAACCAATATGGAATTATAATCTCAAAGAAAAACCTAAAATGGAAATCTCATGCACCGTCGGAGAGAGAACCAATAGGAAAACATAATCTGAAAGAAAGACCTAAAATGGAAATCTCATGCACCGTCGGAGAGAGAACCAATATGGAATTATAATCTCAAAGAAAAACCTAAAATGGAATTATAATCTCAAAGAAAAACCTTCTTGATTGGGAATCGTTCAGGGGACCTTGAGGAAGCTATTGAAACAAGTTTCGTGCCTTGAATCCACCTAAAAAGTGTTTTTCAGATTTGAGTTTTTAGAGAAAAAATTCAAGTTTGATAATGTCTTTCTGGAGCAGCTGTGCGTGTATTCTCATTAGGGTTGTGTTCAGGCATATGTAGTGAGTGTATTAGGTCAAAAAACTTGCTCCAAATCTCTTGTAATCATGGTTTTGAATATTTGATTTTTCACCATGATTTCCATATCTTTTTCCATGCAATTTTGTGTCAATTAGGATCCAATCAAACCAAATCTTCCCATATTTGAATGTGCACGAATTATTGAGTCTAAAACATGTGCAAAAAGATTTGTTAGGTTAAATTAAGTATTTTTCACATATTTAATTGATTTAAATGAATTAATATAAATAAAAATTCAAATAAATAAATAAAAAATGAGAAAATACTTCCCTTTGGGCCAAGTGGTCGTGCACATGCTTGGAATGATGAATTGTGGAAGAAAAATGGGCCCATTAGCAATTTTAGGTCATTTGAATCAATGTTAACTTTTCAAAATATCCAAAAATTTCCCAACTTCCACAAGGCATAACTTGCTCAATTTTTAAGCTTTTCTCGTGTTCTTGGACATTTTGGAAAGGTCTTTGAGTCCTCTAACTAATTCCTTTGGTCCCATGTCATTTTGATTTACCAATCTCAAGTTATGGCCTTTTACTTAAAGTCTCTTTTTGTTGACTTTTGAAAATGACCTATAATGTTGAAATTGATAACTTTTTGTGAGAGCATTTCTTGGACTTGAAGTATGAAGATGAGTTGTAGGAAATGTCTTTCTCTTCAAAATGAGCTTTGGATGGAATTTTTCTGATAATCCATGTGAAAGTTATGCCCTGGTCAATTTCAGTTGACTTTTTCAGCTGTCCAAATAAGGAAACTTTTGCATTTTGATGATTTTTGAGCCAAATTTTGAGAATCATGATCAAGCATTGATCAAATGATGTTTGTGGCTTCAAAATGATATGTTGACCAAAAATTTGAACTTTTGACTGTCAAATGACCATTTTGCCCCTACAGTTGACTGTAGTGCAATTTAGGGTTTTGACTGTGCAATTTGATGCTGTGAGTCTTGAAACTTGACATAAGGATGCTTGACCATATTTGTAGGCATATGAGACTTGATTGGACCTTTGGAAACTTCATTTTTTTGATCAGAACACAAACCCTAGTTTTGACTGTATGGGAGACCTTTGCATTGTGCAACCCTTGGGGAATTTTGCAGCTTGGCTTGGCAATTTCTTGGAGAATATGGGAGGGCAAATTTTGGGGTACAACAGATACCATTTTGATACTAATTCTTTTGGCCTACAGCATTGCAATTCAACAAACATTCTTGAATGGCATCTTTAAGCCCATCTCCAGCAAGATTCTACCATCTTCAAATGGCATCTTTAAGCCCATTTCCTCAGCTATATTTTGACGAGTGCAAATTTACGGGCACTCTAGTGTCCAATCCTCTTTTACCTTCGAGTCGCGAAAGGCAAACTTACCAATCTAACTCTTCAGGTTCAAGAAGATTGAACAGGGGAAACTGTTGTACCCCAAAATTTTCCCTCTCATTTCATCAACACTTTCTCATCACAAGACTCTTGGAATTAAGGATCAAGCCAGGGTTTGCTCTGCTCAAGACCCCTCCTTGCACTGTTAACCCAGATTAGGGTTTGAGTTTACACAAGGATATTTTGACCTACAATACCAAAATTGACTTTCATGCTTCATGTTGGGTTCACAAGTTTGCCCATACCAAGTTTCAAGCCTTGATTCAAATCTTTGCCCAGTCAATTGGACAGTTGACCTAGAAATCAACTATATTGGGGGAAAAGTCAACTGTGGCCAATTGACAGTCAAACCTCATGAAATTTGACCCACATTAACATTATGAACTCATATGAACCATTTTATCAAGTTTGGACCATAATTCCACAAGAAATTTGATCAGATCACCAAAAGGGCAAAATGGTCATTTTTAGGGGTTTGACTGCACAAAGGCAATTTTTGACTGTTTGACCTAACCAATGGAAAACCAAGCTCACATATAGACTCAAGGACTCAATGGCATTGTCTTTACCCATTCAACAAGTTCAAAAGATCTCAAGTGCATAGGATTGACAGATGAATTTTTCAGTCAATTGATCAAAATTTGACTGTATACTGAAAAGTCAAACTTTGACTTTTTGGTCAAAATCAAGTCCCAAGAGTTATTTTTCATCAATACATGTCAAATTATGAAACTTGTTCATCAAGAAACCCAAAAATGCAAATTAGGGTTTAAAATGAAAAAAATTTCATAACTTGGAAATTTTCTAAGTTATGAAATTTTCTTATTTTTTCCTAACTTTGTCCCATTCTTTCACCAAGATGCAAATGGATTAAAATAAAACTTGCAACATGAAAGTTGTAGTCCATTACAAAGTCTACAACTTTGATTCACAAAGTTTTCTCAAAAGAAGCTTGTATCTCAAGTTATGATTTTTGGAACAAGGGCACCTAAAACTTTTAACTTAGAGAAAATTTGCCCTAATCTAGGCAGGATTTTGACCCATCTTCTTGGACATTTTTCACATAGTTCCACTTGGAATTTCAAGTTTCATTACAAATATGGATTGTAATACATGTTCCAAGCTTTCCAAATTGTCCAAGAACTCCTCAAACACCCTTGTGGTTAGAGAGAATCGAATGCTTGAAGTTGTCAAAAACTCACTTTTGTCCAGGGCCAATACATGTTCATAACAACTTGCAATTCTGATCTAGCTAGCTTGGTTCAACATTACAGGCCTCAAAACCAATTTGTACTCATTAATTTAATGCATATCCATTGTATTAAGGTATTGTCTTAGTCATTAGGGCATTATACTTTAGTTTAAGCCTTAAAAGGAAAAAGCAACAATGCCATTTTTGCCTAATTTCACTTTATGTCAAAACCAAATCCTTGAGGCATGGGGACCATATATTTGAGGCAAGATCAAGTCCACTAATTCCAGTAACCAAGAACAAAAGTTGCAGCATGATATGAGGGCTGGTACAGGGCTATAACATCATTTCCATTCTCTTGCTTCAAGTAGAAGAAAGGTGGCAAAACATAAGCAATCTCTGATATCTGTTAACACAAGCTTACAAGAACTTTGTGAAAAAAATTCCATACCTCCCAACAAGCCTAAAACACGACCCTTTCATCACTCATACCTCCTGATACTCAGAACCATTGTTTTTCTGCAAAACAGGGCAGGTTCTGCATTTTGCAAGCCACAACAAAATTCCATCGTGTGTTTTGTCCCAAGATAGTTCCAACACCTTCCAATCAACTCACCTGAACTATCCCAAGCCCCCATTGCAAGCTGTAACACCTCTAACACACTTTTCCATTTTCATTTCAAAGCTCTGCAGGTTGAGTTCTACAGCACGATTCAAGGTGTTTCAAAGCAAGCCAAGCATTGGAGAAGCTTCCTTGGACCTCAGGCAAGCTCAATAGAAGCCCAAACACCATTGAAGGTTGCTATATTGTCCAGCTCGAAGTCAACTGAAACAGGTATTTCATGGAATTCTATCTCCCTATCTAGGAATGGTTAGGCTTAGGTTTGTGAATGAAATATGTTGTACTCATAGCCCTGAAGCCATACATATGCTTAGTTTTCATTTATATTAATCGTGCTGAGAGAATTTCACTCATGAAATTTCTGAAAAAACTAGGTTAAAAATTAGGGCCAGAGAAATTCTCTCTGGTCTTTGAGAGTTAATCCAAGTTTTTTATATGGTTATATTCGTTATTTGATGCTCTACAAGTTTTATGTTTTGAGTTTTGACAAAAGATCAAAGAATCATGAGATACAGGTTGGGGTAGCTAGCGCGCGTTTTTTCAAATTCTGTTGGACAGAGGAAGAAGATGAAGTAGCTGGGCTGGGCCTGGCTACTTCCTACTTTTGGCACCCCCCATTTTCAGTTTCACACCCCCTGGCCCATTTTCTTATATTTTAATATTTTTGCATTTTTATTTTCTTTTCTGACTTTGATATTTTATTTTCAAATATAAAAAATGATCCAAAAATATTTTTATAATTTTTTGCATTTATTTGGTATTTATTTTATTTATTTCCACCATAAAAATGTTTAAATACTTTATTTTATTTTGTTTAAATCTAAAAATAATGTAAAAAATATGTTTATTTTCATTTTTATTTTTATACACATTTGAAAATATTTTCTTGAAATATATACATTTTTGTAAATAATTTATTTCAATTTTTTACACATTTAATATATTTAATGTATAAATATACTTATATATTTTATCTTATTAAATAATTAGGTCAAAAATACAAAAAATGTTACATTTTCATTTTTATTATTATTTTGGACCAAAAATGTCATTTTTACAATATACTTTTATTTATTTTTTATAAATTAGTATATTATTGCACATAACTAATAAATAATTTTACTTATTAAGAATTAGGGTTTCTAGCCCTAAATAGGAAAAATAATTAAAATTGATCTTCTTTATTTTACTTTTCACATTGAAAAATTACTTTTTACATACTAAAAACATTTTGGCATAATACATTTTATTTACATTTATTTATTGTATTTATTTCAATTATTGTACATTTAAATATTGTATCTTGTACATTCAATTTGGTTGTAATAGTAATCTAGGGTTTAATTTCTTGTCAAATATCCCAAATTCAAATTTGTACCCTCCTACCTATATCATGTTGTAATAGTGTAGCATTTAAATTCCCGTACATTTAAAAGCTTTCAATTATGTCATGCTTAGACCTAGGGTTTGTATGCAAATAAAATCAACAATTAGTTTGATCTAATCCAAGATAACATGCATGAAAAACAAACACAATACGCACTTGTACCCCTAGGGTTTCATCCACTTGTTGCCTTCAAAAATGGGCCATGGTTGCATGTTGAGTACTTTGGCAAAACAAAAACAAACAAAAAGATCATAGTCCCTCGATGACGCTATCTGAGTTGCCTAAAAAAATGATCAAGTCCCTCAAGAAAATTGCCAAAGATACTTGACACAATTGCTATCATGGTCTATACGATGACCCGCGCCTGTCCCGTTAAACATCCTAACACAAGGTTGTTCACCAAATACAATGGTGAAGCAACACTGTTAAAAGGGTTAAGAACATAAGAAAGATCTTTGAGTAAAATAGGGTAGTTAGCTCTTAGTTACTTGATCAAGCTTGCAAAAACATCCTTGCTACTTTTCAAAACACACTCCACAACACAATTTCAAACCCTACTTTCAAACATTAAAAACCTTTCAAAAGACAAAAACACTTTTGTATACATTCAAACAAGAATCATTACAAAGGTTGCCACAACGATGGCCTCTTTTCAAAACATCTTTCAAAACCCCACACAAAGCACCATTTCAAACAATTAAAAAGCAAAGCAAGTGATCTAAGCAAGTAACTAAGAGCCCATGGATAACCATGGATAGAAAGGGTGATAATACCTTCCCTTTCTATAATCTACTACCCGAACCCAAGAAAACATCTCAAAGGTCTTTCCTCTGCTTTTTGACCTTTCCTTAGGATAAAACAAAAAGTCGGTGGCGACTCTTGCTAAACCGAAACATTTGCGAACACAAACGCAAAATCCCAAGTCAGTTCTCCCACCGTATCACAATGTGCATCGATTTCAGAGATCTAAATGCTGCAACACCCAAAGATGAATATCCAATGCCAGTGGCGGAAATGATTGTAGATTATGCCGCTGGTTTTGAGTACATGAGTATGCTGGATGGCTACTCTGGATACAATCAAATCTTCATTGCTGAAGAAGATGTGTCGAAAACGGCATTTCGTTGCCCTGGGGCTTTAGGCACCTATGAATGGGTAGTAATGCCTTTTGGCCTAAAGAATGCAGGGGCAACGTATCAAAGAGCCATGAATTCAATCTTCCATGACTTTATTGACACTTTCACACAAATTTATATTGATGATATTGTTGTCAAATCTGTTTCAGGGAAGGCTCACATGGATCATCTTCGACAATCCTTTGAGAGGATGAGACACTACGCCCTGAAGATGAATCCTCTGAAGTATGCTTTTGGTGTAAAAGCAGGAGATTTCTTAGGTTTTGTGGTCCACAAAAAGGGCATTAAGATAAACCAAAACAAGACCAAGGCTATCTTGCAAGCCAAAGCACCAACTAACAAGAAGGAATTGCAATCCTTACTTGGGAAGATAAATTTCCTAAGGAGATTTATATCTAACCTTAGTGGGAAAACGCAAGCCTTTTCGCCATTACTTCGAATCAACAAAGGAGGATTTTAATGGAGGGAGGAAAATCAAGAAGCCTTCGACAAAATCAAAGAGTACCTCATTAAACCACCTATTTTGGTGCCTCCTTGTCGAAGTAGAAGTATGAGACTGTACATAGCTGCGTCTGATAAGACTTTAGGGAGCATGCTGGCTCAGGAGGATGAACATGGTGTCGAAAAGCCCATATATTACCTCAGTAGAGTTTTAAACGATGCAGAAACTAGATATAACGAGGTTGAAAAACTATGTTTATGTCTGTATTTTTCATGTATAAAACATAAGCAATATATAAAGCCAGTTAATGTCTATGTTTCGTCTCATTTTGACGTTTTCAAATACATGTTGTCGAAACCCATTTTGCACAGTAGAATTGGCAAATGGGCACTTGCATTAACTGAGTATTAATTAACTTTTACTCCTCTCAAGGCTATAAAAGGCCAAGTGGTCGCGGACTTTATAGTCGACCACTCTATACAAGAAAGATCACTAAATTATTTGGAGATCGAACCGTGGAAACTTTACTTTGATGGTTCTAGTTATAAAGATGGAGTTGGAGTTGGAGTCCTTATTATTTCTCCAAATAAAATTCCAACAACATTTAAGTACAAAATAGACGGGGATTGCTCCAATAATGAGGCTGAATACGAAGCGTTAATCGTAGGCCTTGAAATCTTGTTGGAATTGGGGGCAACTCAAGTCGGAATAATGGGAGACTCAGAGTTAGTCCTAAAACAAATTACGAAAGAATACAAATGCATAAAAGAAAACCTTATTATGTATTTCGTAATAGCCAGACGGTTGTTGAAAAACTTCGAGGCAATTAGCATTCGACACATACCCAGAGTGGAAAATCAAGCAGCCAACGACTTGGCGCAAATTGCTTATGGGTATAAGGTTTTGAAAGATAGGCTACAACAAGAAATCAAAATTAGAGGGAGAGTAACTGTTACTAAGTTATCTCCATCGAATTTAAGGACCACAACGTTAGGATACACTGATCATGAAAATTTTGAAATTTCGTTCATAGACAATCTAACAGAGCAAGATTGGAGAAAGCCTGTAGTGGACTATTTACAAAATCCAGCGGCTTCGACAGAACGAAAGATAAAGTACAGAGCGCTGAGTTATGTATTGATGGGAAATGAACTATTTAAGAAAACACCAGAAGGTGTGCTTTTGAAATGCTTAAGTGAAACAAAAGCATATATAGCTCTTTCCACCACACACGCTGGGGCATGTGGAGCACACCAAGTAGGCCAAAAGATGAAATAGTTATTGTTTAGACAAGGCTTATATTGGCCCACTATGTTAAAGGATTGTGTTAAGTTTGCCAAAGGATGCCAAGAATGCCAAAAACATACAGGCATTCAACATGTTCCAGCAAATGAACTTCACTCGATTGTGAAACCTTGGCCTTTTAGAGGATGGGCTTTGGATCTCATTGGAGAAATTCGACCAGCATCTTCTAAAGGTCAGAAGTATATATTGGTGGGCATTGATTATTTTACTAAGTGGATTGAAGCGATTCCTTTAGTCAATGTAGACCAGGAGAATGCCATTGAATTCATTCAAAGGTACATCATATACAGATTTGGAATCCCTGAAACAATAACTACAGACCAAGGGTCAGTCTTTACTGGTCGAAAGATGCAAGATTTCGCTGTAGAAATGGGGTTTAAACTATTAACGTCTACACCTTATTATGCGCAAGCTAATGTCCAGGTCGAAGCAACAAATAAAGTAGTGATCCGTTTAATAAAGAAACATGTGGGAAAGAAACCCAGAAACTGGCACAAGACACTAGATCAAGTCCTGTGGGCATGTCGAACTTGTCCAAAAGAAGCCACATGGACAACACCATTTTGCCTAACCTATGGTCATGATGCAGTGTTACCAGTGGAAATCCACTTGCAAGCGACAAGGATTCAGATACATCATGAAATCCCTTCTGAAGTCTATTGGAGTATGATGTTGGATGAACTAGTAGACTTAGACGAAGAAAGGTTGAAATCTCTGGATCTTTTGAGACTGCAGAAGAAGCGAGTTGAGAAGTCCTACAATCGCAGGGTGAAGTCCAAGACGTTTCAGCCTGAAGATCTAGTTTGGAAAGTAATACTCCCAATGGATCGAAGAGACAGAAACTTGGGAAAATGGACCCCTAAGTGGGAAGGACCTTTTAGGATTGTGCAAGCATTCTCGGGCCGAGCCTATGAGATCGAAGAATTAAGCGAAGATCAAAGACTCTTAAAGGTAAATGGTAAATACCTGAAAACGTATAGACCTATGCTTCAAGAGGTAAAAATAAATAATATATAGTCACTGTTAATAGAGAATGCCAAAATGGAAACTTAAAAATTTCATTAAAAGGGCCAAAATGGCTCTGAAATCGTTACAAACAAGTGATTACATGAATAGGAAAATCAGGATTCAAAAGGGAAGATTAGTTTTAATCTGGAGATACTTGATTCTTTGCAATTCTAGTCGTCGATCACATAGAGCTTTCGATTGGTGAAGAGTCTCGAGCTTAGCATCCAGAGATTGAGCTCGATCGACATGTTTTAACCCTTCAGCCAATTCTTCTTGGCTCTCTAATTCAGTGTTCACAGCAAGAAGTTCCTCTTTCTTTTTGTCATTGGCAGCAATTTTGGCTTCCAACTCTGCAATCTGCACCCTCAGTTGAACATTGTCTCGATCTATCTCCTCGACCGCTTTTTGTCTAGCCTTTTGGGCCTTCGACAAATCCTTTACCCTAGAAGCTGACTCAGTAGCAGCATGCCAGGCAACTGCCACTTGGCCATTGGCTTCTTCAATCTCATGATTGAGAGTTCTCTGACGGTTGTAATCCGCTGATACCTGGTCAACAATGGAGAGTAAATCCAAGATTACACTGGCCACATCCGGAGGAGCAACAAGAAGATCGACAGCTTTCAAGATAGTCTTCAGAAAGGAAGGAGCTGCTGGTTCCCCCTCTAAAGTTAACATCAAATCTCTTTTAAAGATTTGTGCTTTAACTTTCTGAAGAGCCTCGTCGAGAGGAGAAGTCGAAGTAGATCTTCCAGATGCAGTCGAGGCGTTGTGATCAGAAGAGCTCTCTCGACCTTCTAGAATTGCAGTCAGATAACCTAACGGATTCTGTTGTTTTAGTAAGGCTAAATCCTCCTTGGTTTTGGATCCCGTCGAAGGGATACTTTCGTTGGCTGTAACAACCACGTTGGCCACTTGACTTGGAATTGTTTCAGTACCTGGAGGATTTTGGTTTCCTTCAGCAAAACCTTCTTCACCGTCAGCCTCTGGGATCTATACATTCTCCCTCTCTGTTTCAGTTTTAACGCCAGGGATACCTTCCTCCTCATTCTCTTGCACATCAACTAGCGGAACCCTAGTCTCCTCTTGGTTTCCTGTAGCTTCTTCTTCATTGACCTCTTCTATGGTTTCGTACTGAGGTTCAGAAGTCTGATTTACTTCGTCAGTCGAACTCATGAAAGAGCCTTTCGCTGAAGAAGGCCTATAGGTAGGATCCCCTTCACTATTCAAGAAAGTGACAGAGTCCTCGACATGAGTAGGAATTCGTGTGGAAGTTCCAGCAGTGTCCTGAAAAAAAAGAAGAGATTCGTTTATTTCAGAATCCTTACGAAACAGAAGGCAGTGGAGGAATAAATAATGAGAAATCGAAGTAGAATACCTGGACTGGGATTTCAGCACCAGGACTGGAGTTGTCACTTTCGCTGGGATTGTTTAACCTAGCGATTACCTCCTGTTCAGTAGGCTCATTGATGACTACAGGAGGAGGCCTCGCAGCTGTAGTCTTAATCCTGATTTTTGGACGGGGTTCGACGGAAGGAGCTGGTTTTTTCAATCTTCATCTCTGCAAAGGAACAAGAGGAGATTCCTCTTCTTCATCGCTAGAGATTTGGATCTCCTGAACCTTTCGTTTTTTAGGAGTAGGTTTCTGAATACCCAGGAGACCAAGTCGAAGGGATCAATACCTATGTTAGATAAAAAATAAGGGTATGAAGGAAAATTAAATACCTTGGGAGAGGGGTTGACGGAGGAGTCTCCCCCTTTTGTACTCTCAGCAGTTTTCTTCGAGGTGGCTCTCTTGACAGCTAAACAAAAGACAAGACAGCTATAGTTAATTAAGTGTCGAAAGACAAATCTAAAACGAAGAGAGGGAGAAGAGTAATACCTTTCTTGACTCCGTCGAGAACCAGCTTAAACACCTCACGTAGATGGTGGGTGAAGTCCTTCTCATCGAAGAACTCTTCGTCACAGTACTGTTTCCACCACTCCCCAAAAGTAACAGAACTCAGAAATTGAAGGTTAAAATCGAACAGGGTCAGTATAGTTCGACCGGAATACCTACCAATATGCTTGGTAGCGGCATCTTCTGAGTAGTCTGCATTATAAAAAAGCAGCAGCTTCTCTCGAGGATAAATAGGTGAGGGAAAGGATTAAGCAATACCAAATTGTCGAGAGACAATATTTGGTTGATAAGCAATTAAGCTCAATTGATTTTTTGAGCTCTTGAATCTCAAGGGCATGATCCTGGGGCGCAGAAATGATTCCCACATGCTCACGAACTCATCCGTCACATCATCCTTCTCATTCGAAGGGTATGGTCTGGTGAACCATTCCGAACCAACTTTTCGACTGGCAAAGGGAGCCATAGTCGAAACAAAGCTCTTTTGCTCCGCAAACATCATTACGAAGCATGTGAAAGCCTTCTGAAACTATTGGCCTTCATCAGTAGGAGTTAACAATGCAAGCCTGGTGCCTTCGACTCTCCTGTTCAGGATTTCAGGAGCCTCTTAGTTAATCTTGTTCTTCTGGGGAAGGAAAGATTCAAAGGTGGCATTGAGCCACAGCTGGAGAAGCCAAAAGGGACCAGATAGCAGCAAGCTCCCCCTATCCCCTATAACCTTAAGTTGAGTCACACCATTACTGATGGACTCATATAAGTTGGCCAAAATCAATTCGTCCAGGAAAAGAGGGTATTTATGGTGAAGCTGCATCGCGAGCGTCAGCATCTTTTTCGTCACCTGCAGTGACTTAGTACAAAAAACAAAACGAGACAGCCACATAGCCAAGAAGGCTATATGCTCCACCTCCGACACAGAACTAGAGGTTTTTTCATGAAAGTGGTTTATAAAGGTGGTGTAAGTGGGTTTTGTAGCAGCAAACCCAATAGCATCCTCATACAAGTCTTCAGGGTTGAAATAGTCACTAGTGGGTCAAAGACCAGTGATGGCAACTATGTCGAATAAAGTGGGGGTCATCATCCCACAAGGAAGATGAAAAGTGAAATGTGCGCTATCCCAAAAGTACAATGAAGATACCAGCATGAGGGGACAGTAAGGCAATCCTGTCTTCGACAACATCACCAAGTCATAAATGTCCATCTCTTTCCAGACAGAAGCTTGCGCCCTCTCCATTTTATTCAACCAGTCTGAATACTCAGAAGAAAGGTTAGGGCTTGATCGAAAGATTCGGTTCCCTTTGTTCATGAACTAGAGGTTGATATCCTCTGTATCCTGAGGATGCTGCTGGTTAGCCGGAGTAGCGTCTTCAGGGTCCTCCCTAGGTTTCTTCGCGCAACCTATGGGTTTAAGCCTTGGGTGAGTAGGAAAAAAGGCGCGGTTTTTCAAGGGATTTTCAACGCATGAAGATAACGGACCAGATATAGCATACATGTTTCCATCGTATCTCATGGGAATAAGGAGCTGAGAATCATATTCTTCTCGCCATTCTTTCGTCATGGGTTCAGCAATGTACCTATTGGTCGAGGAAGAAGGAGGGTTGGTGGAAAATACCTCTGGTGGTTTCTGGACATCATTAGCGTTTTTGGGTTGAGGATTGTTTGGTGCATTTGAAAGGAAAGCCATTGTTAAGGGTTTGAGAGAAGACGAAGTTGACAGTACAATGTTGTGATAAAGCAAGAAATTTGGGAATGCTGGAAATGGTAAGAGTTCCAAATAGAAAGGCTCAGCAGTATTTATACCCTTCAGAAGAGGGATATGTCTCTTCTAGACCATTTAATGTTTCACAGGTAGTGGGACACGTGGCGAAGCGCGAAACAGTTACCGTGCAGGCATTGGGAAACGTTTGGACATGCTTGCCTAGGTTATAGGAATATGGTCATCATGGCAAGCGTGGTAACGACAGTTTGAAGAGACATCTTGGAGAAAAAGTAATGATGGTTTTATCAAGTGTAGCAGCTGTTGGAAGGCGAAAAGCACATGTCAAGACTTGGTGGACAATTGGGAAGACAGGTGTCGAATGGGAAGTTCAAAGAATGGCTATTTCTTTGAGCGTCGAAATAGACATTCTTGGGGGGAAATTTGTTGGCTCCCAAATTCGACACTTACTATATTTGGTCTTTTAGGCCAAATAACTGGAATGAACCAAGCTAGGAAGTATGATTCGACACATGAAATAACTTAAGAAAAAATATTTAAGTTATATTGGAATCTTCGACCAAGGGCTCATTCGACTGAAGAAGACTTATGCCACTCGACTAAAATAAAGTATTCCCACTTTGACACATGATACGAGGACTATTTGAATTTTGAATTATTAGAGGGAAAGGCAGTTTTCGCCAGCGTCTAAGAAGAGGCAACGTGGCCAAAAGCTATGGGTCGAGGGACATGCAGAAGACACTTGCCTTCATCCTAGCGCAGAATGTTCCCTCGACGGTTACCTACTTTTAGTATAAATTAAGAAACTTGTGTAATTTTCAAGTGTGTTAAACCTATTGTACTAAGTCACTCAAACATTATCCAAGTAACTACTGAGTGAGAAAGGATAAAGTTGAGCAATGTACGTTGGAAACACCTTTTTTCCTTAATGAAAGTCTTTTACATTACTTTACTATTATCCTGCAAAGTTATCTTTTTTACTTCTTTTACTTGCATTTCTATACTTCTGCTTACTTTTCAACAATCTCAAACATCCTTTCTCTGGGTCGAACGTGCGTTCTTCCTTCTTACCCATTTTACATAAAAATTAGCATATGTCCTGGGATTAGTTTGATCGATCCCGTAAGTAAACCAAAAAAAACTTACCTTTTTGGAGATCAACGACTATTTACTAAAAACAACGGTAAACAGTTGGATGATGATGTTTTAACGATATGATGATAACGGAAGCATGCGCATGGTGACTTACAGTGGGAAGCTTGCATGTAATCTGTAGGTTAATCAAAACGGACAGTAACAAGTGACACTGCCGTATTAGTCATAAAGCATGATTATTGTAACAAAATAAATTAATTAATGTAGAGAATAATCATAAACAGACTAAAATCTCTCTCTTTCTCTCTCTCCCTCTCTCTCTCTCTCTCTTACCTTTTACGCTCTCTCTCTCTCTCTCTCTCGTTCTCTCGCGAAAGGTGCTCATCAGAGACGAAGCTCCCGCTGCACCAGAAATCACCTTGCGGTGGCGGCTTCGGCGATAACCTGCAATCTTGCTCCAATCTTCGATTTTTCTTGTACCAATCGCTTCATTTTCTTCTTCTGAGTACTAATCTAAGGTTCGATTTTGCATAAAATTGACGGTTGCGCGTAGGTCTGAAAGGAGAAAATGAAACCCTAATAAATATTATGATCAAGATTGAATGAAACAATAATGAGAGAGAGAGAATCGGCGTCCTGTGTACGCGGGTAACGACCTTTCTGAAGCGTGATTGAGGGTTGACAGATGAGGACAACGACAATGACAGTCTCTCTCTCTCTCACTCAGCTTTGTGACGGTAACAAAATCATTCTCTCTCTCTCTCTCTCAGCTTTACAGACTTGTTTCTTCTTCTTTCTCTTTTTGTGATTTCTGAAGGGTTTGGTGATTGGGGAAGATGACGATAACAATTAGGGTTTGGCTTGTGCAGCTTTCTGGTTTATTACCAACAATATTCTCCCCCCTTGAAACTTGTACCATTGATTGTTTATATAGTTCAATGAAAATTAGGGTTTCTGTGATTGGTTGGACTCTCTAATTTGTTGTGATAACAGGCTTACTGAATTCTTTTTCGTTTGGGCCTAGCAAATTGATATTTGTTTGATATGTTTTCTAATATCGGTTTGGAAATTAGAGATCTGTTATCACTTGTTTGTTGAGACGTGAATTTTCATGATATTTCTGTACTTGGCTTGTTGTGAATTCTCTTTGTTATCAGGCCTAGTAGAACTTCTCGGTATTGGGCTTATGCAATATTTCTGATTATGATATTATTTTTGAAAACCTGTTTGCTTGTTGGGTTAGAAATTTGTGATTCCTGACTTTTTGTTGAATGCTAAAACTTTGTCTCTTTTGATTTTGTCTTTACTGTGAACCAAAGTTACTTTTGTGATTTGCAGTAAATGGAATTTTTGGCCCATGATTACTTGCTTGAATTTTGATTATTGTAAGAAACAAAATGTTTATGAGGCATTTGCTTGTTGCTTGAATAATTTGAAAGAGAATTCTCTTAACAAAAACTGATTCCTTTCCACACCCTAATGATGAAATTGAGGAAACTCTTTGTGTGAAATTCTTGTTTATGCTCAAGTTTTGATTACTTGCTAACATTTCTCTTATTTGTTTCATGTATGGTTGATGGGTAATGGATGAAGATGGAAAGGAAAAGTGGAAGAAAAGGTCGTGGCTCTGCATAGAAGAATCTTGGAGGGAAATTTGAAGTGTGCAACTTGAAGAAGAAGAAGTCTTGGAGGGGAACTTGAAGAAGTGAAGAATTAAATCTTTAGCAAATAGAATCCCATAGGATAACTTAGGGTTTAGAATGCTTTGATTAGGTTCTTGTAACAAGAAAAGCTTGTAACTATTAAGAACTTTAGAGGTTTAAATCTTGAACAAAAATGAATGAAAGTCTTGTAATTTCAACCTCTTTTGTCTTAAGTCTTGTAATGAAACAAACTTAAAAACAAAATGACTTTTCTTGTAAACCTTGGTAAAAGATGTATATTTGGATGAATGTTGCACTTATAATAATCACAACATTGCAAATGTGTTAAATTTAAATGAAATTTGTCATTGGCATGATAATGAATGAATTTGAGAGAAAACTCGAATGATCATGAAAATGATAAAGTGATGTTTCTTGAACAAATCTTGAATTCAAATGATATTCCTCTTAAGATAATCCAAAGCAAACTTCAAGTTCAAAATTCAAACTTCTTGAATGAAACCCAAAGCAAATTACTTATATCATAAATAAAGAAACAAGCCCAATCTTCAATTGATGACCATGAACCAAATAGTCTTTAATATCCCCTTTGTCCTTCATGAAAGAATGGATCCACTACATACCATGATTAATGATCCTAAAAATTGAATTGCCTTGAAGAAATTTTGAAGATACGAAGACTTGAAATACAAAGAGATACTTGTCATGAAAACCATAAATAAATAATCCTTAGTTGTAATTAGTGACAAAGTCATAATCCACTTGACTAAGAGATATATTGAAAAAGATTTATGGAAGAAAGGATCCTCAATAATTACGAACACAAAACCCTAATTTCACATTTCAATACTTGCAGTCTCCAATCTTCAGATGAAATTATAGACAGGTTGAGGTGTCTTGAGGCATGAGAAGCCTTGGTAGCCTGAATGATAAAAATGATAAGGAGATGAGATCCCTCTTGGACTGATTGGCATTACAACCAAAATCCATAGCTTGTAGAGAACTTCAGAAACAAAATAACCTTGATCCCATCATAATTTTAGAAATGCCAATAATGAAACATAAGACACTAAAAGTAAAATTAAGAGGGAAAATTTTGGGTGCAACATCTGCCCATATTCAATCATCTTAAACCTGATAAGTGAGAAAAAGTGGAAGCTTTCAAACGTTCATGGTGGAAGAGGATTGAATACTAAAAGAACCCAAAAATTTGCGCTCTGAATAAAACAGAAGCATAGAAACATTGGTAACTGTATTTTGTAAGGATGGCACCAAGAAAACTGGGTGAAAGAGGATAAGACTAGTGAACACTAAATCTTACCAAAGAATGTCAGATAAAGCTGGATTCAAGAGATATACCAAGTAGAAATTGGTTTTGAACAGCGAGCAAAGACGAGACTGGACTCGAAAAGTAAGTCGAGTAGAAACTGGTCTTACACCAAAGAACTAGTGGATACTAGTCTTTACAGAGCAAAGTGGCTAGAGTGCGTGTTTCTAGAAACACTTGCTAGTCTCAAACCAAGGGAAGACTGTGTGAAGGAACTGAAAGATCCCAAAGGCTGTAAAAGAGACGTCTCAACCGAGGATAGACATTAAGAAGGAACTGAAATATCCCAATGTGTAAAAGAGACATAAACGAGATAGATACTCAATTCATGTATACTAGTGTTGGCTCCTAAATTCGACACCTTTGTTTTGATTGATGACAGCCATTAAAGCTGAAGAATGTCTTCGATTGGCTAAGTCTGTCGAAATGCCCGTCGAAAGATGGCAAAATACTTAGAAGATTTCTTCCAAGGAAGAAGGCTGATTGCCTTCGACGTCGAAGGAGTTTTCGTCGAAGATGTCTCTTGATGAAAGTGTTCGATGGTCCAGAGTGGAGCAGTTTGAAATTCAAAGCTTTGGAGGGAAAACGGTTTCCAGCAGTTACTACGTGCAAATGTGCAAGGATCTGGAGCGTCGAGCATGGAGAACGTGCCAAGTGGATTGATCTCGAAGCAGTGTAACTGCCCGACGGTTACTTGGGATGTTTTAGTATAAATAGGAGTAGACATGTAGTTTCTCGCGTGTGTTCACAATTCTATACATAGTCACTCATTTAGATTCGAGTACCCAGCGTGTGAGAAAGAATTGTTGAGAAATGTATGTGTGAAACACCAATTTTATCAATTAAAGTCATTTACTTTCCCAGAATTTTACTTGCTTTTCTCTTTACATTTCCTGTCGAACCTTTACTTTAAAGCCTTGTTTATTTTACCAAGTCTTTCCTTTATGCAATTTACTTGAAACCTTTTATTTAAAGCCTTATCCAACTTAATCAAACTTCAAAATCAACCTATGTCCATAGGATCAATCTGATCGATCCTGCGAGTAACCAAATAAGTAACCATTTGGAGGATCAGCGGTTGTTTACCAAAACCCAAGGTAAACAAATTGGCACACCCGGTGGGACTGTGTGTTGATTGTTGAAAATAATCTCATCTTTTCGAGTTGTATGTTATTGAGGAGTGGTAGAATATACACTAACGATAACAATACTGCCAGAAGAAGGGAAGAGATGGCGAATCCGCCAAACAATAACGAAATCCCACAAACGAGTGTGGCAGCAACGGTTAGTATGACCGTAAGTGAAGCGACAAACGTTGGTTCGACACCAGCAGTGTCGGTCACAACCACGGGGCCAATAACTTCGTTAACAGGCCCCAGAATACCTTTGGGAACTCCCCCACCAAGGGGAAATATAGGCACAAGGCCTGTGGTTCCCCCAGGATTTATTCCATTCTATGGTATGCCAACTTCTGAAGTGGCAAGCCTGACGAATGCTGCGTCCACTTTTTCAGACCCTTTCGTGAGTGCCTCTTCGCCACTCCAAGGCTCTGGAGTAGGCATGGCGAATAGAAATAGGACCCAACTCTTAGGAGGAACGTCCCAAGTAGCCCATGGCCTTACAAATGCCTCGACAGCAGTCTTGAGGCAACAAATGGACGAAAGCAACCATGATATGGTGCAAATGTTGGCACAAACTTTGAGTACAGTGCTAAACCCTCTAATACAAAACACTACTCAATCGAATCAGCAAGTTACAGCGCAAATGACGCGTTTGGCTGACTTCTTTGGAGTACCCCCACCTATTCGACAGCCCCAAAGGGCGCAAATAAGGGGAAATCAGGGGATATTTGTAGAGGAAGAAACCACCATTAACCAGGCTCAACAGCCTGTCGAACAACCTGTCGAAGAACCTAGGGCAATAGCCCCAGAGGTAAGGTTAGTTAACAGAAACCAAAATGCTGACGAAGTGGTTCAGCATATCCAATACCAAAACATGGGTTTGGAAAACAATCTGGCAACCATGATCGAAAGGATCATGACTCAGAATGGGATGAACATGGGCTTTCGAAGGCCCAACTTTACATCTCCATTGTCAGATTATGTGTTACAAACGGACTTACCTCCTAGATGCAAAGTCCCCAAATTTACTAAGTTCTCTGGGGACACGACAGAATCTACTGTCGAGCATGTGGCGAGATACTTGATCGAAGCAGGAGACATTTCGAATAACGAAAACCTAAGGATCAAGTACTTCCCAAGTTCTTTAACCAAGAACGCTTTTACTTGGTTTACAACTCTTCCCCCCAATTCGATCCATCATTGGACCCAGTTGGAAAGATTGTTCCATGAACAATTCTACATGGGGCAAACCAAGATAAGCCTAAAAGAACTGGCCAGTGTGAAGAGACGTTTCACTGAACCTATAGACGAATATCTGAATAGGTTTAGGTTGCTCAAGGCGAGATGTTTTACACAAGTGCCAGAACATGAGTTGGTAGAAATAGCCGCAGGCGGTTTAGATTATTCCATTAGGAAGAAGCTAGACACCCAGTACCTAAGAGACATGGCCCAACTGGCCGATAGAGTTCGACAGGTCGAACGCCTCAAAGCTGAAAAAGCTAAGGCAACGAAAACTCACAAGAGAGAGAGAATAGCGTACGTTGAGATGGATGACGAAGATCTAGAATCCTTCGACGATACTTTAACTGTCGAAGAAGGAGAAGTCGATTTAGCAGAACTAAAACAAGGGCCACCATACTCTTGTAAACAGTTAGTCCCCTCAAATGGGAAAAATCCCATTGGTCCAGACAGGACCAACGATAGGTTCCCAAAAAAGACTTATAGTTTTGACATCACAAAATGTGATGAAATATTCGACTTGCTAGTTAAAGATGGCCAAATGATAGTACCCCCTGGGGTAAAAGTGCCTCCTCTTGATCAAAGAAAGAAGAGAGGTTTTTGCAAATATCATAATTTTTTGGGCCATAAAACTTCTCAATGTTTTCTTTTCAGGAATCTTGTGCAAGACGCTATTGAGGAAGGGAGATTAAAGTTTGCTGACAAATCCCCCATGGCTGTTGACTCCAATCCACTGAAGGCTGAAGCCCACTATGCAGAACCCTCTGAGGTGAACATGATAGAGGCAACCAGGATCCAGTCGAAGAAGCCAGGAATTACCATGGTCGAAGTCTCAAAGGACCACATCAACATGCCAATCTTTGGCAGTTTTTCTGGAAATTTATCCAGGAAGACAATTGAAGCTGTCCAGAAAGCGGTCGAGAACCCGAAGTCGAAGACTGCCGAAGCACAAAAAACTGGATCAAAGCCCAGTTCCCACTTGGCCACTGTTCAAGGCCAGACGGAGAATCTGGAGACACAAATGAAGCAGTTAACTCTTGCTACTAAAGATACAATGAATATCAACATGGTCGAGCTTTCTGACCCTAAAGCATCAGAAGAGGCCATAAGGCAAGAGCAGGCTAATAAGACGGCTTTCCCACGGGAAAACGAAAACTTGGCAGATTTTTTACAAAGATGCCAGAAAAAGAAATCAGAGGTGATGCTGTGTCCAAGATGCAGTTCTATCTTTGATAAAAAAGCTGCTGAGCACATTCAAGGCGTGAGAGCAGCGAATAAGAGAAGGGAGAATGCTGACCTTCGACATGATCCCAGAAGAGGTTCTAATCAAGACAAGAGGCCATTGACCTTTAGGCCTCCAACAAATGTGCCAGTAGACACTTGGTACAAAACCTCTGGCCGGAAAAGGCCAAGTGAGGAGAAATGGAATTCTTTCGATGTGCCAAGAGGTTCCTCTTTGACTCAAAAGAAAGAGCCTCAAGTTGCTGCACCTAAGGTTACTCAAGTGTCTAGCAACTACAAGGGTAAAAACCCTATGTCTCGATCTCAATGGAGGAGATATCAAAGGAGACGAAAAGCTGAAAGGGAGGCTGCCAACGAACCTAAGGCAGAAACTAGTTCGAATGTTCCTCAAAGGAAACAAAGGAAGCCTCTTGAGAGAGAACCAGTTACCAACAGGCTAGTTTGGCCTAACCAAAGTGAAGTCGAAGACAAAGACGATGCTGAGTCCGACGATACTTTGGATATAATGGTGAATATTGTTTCAGTGCTGCCCAGGGAATTCAATCGACAGGTAGAAGTCGAAGCAAGTGACTGGGAGGTGGAACAAGAAATGGCCAAACATAGGCCAGTGTGCTATTTTGTCATGGACAATGGCACTACAGAGGAACAAAATGGCTTCTTCGAGCCACCTACAGAGGCGATGAAGAATCACCTCAAGCCTTTGTTCATAAGGGCTAAGCTCGAAGAAACCACTGTGAATAAAATATTGGTCGACTGTGGGGCAAATATCAATATTATCCCTCATTCTATGCTAAGGAAGATTGGCAAAAGAGATGAGGAAATCAAACCTCACAATATGGTCCTGTCGAACTATGAGGGCGGCATTGGGACCACCATGGGAGTGATCCAGCTAGACATCAAAGTAGGGTCAATCCTTCGACCAACGATGTTCATGGTCATATCGGCCAAACCTAACTACAATCTTTTGTTAGGCCGAGAATGGATTCATGGTGTAGGCGTTGTGCCTTCATCGATGCACCAAAGACTGCTGCTATGGCGTCCAGATGGGATGGTCGAAAACATAGAGGCAGATCAAAGCTACTACCTTGGCGAAGTGAATCACTTGGGTGTGGCAGATTTCGACAAAAATTTGGCTCACATAGGGCCATGTCCAACACCTGACTTCGACATGGCGCCAGCGCCAAACACCTTTTGTTCCCTATACCTGCATCCTGAGCATGGTTTCCAATGGGACAGAGAAGACTTGTCCCACATAGACTTCAGTGGGTTAACTGACATCCAACCAACTGGTTGGGGAAGTGAATTCAGTGATAATGACTGAGTCACAGTCTTTGAAGCGAATTTCGGCTTATGTAGCCGAAACCAAGATGATAACGGCTCTCGAAGCCGAAGTAAAGTACATGGCCACACAGGCCAATGATCAACAAATATCTGCTGTTGGCCCAGGAAAGGATTTCGATCCAAAACCTCCTGATATCATGCCAGAAGAAATGCAGGAACAGAGGCTCGACGCCATCTATGACGATGAGCCTTTGGGCTTCGAAAAGGATCCCTTGGCGAACAACATTAAGATGTTAGCACAAGACCCTTTAGAAGAAATCAACTTAGGCGAAGGATCAGAGAAAAGGCCAACTTACATCAGCGCCAAAATCGATCCAGAACTTAGGTTGGAAGTAATCCAATTGCTGAAAGAGTTTAAAGACTGTTTTGCATGGGATTATGACGAAATGCCTGGTCTCGACAGAGGATTGGTAGAACTTCAGTTGCCAATCAAACCTGGGAAGAAGCCAATCAAGCAAAATCCAAGGCGCTTCGCTCCTGAGATACTGTCGAAGATCAAAACGGAGGTCGAAAGACTTCTGAAATGCAAATTCATCCGTGTTACAAGGTATGTCGAATGGATTGCAAATATTGTGCCAGTAATTAAGAAAAATGGCACATTAAGGGTGTGCATAGATTTCAGAGATTTGAATGCTGCCACCCCCAAAGATGAATATCCTATGCCTGTGGCGGAAATGCTAGTCGATTCTGCCGCTGGTTATGAATACCTGAGTATGCTCGATGGTTATTCAGGATATAATCAAATATTCATTGCTGAAGAGGATGTGTCGAAAACAGCTTTTCGATGCCCTGGGGCCTTAGGCACTTACGAATGGGTAGTGATGCCTTTTGGCCTAAAGAACGCTGGGGCAACGTACCAGCGAGCAATGAATACTATCTTCCATGATTTTATTAACACTTTTATGCAAGTTTATATTGATGATATTGTTATAAAATCTGTTTCCAGGAAGAATCACATTGACCACCTTCGACAATCATTCGAAAGAATGAGAGAACATGGTCTGAAGATGAACCCTTTGAAGTGTGCGTTCTGTGTGAAAGCTGGAGATTTCTTGGGCTTCGTTGTCCACAAGAAAGGAATCGAAATCAACCAGAACAAGACGAAGGCAATTCTGGAAGCGAAAGCGCCATCGAATAAGAAGGAATTGCAATCTCTCTTAGGCAAGATAAATTTCTTAAGGAGGTTTATATCGAATCTAAGTGGGAAAGCTCAGGCCTTTTCACCCTTACTTCGACTGAATAAAGAGGGGTTCGAATGGGGGCAAGAGCAACAAGAAGCCTTCGACAAAATCAAAGGGTACCTCACTAAGCCACCTATTTTGGTGCCTCCTTGTAGCAATAGGAGTATGAGATTGTACATAGCTGCATCTGACAAAACTCTGGGAAGTATGTTAGCCCAAGAGGATGAGAATGGAGTCGAAAGACCCATTTACTATCTCAGTCGAGTTTTGAATGATGCAGAAACTAGATATAGCGAAGTTGAAAAATTGTGTCTATGTCTGTATTTTTCTTGTACAAAACTCAAGCAATATATAAAACCAGTTGATGTTTATGTTTCGTCTCATTTTGATGTTTTCAAATATATGTTGTCGAAACCTATCTTGCATAGTCGAATTGGCAAGTGGGCATTAGCATTAACTGAATACTCCTTGACCTTTATGCCTCTTAAGGCAGTAAAAGGACAAGTGGTTGCAGATTTCATAGTCGACCACTCACTTCAAGTTGAGGACATTAATTATGTGGAGATAGAACCTTGGAAATTCTACTTTGATGGTTCCAGCCATAAAGATGGAACAGGGGTAGGATTCTTGATTATTTCTCCAGATAAAATTCCAACAACATTCAAGTACAAAATAGCAGGTTCTTGTTCGAACAATGAGGCTGAGTATGAAGCTCTAATTACTGGCCTTGAGATATTGTTGGAATTGGGGGCAACTCGAGTCGAAATAATGGGAGACTCAGAGTTAGTCATTAAGCAAGTCACAAAGGAATATAAATGCATAAGAGAGAATCTCATTATGTACTTTGTGATAGCAAATCGTTTATTGAAACAATTTGAAAGTGTCAATATTCGACACATACCCAGAGTCGAAAATCAAATAGCCAATGACTTGGCACAAATTGCATCTGGGTATAAGATTTCAAAAACGAGACTACAAAGAGCAATCGAAGTTCGAGAAAAGATAAAAGCAACTTGTCTATCACCATCAGACTTGGAATCGACAAGACTAGGATATGCTGATCACAGTAACTTCGAGATTTCGTTCATTGATAATTTGTCAGAGCAAGATTGGAGGAAACCCATTGTGGACTATCTTCAAAATCCAGGAGCTTCGACAGAACGAAAAACAAAATACAGGGCGTTGAGTTTTGTACTCATGGGTAATGAGTTATTCAAGAAGACGCCTGAAGGGGTGTTGCTGAAATGTTTAAGTGAAACTGAAGCATACATAGCCCTTTCGACTACGCATGCTGGGGCATGTGGGGCTCACCAAGCAGGCCATAAGATGAAATGGTTGTTGTTTCGACAAGGACTATATTGGCCCACTATGCTGAAAGATTGTGTTGAGTTCGCCAAAGGTTGCCAAGAGTGTCAAATTCATACAGGCATCCAACATGTACCAGCAAGCGAACTTCACTCGATAGTGAAGCCTTGGCCCTTTAGGGGATGGGCGTTGGATCTTATTGGAGAGATTCGACCAGCATCATCAAAGAGTCAGAAATACATATTGGTAGGCATTGACTACTTTACCAAGTGGATCGAAGCTATCCCTTTAGTCAATGTGGACCAAGAAAATGTCATTGAATTTATTCAAAAGAACATTATCTTTAGATATGGAATTCCTGAGACAATAACAACTGATCAAGGGTCGGTTTTCACTGGTCGAAAGATGCAGGAATTTGCTCAGGAAACAGGTTTCAAACTCCTAACATCCACGCCTTATTATGCACAGGCGAATGGTCAAGTCGAAGCAGCTAACAAAGTGGTGATTGGCCTGATAAAGAAACATGTTGGGAAGAAGCCAAAGAATTGGCATAAGACGTTAGACCAGATTTTATGGGCTTGTCGAACGTCCCCAAAAGAAGCCACTGGTACAACACCATATAGGCTAACTTTTGGCCATGATGCAGTGTTGCCAGCAGAAATTTGTCTTCAATCTGCAAGGGTTCAGAGGCATTATGATATTCCTTCTGAGGTTTATTGGAACATGATGTTAGACGAACTGGTGGATTTAGACGAAGAGACATTACGCGCTCTCGACTTACTCAGGCTTCAGAAGAAAAGAGTAGAAGACTCTTATAATAAAAAGGTAAAACCTAAGGTATTTTTGCCTGAAGAACTAGTTTGGAAGGTAATTCTTCCCATGGATCGAAGGGATCGAAGCATGGGGAAATGGTCACCCAAATGGGAAGGACCCTTCAGAGTTATCCAAACTTTTTCTGGTGGAGCCTATGAAGTCGAAGAGTTAAGTGGAGATAAAAGGCTCTTGAGAGTAAATGGTAAATATTTGAAAAAATACAAACCTATACTTCAAGAGATAAAAATAAAATAATAAAAGAACAAGTCTAAATTAACCATAAAAAATGCCAAAATGGAAATTTTATTAATTTCAGCCAAGATGGCAATTGTTGTCGAATAACGATTACAGAAGATGGTTACAAAAGAGAATCAATCAAAAGGTAAGAGAATTCTTGAGTCGAAGATACTTGGCGTACTGCAGCTCCAACCTCTTCTTGCACCAGGAGTTTTCTTGCACTAGTTTGGCAATTTGAGCGTCGAGGCTTTGGGCCTTCTCAGCGAATTCCAGGCCTTGTTTAATCTCAGTCTGGCTCTCAGTGTCTGAGATGGTCGAAAGAATTTCCTCCTTGAGTACAGTGTTGGCGTTTATCTTCGCCTCTATTTCTGCAATTTGTGCCCGGAAGGAAACATTCTCTCGCTCAATGGCATCGACTCTTTCCTGTGCAGACGCTTTCTGTTTCGACAACTCAGCAATTCGAGAAGTCGAATCTGAGACAGCAGTCCACGCAGAGGAGCTTCTGCCATACAACACCTCGAGCTGACTGTTAAAACCTCTTTGGCGCCTGTAATCCGCTGAGACCTGATCAATCATAGAGTGTAACTCCATGATCAAGTCTGAGATTTCTGGGGCTACAGCTTCGAAGTCGACAGCATTCAAGACCTCTTTTAAGCATGATGGAGCAGTGGGGTCCCCCTCTAAAGTCTTCATCAAGTCCCTCTTGAAGAACTGGGCCTTAACCTTCGCCAATGCATCATCAAGAGGAGAAGTTTCAGTAGACTTCCCCGACAGGGTAGGAATTTCCTGACTAGTGTCAGATGAACTCTTACTCTCGATGATTGCATTGAGGTAGCTGACAGGGTCAGTTTGTTTCAAGAGTTCCAAGTCCTCTTTTGACCTGTGCTTCGAGGAGGTAACCCTTGCCACAGTATTATCTTGGGCTTGAGGCTGTTGAATGCTAAGTGTCTCGATTGGTTGCTCTTCGACTCTGACTGAGGCAGTACCAACATCGACCTGTGGTTCTTCGTTAGCATCACCCTGGGGTCCTTCGCCAGCGTCATTTTGTGGTTCTTCGCTTGCGTCACCCTGGTGTCCTTCGCCAGTACCACCTTGGTTCTCTTCATCGGCATCATTTTGATTTTCTTCGACATCATTGCCTTGGTCCCTTTCTTCTTGATTCTCTTCTGACAGGTCCACCACCTGAACCGTTTCTGGTTGTTGTTCCACCACTGGCTGTTGTTCCTCCACCATAGGTTCCTCTGTTGTTTTCTCCACTGTTTCAGCATTGGCCTCATTCTCAGTGTGGGCTTCGTCATTGCCCAAGTCTTTTTCCTGAGGCCTGCTAAGTTCAGCAGATTCCAGCGTTTCTGAGGTCCTTGGTGGAGAACTTTCAGTAGTGTCCTGAAAAGGGAAAGAAGACAAATCTTCAGATGTCGAAAGAGACGCAATCGAATATGGGTATCTATGCCTAAAACTATAAAAAAGGGCTAAGGGATTACCTGTGGATTAACTTCAGCCCCAGGGCTGGAATTGTCACTCTCGACAGGTTTGCTAAGAAGAACGTTCAGTTCCTCCTCAGTTGGCTCCTCGATGATCACTGGAGGTGGCCCAGGCTTTCTCACAGCAACCTTTATTCTGACGGTTCGACCTTCAGGAGCAGGAGCAGGAACAGAAGCATCCTTCGTTAACTTTCGCCTCTTTAAGGGGGCAGGAGGAGAATCACTTTCGTCATCACTTCCAGATTCGACCACCAGTGCTGCCCGCTTCTTGGGCGAAGGTGCCTAGAAAACCAATAGGAATTCGATTGAATAATTGCATCGAAAATAAAAAATCGAAAGCCAGAAGAAAAATGAAGAAAGTCTGGTTACCGATACAGGAGGCTTCCTCGAAGAGCCTTCCCCCTGTTGGTTGCTTATGGTCTTCGCCGGCGCTGTAGTCTTCGCCGGCGGTGGAGGTTTTATTGAAGGGCCTCCTCCTTGTTGGCCTTCTGTAGCCTTCTTAGCTACAGGCTTTCGAACAACTGAAAGCAAAGAGAGAAATTAATAGGCTAGCAGTCGAAGAGAAAGACAAAAAGTAATGTGAGAGCATGAACTTACATTTCTTTACTTTGTCCAACACAAGGACAAAAGACTTCTGCAACTCAGCCATGAAATCCTTCTCGTCGAAGAAGTACTCAGCATAATAGCTTCTCCACCACTCCTCGAAGGATGGTGAACAAAGAAAATTAAGCTGGTAGTCAAACAGCGAGAGGATTGTTCGACCAGCATATCTTCCGATATGCTTGATGGCAGCTTCTTCTGTATAATCGTTGCAGAAGTACAACATTGACTTCTCCCTTTGGAAAATCGGAGAAGGCAGGGTTTGGATAATACCAAACTGGCGAGATACCAGATTTGGTTGATAGGCAAGCAGACTCAAATGAGTCTTAGAACTCTTAAATCGAAGAGGCATGATCCTTGGTGTAAGGAACGCCTCCCACAGTATGGTGTGTTCATCAACATTGGGACCACTCGACTCCTTTGGATGTGGCCTAGTGAACCATGCTGGCCCCACACGCCGTTGAGCAAATGGAGCCATAGTTGAAACAAATTCCTTCCTTCGAGCGAACATGAGAACAAAGTTAGTGAAGGTTTGTTGAAACTCCAGGCCATCTTCCACAGGTGTCAGCAGAGCCAGCCTGATTCCTTCGATGCGTCTATTAGCTATCGCTGGGGCTTGTTCATTTATCTGAATCCTCTTGGGCAAGAAAGATTCGAAAGTGGCGTTGAGCCACAGTTGAAGTAGCCAAAAAGGCCCAGCGAGTAGCAAACTGGCCCTGTCCTCGATATGTTTCAGGAGAGTGGCCCCATTGCTGATCGAGTCATAAAGACTGGCCAGAATCAGTTCTGCCAAACAGATGTTTTGGCGGTGATGCAGTTGGGTAGCAAGAGTGACCATCTTTTTGGTCACCTGCAGAGACTTCGAGCAAAACACAAAGCGAGTTAGCCATAAGGCTAGAAACGCTATGTGTTCGACATCCGACACCGCGTCTGTCGACCTGTCGTGATAATGGTTGATAAAAGTGGTGTATGTTGGCTTGGTCTCAGAGAAGCCAATTTGGTCCTCCGACATCTCCTCCGGATCGAAGTAATCTCCGGTTGGTCGAAGGCCAGTAATGGCGGCCACGTCGAAGAGTGTGGGGGTTAGCATCCCACATGGAAGATGAAAAGTGAAATGGGAGTAGTCCCAGAACAACAGCGAAGCTATAAGCATCTCTGGGGAGTAGTTTAAGCCTGTCTTCGACAACATCACTAGGTCGAAGATTCCCATATCCTTCCAGATTGGAGTTTGATGCTTCTCCAACTTTGTTAGCCAAGCAACATAATCGGAGGTCAGATTAGGGCAAGACCTGAAGACCCTAACCCCTCTGTTGAAGAAGCGGAGGTCGATTTTTTCACGAGTAGGGTCTTCGTTGTCTTCTGCGTCTTTCTTGGCGCATGCTACTGGCTTGAGCTTCTCGACGATTGGGAAATAGCTCTTGATCTTCAGAGCTTCAGAGATGCTTGGATTCATGGGGCCAGACATTGCGAAGATCTGGTTGGAGTATCCAACCGGGATCATCAAGTGGCGCGAATAAGCATCGCGAACGGAGATGTCAGAAGGTTCAGGAACCCTTCGTTTGCCTGTAGAGTTTACTACCGGAGCAGTGACGAAGACCTTGGGTTTAACATGTTCAGTTGGTGCGTTAGCACTGGGAGCAGTAGAAGCAGAGGCCATTGTTGAGGATGAAGATGAAGTGAAAGAGGAAGAGTTTTCTGCAGAGAGAGCAAGCTTGTACGAAAACAAGGAAATTTGAAGGCTAGTTGGCGTAAAAAGTCCCACAATGGGATATTCACTGCTATTTATAGTAGTGGGAGAAATCCCCAATAACGAGGACATTAAATGCCATTTAATGCTGCAGGAATTAGTGGGACGCGTGGCAGCCCCTTGTTGTTTTGGCCGTTTCTGCAGAGGTAGAGAGACGCAGCGTGCGTCCTCGTTTTTGAGAATTGTCATAATGACAAATTCTGAAGTGACGTTTGGTACTGCACGCCGTACTGAAAGTGACGTCCTAGGATCAAATCAATGATGGTTTCTTGGGATTGCCAATAGTTGGTAAAAAGCAACAAAAAGTGCACAAGTTAACTTGTGACTAAGCGTGGAAAGACAGGTGTCGAATGGCGTTTCAAAGAATGCCTTTTTCTTTCAGAGTCGAAATAAGGCATTCTTGGGGGGCAATTTGTTGGCTCCTAAATTCGACACCTTTGTTTTGATTGATGACAGCCATTAAAGCTGAAGAATGTCTTCGATTGGCTAAGTCTGTCGAAATGCCCGTCGAAAGATGGCAAAATACTTAGAAGATTTCTTCCAAGGAAGAAGGCTGATTGCCTTCGACGTCGAAGGAGTTTTCGTCGAAGATGTCTCTTGATGAAAGTGTTCGATGGTCCAGAGTGGAGCAGTTTGAAATTCAAAGCTTTGGAGGGAAAACGGTTTCCAGCAGTTACTACGTGCAAACGTGCAAGGATCTGGAGCGTCGAGCATGGAGAACGTGCCAAGTGGATTGATCTCGAAGTAGTGTAACTGCCCGACGGTTACTTGGGATGTTTTAGTATAAATAGGAGTAGACATGTAGTTTCTCGCGTGTGTTCACAATTCTATACATAGTCACTCATTTAGATTCGAGTACCCAGCGTGTGAGAAAGAATTGTTGAGAAATGTATGTGTGAAACACCAATTTTATCAATTAAAGTCATTTACTTTCCCAGAATTTTACTTGCTTTTCTCTTTACATTTCCTGTCGAACCTTTACTTTAAAGCCTTGTTTATTTTACCAAGTCTTTCCTTTATGCAATTTACTTGAAACCTTTTATTTAAAGCCTTATCCAACTTAATCAAACTTCAAAATCAACCTATGTCCATAGGATCAATCTGATCGATCCTGCGAGTAACCAAATAAGTAACCATTTGGAGGATCAGCGGTTGTTTACCAAAACCCAAGGTAAACAACTAGTAGATCGAATCTTTACTAGAAATGAGTACCAGGATGAAAACTAGATTCTACACACAGGTAACGAGACAAAACTCGACCTAAAGCAAAGTGATGAGAATGCATGTTTCTCAGAGCACTTGCTAGTCCCAGACTAAAGGGTAGGCAGTAAGATGGAACTGAAAGAACCTAAAAGTTATAAAAGAGACATATCTATCCAGGATAGACAATAAGAAGGAACTGAAAGATCCCAAGGTGTAAAAGAGACTAGTTTCAACCCAAGATAGAAAATATGAAGGAACTGAAAGAATCTTGGGAGTAAGAGACAAAACGAGATGAAACTCGACTCATGAAGACTAGTTAGACAAAACTAAACTAGAGATAAGTACCAGGACAAAAACTGGATTTCATGCACAGGTAAAGAGACAAAACTCAGCCAAAGAGCACTAGATAAAACTAGGCTAAAGATGAATATCAAGGTGAGGATGTATTCAAAGGGTATACCAATAGAAATTGGAAGTTTAGAAAAAATTCGGTAGACACTAAACTCAAGAAAACAGATCAGGAAGGACTGAAATATAGCAAAGATAATGAGTATAGACAAGGTGAGGTGTTTTGAGGCGTGAGAAGCCTTGGTAGCCTGAATGAACACAATAATGAAGAGATGAGATCCATCTTGAGCTGATTGGAATTACAACCAAAATTCATAGCTTGTAGAGAACTTGAGAAACAAAATAACCTTGACCCCATCATAATGTATGAAATTCCTATGATGAAACATAAGCCACTAAAAGTAAAATGAAGAGGGAAAATTTTAGGGTGCAACACCCTCTAACGTGTTAGGTGCGTGTCTGCCAGAATAAACCCTAGCATGTGCAAGAATAAATCTCCCCGACAACTGAGCCTTAAACCTCATGTGAGGGTTTGTCAAAAACGTATAAAGATCGCTGTAGAAACCCAAGAACGACTCAAAAGGTTCGCTGCAACTCATCGTTATCGGCACTAACGCTAGACACTCCCAATGGATTCATGGTAGAGTCAGAATCCTCATGCAGAAGAACCACCCCCAAACGCCAGCAAACCACTGGAAATTTCTGGACCAAAGCTACTCTAATCATAACCACATGCATCTCTAAAAGCAAAATCTGTAAATCTAACCTAAAACGGGAGTAAAATTCACAAAAAAAAGGAAAAATCAAATAGCTTACTTGGTCGGGGAAGATTGACAACAGAACGAGCAGGAACTTCGGTGGTAAACAGAGGAACGGGAAGAAACTTAAGTTAATAAAAACGACGCTCTGCAAAACTAACAGAAATGAGCAGAAGGAAGCAAGCGAACAGTTTAAATGAAGTTTCCTCTCTCCCATTTATAGGCAGCTTCTCTAGCACGTGAGCGGGCACGCGCCTAGGGAAACCTAAGGGTCGTCATCATTAAGCCCTAGTGCCTAGATTTTCCATCATTACACATTTATGACAGCATGTGGCTCGATGCAAGCGTGGCACACAACCTCTCAAAGTCCAATCAACCATTCGGCTTCTTACGCGCTGAAGACAAGAGACCACATTTGGCGTTGTGATCGGTGGGAATGAGAACTGACTGTTTTTGGAATGCTGGTTCGCGTTTGCGTTTATTTTTGCAAAGTGTCGCGATAAGCAAGAGTCGCCACCGTCTTTTATTTTATCCAACAAGGGAAAGGACAAAAGCACAGAAAAATTCCTTTTCGAGATGTTTCTCGGGTTCGGGAGGTAGATTATAGAAAGGGAAGGTGTTAGCACCCTTTCTATCCGTGGTTATCCATGGGCTCTTAGGTACTTGCTCACTATGTTTTCAAAAGGTTTGCTTTTCTTTGTGATTGTGGGTTTTGAAAAGAATTTTGTTTTTGAAGAAAGTGTAAGTGTGAAAAGTTTTTGTTTTGTTTTTAAAAGAGAGCAAGTACTTAAGAACCTCTACCTACTCAAAAAGGAATTTAATTGTGCAAATGTCCTTTAGACAGTGCTATCCCACTATTGAGGAGTAGGTAGCACCGTCGTTGGATTTTTTGGGTCAATTCGATTTAAGGGACTTGTGGTCACTAAAGCAACGTTAGGACGCCTTAGTGGTAATCCTAATGTCTTAGATCATTTTTCCGAGGCAACCGTTTCGAGGCAACTTATGATCTTGGGACAAAAGGATGACCTCTAAAACATCCTATACTTAATGACCACATTTGAGGCAACCAAATGAGGTGTACCCTAGGAGTGGCATGTGCAAGTGTGTCAATTTTCAGTTTATATTATCTTTGCATGTTTAGGTGTTCTACCATTTGTTTTTAGATCTTGTCATACAATCCTAGTTAGCATACATCTAAGCAGTTAATATATATACAGGAATTTAAAGTGAAGAAATTGTAAATCCTACGCTATTACAAGGTTTCGGGGAGGGGGATTATTTACATGTCCAAAAATTGGGGAATAAAAAGAAGTAAAGTAAAAGTTTAAGCTAAACTATTACAAACCAGTAAGCAGTTACAATAAAATAAACATGCGTGAATCTAGAAAAAATCCTAAGAATAAGAACTCTTTTTTTTGTTGTTTTATTTTATTTTAGGAAAATGCTAAATGTTCAATTAAGTCAAATTTAATTAAAAAAATTGATTAAAATTAACTCCAAAACATACTTAATATTTTTGCATTTTTTTGTTTATGAAAAGGATTGAATTAAAAATAATCCTAAGTCTACTGGTTTTAAAATTGGAGAAAATAAGTTAAAATAATTAACTAAATTAAATCCTAATTCTAAGTTTTTTTATTTTTAATGATTTTTATGTTAATTAAAACTAAAACTAAAAGGAATAAACAGAAACAAAATAAACAGAGTACAAATGGGCCAGGCAGCAAAAATAAGAAGAAAAAAAAGTAATTCTGGAGGCCTGGGTCGAAAGAGAGGCAGGTTGTCTTTCGACCCAGTGAAGAAGCTGGATCAAAGGTGCATGAGGGGCTGCACTCTGAGGGGGTTCGATCTGGACATGTCATCCTTCGAACTGGAAGTCCTGGGTCCAGTTCGAAGCTAAACTGTTGAGCTTCGAAGCTCTGAACAAGAAGCTGAGCATATGGTTCCTACAAAACGAAACACATATTAAAAGTCCAGGGGGGACTTAACCCCCCTGGTTCGAATCTCCTCTTATTCTCACCTGCTGAACCTGGGTCTGTGTTTGTTTTATCCTGGGATTCGGAAGATAAACTCAGATTGTGCCCAAGCAATGGCACAATCTCAACTCTGCACTGTAGCTCACATGAAGTACATTAAATCATTCACAAACAGAAATAAAAATATGAATATGCAATCGAAATGAATCTGAGAGTGAGCTTGAGATTAGATTTTTCTTTTACCAAACAGAGGTGCTTCGACCGGTAGTTCTGAGGGGGGAGGTTTTCGCTGGGTGGCAACTTTGGCTTGGAAAATTCTGGGCAGCGTCTCTCCAAGTCTTCTATTTTTTCTGTATATTTCCTTCTGTCTGTTTGTAGCATTTGTGATTTCTTTATATAGAGGGGGTGGAGGGGACAGGAAGACAAAGGTTTAAATGACCTTGAATATGTGTTTTGACAGCCATGAAGGAGAGTTTGTAACATTGGCTAAACACATGGAATTTTGTCCTTTTTTTGAATTTTGAATAACATGTAGCTGGCCTTCGAACACTCCTTTTCGAATGGGCTGATGGCCTCCTTCGAATGCTCCCTTTCGAATGGGATGATGGCCTTTTTCGAATGCTCTTCGAAAGCTTCTTCGAATGGACCCTTTGAATGCTTCTTCGAATGGACCTTTGTGGAATTCCAATCGAAGGACATTGTTCATAATGCTAATCGAAAGGCTCCTTCAGAGCACCAGTCAAAGGGCCTTTCAGAATGCCAATCGAAGTGCTTGTCCATAATGCCAATCGAAGTGCTCCTTTAGAATGCCAATCGAAATGCTCCTTCAGAATGCCAATCGAAACGCTCCTTCAGAATTCCAATCAAAGGATCTTTCAGAATGCCAATCGAAATGTACTTTCAGAATGCCAATCGAAGTGCTCCTTCAGAATGCCAATTGAAATGTACTTAAAGCAACACTCAAAATTTTTCCTTTTCCTTAGGCAAGAGTTTATGATCAATCATGCAGGGGGGAGACTTTAGAAAACATGGGAGGGAAAATTTTGGGGTACAACAGTTGCCCCTGTTCAATCTTCTTAAACCTGAAGATGTAGATTGGCTTGCGTGCCTTTCGTAATCCGAAGGTGGAAGATGATTGAACACTAGAGTTCCCAGAAATTTGCACTCGCATGGTGTAGTATCAACATTGTGATGTCAGGAATGGGCTTACAGATGCCATCTGGAGATTGTTGGTAGGAGGATGGGCTTATAGATGCCATCTGCAGGAGTGTCGATCGCATAAGAGATTCCTTAGTGAGAACTTGCATACCTGTTGTTGTAGAAGATTCCACTGGGGAAGTCTAACTTCGTTTGAGATTTAGGAACCTGCCTGTACTTCAACTGGGAGAATGCCTCAGCCGAGTTTTAAGAACCTGTTCATAATTCAATTGGGGGAAACATCTTCATCAAGATCTAGGAACTGTCTCGTGCTCAATGGAGTATACCGTTGAGGTTATAGAACTTGTCCACACTATGATGAAGGAAAACATCAAGATTTAGGAACTGACTCGTGCTCAATGGAGTATATCATTGAGGCTATAGTACTCGTCCACACTATGATGTAGGAAAACATCTTCATCAAGATATAGGAACTGTCTCGTGCTCAATGGAGTAAACCGCTGAGGTTATAGAACTTGTCCATACTATGACGGAGGAGAACATCAAGATCTAGGAACTGACTCGTGCTCAATGGAGTATACCATTGAGGTTATAGTACTCATCCACACTATGATGTAGGGAAACATCTTCATCAAGATCTAGGAACTGTCTCGTGCTCAATGGAGTAAACCACTGAGGTTATAGAACTTGTCCACACTGTGACGGAGGAAAACATCAAGATCTAGGAACTGACTCGTGCTCAATGGAGTATACCGTTGAGGTTATAGTACTCGTCCACACTATGACGTAGGGAAACATCTTCATCAAGATCTAGGAACTGTCTCGTGCTCAATGGAGTAAACCGCTGAGGTTATAGAACTTGTCCACACTGTGACGGAGGAAAACATCAACATCTAGGAACTGACTCGTGCTCAATGGAGTATACCGTTGAGGTTATAGTACTCATCCACACTATGACGTAGGGAAACATCTTCATCAAGATCTAGGAACTGTCTCGTGCTCAATGGAGTAAACCGCTGAGGTTATAGAACTTGTCCATACTATGACGGAGGAGAACATCAAGATCTAGGAACTGACTCGTGCTCAATGGAGTAAACCGCTGAGGTTATAGAACTCGTCCACACTATGATGTAGGGAAACATCTTCATCAAGATCTAGGAACTGTCTCGTGCTCAATGGAGTAAACCGCTGAGGTTATAGAACTTGTCCACACTGTGACGGAGGAAAACATCAAGATCTAGGAACTGACTCGTGCTCAATGGAGTATACCATTGAGGTTATAGTACTCATCCACACTATGACGTATGGAAACATCTTCATCAAGATCTAGGAACTGTCTCGTGCTCAATGGAGTTAACCGCTGAGGTTATAGAACTTGTCCATACTATGACGGAGGAGAACATCAAGATCTAGGAACTGACTCATGCTCAATGGAGTATACTGTTGAGGTTATAGTACTCGTCCATACTATGATGTAGGGAAACATCTTCATCAAGATCTAGGAACTGTCTCGTGCTCAAAGGAGTAAACCGCTGAGGTTATAGAACTTATCCACACTGTGACGGAGGAAAACATCAAGATCTAGGAACTGACTCGTGCTCAATGGAGTATACCGTTGAGGTTATAGTACTCATCCACACTATGACGTAGGGAAACATCTTCATCAATATCTAGGAACTGTCTCGTGCTCAATGGAGTAAACCGCTGAGGTTATAGAACTTGTCCATACTATGACGGAGGAGAACATCAAGATCTAGGAACTGACTCGTGCTCAATGGAGTATACCGTTGAGGTTATAGTACTCGTCCACACTATGATGTAGGGAAACATCTTCATCAAGATCTAGGAACTGTCTCGTGCTCAAAGGAGTATACCGTTGAGGTTATAGTACTTGTCCACACTGTGACGGAGGAGAACATCAAGATCTAGGAACTGACTCGTGCTCAATGGAGTATACCGTTGAGGTTATAGTACTCGTCCAAACTATGACATAGGGAAACATCTTCATCAAGATCTAGGAACTATCTCGTGCTTAATGGAGTATACCGTTGAGGTTATAGTACTTGTCCACACTATGACGGAGGAAAACATCAAGATCTAGGAACTGACTCGTGCTCAATGGAGTATACCGTTGAGGTTATAGTACTTGTCCACACTATGACGGAGGAAAATGTCGAGATTGAGAACCTTATCTGAAATTCAATCGAGGATAATTCAATTGAGATTTAAGAACTGGTCAGATCTTCGACTAAGCTGAGAACTTTAATTGTATTTTTCCTGAAAGGTAAAGGTCAGTGTGATCGGTGGATCTGGAACTGACTGTTTAACGCTGGTTCGCGAAATGTCGCGGAAGCAAGAGTCGCCACCGTCTTTTATTTTCTCCAACATGGAAAGGACAAAAGCACAGAAAAATTCCTTAAAGAGATTGCTCTCGGTTCGGGAGGTAGGTTATAGAAAGGGAAGGTGTTAGCACCCTTTCTATCCATGGTTATCCATGGGCTCTTAGATACTTGCTCACTTGTGTTTTCAAAAATGGTTTGTTTGCTTTTCAACTGTGGGTTTTAAAAAGTTTCTTTGAAAATTTCAGTTCGACTCTTGTGTCAGAGTGTTTGAAAAATTGCTTTGAAAGCTTTTGAAAAGTGTCGGTGTGAAAAGATTTTTGTTTGTTTTTGAAGAGAGTAAGTATCTACGAGAACCTACCTACCCTAAGGAATTTGTCTGTGTAAATGTCCTTTAAAGTAGTGCCATCCCACCATTGAGAGGTAGGTAGCACCACCGTTGGAGGTGTTCGGGTCAATTCGAAGTTCGGGACATGGTGATCACCAGAGCAATGGGAAGACACCTTAGAAGCTACCCTCATGCCAGGTTCCCGGATCATGAGGACTTACTAAGACATCCTCTACTCGACGATCACCTTTCGAGGCAAGGCAACAGTGAAGCGTACCCTAGGGGTGGTGTGTGCGAATTGTGTGTCGTTTTCATTTGCATTTGTCTTGTCATGTTAAAGTGTTCTACGCTTGATTTTATTTAAGGCCATTCATTCTTGCATGCTTTTTGTTAACAGTTAAAATATTTGCGGGAAAAAGTAAATCTAAAGCTATTACAAACGGCGCGGGTCCACATCGCCAAAATTAAACCGGACCCGATTTGACAGAAAGTAAAGAAATTAAAAGAATTAAGATGCGAGAAGTAAGTTTACAAAGCTTTGGGAGAGGTACATAATTATTTAAACTACATAAAATAAATATGCGAAATTAAACAATTAAAACTATGGGCGTTGGACCCTTTTGCAAAGATTAAAATTAATAAGGAATTAAAATTAAAAAAGAACTTGTTTTTGTTTTTTTGGTATTTTTATGTTTTTTTAAGATTTAATGGAAAAAGAATTAATTAAAACTAAAATAAAATGTTAAACCTAGTTCTAATTATTTTTTAAGTTATTAAGAAAAAATATTGAAATTTTTAACCTAAATTAACCCTAAATTATTTTACATGCATAATTTAATTATAAAAAAAAATAAAATAAATATTATTATTGTGAAAAAGAAATAGTAAAAAAGAATAAAAATTAACTAAACCTAATTCTACATTTTTTAGATTTTATTATGAAAAGAATTAAAATTGTAACCTAATTTAAAACTAATTAATTTATATACAATTATTTACAAGAAAATATTAAAATAAAATATTTATTATATTTTTTGCCTTTTCTGTTTTTTATGATATTTTTATATTTTTTGTAAAAATAATTAATTAAAAAAAACAACAAAACAAATAAACAAATAATTGACAATAAAATAAAATTTAAAGAAAATTGAAAAAAAGAATTGCAAACCAGGGGGGTGGAAGTCCCCAATATGGAGGTATGAGCCCAGCAATCTAGCCCATTTAGCTTTGGCCTCATTGGACTTTTCAGAATCACGTGTGATGCGTTGACTAGGGTCTACCATATGCCTTGAATCTGAGCCCTTTGGTTGATCTCCCCGGACACGTGGGCGATGATCTTTGAGCGTGCATGAGGATCTTCAACGTAAGTGCTGCATAGGATTTGTTAGGGAAAAATAATATTGAAATATGTAAGACCTGGGGCTCGAACCCAGGTCATGTACCTTCACCACCCATCCTGCTTGCCAGCTGAGCTAAGTGCGCATTCAATTAATATACAAACAAACAAATAATATAAAAAGAAGCAACGCATTAATGGATTGAAACGCGCGAAATTCAAAACAACGTATCACTTGTTGCCACCACATCATCGTCTTCACCATCCCTGTATCATAAAATATGAGGCAACGGTTTTTGGACGTTCTCTGAGGCATGCTACCAAAAAATAGCGATTAGGCCTATGCAACTCATAAATTAATCGCGACTATGGATTCTTCTTCGTCCAAGCTTGCTAAATTGAATGGTGGTGGTCTGGAGTCCTAATTTTTCCTTGTTTGCAAATCCCCAATTCCAACCTCTGAAAACCCTAAAATTCACTCATGGCACATTCGTATATACAGCGTAATAATAAAATTAAACATAATGGTTAGCTTTAGAATCAAATGAGGAACAAGAATCTATGAACAAAATGCTGTAAAAATGCTTAAAACATGAAACACGATAATCAATTTTTCTCTGTACAGTTTTGATTCAATATACCAATTCCTGGCGTTTGGATGGCTGTTCTTGATTGGAATGTGATCAGGGACCTTCAAGGAAGCTAATGGAATCGTTTTTATGCTTTGAATCGACCTAAAAGGTGCTTTTCAGTTTTGAGCTTTTAGGGAATTTTTCCAAGTTTGTCAATGGTTCTTTAGCGCAGCTTTTTGGTTTCTCTGATTAGGTTTATGATCCTGGCATATATATGAGTCAATTAGGTTAACAAATTGGATCCAAATCTCTTGTAATCATTGATTGAATATTTGATTTTTTCCACCATAATTTTCATATCTTTTTCATGTGCTCTTGTATCAATTAGCATCCAATCAAGCCAAATCTTTCCATAATTGTACAAGCACGAAATATTGAGTTCAAAACATGCATGAAAAGATTTATTAGGTCAAGTTATATATTTTCCACATATTTAAATGATTTAATTGAATTAATATAAATAAAAATTCAAATAAAAAAATAAAAAAATGAGAAAATACTTCCCTTTGGGCCAAGTGGTCGTACATATGCTTGGAATGATGAATCATGGAAGAAAAATGGGCCCATTAGCAATTTTAGGTCATTTGAAGTAGTGTTGACTTTTCAAAATATCCAAAAATTTCCCAACTTCCACAAGGCATAACTTGCTCAATGTTTAAGCTTTTCTCATGTTCTTGGACATTTTGGAAAGGTCTTTGAGTCCTCTAACCAATGCCTTTGGTCCCATGTCATTTTGATTTACCAATCTCAAGTTATGGCCTTTGACTTAAAGTCCCTTTTTGTTGACTTTTGAAAATGACCTATAATGTTGAAATTGATAACTTTTTGTGAGAGCATTTCTTGGACTTGAAGTATGAAGATGAGTTGTAGGAAATGTCTTTCTCTTCAAAATGAGCTTTGGATGGAATTTTTATGATAATCCATGTGAAAGTTATGCCCTGGTCAATTTCAGTTGACTTTTTCAGCTGTCCAAATAAGGCAACTTTTGCATCTTGATGATTTTCTGAGCCAAATTTTGAGAATCATGATCAAGCATTGATCAAATGATGTTTGTGGCTTCAAAATGATATGTTGACCAAAAATTTGAACTTTTGACTGTCAAATGACCATTTTGCCCCTACAGTTGACTGTAGTGCAATTAGGGTTTTTGACTGTGCAATTTTGAGCTGAATGCCTTGAAACTTGATATGAAGATGCTTGACCACATTTGTAGGCCTATGAGACTTGATTGAGCCTTTGAAAACTTCCTTTTCTTGATCAGAACACAAACCCTAGTTTTGACTGTATAGGAGACAGTTGGATTGTGCAACCTTTGGGGAATTTTGTGACTTGGCTTGGCAATTTCTTGGAGAATATGGGAGGGCAAATTTTGGGGTACAACAGTTGCCCCTGTTCAATCTTCTTAGACCTGAGGATGCAGATTGGCTGACGTGCCTTTCGTAATCCGAGGGTAGAAGATGATTGGACACTAGAGTGCCCAGAAATTTGCGCTCACATGTTAGCAGTGTGATGGGGGAATGGGCTTATAGATGTCATTTAGAGATTGCTGGATAGGATGATGGGCTTATAGATGCCATCTGGATGTTGATCGCGTAGGGGATTCCTTAGCGAGAACCCGCATACCTGCAAAACAGAAAAATGAGTACCTGACACGTTGCAGGAGCTGATTCTTTAGATGCTTGGTATAGATATGTCCTGACTGGTTGCAGGAGTTGAGTCTGGAGCTTCAAACGGAGATGAATGAACCAGGGATGGTTACTGCCTTAGCATGAATGATAAGAGAATCTTGGGCGACTTTAATTTCAACAACGCTCGTTGAGAAAAATCTTGGGTGACTTTAACTTCAACAACGCTCGTTGAGAAAAATCTTGGGTGTCTTCTACTGGGATAAGAATCAGGGAGATCTTAGGGTCGATCTGACTGAACCAGAGAGGCCTTTGACTGGGTAAGAATCAGGAAAATCTTAGGGTCGATTTAACTGAACCGGACAAGGTCTTGTAATATCTTCAACTGGATAAGCATCAGGGAGATCCTAGGGTCGATCTGACTGAACCAGAGAAGGCCTTTGACTGGATAAGCATCAGGAAAATCTTAGGGTCGATTTAACTGAACCAGGCTAGGTCTTGAAATATCTTCAACTGGATAAGCATCAGGGAGATCTTAGGGTCGATCTGACTGAACCAGAGAAGGCCTTTGACTGGATAAGCATCAGGAAAATCTTGGGGTCGACTTAACTGAACCGAACAAGGTCTTGGAATATCTTCAACTGGATAAGCATCAGGGAGATCTTAGGGTCGATCTGACTGAACCAGAGAAGGCCTTTGACTGGATAAGCATCAGGAAAATCTTAGGGTCGATTTAACTGAACCGGACAAGGTCTTGGAATATCTTCAACTGGATAAGCATCAGGGAGATCTTAGGATCGATCTGACTGAACCAGAGAAGGCCTTTGACTGGATAAGCATCAGGAAAATCTTAGGGTCGATTTAACTGAACCGGACAAGGTCTTGGAATATCTTCAACTGGATAAGCATCAGGGAGATCTTAGGGTCGATCTGACTGAACCAGAGAAGGCCTTTGACTGGATAAGCATCAGGAAAATCTTAGGGTCGATTTAACTGAACCGGTCTAGGTCTTGAAATATGGTTGAGAATTTCAACTGCATCTTTCCTGAAAGGTAAAGGTCAGTCATATGCAATGCATGATATGAACCAAGCAATGATGTTCTCAACATAAATGAGATTTGTATGATATGATGCGTCTATGCATGCTATAATGATGTATGTGATGTTTTATGTATGTTTTTGTCTAGGAAAGTGAATCCTTGACGGGTGCCGGGAAGTCGTATCCTGGGCTGATGTTGAAGAATAGATCTTTTGCCTCTGCTGGGGATGATAGTTGCAAGAATACCGGTAGGAGAAGATGACTCCGTTGCAGAATAAACTTGGCGAGTGGAAGATTCTGCGGGGAGAAAAGATACTCTAGCGACCATGCTGGGAAGCAATACTCTGTGGGAAGAGGGATGCCTTGCTGAGTGTTGATAATAGTTTGCTGGGGGATACCCTTGTTGTATAGGAAGTGTTGATGGATTTCGCTGGGGATCGGGAGACTTTGTCGACGACGCTTTTTCCGTGGCTTTTGGCTGAGGATAACCCAGTTATATCCTGTTGAGGAAATAACTCTTTAAATAAAGTCGGGCGACGCGTTCGTGCTCTGCGAGGGGATAAGCTTCCAGAATCTACTGGGGATAAGCTTACTGCTTGAGGATATGTGAATTCATCTTTCCTGGGGAACTGGATTGGACTCTTCTGGGGAGTTTTGATACGCTGGGGAAGTGATCCCTTTGAATGTTGATACGCCGCCGGGGAATAATCTTTAGGCCAAGACTGTCGGGGATGCTTGTTAAGAATATATGCTGCTGTTGGGGAAGTATTGAGATCTACGGGGGGATACTCAATTTCCTTGAGACTTGATAACTCTGCTTGGAGAAGAATGTACTGTTTTGCCGAATCACTCTCTGGGGAATTTAAGATGTACTTGGTCGTGTTCTTTAGCTGAACCTACCTTGGTACCTTGGAGGATAGAACAATTGGACCGCTCAGACAAATCTTTATTGCCCCTGTTTCTAGTGTCACCTGCAATTAATTCCTTTGTTTCGTATGCAAATATTTATGAGTTAGCAAATTATTGTCAATGCATATATCACAAATTGAACCTTGGACGTTCTTCGCAAAACAAAACAAAAAAGAAAAAACACTTGGCACGTTTAACTGAAAATATATTTGTATTGATTTTGAATGGCCTGAAAATAGGCGTTTTGTATACAAGAGGCTGACGTCCTAGTAAGAGAACGTCGCCGAACAAAAGAGTTTATACAAGTTTTGTACAAAAGAAAATAAAACAGCTGTGTGAAGTGAATGATCCCACTGGGTTTCAACTCTGCTATTGCCTTTATAACTCCGAGCGTCTCATCACTTGATGACCTTGGTTGAAGGTGAAGCTGACTGATCGATGCCGTCTGATCTTGATGTAGATACCGAATTCTGGATGCAACGTGATCCAATGAGACATAGTATTACGCTTTATCCCTAATTTTTGCCTGGACCGCCCTTTCGGGTTTTCAGTCCACCGGGATACCCATTTTTGCCCAAGCCGCCTTTTCACGTTTTCGACTTGCCGGGTGTACGGATTTTTTTCATTTCATCCCTTCATTTTGCCCGAACCCTTTTGGTTCGACGGGAAGCCCTAATTTTTGCCTAGGCATGTCAGCCTAGCGGGTCTTTTTTTATTTATGCGTAGTATCTTTTTACTATGTCTGCATTGGCGGGATGAGGAAGGTCGTCACCGTCCATATTGGTCAGTATCATGGCTCCTCCTGAGAACACATGCTTAACCACAAATGGCCCTTTGTACGTAGGGGTCCATTTGCCCCTTGGATCACTCTGAGGAAGAATGATTCTCTTGATTACCAGATCCCCAACTTGATATTCCTGTGGTCTGACCTTTTTGTTAAATGCCCTGATCATCCGTTTTTGATACGTCTGACCATGACAGATAGCAGCAAGTCTCTTTTCGTCAATGAGGTTGAGTTGATCGAGTCGTGTCTGGATCCAATCATCTTCGTTCAGATTTGCATCCTTCATTATCCGGAGAGAGGGTATTTGCACTTCGATCGGCAAGACTGCCTCCATGCCATAAACCAGAGAGAAAGGAGTTGCCCCGGTTGACGTCCTAGCTGAGGTACGGTACCCATGTAGAGCGAACGGTAACATCTCGTGCCAATCTTTATAAGTCACTGTCATTTTCTGCACGATTTTCTTGATGTTCTTATTTGCTGCTTCTACAGCCCCATTCATCTTCGGTCTGTAAGGAGAAGAATTGTGGTGCTGTATCTTGAACTGTTCGCAGAGCTCAGCGATCATCTTGTTGTTCAGATTGGTACCGTTGTCTGTAATAATTCGCTCAGGGACGCCATATCGACAGATCAGATTGTGTCGAATAAACCGTGCCACAACAGTCTTGGTTACCGTAGCATAGGATGCTGCCTCAACCCACTTCGTAAAATAATCAATCGCCACTAGGATGAAGCGATGTCCATTAGATGCCGTAGGTTTAATCTCACCGATCATGTCTATGCCCCACATTACAAACGGCCAAGGCGCAGTCATAACATTCAGGGGAACCGGAGGAACATGCACCTTATCTGCATAGATCTGGCACTTGTGGCATGTCCTGGAGTGTTGGTAACAGTCAGCTTCCATGGTGGACCAGTAATATCCTGCCCGTAGGATCTTCTTAGCCATAGTGTGTCCACTGGAATGCGTACCAAAGGTCCCTTCATGTAGCTCTTCCATGATCCTTCCTGCTTCAGTCTTATCCACACAACGCAGTAAGGTTGAATCATGGTTTCGCTTATACAAGATGTCGTTGCTAAGGAAGAACTTGGCTGCGAACCTCCTCAGGAATTTCTTATCATTGACAGAGGCACCTTCAGGGTATTCCTGAGTTTCCAGATATCTCTTCACTTCATGGTACCAAGGCTTTTCAGTCACCAATTCAGTTTCGAGATCACAACAGTATGCCGGTTCGTCCAGTTTCCAGATGATGATCCGGGGAGCCTCATTATCCCATTTGACCTTGAACATTGAAGACATTGTAGCTAACGCGTCCGCTAACTGATTCTCTTCTCTTGGAAAATGCTCAAAGGTTATCTCTGTGAAGTGGGGAATCAGGGTCAACACACATTCTCTGTAAGGAATCAGGTTTGGATGTTTCGTATCCCACTCTCCTTTGATCTGATTGATCACAAGAGCGGAATCTCCGAAAACACTTAGAAATTTGATCCTTAGGTCGATCGCAGCTTGAAGACCCATGATGCACGCCTCATACTCCGCCATGTTGTTGGTACAGTTGAAACACAGCCGGGCAGTTAGTGGAGTATGAGTACCTTGAGGGGATATGATTATGGCGCCGATACCATTACCCAGAGCATTGGAGGCTCCGTCAAAGTGCATAGACCATCGGGATCCTGGTTCAGGTCCTTCATCCGGTCCAGGTACTTCACAATCTGTCACTATCATAATGCTTTCGTCCGGAAACTCGAAGTTCATTGATTGGTAGTCATCTACAGCTTGATGTGCCAGGTGGTCTGCCAATACACTTCCCTTGATGGCTTTCTGGGTTGTATATTGAATGTCGTATTCCGTCAAGATCATCTGCCATCTTGCAATTCTCCCAGACAGAGCAGGCTTTTCGAATATGTACTTTATAGGATCCATTTTTGAGATCAACAAGGTAGTGTGAGTCAGCATATACTGTCTCAGCCGGCGAGCAGCCCATACCAAAGCGCAGTAAGTTTTCTCAAGCAGTGAGTATCGGGTCTCACAGTCGGTAAACTTTTTGCTGAGGTAATAAATGGCATGCTCTTTTCGGCCAGACTCGTCATGCTGCCCCAGCACACACCCCATTGAGTTGTCAAGTACTGTCAGGTATAGTATCAGAGGTCTCCCTTCAACCGGTGGCATAAGGATAGGTGGTTTTTGGAGATACTCTTTGATTCTGTCGAAGGAAGCCTGACATTCATCGTTCCAACGTACTACCTGATCTTTCTTCAGCAGCTTGAAGATTGGCTCATAGGTAGCAGTCAAATGTGAGATGAAGCGAGCAATATAATTCAGGCGTCCTAAAAAGCCTCTGACTTCCTTCTCTGTCTTAGGAATTGGCATCTCTTGAATAGCTTTGACCTTAGCAGGATCCACTTGAATACCTTTATCACTGACCACGAAGCCTAGCAATTTTCCAGATCTTACCCCAAAGGTGCACTTGTTCAGGTTCAATCTTAGCTTGTACAGTTTCAACCGGTCAAACAACTTCTGCAGATGGTCTAGATGCTCTTCCTCAGTCTGGGACCTTGCGATCATGTCGTCCACATACACCTCTATCTCGTGATGGATCATGTCATGAAATAAGGCAACCATGGCACGTTGGTAGGTTGCCCCAGCGTTCTTTAACCCGAATGGCATGACCTTGTAGCAGAAGGTGCCCCACTGAGTAACAAATGTAGTCTTTTCCATGTCTTCAGGTGCCATCTTAATCTGATTGTAACCTGAAAAGCCATCCATGAAAGAGAATACCTTGTGCTGAGCTGTGTTATCAACAAGGACATCAATGTGAGGTAAAGGGAAGTCATCCTTGGGGCTGGCCCTGTTCAGATCCCTATAATCGACGCACATTCTGACCTTACCGTCCTTCTTAGGTACCGGCACCACATTAGCAACCCACTGAGGGTAAGAAGTCACTGCAAGGAACCCAGCATCAAATTGTTTCATGACCTCGGCTTTAATCTTCTCAGACATCTCTGGACGCATCCGACGGACCTTTTGCTTAACTGGAGGGCAATCTTCCTTAGTTGGCAAATGATGGACCACAATGTCGGTATCCAACCCGGGCATGTCTTCGTATGACCAGGCAAAGATCTCCATATAGTCATGTAACATCTTGGTTAACCGTTGCTTCATGCTGAGCTCTAGGTTGGCACCAATCTTTACCTCTTTCCTGTCTGCCTCAGTACCCAAGTTTATGGCTTCCACTGGCTCTTCATGGGGTTGAATTGCCCTCTCTTCCTGAAGCAACAGTCTTGCAAGCTCGCCAGGCACTTCGCAATCATCTTCACCTTCGTCTTCGGCTAAGTTGATCGGATTTTCGAAGTCGTAATTGCCAGTAGCAGAGTTGTTATCAGTGAGATCCAGAGTGGATTGAAACCTGTATGAGTGAGTGTGTGTGTAAATACAGCTGTTTTGAAAATTATGTAAAGGAAAAGAAAGACAGAAAAGGAGCACAATATTTGCAATGCGAAAAATACGTCCAAGATTTTCATTCATGATATATGAAATGACAGTTTGTATGCCCTCACAAATGATACCACGGTGCCTCGGGTAAGACACCGGGCCATAGAGTTTATCATTGTTTATTACAAAATAACAAAACATAGGAATTCATTACTCAGTAACAAGAGAAACAGATAAGTTGTCCTTTGCACTCCAATTGTTAGATCCGCCGTCGGCTGCCGGGTAGATCCAGCTATCAAACTCAGCATCGTCCACTTCGTCTTCGTCCCCAATAGCATTTACCCCGTGAGCAGGCAGGGGAGTCGTCACCACATTAGGCTTGTCAGATGCCTCAAACTGTACCTCCTTGGCGTCAATAAGGTCCTGCAGCTTGTTCTTTAGTGCCCAACAGTCATCGGTAGAGTGCCCCGGGCTATCTGAATGGTAAGCACAACGAGCATTCGGGTTGTACTTGGGAGATGCAGTATTTGGAAACTTCGGCGCCTCCCTGACAGTCACTAAATTGGTGGATAGCAACTGTGGCAGGATCTGCGACAAAGTCATGCTTAAGCGGGTGAATTCTCTCCGGGGTCTTTCGACCTTCTGAGTATTGTTCGGCCGGGGAGCGGCAGCAGGCTTAGCAATCATTACCACACTGACAGATTGGCGGTGCTCATGTCTCTCTGATTTCCTGGAACCATATACGGCACTAGACTCCTTCTTGAATGGTTTCTTTTCCGAACTAGACGATGCACCCTTCGGAATTTTTCCAGACTTTAACCCAGCTTCAATCCTTTCTCCAGTCAAGATCAAATCAGTGAACCCAACAGAAGAATTCCCAATGAGATGGTTGAAAAATGGCCCAGATAGGGTCCCCAAGAACATGTCAACCAACTCCCGATCAGTCAACAGTGGCTGCACCCTGCCAGCCAGGTCTCTCCACTTTTGAGCGTACTCCTTAAAACCTTCGCTTGCACCTAACAACATACCCTGGAGTTGGGTACGTGTGGGGGCAAGGTCGGCATTATATTGATACTGCTTATAGAAAGCAGTAGCCAACTCCTCCCAGTTACGAACTTTGGTCCCATCCAGCTGATAGAACCATTCGAGATGAGTCCCTGAAAGACTCTCCTGGAAGAAGTGGATCCATAAATTCTTATCCGCAGAGTACGGCTGAATTTTCCGAACATAGGACCTTAAGTGCAGCTTGGGACAAGACGCCCCGTCATATTTAGAGAAGGATGGTGCTTTGAACTTATGGGGGATGATCACACCAGTCGACAAACCCAGATCTCCGAAATCCAGCCCAGGTACCTGTTGAACCTCCATAGCCTTCAGCCTGTCTTCTAATTGCTTGTACCTGTCATCAGCAGGAGGGTACTGCTCTTCATCAAAATCTGTCTCATTGTCGGAGACTACCGGACTAGGGACCTTTACTTCTGCCTGAGAAGGACTCTTGCCAACAGAAGAACCAGCCTCTTCATGCTGCAGAGTATTGCCAAACCTTCGACCCAAGTTGAACAGAACAGTTCTTCTCTTCTTCTTCTTCTCCTTCTTCAGGAGCATAACCTTTAATTCTTCTTGGCCTTTAGCTAAACCCTTGATTAATTCTTGAAACTGCGCATTCTGCGCCTGAAGAGCCTTGATTGATGTCTCAGTTGATGCAGATTCGGGATTCATGATGCTGAAATAAACAGCAAAGAACTGTAAGCAACCTGAAAAGAGGAAAAACCTGCTATGCACATGATGTATGAAATGTGTATGCAATGCATTCAAGGGTTCGAAAGTTCAAATTTGTTGTAGACAAAAAGGAACACACGTTATCATTAAGGAAATCATTGTTTAATACATCAAGGCCTCATGGGCAAAAGTACAAAAATCAAATCAATCCCAAAATACACTGCGCATCCTCTTCGGAGCTATGTAGGTGTTGAGATTCCTCTCCTCATGCAACAGGCGGGTGAGCTCCAAGACCTTCTTTTCACTGGCATGCAGACTAGTCTCAAGAGAATTCCGCTCTTCCTTAAGCTGGATCCAGCTCTTCTGCATCTCTTCCCAGGATGTGGGCATATCAGGGTACTGAATAGTGTAGGACACTTCCCCTTCCAATACTGGCTCTTTGATCACTGGGAGCATATGAGGATAAGGCATTACTAACTTCTGGGAGCGGGCTCGTACCCACTTGAGATAAGGCTCCAATGAGATGGAATTCCTGTGCCCCAGTGTCTTGCTGTCTATCCTACTTGGCATCCTCCAGGCTCTGATAAATCTCTGGCGAAGTCCTTGAGTATCGTTGTTGAAGTCAAAAACTATGTCAGGAATTAACATGTCATGAGGACCATCCCTCCGAGCATAACCAAACTGTCTCCAAGCCAGGCATGGGCTGTAAGTAATACCTCCTCTGATTCCAAGTAAAGGAACATTAGGGTACTCCCCGCAACGATCAATGATAGTGACATCTTCTCTGGACCTAGGGCACCAATGTATATCTGCATGCGTAAGAGTCATCAACCGTTGTGACCATCTCAAACCCCGCTCATTCTTCAAGACCGATTGTGGAAGGTGCGAAATAAACCACCTTCCCAGGAGAGGAGTGCAACACATAAGGACACCTCTTTTTCTCAAGGTTCGAGTGTAACATGAGTGAAGGATGTCCCCCAGCAACGTAGGTATAGGATTCCTGGACATAAAGATCTGAACAGCACTGATATCAATAAGCTGATCTGGGTTAGGGAACAACACCAAACCATAGACAAGGAGGGCCACAACTTCTTCGAAAGCTTGTAAGTCAAGGGAATTCCAACATTCATGGGCTTTTTCAAACAGAAACCTGGCTAAGAACCCTTTGATACCACTTCTAACTTCCCAATATCCCTTGAGGTCAGATGACTGTAGGTGCAAGGCTTTAGCAATCTCTTCAAGCTTAGGTTCCTTTTCTGTACCGTTGAAGGGTAGCTGATCAAGGATAGGGATCTTCAGGAGCCGGGAGAACTCCTCCAATGTAGGTACCAACTGATAGTCCAAGAAGGTGAAATAGTGATGCAGAGGGTCAAAGAATTGGAACAGGACCTTTATCATATCTTCCTCAATGTTGGTGTTGACCAAGCTGATGAGGCTTCCATGCCTTTCACTGAATGAAGAGTTCTCGAGAATCCTGGATATAAGTTCCTTAAGCTGAGGAGGGATCCTTACAAGACTGACTTGAATTGTCTTTCTACGAACAGTTTCCATGTCCTACAAAACAAGAACAAAGATGAAAATTCGAACCCCTGAAATGGTTAGTCAATGCACATGATGCGGGATGATGTCTGTTGTACCCCAAAATTTGCCCTCCCATATTCATCAAGAAATTGCCAAGTGAAGGTCACAAAATTCCCCAAGGACTATGCAGCTCAACTGTCTCCTAGACAGTCAAAACTAGGGTTTGAGTTCTGGTCAAGCAAATGAACTTTTCAAAGGCCCAATCAAGTCTCATATGCTTAAAAAGATGGTCAAGTGTCTTCATGTCAAGTTTCAAGGCATTCAGCTCAAAATTGCACAGTCAAAACCCTAGATTGCACTACAGTCAACTGTAGGGGCAAAATGGTCATTTGACAGTCAAAAGTTCAAATTTTTGGTCAACATATCATTTTGAAGCCACAAACATCATTTGATCAATGCTTGATCATGATTCTCAAGATTTGGCTCAGAAATCATCAAGATGCAAAAGTTGCTATATTTGGACAGCTGAAAAAGTCAACTGAAATTGACCAGGGCATAACTTTCACATGGATTATCAGAAAAATTCCATCCAAAGCTCATTTTGAAGAGAAAGACATTTCCTACAATTCATCTTCATGTTCCAAGTCCAAGAAATGCTCTCACAAAAAGTTATCAATTTCAACATTATAGGTCATTTTCAAAAGTCAACAAAAAGTGACTTTAAGTCAAAGGCCATAACTTGAGATTGGTAAATCAAAATGACATGGGACCAAAGGCATTGGTTAAAGGACTCAAAGACCTTTCCAAAATGTCCAAGAACATGTGAAAAGCTTAAAAATTGACCAAGTTATGCCTTGTGGAAGTTGGGAAATTTTTGGAAATTTTTGAAAGTCAACATTGATGCAAAAGGCCTAAAAATGCAAATGGGCCCAATTATCTTCCAAATTTCTTCATGCCAAGCCTATGCACGACCACTAGGCCCAAAGGGAAGTATTCTCATATTTTTTAATTATTTATTTGAATTAATATTAATTTATATTCATTTAAATGATTTTAATTCATGAAAAATATAACCTTAACCTAAAAAAATCGTTTTATGCACATTATAAGGTCAATATTTCGTGCTTAAATGATTAGGGCAAGTTTTGATGAGATTGGATCATGATTGCACAAAAACACCATGAAAAAGATTGAAAAAAAGATTTTCAAGAATCAAATATGTGAAATCATTATGGACATGGATTTTGTGCAAAGTTTTCAACCTAAATCATTCCCTATATGATCAACATCAGAACCCTAGTGCAAAAAGACTCCAAGCTGCGCTGAAAACCTCATTACAAACTTGCAAAATTTCTCAAAAAATCCAATTCTGAAATCAAGGTTATAGGGCGATTCAAGGCATCAAACCAATTGCAATAGCTTCCTTGGACCATTCAGAATCTTTCTCAATCAATAACAACAACAAAAAGACCTTGAATTGGTACATACGAGTCCAACTGTATCAAGAAAATCTTGAGATTACATAGCACGATTTAAGCATTATTTTGCATTTTTTTTCATGGATTCATGTTTATATTGATGTTTCTGAACTAACTGCAATGTTTGATTGTGTTTTTAAGTCACCTACGCGAATTCACCATTGACGGATTTCTAGGGTTACAGGTTGTAATTTTGGGGCTTTTGTCAAGAGGAAAAATCACAGCTTTAGACCTTGGCCATTGGACTCAGTGTATCTAGACGGAGAGATTCCAACCCTCGCGCTCAATTTATGAGCGTCGAGGGTCTAATCGCTATTTTCTGAAATATAGCTTTAGACCACGCTACAAAAACCGTTGCCCATTAGTTTTGTTTACAGGGTGGGGAAGGAGACGGAGACGTGTCCATCAACCATTGGACTGTTTGAAATTCGCGCGTGTTTCATCAGTTAGCGTTATTTTTCTCTTATATTATTTATGATGTATTATATATTAAATGAATTCGCTTAGCTCAGCTGGCAGGGACTAACACTTATGACCTTCAAGACCTGGGTTCAAGTCCCAGGTCTGGCCAAAACTCCATATTATTTTTCAATATATCATTCTATGCAGCGTTAACATGAAAGACCACCATACACACTCAATATCCACCAGCCATGTGTCCTGGAAAGCAAAACAAGGGCCATGATCAAGGGAGTACTCTAAGCACCAGTCAATGCGTTGCACACAATCTAAGAAAGTCAACGAATCAACTCTTACTGGGCCAGGCTTTTTCAGAAAACACCTCCTTATTTGGGGCATCACCCCACCCTGGTTTGTATTTTTTTTATTTTTCTTCTTGCATTTATTTTTATTGTATTATTTATTTTTGTTGCTATCAATTAATTTATTTTTTCTACAAAATACAAAACTCCATTAAAAATACAGAAAAGACAAAAAATATAATTTTTATATTATAATTATTTTCACAAATTAATATGTAAATAATTTAGTAAATTAGGTTTAACTTTTAATTCCTTTTTTTTTATAAATAAAAATCCAAAAACAATTAGAATTAGGTAAATTAATAGTTTCCACTCTTTTAATTTTTTTTTTTTTCTTTTGTTTCATCATATTATTTATTTATTTTATTTTTTTTTAATTAAATGTACATAAATTAATTTAGAGTTAAATTAGGTTAAAAGTAAATGTTTTCATAATAAAACCTAAAAAATATTAGAATTAGGGTTTCCCTTTTAATTTAATTTCAATTAATTTCTTTTTTTTCATTAAACCTAAAAAACACAAAATACTAAAAAACATTTAATCATTTAATTTTTAATTCTCATTAACCTTTAATTATTTGCAAAAAGGGTCCAACGCCCGTCATTAATCATTTAAATTGCGCATTTATTTTATTATCGTTCATATAATTTTGTAAATATCCCAAAGCCATGTAATTTAAGTTTCTCGCACTTTTATTTATTCGCTTTATTTATTTTCCGCTAAATCGGGTCCGGTTTAATTTTGGCGATGTGGACCCGCGCCTTTGTAATAATCTTAGATTTATTTCCTCGCAAAATATTAACTGTTAATCAAGCATGAAAGAATGTATGGCAATAATTAAAATCAAGCGTAGAACACGACAAACATGACAAGACTAATATCAATGAACATGACACACAATTCGCACACACCACCCCTAGGGTACGCCTCACTGTTGCCTTTCGAAAGGTGATCGTCGAGTAGAGGACGTCTTAGTAAGTCCTCATGATCCGGGAACCTGGCATGAGGGTAGCTTCTAAGGTGTTTTCCCATTGCTCTGGTGATCACCATGCCCCTAAAATCGAATTGACCCGAACACCTCCAACGGTGGTGCTCCCTACCTCTCAATGGTGGGATGGCACTACTTTTAAGGACTCTTACACAGACGAATTCCTTAGGGTAGGTAGGTTCTCAAGGATACTTGCTCTAATCTCAAAACAAACTCAAAAGACTTTTCACACCGACACTTTTTCAAAAGCTTTCAAAGCAAACTTTTCAAACACTCTGACGTATGAGTCGATCTGAAATTTTTCAAAGAAACTTTTTAAACCCACAGTTGAAAAGCAAACAAACCATTTTTGAAAACACAAGTGAGCAAGTATCTAAGAGCCCATGGATAACCATGGATAGAAAGGGTGCTAACACCTTCCCTTTCTATAACCTACCTCCCGAACCGAGAGCAATCTCTATAAGGAATTTTTCTGTGCTTTTGTCCTTTCCATTTGGAGAAAATAAAAGACGGTGGCGACTCTTGCTTCCGCGACATTTCGCGAACCAGCATTAAACAGTCAGTTCCAGATCCACCGATCACAGAACTGGCGACTCTGCTGGGGACATCTTTATAAAGTGAGGTGTACCTTAGGGATAGTTCATAACTGTGTTTTCAATTGTATTGATTTGCTTGCTTTAAATTGTGGGACTGTCTTGGGAGTTCTATAGATCCTAACCCGGATCTGGGGAATACCTTCTTAGAAAGTAGCAACAAGGCTGTGAGGGAACTGTGCGGGGTATACCGACATGGTTGAAACAATCTGCTACGTTGATGTGGCACTTTGGTGTGTACCGGTAACCCTTGAGTTCAGTCAAGGAGAGTACGGGGCCTCCGCGTGGTGTCATGAAGCATCAACAGACCTTAGGAACCTTAATTGAACTATCTTGGCCTCTTTAGGGTAGTGAGATAACTGACTTTGGTGCAGTCCGAGGTTGGTTGATACTCGATACTACACTCGATTGAGGGTTGCTTTCCTGGAATATTTCGGTCGCCAGTTCAGTGGCTAAATCAAAACGATGAACAATGAAAGCAATCCCGTGATATTGGGACCCTTAGAACCCGGTTACTTCTGATAGGACAGGTTGAGCCCACCAACTTCAAGAGGGTAATACCTAGACCCCATGCTGGCCTAAACCCTAAGGGCTTCTCTTGTGTGACTTGTGTGCCTTCGTACTTGACTACTCGCATACTTGTTATCTGACCCTTGATGTCTTGCAGGTGTTGTTCATAGTCCTTAATTGGGACTTATAACAGGGTGTACTAACCACTTGCAGGTCTTGTTTATAGTCCTTAACTAGGACTCATGACAGGGTTTACCAAATTACTTGCAGGTCTTGTTTATAGTCCTTAACCAGGACTCATGACAGGGTTTACCAAATTACTTGCAGGTCTTGTTTATAGTCCTTAACCAGGACTCATGACAGGGTTTACCAAATTTCTTGCAGGTGTTGTTTATAGTCCTCAACTGGGACTCATAACAAAGTATACTGAATTTCTTGCAGGGTTTGTTTATAGTCCTTAATTGGGACTCATAACAGGGTTTACCTACACCACCCCATGCATAGCATGACATCATACCATTGCATACCATTGCATACATCCTAACCCATTTCAAGGATCTCAAGGGCTTGTGATGCAGGTCATGATGAATCAAACATCTAGCAAGGGGCAAAGAGGATTTATTTTCCTCCAGCCAAAGTTGTCAGAGGCTATGACCCACTTGATATGGTGAGCTTTGACACTTGAAGAAGGTTCCCCTAGCCAAGGTTGTCAGGGGCTATGACCCACTGGATATGGTGAGCCTTTGACCTTGAAGAAGGATTCTCAACAACATGCAGTTCCTTCAATCAAGCTACCGGATCCAAATGCTAACAAACTTTCTTGTTTACCCCGCGAGGTCCTTGAAAACATTGCATGCATATCATACACATCATTGCATAGCAGGTATCCTTGTTGCAGGTCACTTACCCTTCTCGCTGTTTATTTCAGCAATGGCTTCCCAACAAGGTAACCAGGGTCTTCATGCTCAAGAGACTCAGTTCAGGGAAATCTTCCTAGGTCTATCCAAGGGGCAGGAAGAGTTGAGGGCACTCCTCATGGGGAATCTGATCAGAAAGAATCCTGAAGATGACAAGGACGAACAACTGAAACGTCTACAAGCTGAGGTAGACACATTGAAAACCCAGATACTGGGGCAAAGGGCCCTCATTCAAGGTTTAGCTCAGGAACAAGGAGAGCTGAGGGCCATGACCAGTCAGCTTCATCAAGATATGAAGCAACCAGCCCAAGTCAGGGACCAAGTCGTTGATCAGCCACCAAGAGGACCAAAGTCTGGTATGGTGAAGAATGAACCTCTCCAAATTGCTACTACTTCACGAGCCCAGTATCAACGGGGTAATCGACGCAAGCGATACACGCCTGGAAGACATTTCACTGAGACTGGCACACCACCATCTCTAATGCTGGAACACTTGTTGGAGGTCAATCTGATTACTTTAAAGGGTCCTCCCCAGAATCCTGACGTCTCTGCTCCTACTTATAACCCTGATAAAAGATGTGCCTACCATTCTGACAGTCCTGGACATGGCACCAATGACTGTTGGAGCTTGAAGAACAAGATCCAGGACTTGATCGACGGAAAGGTGCTGGAGTTCATGCCGGGTGGCCAAATGAAATGCTTCTGCTGAGAATCTCCCATCTGAAGTGACTAATTCAAACTAGAAAACTTTTGTTCATTCGAATGTTCAAGTTGCATTTTTCTTTGATTGTCTAAACATTTATTCATGTCAAACGTTGTTATTTCATTAATGCATCGCTTATGTCTGTTTTGAATCAATATATTCGCATTCACTATATGCAAACTGTTTTCATATTTTTTCTGATGTCGACTCTTGATCTTTAATCCTAAGCCTCTTGAGGGAGGATGACGAAAACGATACCGCGATCATTACAGTATGCTTTTGAATAAACCCCGCTGATGAGGTACAGGCATTGTTTCAACCCCTAAACACTGGAGTTATAAGGATGATAATCCCTCGTCAACCCAACAGAGCCAAAGAAGTAGGAGTTTTTATTTTCGAAAATCAAAACCCTTAATCATAACCTGGGGCAGGGTAGTCTTCTCAGTTGATCCTAGTGCATAACAAATGGCACCGAAAAGATCTTTACAAAATGAACAGAGACAGTGATGGTTCAGAACAATCAAAAAGACAGGCAGTCATCATCAAAATTCATAAATGAAAAGCCCAAAAAGTCTAAACCTACAAAGGGGACTTATGAAACTGGGGCATCCCGCTGACTGTAATTCCAAAAAAGGAAACAGTTCAGGCAAAAAAGAAAGGGATATCAAAAATAAAAAAAAATAAAAAAAATAAAAAAAAAAAAAAAAAAAAAAAAAAAAAAAAGAAAGAGGTTCTACAAACCCTCAACAAAAAGATGACTGCCCATTCAAAATAAGTTATCAACATCTGAACCATTACTGGAACATCAGAACAAAGACTCAAACAAGGTCTAACATATGATCAACTGAGTTTAGGTTTGGAGGACATTACGAAGAGCGGGTGGGTACAAATAATTTGAGCCTTTATCCTTTGTTTCTTAAACCGTGAACCAAGCCACGTTATAACCCTTAAAAGTCCTAGCTGAAGCATGGGTTAGTTCGAAAGCATACTGTTACGAAAGGTATCCTGACTCCTGAAGGCCTACGGTAAAATACGGAGTTGACATCACGTTTACAAACATTCACTTGTTTTATGAAAAGATGCATTTTCAAAATCTTCGAGACAGACATAAGCTTTGCGTTTTTGACATAACTTTGTTTGCCTATGACTTTTTGTTTGAACAGCAGGGAAATTCGCGCGAGAAATACCTAGTGAACAAGAGCATCTCCAATCAAGGGGCACGACCTAATCATGATCCGTCATCTGGGGCGATCCAGTCAAGATTCGGAGAATCTCTCAAAAGTCAAATAGCCTGGGGCAAACCTCCACCTGAGTCACTTGGGGCATTCCAGCAACGAATCTTGCCTGGTCAGACATCTTCTGGTGACAGGACAAAACACTTCTAACAGAGGCAACTCCCTACATTCTGAAAGCACGGACATAGTCGGAAAAAAAAAATATACTACGCATAATCAAAGACCCGCTAGGTTGACACACCTAGGCAAAAATAAGGGCTTCCCGGCGAACCAAAAGGGTTCGGGCAAAATGAAGGGATGAAATGAAAAATCTGTACACCCGGCAAGTCGAAAACCTGAAAAGGCGGCTTGGGCAAAAAGGGGTATCCCGGTGGACTGAAAACCCGAAAGGGCAGTCCAGGAAAAAGTTAGGGATCAAAGCGTACAACTACGTCTTGGCATCACCTGCCTGCCAGAAGAAGCTTGGTCTATCAACAACTATCAGCACCTCACAGGTCTTCCTCTCATACCTCAGAAACAGGGGCAATAAAGAGTTGTCCAAGCAATCTAATTGTTCTGTCCTCCAAGGTATCAAGGTGAGTTCAGCTAAAGAACATAACCAGTACATCTAAATTCCCCAGAGAATAAGTCAACAGTCAATGCATTCTTCTCTAAACAGTTATCAACCTTAAGGAAGATGGGTATCCTCCCGCAAATCTCAACCTTCCCCAGCAGCATACAGTCTTAACAAGCATCCCCGGAAGTCTTGGTCTAAAGATTGTTCCCCGGCAGCATATCAAATATTCAAAGGAATCACTTCCCCCGCGGTTCAAAACTCCCCCAGGAGAGTCCAATCCAGTTCCCCAAGAAAGTGGACTCCATCTCCCCAAGCAGTAAGCTTATCCCCAGTAAATTCTGGAAGCTTATCCTCGTAGAATACGAACGCGTCTCCCGGCTTTATTCAAAGAGTTATTTCCTTAATAGGATATAACTGGGTTATCCTCAGCCAAAAGCCACGGAAAGAGCGTCTTCGGCAAAATATCTTCCTACCCCCAGCGAAGTCTATCAACACTTCCGACAACAAGGATATCCCCAGCGGAGTTATCTTCATCAACTCAGCAAAGCATCACTATCCCCACAGAGTAGCACTCCCCAGCATGATCACTAGAGTGTCTTTTCTCCCGCAGAATTATTTCATTTGACAAGTTTCATTCCTCAACGGAGTTATCTTCTCCTACCGGTATTCTTGCAACAATCATCCACAGCAGAAGCAAAAGCTCTTCCTCAACATCAGCCCAGGACATGACTTCCCGGCACCTGTCAAAGATTTATCTTCCTAGACGAAAACATACATGAATCATCACATACATCATCATAGCATGCATAACGCACTACATCATACAAATCTCCTTTATGTTGAGAACATCATTGCTTGATCTATATCATGCATCGCATATGACTGACCTTTACCTTTCAGGAAAGATGCAGTTGAAATTCTCAAACATATTTCAAGGGTTTTCTCTAGTCCAGTTAAATCGACTCCAAACAGATTTTTCTGATAAAGACTCAGTAGAAGTTATGGTCCCCTCTCCGATGGTGAGCGTGAGGTGGTAACTCCTTTTTCAAGATGTTTTCCTCTCCGACGATGAGCGTGAGGTGATAGTCTTTTGTGGTCCCCTCTCCGACGGTGAGCGTGAGGTGGTAATTCCTTTTTCAAGATGTTTTCCTCTCCGACGATGAGCGTGAGGTGATAGTCTTTTGTGGTCCCCTCTCCGACGGTGAGCGTGAGGTGGTAATTCCTTTTTCAAGATGTTTTCCTCTCCGACGATGAGCGTGAGGTGATAGTCTTTTGTGGTCCCCTCTCCGACGGTGAGCGTGAGGTGGTAACTCCTTTTTCAAGATGTTTTCCTCTCCGACGATGAGCGTGAGGTGATAGTCTTTTGTGGTCCCCTCTCCGACGGTGAGCGTGAGGTGGTAATTCCTTTTTCAAGATGTTTTCCTCTCCGACGATGAGCGTGAGGTGATAGTCTTTTGTGGTCCCCTCTCCGACGGTGAGCGTGAGGTGGTAATTCCTTTTTCAAGATGTTTTCCTCTCCGACGATGAGCGTGAGGTGATAGTCTTTTGTGGTCCCCTCTCCGACGGTGAGCGTGAGGTGGTAATTCCTTTTTCAAGATGTTTTCCTCTCCGACGATGAGCGTGAGGTGATAGTCTTTTGTGGTCCCCTCTCCGACGGTGAGCGTGAGGTGGTAATTCCTTTTTCAAGATGTTTTCCTCTCCGACGATGAGCGTGAGGTGATAGTATTTTGTGGTCCCCTCTCCGACGGTGAGCGTGAGGTGGTAATTCCTTTTTCAGATGTTCTCCTCTCCGGCATGAGCGTGAGGTGATATTCTCTTATGGTCCCCTCTCCAACGGCGTGTGAGGTGGTAATTCCTTTTTCAGATGTTTCCCTCTCCGGCATGAGCGTGAGGTGACATTTCCTTCCAGATTATAATTTCCTATAGTTCCCTCTCCAACGTGAGTGAGGTAACTCCCTTTGAGATTATAATGTCCTTTGGTTCTCTTCCCGATATTGCAAAGATGGTAATTCTCACCAAGATTTTCTCAACGAGCGTTGTTGAAGTTAAAATCATCCAAGGTTCACTTATCATTCAGGTTAAGGCAGTAACCATCCCTGGTTCATTCATCAGCGTTTGAAGCTCCAGATTCAGTTCCTGTAACCAGTCAGGACATATCTATGTCAAGCATCTAAAATCAGCTCCTGCGACGTGTCAGGTACTCATTTTTCTGTTTTGCAGGTATGCAGGTTCCCGCTAAGGAATCTCCTACGCGATCAACGTTCAGATGGCATCTATAAGCCCATCATCCTATCCAAGCAACATCCAAATGGCATCTATAAGCCCATTCCCTCATCATCATTGCTACTATGTGAGCGCAAATTTCTGGGCACTCTAGTGTCCAATCATCTTCTACCCTCGGATTACGAAAGGCACGTCAGCCAATCTGCATCCTCAGGTCTAAGAAGATTGAACAGGGGCAACTGTTGTACCCCAAAATTTGCCCTCCCATATTCATCAAGAAATTGCCAAGTGAAGGTCACAAAATTCCCCAAGGACTATGCAGCTCAACTGTCTCCTAGACAGTCAAAACTAGGGTTTGAGTTCTGGTCAAGCAAATGAACTTTTCAAAGGCCCAATCAAGTCTCATATGCTTAAAAAGATGGTCAAGTGTCTTCATGTCAAGTTTCAAGGCATTCAGCTCAAAATTGCACAGTCAAAACCCTAGATTGCACTACAGTCAACTGTAGGGGCAAAATGGTCATTTGACAGTCAAAAGTTCAAATTTTTGGTCAACATATCATTTTGAAGCCACAAACATCATTTGATCAATGCTTGATCATGATTCTCAAGATTTGGCTCAGAAATCATCAAGATGCAAAAGTTGCTATATTTGGACAGCTGAAAAAGTCAACTGAAATTGACCAGGGCATAACTTTCACATGGATTATCAGAAAAATTCCATCCAAAGCTCATTTTGAAGAGAAAGACATTTCCTACAATTCATCTTCATGTTCCAAGTCCAAGAAATGCTCTCACAAAAAGTTATCAATTTCAACATTATAGGTCATTTTCAAAAGTCAACAAAAAGTGACTTTAAGTCAAAGGCCATAACTTGAGATTGGTAAATCAAAATGACATGGGACCAAAGGCATTGGTTAAAGGACTCAAAGACCTTTCCAAAATGTCCAAGAACATGTGAAAAGCTTAAAAATTGACCAAGTTATGCCTTGTGGAAGTTGGGAAATTTTTGGAAATTTTTGAAAGTCAACATTGATGCAAAAGGCCTAAAAATGCAAATGGGCCCAATTATCTTCCAAATTTCTTCATGCCAAGCCTATGCACGACCACTAGGCCCAAAGGGAAGTATTCTCATATTTTTTAATTATTTATTTGAATTAATATTAATTTATATTCATTTAAATGATTTTAATTCATGAAAAATATAACCTTAACCTAAAAAAATCGTTTTATGCACATTATAAGGTCAATATTTCGTGCTTAAATGATTAGGGCAAGTTTTGATGAGATTGGATCATGATTGCACAAAAACACCATGAAAAAGATTGAAAAAAAGATTTTCAAGAATCAAATATGTGAAATCATTATGGACATGGATTTTGTGCAAAGTTTTCAACCTAAATCATTCCCTATATGATCAACATCAGAACCCTAGTGCAAAAAGACTCCAAGCTGCGCTGAAAACCTCATTACAAACTTGCAAAATTTCTCAAAAAATCCAATTCTGAAATCAAGGTTATAGGGCGATTCAAGGCATCAAACCAATTGCAATAGCTTCCTTGGACCATTCAGAATCTTTCTCAATCAATAACAACAACAAAAAGACCCTGAATTGGTACATACGAGTCCAACTGTATCAAGAAAATCTTGAGATTACATAGCACGATTTAAGCATTATTTTGCATTTTTTTTCATGGATTCATGTTTATATTGATGTTTCTGAACTAACTGCAATGTTTGATTGTGTTTTTAAGTCACCTACGCGAATTCACCATTGACGGATTTCTAGGGTTACAGGTTGTAATTTTGGGGCTTTTGTCAAGAGGAAAAATCACAGCTTTAGACCTTGGCCATTGGACTCAGTGTATCTAGACGGAGAGATTCCAACCCTCGCGCTCAATTTATGAGCGTCGAGGGTCTAATCGCTATTTTCTGAAATATAGCTTTAGACCACGCTACAAAAACCGTTGCCCATTAGTTTTGTTTACAGGGTGGGGAAGGAGACGGAGACGTGTCCATCAACCATTGGACTGTTTGAAATTCGCGCGTGTTTCATCAGTTAGCGTTATTTTTCTCTTATATTATTTATGATGTATTATATATTAAATGAATTCGCTTAGCTCAGCTGGCAGGGACTAACACTTATGACCTTCAAGACCTGGGTTCAAGTCCCAGGTCTGGCCAAAACTCCATATTATTTTTCAATATATCATTCTATGCAGCGTTAACATGAAAGACCACCATACACACTCAATATCCACCAGCCATGTGTCCTGGAAAGCAAAACAAGGGCCATGATCAAGGGAGTACTCTAAGCACCAGTCAATGCGTTGCACACAATCTAAGAAAGTCAACGAATCAACTCTTACTGGGCCAGGCTTTTTCAGAAAACACCTCCTTATTTGGGGCATCACCCCACCCTGGTTTGTATTTTTTTTTATTTTTCTTCTTGCATTTATTTTTATTGTATTATTTATTTTTGTTGCTATCAATTAATTTATTTTTTCTACAAAATACAAAACTCCATTAAAAATACAGAAAAGACAAAAAATATAATTTTTATATTATAATTATTTTCACAAATTAATATGTAAATAATTTAGTAAATTAGGTTTAACTTTTAATTCCTTTTTTTTTATAAATAAAAATCCAAAAACAATTAGAATTAGGTAAATTAATAGTTTCCACTCTTTTAATTTTTTTTTTTTTCTTTTGTTTCATCATATTATTTATTTATTTTATTTTTTTTTAATTAAATGTACATAAATTAATTTAGAGTTAAATTAGGTTAAAAGTAAATGTTTTCATAATAAAACCTAAAAAATATTAGAATTAGGGTTTCCCTTTTAATTTAATTTCAATTAATTTCTTTTTTTTCATTAAACCTAAAAAACACAAAATACTAAAAAACATTTAATCATTTAATTTTTAATTCTCATTAACCTTTAATTATTTGCAAAAAGGGTCCAACGCCCGTCATTAATCATTTAAATTGCGCATTTATTTTATTATCGTTCATATAATTTTGTAAATATCCCAAAGCCATGTAATTTAAGTTTCTCGCACTTTTATTTATTCGCTTTATTTATTTTCCGCTAAATCGGGTCCGGTTTAATTTTGGCGATGTGGACCCGCGCCTTTGTAATAATCTTAGATTTATTTCCTCGCAAAATATTAACTGTTAATCAAGCATGAAAGAATGTATGGCAATAATTAAAATCAAGCGTAGAACACGACAAACATGACAAGACTAATATCAATGAACATGACACACAATTCGCACACACCACCCCTAGGGTACGCCTCACTGTTGCCTTTCGAAAGGTGATCGTCGAGTAGAGGACGTCTTAGTAAGTCCTCATGATCCGGGAACCTGGCATGAGGGTAGCTTCTAAGGTGTTTTCCCATTGCTCTGGTGATCACCATGCCCCTAAAATCGAATTGACCCGAACACCTCCAACGGTGGTGCTCCCTACCTCTCAATGGTGGGATGGCACTACTTTTAAGGACTCTTACACAGACGAATTCCTTAGGGTAGGTAGGTTCTCAAGGATACTTGCTCTAATCTCAAAACAAACTCAAAAGACTTTTCACACCGACACTTTTTCAAAAGCTTTCAAAGCAAACTTTTCAAACACTCTGACGTATGAGTCGATCTGAAATTTTTCAAAGAAACTTTTTAAACCCACAATTGAAAAGCAAACAAACCATTTTTGAAAACACAAGTGAGCAAGTATCTAAGAGCCCATGGATAACCATGGATAGAAAGGGTGCTAACACCTTCCCTTTCTATAACCTACCTCCCGAACCGAGAGCAATCTCTATAAGGAATTTTTCTGTGCTTTTGTCCTTTCCATTTGGAGAAAATAAAAGACGGTGGCGACTCTTGCTTCCGCGACATTTCGCGAACCAGCATTAAACAGTCAGTTCCAGATCCACCGATCACAATGTCATAATGCTATGATTAAACACACCACATATATTTACAAAGACAAACATGTAAGGCACACAAGGCACACAAGACAAGCCCTTAAGGTTTAAGGCCAGCATGGGGTCTGGGTAGTACCCTCTTGAAGTTGGTGGGTTCAACCTGTCCTAATCAAAGTAACCGGGTTCTAAGGTTCCCAATATCACGGGATTGCTTTCATTGTTCATCGTTTCGATTTAGCCACTGAACTGGCGACCGAAATATTCCAGGAAAGCAACCCTCAATTGAGTGTAGTATCGAGTATCAACCAACCTCGGACTGCACCAAAGTCAGTTATCTCACTACCCTAAAGAGGCCAAGATAGTTCAATTAAGGTTCCTAAGGTCTGTTGATGCTTCACGACACCACGCGGAGGCCCCGTACTCTCCTTGACTGAACTCAAGGGTTACCGGTACACACCAAAGTGCCACATCAACGTAGCAGACTGTTTCAACCATGTCGGTATACCCCGCACAGTTCCCTCACAGTCTTGTTGCTACTTTCTAAGAAGGTATCCCCAGATCAGGGTTAGGATCTATGTAACTCCCAAGCAACCCACAATAATAAAGCAAGCAAAGAAGACAATTGAAAACACAGTGATATTAATCCTAAGGTACACCTCACTTTAAAAATAGTCCCCAGCAGAGTCGCCAGTTCTGTGATCGGTGGATCTGGAACTGACTGTTTAACGCTGGTTCGCGAAATGTCGCGGAAGCAAGAGTCGCCACCGTCTTTTATTTTCTCCAACATGGAAAGGACAAAAGCACAGAAAAATTCCTTAAAGAGATTGCTCTCGGTTCGGGAGGTAGGTTATAGAAAGGGAAGGTGTTAGCACCCTTTCTATCCATGGTTATCCATGGGCTCTTAGATAATTGCTCACTTGTGTTTTCAAAAATGGTTTGTTTGCTTTTCAACTGTGGGTTTTAAAAAGTTTCTTTGAAAATTTCAGTTCGACTCTTGTGTCAGAGTGTTTGAAAAACTGCTTTGAAAGCTTTTGAAAAGTGTCGGTGTGAAAAGATTTTTGTTTGTTTTTGAAGAGAGCAAGTATCTACGAGAACCTACCTACCCTAAGGAATTTGTCTGTGTAAATGTCCTTTAAAGTAGTGCCATCCCACCATTGAGAGGTAGGTAGCACCACCGTTGGAGGTGTTCGGGTCAATTCGAAGTTCGGGACATGGTGATCACCAGAGCAATGGGAAGACACCTTAGAAGCTACCCTCATGCCAGGTTCCCGGATCATGAGGACTTACTAAGACATCCTCTACTCGACGATCACCTTTCGAGGCAAGGCAACAGTGAAGCGTACCCTAGGGGTGGTGTGTGCGAATTGTGTGTCGTTTTCATTTGCATTTGTCTTGTCATGTTAAAGTGTTCTACGCTTGATTTTATTTAAGGCCATTCATTCTTGCATGCTTTTTGTTAACAGTTAAAATATTTGCGGGAAAAAGTAAATCTAAAGCTATTACAAACGGCGCGGGTCCACATCGCCAAAATTAAACCGGACCCGATTTGACAGAAAGTAAAGAAATTAAAAGAATTAAGATGCGAGAAGTAAGTTTACAAAGCTTTGGGAGAGGTACATAATTATTTAAACGACATAAAATAAATATGCGAAATTAAACAATTAAAACTATGGGCGTTGGACCCTTTTGCAAAGATTAAAATTAATAAGGAATTAAAATTAAAAAAGAACTTGTTTTTGTTTTTTTGGTATTTTTATGTTTTTTTAAGATTTAATGGAAAAAGAATTAATTAAAACTAAAATAAAATGTTAAACCTAGTTCTAATTATTTTTTAAGTTATTAAGAAAAAATATTGAAATTTTTAACCTAAATTAACCCTAAATTATTTTACATGCATAATTTAATTATAAAAAAAAATAAAATAAATATTATTATTGTGAAAAAGAAATAGTAAAAAAGAATAAAAATTAACTAAATCTAATTCTACATTTTTTAGATTTTATTATGAAAAGAATTAAAATTGTAACCTAATTTAAAACTAATTAATTTATATACAATTATTTACAAGAAAATATTAAAATAAAATATTTATTATATTTTTTGCCTTTTCTGTTTTTTATGATATTTTTATATTTTTTGTAAAAATAATTAATTAAAAAAAAACAACAAAACAAATAAACAAATAATTGACAATAAAATAAAATTTAAAGAAAATTGAAAAAAAGAATTGCAAACCAGGGGGGTGGAAGTCCCCAATATGGAGGTATGAGCCCAGCAATCTAGCCCATTTAGCTTTGGCCTCATTGGACTTTTCAGAATCACGTGTGATGCGTTGACTAGGGTCTACCATATGCCTTGAATCTGAGCCCTTTGGTTGATCTCCCCGGACACGTGGGCGATGATCTTTGAGCGTGCATGAGGATCTTCAACGTAAGTGCTGCATAGGATTTGTTAGGGAAAAATAATATTGAAATATGTAAGACCTGGGGCTCGAACCCAGGTCATGTACCTTCACCACCCATCCTGCTTGCCAGCTGAGCTAAGTGCGCATTCAATTAATATACAAACAAACAAATAATATAAAAAGAAGCAACGCATTAATGGATTGAAACGCGCGAAATTCAAAACAACGTATCACTTGTTGCCACCACATCATCGTCTTCACCATCCCTGTATCATAAAATATGAGGCAACGGTTTTTGGACGTTCTCTTAGGCATGCTACCAAAAAATAGCGATTAGGCCTATGCAACTCATAAATTAATCGCGACTATGGATTCTTCTTCGTCCAAGCTTGCTAAATTGAATGGTGGTGGTCTGGAGTCCTAATTTTTCCTTGTTTGCAAATCCCCAATTCCAACCTCTGAAAACCCTAAAATTCACTCATGGCACATTCGTATATACAGCGTAATAATCAAATTAAACATAATGGTTAGCTTTAGAATCAAATGAGGAACAAGAATCTATGAACAAAATGCTGTAAAAATGCTTAAAACATGAAACACGATAATCAATTTTTCTCTGTACAGTTTTGATTCAATATACCAATTCCTGGCGTTTGGATGGCTGTTCTTGATTGGAATGTGATCAGGGACTTTCAAGGAAGCTAATGGAATCGTTTTTATGCTTTGAATCGACCTAAAAGGTGCTTTTCAGTTTTGAGCTTTTAGGGAATTTTTCCAAGTTTGTCAATGGTTCTTTAGCGCAGCTTTTTGGTTTCTCTGATTAGGTTTATGATCCTGGCATATATATGAGTCAATTAGGTTAACAAATTGGATCCAAATCTCTTGTAATCATTGATTGAATATTTGATTTTTTCCACCATAATTTTCATATCTTTTTCATGTGCTCTTGTATCAATTAGCATCCAATCAAGCCAAATCTTTCCATAATTGTACAAGCACGAAATATTGAGTTCAAAACATGCATGAAAAGATTTATTAGGTCAAGTTATATATTTTCCACATATTTAAATGATTTAATTGAATTAATATAAATAAAAATTCAAATAAAAAAATAAAAAAATGAGAAAATACTTCCCTTTGGGCCAAGTGGTCGTGCATATGCTTGGAATGATGAATCATGGAAGAAAAATGGGCCCATTAGCAATTTTAGGTCATTTGAAGTAGTGTTGACTTTTCAAAATATCCAAAAATTTCCCAACTTCCACAAGGCATAACTTGCTCAATGTTTAAGCTTTTCTCATGTTCTTGGACATTTTGGAAAGGTCTTTGAGTCCTCTAACCAATGCCTTTGGTCCCATGTCATTTTGATTTACCAATCTCAAGTTATGGCCTTTGACTTAAAGTCCCTTTTTGTTGACTTTTGAAAATGACCTATAATGTTGAAATTGATAACTTTTTGTGAGAGCATTTCTTGGACTTGAAGTATGAATATGAGTTGTAGGAAATGTCTTTCTCTTCAAAATGAGCTTTGTATGGAATTTTTATGATAATCCATGTGAAAGTTATGCCCTGGTCAATTTCAGTTGACTTTTTCAGCTCTCCAAATAAGGCAACTTTTGCATCTTGATGATTTTCTGAGCCAAATTTTGAGAATCATGATCAAGCATTGATCAAATGATGTTTGTGGCTTAAAAATGATATGTTGACCAAAAATTTGAACTTTTGACTGTCAAATGACCATTTTGCCCCTACAGTTGACTGTAGTGCAATTAGGGTTTTTGACTGTGCAATTTTGAGCTGAATGCCTTGAAACTTGATATGAAGATGCTTGACCACATTTTTAGGCCTATGAGACTTGATTGAGCCTTTGAAAACTTCCTTTTCTTGATCAGAACACAAACCCTAGTTTTGACTGTATAGGAGACAGTTGGACTGTGCAACCTTTGGGGAATTTTGTGACTTGGCTTGGCAATTTCTTGGAGAATATGGGAGGGCAAATTTTGGGGTACAACAGTCAGTCATATGCAATGCATGATATGGATCATGCAATGATGTTCTCAAAATAAATGATATTGTATTCGCATGATGCGTATATGCATGTATCATGATGTATGGGAATGTGATGTTTTAGCTGGGGAAAATAAATCCCAGAGTTGTTGGAGAATAGAGTCGAATTCTTTGTTTCTGCTGGGGATGGTGAAAGAAGATGATTGTGAGAATAAACCTGCAGGAGAGGATGACTCCGTTGGGGGATAAACATGATGAAGAGATTACTCCGCGGGGAAATACTCTGTGGGGAAGAGATACTCTGCTGAGGATTTTAACGATAAGCTCCACTGGGAGTTCCGCTGATAAGCTCTGTTGGGGATTGATGATAAACTCCGCTGGGGATTGATTATCATTGCTGGTAATATTGAATCTGTTGAGGATAGAAGTCCTGCTTGGGGAAAGAAAGAACTTCGCTGGGGATAATCTTTCAGTTGCAACTTGCTGAGGATAACCCAGTTAGACTCTTGTGAGGATAACCTTCTGAATTTGGCTGGGGAGATACATTTGTATTCTGCGAGGGACAAGCTTCCAGAATCTACCGGGGATAGATGATCCAACTCCATTGGGGAAGCTTTTTTTTTAGGTTGTGCTGGGGAAATGGCTCCAATGGGGGGTGTCTTGCATTCTGCCGGGGAACATTCTTATATTTCGTTGATGGATATTAAGACTGCCAGGGATACTCTTATGTTTGCTGGGGGATATCATTATACTCCGCTGGGGAATATTAAGACCTTCTGGGGAATACCCAACCTTTTCGGGTTGATGGTAGATCAACTCTGCTTGGGAAGAATCTTGCTGATTTGTTCATGGTTGCAAGTCCCAGCGGGGAGAACTACCATTACCATTTTTTTATTCTGCGGAGAGTGAAGGTATCTTAGCCATATTTTTCAGCTGAATATACCTTGGTGCCTTGGTGGACAGAGCAAATACACAGCTCAGACAAATCTTATTGCCCCTGTTTCTGATATCACCCGTAATTAGTCCTTTGTTTCGTATGTAAATGTTTATGAGCAGCAATTTGATGTCAAATGCATATATCAAAAATGAACATTGGACGTTCTTTGCAAAACAAAACAGATGAAGACAATTTGAAATTTGTTTGAACATGAGTTTGTATTGACTTTGAAGTTTGGCCTGTAAATAGGCGTTTTGTACAAGAGGCTGACGTCCTAGTAAGAGGACGCCGCCGAACAAATAGAATTTATACAATTTGTGAAAAGAAAACAAGACAGCTATGTGAACAGTTGATGGGTGTGATCAGTGGATCTGGAACTGACCGTTTAACGCTGGATCGCGTATGTCGCGGAAGCAAGAGTCGCCACCGTCTTTTATTTTCTCCAAATGGAAAGGACAAAAGCACAGAAAAATTCCTTATAGAGATTGCTCTCGGTTCGGGAGGTAGGTTATAGAAAGGGAAGGTGTTAGCACCCTTTCTATCCATGGTTATCCATGGGCTCTTAGATACTTGCTCACTTGTGTTTTCAAAAATGGTTTGTTTGCTTTTCAACTGTGGGTTTAAAAAGTTTCTTTGAAAATTTCAGTTCGACTCTTGTATCGGTCCTCAAGAGTGTTTGAAAAATTGCTTTCGAAAGCTTTTTGAAAAGTGTGTTGGTGTGAAAAGTATTTTTGATTTGTTTTTGAAATTAGAGCAAGTATCTACGAGAATCTACCTACCCTAAGGAATTCGTCTGTGTAAATGTCCTTTAAAGTAGTGTCATCCCACCATTGAGAGGTAGGTAGCACCACCGTTGGAGGTGTTCGGGTCAATTCGAGGTTCGGGACATGGTGATCACCAGAGCAATGGGAAGACACCTTAGAAGCTACCCTCATGCCAGGTTCCCGGATCATGAGGACTTACTAAGACATCCTCTACTCGACGATCACCTTTCGAAGCAAGGCAACAGTGAGGCGTACCCTAGGGGTGGTGTATGCGATTTGTGTGTCGTTTTCAGATATTTTTGTCTTTTGTCATGTTATTGGTGATCTAGCGCTTGTTTTTATTTTGTCCATACATTCTTTCATGCCATTTATTTAACAGTTAAAAATTGCGAAAAGTAAAAGATTCTAAGCTATTACAAAAGGCGCGGGTCGACATCGCCAAAGTTTCTCGAACCCGATTTGACAGAAAAATAAATAAAGAAATAAAGAGTGTGAGAAAGTTAATTACACGGCTTTGGGAGAGATACATAAATATTATAAAGAAATAAAATAAATATGCGAATAAGAATTAAAACGAGGGCGTTGGACCCTTTTGCAAAATTAAATTACATGGAATTAATTAATAAAGAAAAAGAAAAGGAGATGTTTTTGGTATTTTTTAGTATTTTAGGATTTTAATGAAAAAGAATTAATTAAAATTAAACCTAATTCTACAATTTTTATTTGTTAAGAAAACATATTAAAGTTTCAATCCTAAAATTAACCATAATTATTTTATTGCAATCTAATTACAAAAATAAATAATAGTAAATATTTAATTATGAAAAAAAAAAGAATAAAAATTGTCATAAACCCTAATTCTATATTTTTTAGATTTTTATTAAAGAAAATTAAAATTAAAACCTAATTTAAAACTAGTTAATTTATGAATTTATTTACAAGAAATATTAAAATAAAAAAAATATTTATTATTTTTTTCTTTTCTGATTTCTTATGGTTTTGTGTTTTTATGAAAAATAATGAATTAATTAAGAAGACAATAATTAAAAGAGAATAGAATTAATAAAAAGAAAAAATAATAAAATGGCAAACCTAGGGGGGTATCAGTCCCCAAAGTGGAGGTATGTTCAATAATTCTGGCCCATTACAGCATGGCCTTGTTGACTCTGACCCTAGCGTGCATCAGCGTTGACCAGGGCTTACCAAGGTCTCCAAATCTGTGCCTTTGAATTGATGAGGTTGGACGCGTGGATGGTTGGATTGTGAGGGTACATCATGGACCCCAACGTTGATCCTGCACATGAATATCAATTGGAAAAAAAATATATGGAAAGGGTGGGGACCTGGGGCTCGAACCCAGGTCATGAACGTTACCAGCCTACACGTGTGCCACTGAGCCATCCCAAGCGCGTTTAACATATAATAATTAACAAACATTATAAAAGAAAAATAGTCAGGGGCTCCAAAAATGCGCGAAGCATTTGAATGGTCCAATCAACGCCTTCCACTTCATCGTCTTCCTCATGTTGTTTTTTTCCTGAAAATACAATAAAACATAGGCAACGGTTTTTTCACCGTTTCAGAAAGCATCTTTACAGAAAATAGCGAACAGGCCATAAGGCCTCATAAATTAGGCGCGAGGGTCTCAAACTCTTCGTCCAAGTATGCTGAGCATGTTCATGGCACCGTGGTGTCCCAATTTTGCCTTATTCACAAACCCCCAATTCAGAGCTTCATAAACCCTAAAACGTGATAATGGTAGAATCGTATACAATGCTAAAAAACACAATCAAATTACATGGTTAGCATTAGAATCTTACAAGGAACACAAATCATATACTAAAAATTGCTAAATGCGCATGAATTGAGATGCAAGAGTTTCAAAAAAATTCGGTACAGGGTGAGGTCGTGTTACCAATTTAGGGTGTTAGAGTGAATGATTTTGATTGGAAATCCTTCCTTGAAGCTTCAGGAAGGTGATGGGATGATTCTTTTGGCTTGAAACGACCTGCAAATTGGTTTTCAGTTTTGAATTTTTTTGCAAAAATTTCAAGTTTATCTCTTGGTCTCTAGTGCAGCTGAGTGGTCTCTTGCATTAGGTTTTGATTGTTTGTATATGTAGGAATGATTAGGGTTTAAAAACTTGATCCAAATCTCTTGCATTCATGAATATGATATTTGATTTTTAAACATGATTTTCAAATCTTTTTTCACATGCTTTTTGATACAAATCATGACCAATCCAATTGATTCTTTCCATTCTTGGCTAGGCACGAAATCTTGAGGATATAACATGCATAAAAAGATTGAAAAACTTAGGTTAAGTATTTTTCATGTATTTAATTGATTTAAATGAATTATTATTAATAAAAATTCAAATAAATAAATAAAAAATGAAGAAAGACTTCCCTTTGGGCCAAGTGGTCGTGCACATGCTTGGGATGATGAATTGTGGAAGAAAAATAGGCCCATTAGCAATTTTAGGTCATTTGAATCAAAGTTGACTTTTCAAAATATCCAAAATTTCCAAACTTCCACAAAGCATAACTTGCTCAATTTTTAAGCTTTGCTCATGTTCTTTGACATTTTGGAAAGGTATTTGAGTGCTCTAACCAATTCCTTTGGTCCCATGTCATTTTGCTTTACCCATATCAAGTTATGGCCTTTGACTTAAAGTCCCTTTTTGTTGACTTTTGAAAATGACCTATAATGTTGAAATTGATAACTTTTTGTGAGAGCATTTCTTGGATTTGGAGTATGAAGATGAGTTGTAGGAAATGTCTTTCTCCTCAAAATGAGATTTGGATGGAATTTTTCTCATAATCCATGTGAAAGTTATGCCCTGGTCAATTCACAGTTGACTTTTCCAACTGTCCAAATAAGGAAACTTTTGCATCTTGATGATTTTTGAGCCAAACTTTGAGAATCATGATCAAGCATTGATCAAATGATGTTTGTGGCTTCAAAATGAGATGTTGACCAAAAAATTTGAACTTTTGACTGTCAAATGACCATTTTGCCCCTACAGTTGACTGTAGTGCAGTTAGGGTTTTGACTGTGCAATCTTGTGCTGAAAGTCTTGAAACTTTGTATGAGGATGCTTGACCATATTTATAGGCATGTGGGACTTGATTGGACCCTTGGAAACTTCATTTTCTTGATCAGAACAAAAACCCTAATTTTGACTGCTTAGGAGGCCCTTACACTGTGCAACCCTTGGGGAATTTTGAAGCTTTGACTTGGCAATTTCTTGAAGAATATGGGAGGGCAAATTTTGGGGTACAACAGTTGCCCCTGTTCAATCTTCTTAGACCTGAGGATGCAGATTGGCTGACGAGCCTTTCGTAATCCGGGGGTAGAAGATGATTGAACACTAGAGTGCCCAGAAATTTGCGCTCACATAGTAGCAGTGTGATGGAAATGGGCTTATAGATGCCATTTAGAGGTTGGTGAATAGGATGATGGGCTTATAGATGCCATCTGGATGTTGATCGCATAAGAGATTCCTTAGCGAGAACCTGCGTACCTGCAAAAGAAAAAGAGTACCTGACATGTTGCAGGAGCTGGTCTTCAGATGCTTGGTATAGATGTGTCCTGACTGGTTACAGGAATCAGATCTTTGAATTCTTCAGACGTGCCCTGGCGGGATACAGAAATCGAGTCTGGTAACGTTAGTCGTCAACGGATACACCCTGGCAAGATTCAGGTATCGGATCCTCGAACTCTTCAGACACACCCTGGCAAGATACAGGAATCGGATCTGGTAATGTTAGTCTTCAACGGATACACCCTGGCAAGATTCAGGTATCCGATACCTGAATCTTGCCAGGGTGTATCCGTTAAAGACTAACATTACCAGATCCGATTCCTGTATCTTGCCAGGGTGTGTCTGAAGAGTTCGAGGATCCGATACCTGAATCTTGCCAGGGTGTATCCGTTGAAGACTAGCATTACCAGATCCGATTCCTGTATCTTGCCAGGGTGTGTCTGAAGAGTTCGAGGATCCGATGCCTGAATCTTGCCAGGGTGTATCCGTTGAAGACTAACATTACCAGATCCGATTCCTGTATCTTGCCAGGGTGTGTCTGAAGAGTTCGAGGATCCGATACCTGAATCTTGCCAGGGTGTATCCGTTGAAGACTAGCATTACCAGATCCGATTCCTGTATCTTGCCAGGGTGTGTCTGAAGAGTTCGAGGATCCGATACCTGAATCTTGCCAGGGTGTATCCGTTGAAGACTAGCATTACCAGATCCGATTCCTGTATCTTGCCAGGGTGTGTCTGAAGAGTTCGAGGATCCGATACCTGAATCTTGCCAGGGTGTATCCGTTGACGACTAGCATTACCAGATACGATTCCTGTATCTTGCCAGGGTGTGTCTGAAGAGTTCGAGGATCCGATACCTGAATCTTGCCAGGGTGTATCCGTTGAAGACTAGCATTACCAGATCCGATTCCTGTATCTTGCCAGGGTGTGTCTGAAGAGTTCGAGGATCCGATACCTGAATCTTGCCAGGGTGTATCCGTTGACGACTAACGTTACCAGACTCGATTCTTGTATCCCGCCAGGGCACGTCTGAAGAATTCGAAGATCTGATTCCTGTAACCAGTCAGGACACATCTATACCAAGCATCTGAAGACCAGCTCCTGCAACATGTCAGGTACTCTTTTTCTTTTGCAGGTACGCAGGTTCTCGCTAAGGAATCTCTTATGCGATCAACATCCAGATGGCATCTATAAGCCCATCATCCTATTCACCAACCTCTAAATGGCATCTATAAGCCCATTTCCATCACACTGCTACTATGTGAGCGCAAATTTCTGGGCACTCTAGTGTTCAATCATCTTCTACCCCCGGATTACGAAAGGCACGTCAGCCAATCTGCATCCTCAGGTCTAAGAAGATTGAACAGGGGCAAATGTTGTACCCCAAAATTTGCCCTCCCATATTCTTCAAGAAATTGCCAAGTCAAAGCTTCAAAATTCCCCAAGGGTTGCACAGTGTAAGGGCCTCCTAAGCAGTCAAAATTAGGGTTTTTGTTCTGATCAAGAAAATGAAGTTTCCAAGGGTCCAATCAAGTCCCACATGCCTATAAATATGGTCAAGCATCCTCATACAAAGTTTCAAGACTTTCAGCACAAGATTGCACAGTCAAAACCCTAACTGCACTACAGTCAACTGTAGGGGCAAAATGGTCATTTGACAGTCAAAAGTTCAAATTTTTTGGTCAACATCTCATTTTGAAGCCACAAACATCATTTGATCAATGCTTGATCATGATTCTCAAAGTTTGGCTCAAAAATCATCAAGATGCAAAAGTTTCCTTATTTGGACAGCTGGAAAAGTCAACTGTGAATTGACCAGGGCATAACTTTCACATGGATTATCAGAAAAATTCCATCCAAAGCTCATTTTGAGGAGAAAGACATTTCCTACAACTCATATTCATACTCCAAATCCAAGAAATGCTCTCACAAAAAGTTATCAATTTCAACATTATAGGTCATTTTCAAAAGTCAACAAAAAGGGACTTTAAGTCAAAGGCCATAACTTGAGATGGGTAAATCAAAATGACATGGGACCAAAGGCATTGGTTAGAGGACTCAAAGACCTTTCCAAAATGTCCAAGAACATGATCAAAGCTTAAAGATTGAGCAAGTTATGCCTTGTGGAAGTTGGGAAATTTTTGGATATTTTGAAAAGTCAACTTTGATTCAAATGACCTAAAATTGCTAATGGGCCTATTTTTCTTCCACAATTCATCATCCCAAGCATGTGCACGACCACTTGGCCCAAAGGGAAGTCTTTCTTCATTTTTTATTTATTTATTTGAATTTTTATTAATAATAATTCATTTAAATCAATTAAATACATGAAAAATACTTAACCTAAGTTTTTCAATCTTTTTATGCATGTTATATCCTCAAGATTTCGTGCCTAGCCAAGAATGGAAAGAATCAATTGGATTGGTCATGATTTGTATCAAAAAGCATGTGAAAAAAGATTTGAAAATCATGTTTAAAAATCAAATATCATATTCATGAATGCAAGAGATTTGGATCAAGTTTTTAAACCCTAATCATTCCTACATATACAAACAATCAAAACCTAATGCAAGAGACCACTCAGTTGCGCTAGAGACCAAGAGATAAACTTGAAATTTTTGCAAAAAAATTCAAAACTGAAAACCAATTTGCAGGTCGTTTCAAGCCAAAAGAATCATCCCATCACCTTCCTGAAGCTTCAAGGAAGGATTTCCAATCAAAATCATTCACTCTAACACCCTAAATTGGTAACACGACCTCACCCTGTACCGAAATTTTTTGAAACTCTTGCATCTCAATTCATGCGCATTTAGCCATTTTTAGTATATGATTTGTGTTCCTTGTAAGATTCTAATGCTAACCATGTAATTTGATTGTGTTTTTGAGCATTGTATACGATTCTACCATTATCACGTTTTAAGGTTTATGAAGCTCTGAATTGGGGGTTTGTGAATAAGGCAAAATTGGGACACCACGGTGCCATGAACATGCTCAGCATACTTGGACGAAGAGTTTGAGACCCTCGCGCCTAATTTATGAGGCCTTATGGCCTGTTCGCTATTTTCTGTAAAGATGCTTTCTGAAACGGTGAAAAAACCGTTGCCTATGTTTTATTGTATTTTCAGGAAAAAACAACATGAGGAAGACGATGAAGTGGAAGGCATTGATTGGACCATTCAAATGCTTCGCGCGTTTTTGGAGCCCCTGACTATTTTTCTTTTATAATGTTTGTTAATTATTATATGTTAAACGCGCTTGGGATGGCTCAGTGGCACACGTGTAGGCTGGTAACGTTCATGACCTGGGTTCGAGCCCCAGGTCCCCACCCTTTCCATATATTTTTTTTCCAATTGATATTCATGTGCAGGATCAACGTTGGGGTCCATGATGTACCCTCACAATCCAACCATCCACGCGTCCAACCTCATCAATTCAAAGGCACAGATTTGGAGACCTTGGTAAGCCCTGGTCAACGCTGATGCACGCTAGGGTCAGAGTCAACAAGGCCATGCTGTAATGGGCCAGAATTATTGAACATACCTCCACTTTGGGGACTGATACCCCCCTAGGTTTGCCATTTTATTATTTTTTATTTTTATTAATTATATTCTCTTTTAATTATTGTCTTCTTAATTAATTCATTATTTTTCATAAAAACACAAAACCATAAAAAATCAGAAAAGAAAAAAATAATAAATATTTTTTTTATTTTAATATTTCTTGTAAATAAATTCATAAATTAACTAGTTTTAAATTAGGTTTTAATTTTAATTTTCTTTAATAAAAATCTAAAAAATATTGAATTAGGGTTTATGACAATTTTTATTCTTTTTTTTTTCATAATTAAATATTTACTATTATTTATTTTTGTAATTAGATTGCAATAAAATAATTATGGTTAATTTTAGGATTGAAACTTTAATATGTTTTCTTAACAAATAAAAATTGTAGAATTAGGTTTAATTTTAATTAATTCTTTTTCATTAAAATCCTAAAATACTAAAAAATACCAAAAACATCTCCTTTTCTTTTTCTTTATTAATTACTTCCATGTAATTTAATTTTGCAAAAGGGTCCAACGCCCTCGTTTTAATTCTTATTCGCATATTTATTTTATTTCTTTATAATATTTATGTATCTCTCCCAAAGCCGTGTAATTAACTTTCTCGCACTCTTTATTTCTTTATTTATTTTTCTGTCAAATCGGGTTCGAGAAACTTTGGCGATGTGGACCCGCGCCTTTTGTAATAGCTTAGAATCTTTTACTTTTCGCAATTTTTAACTGTTAAATAAATGGCATGAAAGAATGTATGGACAAAATAAAAACAAGCGCTAGATCACCAATAACATGACAAAAGACAAAAATATCTGAAAACGACACACAAATCGCATACACCACCCCTAGGGTACGCCTCACTGTTGCCTTGCTTCGAAAGGTGATCGTCGAGTAGAGGATGTCTTAGTAAGTCCTCATGATCCGGGAACCTGGCATAAGGGTAGCTTCTAAGGTGTCTTCCCATTGCTCTGGTGATCACCATGTCCCGAACCTCGAATTGACCCGAACACCTCCAACGGTGGTGCTACCTACCTCTCAATGGTGGGATGGCACTACTTTAAAGGACATTTACACAGACGAATTCCTTAGGGTAGGTAGGTTCTCGTAGATACTTGCTCTAATTTCAAAAACAAATCAAAAATACTTTTCACACCAACACACTTTTCAAAAAGCTTTCGAAAGCAATTTTTCAAACACTCTTGAGGACCGATACAAGAGTCGAACTGAAATTTTCAAAGAAACTTTTTAAACCCACAGTTGAAAAGCAAACAAACCATTTTTGAAAACACAAGTGAGCAAGTATCTAAGAGCCCATGGATAACCATGGATAGAAAGGGTGCTAACACCTTCCCTTTCTATAATCTACCTCCCGAACCGAGAGCAATCTCTATAAGGAATTTTTCTGTGCTTTTGTCCTTTCCATTTGGAGAAAATAAAAGACGGTGGCGACTCTTGCTTCCGCGACATTTCGCGAACCAGCTTTAAACAGTCAGTTCCAGATCCACCGATCCACAGAACTGGCGACTCTGCTGGGGATATCTTATAAAGTGAGGTGTACCTTAGGGCTAGTTCATAACTGTGTTTTCAATTGTTTTCCTTGTGTGCTTTAAATTGTGGGTTGCTTGGGAGTTCTATAGATCCTAACCCGGATCTGGGGGATACCTTCTTAGAAAGTAGCAACAAGGCTGTGAGGGAACTGTGCGGGGTATACCGACATGGTTGAAACAGTCTGCTACGTTGATGTGGCACTTTGGTGTGTACCGGTAACCCTTGAGTTCAGTCAAGGAGAGTACGGGGCCTCCGCGTGGTGTCGTGAAGCATCAACAGACCTTAGGAACCTTAATTGAACTATCTTGGCCTCTTTAGGGTAGTGAGATAACTGACTTTGGTGCAGTCCGAGGTTGGTTGATACTCGATACTACACTCAATTGAGGGTTGCTTTCCTGGAATATTTCGGTCGCCAGTTCAGTGGCTAAATCGAAACGATGAACAATGAAAGCAATCCCGTGATATTGGGACCCTTAGAACCCGGTTACTTTGATAGGACAGGTTGAACCCACCAACTCCAAGAGGGTACTACCCAGACCCCATGATGGCCTTAAACCCTAAGGGCTTGTCTTGTGTGCCTTGTGTGCCTTACATGTTTGTCTTTGTAAATATCTGTGGTGTGTTTAATCATAGCATCATGACATCATCCAGCATCATATGCATTGACTAACCATTTCAGGGGTTCGAATTTTCATCTTTGTTCTTGTTTTGTAGGACATGGAAACTGTTCGTAGAAAGACGATTCAAGTCAGTCTTGTAAGGATCCCTCCTCAGCTTAAGGAGCTTATATCCAGGATTCCCGAGAACTCTTCATTCAGTGAAAGACATGGAAGTCTCATCAGCTTGGTCAATACCAACATTGAGGAAGACATGATAAAGGTCCTGTTCCAGTTCTTTGACCCTCTGCATCACTGTTTCACCTTCTTGGACTATCAGTTGGTACCTACATTGGAGGAGTTCTCCCGGCTCCTGAAGATCCCTATCCTTGATCAGCTACCCTTCAACGGTACAGAAAAGGAACCTAAGCTTGAAGAGATTGCTAAAGCCTTGCACCTACAGTCATCTGACCTCAAGGGACATTGGGAAGTCAGAAGTGGTATCAAAGGGTTCTTAGCCAGGTTTCTGTTTGAAAAGGCCCATGAATGTTGGAACTCCCTTGACTTGCAAGCTTTTGAAGAAGTTATGGCCCTCCTTGTCTATGGTTTGGTGTTGTTCCCTAATCCAGATCAGCTTATAGATATCAGTGCTGTCCAGATCTTTATGTCCAGGAATCCTATACCTACGTTGCTGGGGGACATCCTTCACTCATGTTACACTCGAACCATGAGAAAAAGAGGTGTCCTTATGTGCTGCACTCCTCTCCTGGGAAGGTGGTTTATTTCGCACCTTCCACAATCAGTCTTGAAGAATGAGCGGGGTTTGAGATGGTCACAACGGTTGATGACTCTTACACATGCAGATATACATTGGTGCCCTCGGTCCAGAGAAGATGTCACTATCATTGATCGTTGCGGGGAATACCCTAATGTTCCTTTATTTGGAATCAGAGGAGGTATTACTTACAACCCATGCTTGGCTTGGAGACAGTTTGGTTATGCTCGGAGGGATGGTCCTCATGACATGTTAATTCCTGACATAGTTTTTGACTTCGACAACGATACTCAAGGACTTCGCCAGAGATTTATCAGAGCCTGGAGGATGCCCAGTAGGATAGACAGCAAGACACTGGGGCACAGGAACTCCATCCCGTTGGAACCTTATCTCAAGTGGGTACGCGCCCGCTCCCAGAAGTTAATGATGCCTTATCCCCATATGCTCCCAGTAATCAAAGAACCGGTCTTGGAAGGAGAAGTGTCCTACACTATTCAGCACCCTGATATGCCCACATCCTGGGAAGAGATGCAGAAGAGCTGGATCCAGCTCAAAGAAGAACGGAATTCTCTTGAGACCAGTCTACATGCCAGTGAAAAGAAGGTCTTGGAGCTCACCCGCCTGTTGCATGAGGAGAGGAATCTCAACACTTACATAGCTCCAAAGAGGATGCGTAGTATATTTTGGGATTGATTTGCTTTTGTATTATTTTGCCCATGAGGCTTTGATGTATTGAACAGTTACTTCCTTAATGATAACGTGTGTCCCTTTTTGTCTACAACAAATTTGAACTTTCGAACCCTTGAATGCATTGCATAAACACATATCATTTATCATGTGCATAACAGGTTTTTCCTCTTTTCAGGTTGCTTACAGTTCTTCGCTGTTTATTTCAGCATCATGAATCCCGACTCATCATCAACTGAGACATCCATCAAGGCTCTTCAGGCGCAGAATGCGCAATTTCAGGAATTAATCAAGGGTTTGGCTCAAGGCCAAGAAGAGCTGAAGGCTCTGCTCCTGAAGAAGGAGAAGAAGAAGAAGAGAAGAACTGTTCTGTTTAGCTCGGGCCGAAGGTTTGGCAATACCCTGCAGAATGAAGAAGCTGGTTCTTCTGTTGGCAAGAGTACTCCTCAAGAGGCAAGGGTTCCTAGTCCGGTAGTCTCCGACAACGAGACTGATTTTGATGAAGAGCAATATCCTCCGGCAGAAGACCGTTACAAGCAACTGGAAGATAGGTTAAATGCTATGGAGATCCAACAGGTACCTGGGCTGGATTTTGGAGATCTGGGTTTGTCTACTGGTGTGATCATTCCCCATAAGTTCAAAGCGCCATCTTTCGCTAAATATGACGGGGCGTCTTGTCCCAAGCTACATCTCAGGTCCTATGTTCGGAAAATTCAACCGTACTCCGCAGATAAAAATTTGTGGATCCACTTCTTCCAGGAGAGTCTTTCAGGGACTCATCTCGAATGGTTCTATCAGCTGGATGGGACCAAGGTTCGTAACTGGGAGGAGTTGGCTACTGCTTTCTATAAGCAGTATCAATATAATGCCGACCTTGCCCCTACACGTACCCAACTCCAGGGTATGTCGTTAGGTTCAAGCGAAGGTTTTAAGGAGTACGCTCAGAAGTGGAGGGATCTGGCTGGCAGGGTGCAGCCTCCGTTGACTGATCGAGAGTTGGTAGACATGTTCTTGGGGACCCTATCTGGGCCATTTTTCAACCATCTCATCGGGAATTCGTCTGCCGGGTTCACTGATTTGATTCTGACTGGAGAGAGAATCGAGGCTGGGTTGAGGTCTGGAAAGATTCCGAAGGGTGCATCGTCTAGCTCTGAGAAGAAACCCTTCAAGAAGGAGGCCAGTGCGGTGTATGGGCCTAGAAGGCAGGATAAACCAGAGCGCCGTCAATCTGTCAGTGCATTAATGATTGCCAAGCCTGCAGCCGCTCCTCGGCAAGCTAACCAACCAAGGGCTGAGAGACCCAGAAGGGAATTCACCCGTTTGAGTATAACTTTGTCGCAGATCTTACCACAGTTGCTCTCAACCAACTTGGTAACCGTCAGAGAGGCTCCGAGGGTTGCAAATACTACATCTCCTAAGTACAACCCGAATGCTCGTTGTGCTTATCATTCTGATAGCCCGGGGCATGCCACTGACGACTGTTGGGCATTAAGGAACAAGCTGCAGGATCTTATTGATGCCAAGGAGGTACAGTTTGAGGCATCTGAGAAGCCTAATGTAGTGACAGCTCCCCTGCCTGCTCATGGAGTAAATGCTATTAGGGACAAAGGGGAAGTTGATGAAGCTGAGTTTGATAGCTGGATCTACCCGGCAACCGACAGTGGACTTAACAATTGGAGTGCAAAGGACAATCTACCTGTTTCTCTTGTTACTAAGTAATGAATTCCTATGTTTTTGGTATCTGTAATAAACAATAAATTAAACTTTATGGCCCGGTGTCTTACCCAGGGCACCGTGGTTCTATTTGTGAGGGCATATAAATTGTCATTTCATATATCATGAATGAAAATCTTGGACGTTTTCTCGCATTGCAAATCTTATGCTCCTTTTCTGTCTTTCTTTCCTTTACATATTTTTCAAAACAACTGTATTTACACACACACTCACTCATACAGGTTTCAATCCACTCTGGATCTCACTGGTAACGACTCTGCTACTGCCAGTTATGACTTCGAAAATCCGATCAACTTAGCCGAAGACGAAGGTGAAGATAATTGCGAAGTGCCTGGCGAGCTTGCAAGACTGTTGCTTCAGGAAGAGAGGGCAATTCAACCCCATGAAGAGCCAGTGGAAACAATAAACTTGGGTACTGAGGCAGACAGGAAAGAGGTAAAGATTGGTGCCAACCTAGAGCTCAGCGTGAAGCAACGGTTGACTCAGATGCTACATGATTATGTGGAGATATTTGCCTGGTCCTACGAAGACATGCCCGGGTTGGATACCGATATTGTGGTCCATCACTTGCCAACTAAGGAAGACTGCCCTCCGGTTAAGCAAAAGGTTCGTCGGATGCGTCCAGAGATGTCTGAGAAGATTAAAGCCGAGGTGATGAAACAGTTTGATGCCGGGTTCCTTGCAGTGACTTCTTATCCTCAGTGGGTTGCTAATGTGGTGCCGGTACCTAAGAAGGACGGTAAGGTCAGGATGTGTGTCGACTACAGGGATCTGAACAGGGCCAGCCCCAAAGATGACTTCCCCCTACCTCACATTGATGTCCTTGTTGATAATACAGCTCAGCACAAGGTGTTCTCTTTCATGGATGGCTTTTCAGGTTACAATCAGATCAAGATGGCACCTGAAGACATGGAAAAGACTACATTTGTTACTCAGTGGGGCACCTTCTGTTACAAGGTCATGCCATTCGGGTTGAAGAACGTTGGGGCAACCTACCAACGTGCTATGGTTGCTCTATTTCATGACATGATCCATCATGAGATAGAAGTGTATGTTGACGACATGATCGCAAGGTCCCAAACTGAGGAAGAGCACCTAGATCATCTGCAGAAATTGTTTGACCGGTTGAAACTATACAAGCTGAGGTTGAACCCGAACAAGTGCACCTTCGAGGTAAGATCTGGGAAATTGCTAGGCTTCGTTGTAAGTGACAAGGGTATTCAAGTGGACCCTGCCAAGGTTAAAGCTATTCAAGAGATGCCAGTTCCTAGGATAGAGAAAGAGGTCAGAGGCTTTTTAGGACGCCTGAATTACATTGCTCGGTTCATCTCACACCTAACTGCTACCTGTGAGCCAATCTTCAAGCTGCTGAAGAAAGATCAGGTAGTACGTTGGAATGATGAATGTCAGGCTGCTTTCGACAGAATCAAGGAGTATCTCTAAGAACCACCTATCCTTATGCCACCGGTTGAAGGGAGACCTCTGATACTATACCTGACAGTACTGGACAATTCAATGGGGTGTGTGCTGGGGCAGCATGACGAGTCTGGCCGAAAAGAGCATGCCATTTATTACCTTAGCAAAAAGTTTGCCGACTGTGAGACCCGATACTCACTGCTCGAGAAAACTTGATGCGCTTTGGTATGGGCTGCTCGCCGGCTGAGACAGTATATGCTGACTCACACTACCTTGTTGATCTCAAAGATGGATCCTATAAAGTACATATTCGAAAAGCCTGCTCTGTCTGGGAGAATTGCAAGATGGCAAATGATCTTGACGGAATACGACATTCAGTACACAACCCAGAAATCCATCAAGGGAAGTGTATTGGCAGACCACTTGGCACATCAGGCCGTAGATGATTACCAGTCAATGAACTTTGAGTTTCCAGACGAAAGCATCATGATAGTAACTGATTGTGAAGTACCTGGACCGGATGAAGGACCTGAGGAAGGATCCCGATGGTCTATGCACTTTGACGGAGCCTCCAATGCTTTGGGAAACGGTATCGGCGCCATAATCATATCACCTCAAGGTACTCATACTCCACTCACTGCCCGGCTATGTTTCAACTGTACCAACAACATGGCGGAGTATGAGGCGTGCATCATGGGTCTTCAAGCTGCGATCGACCTAAGGATCAAGTTCCTGAGTGTCTTCGGAGATTCCGCTCTTGTAATCAATCAGATCAAAGGAGAGTGGGATACGAAACATCCAAACCTGATTCCTTACAGAGAATGCGTGTTGACCTTGATCCCCCACTTCACAGAGATAACATTTGAACACTTTCCGAGAGAAGAGAATCAGCTGGCGGACGCGTTAGCTACAATGGCTTCTATGTTCAAAGTTAAATGGGATAATGAGGCTCCCTGGATCATCATCTGGAAACTGGACGAACCGGCATACTGTTGTGATCTCGAAACTGAATTGGTGACTGAGAAGCCCTGGTATCATGAGGTGAAGAGATATTTGGAAGCTCAGGAATACCCCGAAGGTGCCTCTATCAATGATAAGAAGTTCCTGAGAAGGTTCGCAGCCAAGTTCTTCCTTAGCAACGGCATCTTGTACAAACGAAACCATGATTCAACCTTACTGCGTTGTGTGGATAAAACTGAAGCAGAAAAGATCATGGAAGAGCTACATGAAGGGACCTTTGGTACACATTCCAGTGGACATACAATGGCAAAGAAGATCCTTCGGGCAGGGTGTTGTACCCCAAAATTTGCCCTCCCATATTTCTCAAAATATTCCAAGAAAAATTCACAAGTCCAACCCGGCGCGTCATATTCAGGTATTCTTTCGCCAAGATATCTCTGATAACATATTCTCAAATTCAGGTTCGGCTCAAGAGATAATTCTTTAAAGAAGGTATCCGAATGTGCGAGTTTTCTTGAAGAAATATGGTGAAAAAATGTGCTGAAAGTGCAGTTTTTACGCGCTAAAAAATTCATAACTTGAAGATCGTGACTCATTTTGAACCCGTTCCGGTGGCCAAAATTCCTTCTTGACATTATCTACGTTTTCATCTCTCACGGCTGGAAGCCAATTTCGATCAGAAGGTCTTCAAAAATGTGGATTTATCAAGTATTTTCGTGCAGAAAATTTGTGACAGAAGTTTATTTGCGTCATGTTCAAAAAATCATAACTTGGTCGATTTTCATCGTATCGAGCTGGTTCCGGTGCCAAAATTTCACAAATTGAGTTGACTACATTTTCACAGAAGGAATTGAGTTCAAACGGTATTCAAAAGGCCTTCGTTTTTTACTCAGAGTGCGTGACACGTTGAAAATCCTGAATGCTGAATATTATTTCATCTGAGCCGAAACTTCGAAAATTCATAACTCGGTCAATTTTTATCGGATTGGACTCATATTTTTACACAAGGTCACTGACTCATAGATCTACAACTTTGCTTCAAAAGTCGAGACCAAATTATGCACCAATCAATACAAGTTTTTTATTGAAGAACGTGTCAGAGCCGACACTGGAGCCCAAAATAAGTTTGTCTGAGCTGAAACTTCAAAAATTCATAACTAATTCACCTTTTATCCGATTGGGTCGATTTTCGGACAGGAGTTAGTTCTCGATGTCGGATACATTTTGTTTTCACATTTCAACTTCAAAAAATGCACTTAAGTCCCTGCGATTTAGCCTGGAAAGTGACGAATTCAAGTGAATATTGGAGGCCCAATTGCACATTCAAAGCCCATTTTCTTTACCCTAATTTCCACTATATAATCACCTTCTTGTCACACAAACCAGGGGGGAGAAAAAAAGAAAAAAAAGGGAAGAGAAAAAGAGAGAAAAAACCTTGCCACAACACTGTTGGAATATCAAACTCTTTCAAGAACCCTAAAACCTTGAAATCCTTATTACAAATCCCTCTCTCACTACAAACAAAGTCATCTCAGTTACAAACCAACATCTTATTACTTCTTCAGTAAGGGTAAGGCTGGCTTGATCTCCATGATCCAAAGGGCATAAAAGCATTCATGTCACTACTTTTCCAGTAAGGGTAAGGTTGATTTGATCTCCATGATCAAAAGGGTATAATCATTCATACATGCCATATTGTGCCTAAACATTAAATTTTTTCATATATTGGCTTTATTTGCATTTTATGATTTTATTTGATGTGTTTGTGAGATTCAACACTGCAGATTTAGACAGGATCCCAGGCAGGTTCATTAAGGAACGTTGAGGCCAAAAGCCAAATGGCCAAAAGCCAAAAGCCAAATGGCCAGACTAGAAAAACTTATGCATGACACCAATACATGGCGAGGCAGACATTAAGCCAGAGATTAAGGGAACGTTGAAGCCAGAACACAAATGGCCAAAAGCCAAAAGCCAAAAGCCAATTGGCCAAAGTAGAACAACTTATGCATGAAACTCAATCCAATGGCCAAAGAATGCAGACCACGGTACTCAGGAGTCAATACTTCAAAAAACCTCCCCTTGGGCCAGACACCCCCTATGGTTTGCTCAATTTTTAATTTTTATTTGTTTTTCCTTTTTATTCTTTTAATTGTTTTTAATTGTTTTTTTTTAATTTCATAAAATAATTTTCATAATAAATATAAAATACAGAAAAATCAAAAAAATGTTTATTTTATTAATATTAATTTTACTATTATTATTTTTGTAAATAAACTTTAAACAATTAATTAGATTAATTTAGGTTTCAAAACTTTAATATTTTTCTTAATAAATTAAATATGTAGAAATTAGGTTTTTTTAACTTTTTCATCATTTTTTTTAATAAATAATTTTCTCATTATTATTATTATTAACTACTAATTTATTTTGTAAATAAACATGTACATAAATTCTTTAGTAAATTAAGTTAAACTTTAACATTTTTCTCAAATAATTAAAAATAACTTAGAATTAGGGTTTCTTTTAATTTTAATTTTAATTTTTTATTTCATAAATACAAAAAAAAAAACCTAAAAAACACTTCTTTTATTTCAATAAATAATTAATTAATTTTTAATTTCATTTAATTTCTTTAAAGGGTCCAACGCCCTCGAACGTTCTATTTTTATTTCTTTCGCACATTTATTTTCTTTCAAATATTATGTAATTGCTCAAGCCATGTAACTCGGACATTTTATATTTCCCGCATTTTATTTCTTTATTTTATGTCAAATCGGGTCCTGGTTTAATTTGGCGATGTGGACCCGCGCCTTTGTAATAGTTTAGGAATTTTATCTTTCCGCACTTTTTTAACTGTTAAATAAATGCATGCAAGAATGAATGACAAAAATAAAAACAAAACGTTAGATCACCAATAACCTGACAAGACAAAAATAAATGAACATGACACACAAATTCACACACCACCCCTAGGGTACGCCTCACTGTTGCCTTGCCTCGAAAGGTGATCGTCGAGTAGAGGATGTCTTAGTAAGTCCTCATGATCCGGGAACCTGGCATGAGGGTAGCTTCTAAGGTGTCTTCCTATTGCTCTGGTGATCACCATGTCCCGAACCTCGAATTGACCCGAACACCTCCAACGGTGGTGCTATCTACCTCTCAATGGTGGGATGGCACTACTTTAAAGGACATTTACACAGACGAATTCCTTAGGGTAGGTAGGTTCTCTAGATACTTGCTCTAAATTTCAAAACAAATCAAAAATACTTTTCACACCGACACCTTTTCAAAAAGCTTTCGAAAGCAATTTTTCAAACACTCTTGAGGACCGATACAAGAGTCGAACTGAAATTTTCAAAGAAACTTTTTAAAACCCACATTGAAAAGCAAACAAACCAATTTTGAAAACACAAAAGAGCAAGTATCTAAGAGCCCATGGATAACCATGGATAGAAAGGGTGCTAACACCTTCCCTTTCTATAACCTACCTCCCGAACCGAGAGCAATCTCTTTAAGGAATTTTTCTGTGCTTTTGTCCTTTCCATTTGGAGAAAATAAAAGACGGTGGCGACTCTTGCTTCCGCGACATTTCGCGAACCAGCGTTAAACAGTCAGTTCCAGATCCACCGATCACAGAACTGGCGACTCTGCTGGGGACTTAAACTTAAAGTGAGGTGTACCTTAGGGTTAGTTCATAACTGTGTTTTCAATTGTATTGACTTGTCTGCTTTACTATTGTGGGTTGCATCGGAGTTACATAGATCCTAACCCGGATCTGGGGATACCCTGTTTAGGTAGCATAAGCTGTGAGGGACCTGTCCGGCGTAGACCGACACAGGTGAAGCAGTGGCTACGTTGGTGTGGCACCTTGGTCTGTACCGATATCCCTTGTGTTGCAACGAGGAGAATATGGGTCTTCTAAGGAGTCATTAAGCACCAACAGACCTTAGAACCTTAAATGACCCAACTTGGCCATTAGAACAGTAGCAGTATGCTACGCCCATTGAGGCTAAACTCTCGTGATGGTTCTGGCCGCAAGAAAAGATTGCGATGCTGGAGTTATGACCGATTGAGGGTAGTCAATGATATTGGGATCCTCTAAGAACCCGGTTACTTTTGATTAGGACAGGTATGAACCAACAAACTGAAAGAGGGTAGTACCTAGACCCCATGCTGGCCTTAAACGCTAAGGGCTTCTCTTGTGTGACTTGTGTGCCTTCGTACTTTCCTACTTGCATGCTTGTTATCTGACACATGAACTACTTGCAGGTTTTGTTTATAGTCCTTAATTGGGACTCATAACAAGGTTTACTAAGTTTCTTGCAGGTTTCGTTTATAGTCCTTAATTGGGACTCATGACAGGGTTTACTAAGTTTCTTGCAGGTTTTGGTTTGCAGTCCTTAATTGGGACTCATAACAGGGTTACCTACATTACCCCATGCATAGCATAACATCATACCATTGCATACATCCTAACCCATTTCAAGGATCTCAAGGGCTTGTGATGCAGGTCATGGTGAATCAACTATCCCAGCAAGGGGCAAAGAGGATTTATTTTCCTCTAGCCAGAGTTGTCAGGGGCTATGACCCACTTGATATGGTGAGCTCTGACTCCTGAAGAAGGTTCCCTAACCAAGGTTGTTTGGAAATCAAAACCAGACATGATGACTAAAGTCAGGGGCTATGACCCACTGGATATGGTGAGCCTTTGACCCTTGAAGGAAGACTCTCTACAACAGGAAGTTCCTTCAGTCAAGCTACAAAATGCAAACTCTAACAATTTTCTTGTTTACCCCGCGAGGTCCTTGAAAACATTGCATGCATGTCATACACATCATTACATAACAGGTATCTTTATTGCAGGTCACTTACCTTTCTCGCTGTTTATTTCAGCAATGGCCTTCCAACCAGATAACCAGGACTGTCTTGCTCAAGAGACTCAGTTCAGGGAAATCCTCCTGAATCTATCCAAGGGGCAGGAGGAGTTGAGGACACTTCTCACGGGGACTTTGGTCAGGAACAATGCTGAGGACGACAAGGACGAACAGCTGAAACGTCTACAAGCTGAGGTAGACACATTGAAAACCCAAATGCTGGGGCAGAGGAATGCCATTCAAGGTTTAGCTCAAAGACAAGATGAGCTCCGGTTTCTCGTCAACCAACTGCTTCAGGATAACCAACTGGGGCAAACATCTAAGGGTAAAGAGCCAGTCACCGTTCGACCATCTTTGAGACAAAGAGGCAAGGAGAAAGCTCCTCATATGGCTTCAGTATCACCAACTCAGTATCGACCTCACCAGCTTCAACCAGACAAGCCCCAAAGGCAATTCACCGAGCTCAACGTGTCATTGCCTCAAGCCTTACAACAACTACTGAGGTTGAAATTGGTAACTCGAAAGGATCCTCCTAAGAATCCCAACAAGACACCTTCAAGGTATAACCCCAATGCTCACTGCGCTTATCATTCTGACAGCCCGGGGCATGCTACAGAGGATTGTTGGAATTTGAAGAATAAAATCCAGGATCTGATTAAGGAAGGAGCTGTGGAATTCACCCAAGATGGCCAGGCTGAGTGCTTCTACCATCCCTACAGGAGACACCATTTGAAGTGACAAAGCCCTGAGATTAGGAAATTTTTGTTCATTCGAATGTTCAAGTTGCAATTTTCTTTTGTTCAAACCTTTATTCATGTTAAACATTGTTATCACATTAATGCATCGCTTATGTCTATTTTGAAACAATATATTCGTATTCACTATACGCAAATTATTTTCATATTTTTCTGATGATCAACTCTCAATCAATAATTCTAAGCCTCTTGAGGGAGGATGACGAAAACGATACCACGATCTTTACAGTATGCTTTTGAACGGATCCCGCTGATGAGGTACAGGCATTGTTTCAATTCCTAAACACTGGAGTAATAAGGAAGATAATCCCTCGTCAACCCATCCGAGCCAAAGAAGTAGGAGTTTTTCTTTTCGAAATTTAAAACCCTTTATCATAACCTGGGGCAGGGTAGTTCTCTCAGTTGATCCAAGTGCATAACGAATGGCACCAAAGAAGTCTTTACAAAATGAAGAAAGACAGTGATGGTTCAGAACAATCATAAAGACAGGCAGTCATTATCAAAAAAATCATAAACGAAAAGCCCAAGAAGTCAAAACCTATAAAAAAGGGACTTATGAAACTGGGGCATCCCGCTGACTGTAATTCCAAAAAGGAAACAGTTCAGGCAAAAAATAGGGATAACAAAATCAAAAAGAAAGAGGTCTTACAAACCCTCAACAAGAAAGGAATGACTGCCTATTCAAAATAAGTTATCAACATCCGAATCATCACCGGAAAATCAGAGCAAAGACTCAAACAAAGTCTAAGGCACGATCAACTGAGCTTAGGTTTGAAGAACATCACGAAGAGCGGGTGGGTACAAATAATTTGAGCCTTTATCCTTTGTTTCTTAAACCGTGAACCAAGCCACGTTATAACCCTTAAAAGTCCTAGCTGAAGCATGGGTTAGTTCGAAAGCATACTGTACGAAAGGTATCCTGACTCCTTAAGGCTTGCTATAAAATATTGAGTTGACATCACATTTTACAAAATTTGCTGGTTTTACTGAAAAATGCATTTTTCAAAAACTTCAAGACAGACATAAGCTTTGCATTTTTAACATAACTTTGTTTGCATATGACTTTTTGTTTGAACAGTATAGAAGTTCGCACGACGAATGCCTAATGAACAGAAGTACCTCCAATCAAGGGGCATGGCATGACTATTGTCCATCATATGGGGCAGTTAAGTCAAGATTCAGAGAATCTCTCAGAGGCCATATAGCCTGGGGCAAATCTCCGCCTGAGTCACTTGGGGCATTCCAACAACGAATCTTGCCTGATCAAATCCCTTGTGGTGGCATGGCAAAATACTTCTAACAGGGGCAACTCCCTACATTTTAAGAGAACGGACATAGTCGAAAAGTACTACGCATAATCAAAGACCCGCTAGGTTGACACACCTAGGCAAAAATTAGGGCTTCCCGTCGAACCAAAAGGGTTCGGGCAAAAATAAGGGACGAAATGAAAAAATTGTACACCCGGCAAGTCGAAAACCTGAAAAGGCGGCTTGGGCAAAAATGGGTATCCCGGTGGACTGAAAACCCGAAAGGGCGGTCCAGGCAAAAGTTAGGGATCAAAAGCGTACGACTATGTCATGTCTTCTTGTCACCTGCCTACTAGAAGAAGGTTTGTCCATCAACAATTATCAACACCCCACAAGTGCCTCCCCCATAGAAACAGGGGCAATAAAGAGCGGTCTAAGCAATCTGATTGTTCTATCCTCCAAGGTATCAGGGTAGGCTCCGTTGAAGAACATAACCAATACAGTTCGATGCTTCCCCAGGAGAGTCCAATCCAGCTTCCCCAGGAAAGTTGGAATTCATCTCCCCCAAGCAATAAGCTTATCCCCAGTAGATTCTGGAAGCTTACCCTCGCAGAGCACGAACGCGTCGCCCGGCTTTATTCAAAGAGTTATTTCCTTAACCGGATATAACTGGGTTATCCTCAGCCAAAAGCCACGGAAAGAGCGTCCTCGACGTAGTTCTTTCCTATCCTCAGCGAAGTCTATTCGCACTTCCAACACAACAAGGGTATCCCCAGAAAGTTATTATCAACAGCTTAACAAAGTAAACCTCTCCCCACAGAATGTTCCTCCCCAGCAAGATCGTCAGAGTACTTTTCTCCCCGCAGAATCCTCCATTTGCCAAGTTTATTCTGCAACGGAGTCATCTTCTCCTACCGGTATTCTTGCAGTTATCATCCCAAGCGGAAGCAAAATCTATTCTTCAACATCAGCCCAGGATACGACTTCCCGGCACCCGTCAAGGATTTATTTTTCCTAGACGAAAAACACATTCATAAAACGTCACACACATCATTATAGCATGCATAGACGCATCATATCACCCCAATCTCATTTATTTTTGAGAACATCTTAAAATCATGCAATTCATGCATTATGACATTGCATACAACTAATTCGTTACTTTTTCAGGAAAGAACGATCAACAGATAAAAGTCTTCATTCTGCTGAGGTAGTAATCGTCCTAGATTCCTTCATCATTCTGCTGAGGTAGTAATCGTCCCAGATTCCTTCATCATTCTGCTGAGGTAGTAATCGTCCCAGATTCCTTCATCATTCTGCTGAGGTAGTAATCGTCCCAGATTCCTTCATCATTCTGCTGAGGTAGTAATCGTCCCAGATTCCTTCATCATTCTGCTGAGGTAGTAATCGTCCCAGATTCCTTCATCATTCTGCTGAGGTAGTAATCGTCCCAGATTCCTTCATCATCCTGCTGAGGTAGTAATTGTCCCAGATTCCTTCATCATCCTGCTGAGGTAGTAATCGTCCCAGATTCCTTCATCATTCTGCTGAGGTAGTAATCGTCCCAGATTCCTTCATCATTCTGCTGAGGTAGTAATCGTCCCAGATTCCTTCATCATTCTGCTGAGGTAGTAATCGTCCCAGATTCCTTCATCATCCTGCTGAGGTAGTAATTGTCCCAGATTCCTTCATCATCCTGCTGAGGTAGTAATCGTCCCAGATTCCTTCATCATTCTGCTGAGGTAGTAATCGTCCCAGATTCCTTCATCATTCTGCTGAGGTAGTAATCGTCCCAGATTCCTTCATCATTCTGCTGAGGTAGTAATCGTCCCAGATTCCTTCATCATCCTGCTGAGGTAGTAATTGTCCCAGATTCCTTCATCATCCTGCTGAGGTAGTAATCGTCCCAGATTCCTTCATCATTCTGCTGAGGTAGTAATCGTCCCAGATTCCTTCATCATTCTGCTGAGGTAGTAATCGTCCCAGATTCCTTCATCATTCTGCTGAGGTAGTAATCGTCCCAGATTCCTTCATCATCCTGCTGAGGTAGTAATCGTCCCAGATTCCTTCATCATCCTGCTGAGGTAGTAATCGTCCCAGATTCCTTCATCATTCTGCTGAGGTAGTAATCGTCCCAGATTCCTTCATCATTCTGCTGAGGTAGTAATCGTCCCAGATTCCTTCATCGTCCTGCTGAGGTAGTAATCGTCCCAGATTCCTTCATCATATATTTGGAGTAGCAATCGTCTTAGATTCCTTCATCACATCCTTATCAAAAAACCTCCTCTGGTTCAGTCAGATCGACCCTAAGATCTCCCTGATTCTTATCCCAGTAGAAGACACCCAAGATTTTTCTCAACGAGCGTTGTTGAAGTTAAAGTCACCCAAGACTTTTCTCAACGAGCGTTGTTGAAGTTAAAGTCACCCAAGACTTTTCTCAACGAGCGTTGTTGAAGTTAAAGTCACCCAAGATTTTTTTCAACGAGCGTTGTTGAAGTTCAAGTCGCCCAAGGTTCTCTTACCATTCCTGCTAAGGCAGTAACCATCCCTGGTTCATTCATCACCGTTTGAAGCTCCAGACTCGGCTCCTGTAACCAGTCAGGACACATCTATACCAAGCATCTGAAAACCAGCTCCTGCAACGTGTCAGGTACTCATTTGTTCTTTTGCAGGTATGCAGGTTCTCGCTAAGGAATCTCCTACGCAATCAACATCCAGATGGCATCTATAAGCCCATCATCCTATCCAGCAATCTCCAAATGGCATCTATAAGCCCATTCCCCCATCACACTGCTAACATGTGAGCGCAAATTTCTGGGCACTCTAGTGTTCAATCATCTTCCACCTTCAGATTACGAAAGGCACGTCCGCCAATCTGCATCCTCAGGTCTAAGAAGATTGAACAGGGGCAACTGTTGTACCCCAAAATTTGCCCTCCCATATTTCTCAAAATATTCCAAGAAAAATTCACAAGTCCAACCCGGCGCGTCATATTCAGGTATTCTTTCGCCAAGATATCTCTGATAACATATTCTCAAATTCAGGTTCGGCTCAAGAGATAATTCTTTAAAGAAGGTATCCGAATGTGCGAGTTTTCTTGAAGAAATATGGTGAAAAAATGTGCTGAAAGTGCAGTTTTTACGCGCTAAAAAATTCATAACTTGAAGATCGTGACTCATTTTGAACCCGTTCCGGTGGCCAAAATTCCGTCTTGACATTATCTACGTTTTCATCTCTCACGGCTGGAAGCCAATTTCGATCAGAAGATCTTCAAAAATGTGGATTTATCAAGTATTTTCGTGCAGAAAATTTGTGACAGAAGTTTATTTGCGTCATGTTCAAAAAATCATAACTTGGTCGATTTTCATCGTATCGAGCTGGTTCCGGTGCCAAAATTTCACAAATTGAGTTGACTACATTTTCACAGAAGGAATTGAGTTCAAACGGTATTCAAAAGGCCTTCGTTTTTTACTCAGAGTGCGTGACACGCTGAAAATCCTGAATGCTGAATATTATTTCATCTGAGCCGAAACTTCGAAAATTCATAACTCGGTCAATTTTTATCGGATTGGACTCATATTTTTACACAAGGTCACTGACTCATAGATCTACAACTTTGCTTCAAAAGTCGAGACCAAATTATGCACCAATCAATACCAGTTTTTTATTGAAGAACGTGTCAGAGCCGACACTAGAGCCCAAAATAAGTTTGTCTGAGCTGAAACTTCAAAAATTCATAACTAATTCACCTTTTATCCGATTGGGTCGATTTTCGGACAGGAGTTAGTTCTCGATGTCGGCTACATTTTGTTTTCACATTTCAACTTCAAAAAATGCACTTAAGTCCCTGCGATTTAGCCTGGAAAGTGACGAATTCAAGTGAATATTGGAGGCCCAATTGCACATTCAAAGCCCATTTTCTTTACCCTAATTTCCACTATATAATCACCTTCTTGTCACACAAACCAGGGGGGAGAAAAAAAGAAAAAAAAGGGAAGAGAAAAAGAGAGAAAAAACCTTGCCACAACACTGTTGGAATATCAAACTCTTTCAAGAACCCTAAAACCTTGAAATCCTTATTACAAATCCCTCTCTCACTACAAACAAAGTCATCTCAGTTACAAACCAACATCTTATTACTTCTTCAGTAAGGGTAAGGCTGGCTTGATCTCCATGATCCAAAGGGCATAAAAGCATTCATGTCACTACTTTTCCAGTAAGGGTAAGGTTGATTTGATCTCCATGATCAAAAGGGTATAATCATTCATACATGTCATATTGTGCCTAAACATTAAATTTTTTCATATATTGGCTTTATTTGCATTTTATGATTTTATTTGATGTGTTTGTGAGATTCAACACTGCAGATTTAGACAGGATCCCAGGCAGGTTCATTAAGGAACGTTGAGGCCAAAAGCCAAATGGCCAAAAGCCAAAAGCCAAATGGCCAGACTAGAAAAACTTATGCATGACACCAATACATGGCGAGGCAGACATTAAGCCAGAGATTAAGGGAACGTTGAAGCCAGAACACAAATGGCCAAAAGCCAAAAGCCAAAAGCCAATTGGCCAAAGTAGAACAACTTATGCATGAAACTCAATCCAATGGCCAAAGAATGCAGACCACGGTACTCAGGAGTCAATACTTCAAAAAACCTCCCCTTGGGCCAGACACCCCCTATGGTTTGCTCAATTTTTAATTTTTATTTGTTTTTCCTTTTTATTCTTTTAATTGTTTTTAATTGTTTTCTTTTAATTTCATAAAATAATTTTCATAATAAATATAAAATACAGAAAAATCAAAAAAATGTTTATTTTATTAATATTAATTTTACTATTATTATTTTTGTAAATAAACTTTAAACAATTAATTAGATTAATTTAGGTTTCAAAACTTTAATATTTTTCTTAATAAATTAAATATGTAGAAATTAGGTTTTTTTAACTTTTTCATCATTTTTTTTAATAAATAATTTTCTCATTATTATTATTATTAACTACTAATTTATTTTGTAAATAAACATGTACATAAATTCTTTAGTAAATTAAGTTAAACTTTAACATTTTTCTCAAATAATTAAAAATAACTTAGAATTAGGGTTTCTTTTAATTTTAATTTTAATTTTTTATTTCATAAATACAAAAAAAAAAACCTAAAAAACACTTATTTTATTTCAATAAATAATTAATTAATTTTTAATTTCATTTAATTTCTTTAAAGGGTCCAACGCCCTCGAACGTTCTATTTTTATTTCTTTCGCACATTTATTTTCTTTCAAATATTATGTAATTGCTCAAGCCATGTAACTCGGACATTTTATATTTCCCGCATTTTATTTCTTTATTTTATGTCAAATCGGGTCCTGGTTTAATTTGGCGATGTGGACCCGCGCCTTTGTAATAGTTTAGGAATTTTATCTTTCCGCACTTTTTTAACTGTTAAATAAATGCATGCAAGAATGAATGACAAAAATAAAAACAAAACGTTAGATCACCAATAACCTGACAAGACAAAAATAAATGAACATGACACACAAATTCACACACCACCCCTAGGGTACGCCTCACTGTTGCCTTGCCTCGAAAGGTGATCGTCGAGTAGAGGATGTCTTAGTAAGTCCTCATGATCCGGGAACCTGGCATGAGGGTAGCTTCTAAGGTGTCTTCCTATTGCTCTGGTGATCACCATGTCCCGAACCTCGAATTGACCCGAACACCTCCAACGGTGGTGCTATCTACCTCTCAATGGTGGGATGGCACTACTTTAAAGGACATTTACACAGACGAATTCCTTAGGGTAGGTAGGTTCTCTAGATACTTGCTCTAAATTTCAAAACAAATCAAAAATACTTTTCACACCGACACCTTTTCAAAAAGCTTTCGAAAGCAATTTTTCAAACACTCTTGAGGACCGATACAAGAGTCGAACTGAAATTTTCAAAGAAACTTTTTAAAACCCACATTGAAAAGCAAACAAACCAATTTTGAAAACACAAAAGAGCAAGTATCTAAGAGCCCATGGATAACCATGGATAGAAAGGGTGCTAACACCTTCCCTTTCTATAACCTACCTCCCGAACCGAGAGCAATCTCTTTAAGGAATTTTTCTGTGCTTTTGTCCTTTCCATTTGGAGAAAATAAAAGACGGTGGCGACTCTTGCTTCCGCGACATTTCGCGAACCAGCGTTAAACAGTCAGTTCCAGATCCACCGATCACACAGGGTATTACTGGTCCACGATGGAAGCTGACTGCTACCAACATTCCAGGACATGCCATAAGTGCCAGATTTATGCAGACAAGGTGCATGTTCCTCCAGTTCCCCTGAATGTTCTGACTGCGCCTTGGCCATTTGCAATGTGGGGCATAGACATGATCGGTGAGATTAAACCTACGGCATCCAATGGGCATCGCTTCATCCTGGTGGCGATTGATTATTTTACGAAGTGGGTCGAAGCAGCATCCTATGCTACGGTAACCAAGACTGTTGTGGCACGGTTCATTCGGCATAACCTGATCTGTCGATACGACGTCCCTGAGAGAATTATTACAGACAACGGTACCAATTTGAATAACAAGATGATCACTGAGCTCTGCGAGTAGTTCAAAATACAGCACCACAATTCTTCTCCTTACAGACCGAAGATGAATGGGGCTGTAGAAGCGGCAAATAAGAACATCAAGAAAATCGTGCAGAAGATGACAGTGACTTATAAAGATTGGCACGAGATGTTACCGTTCGCTCTACATGGGTACCGTACCTCAGCTAGGACGTCAACCGGGGCAACTCCTTTCTCTCTGGTTTATGGTATGGAGGCAGTCTTACCGATCGAAGTGCAAATACCCTCTCTCCGGATAATGAAGGATGCAAACCTGAATGAGGATGATTGGATCCAGACACGACTTGATCAGCTCAACCTCATTGATGAAAAGAGACTTGCTGCTATTTGTCATGGTCAGACGTATCAGAAACGGATGATCAGGGCATTTAACAAAAAGGTCAGACCACAGGAATATCAAGTTGGGGATCTGGTAATCAAGCGAATCATCCTTCCTCAGAGTGATCCAAGGGGCAAATGGACCCCTACGTACGAAGGGCCATTTGTGGTTAAGCATGTGTTCTCAGGAGGAGCCATGATTCTAACCAACATGGATGGTGATGACCTTCCTCACCCCGCTAATGCAGACATAGTAAAAAAATACTACGCATGAAAAAAGACCCGCTAGGCTGACATGCCTAGGCAAAAATTAGGGCTTCCCGGCGAACCAAAAGGGTTCGGGCAAAATGAAGGGATGAAATGAAAAAAAATCTGTACACCCGGCAAGTTGAAAACCTGAAAAGGCGGCTTGGGCAAAAATGGGTATCCCGGTGGACTGAAAACCCGAAAGGGCGGTCCAGGCAAAAATTAGGGATAAAAAGCGTAATACTATGTCGCATTGGATCACTTTGCATCCAGAATCCGGTATCTATATCAAGTTCAGACGGCATTGATCAGTCAGCTTCATTCTTCGTTTAGGTCATCAAGTGATGAGACGCTCGGAGTTATAAAGGCAATAGCAGAGTTGAAACCCAGTGGATCATTCATATTTCACACAGCTGTTTTATTTTCTTTTGTACAAAATTTGTATAAACTCTTTTGTTCGGCGGCGTTCTCTTACTAGGACGTCAGCCTCTTGTACACAAAACGCCTATTTTCAGGCCATTCAAAAATTAATATAAATATACTTTTCAGTCAAAAGTGCCAATTGTTTTTCTTTTTCTGTTTTGTTTTGCGAAGAACGTCCAAGGTTCAATTTGTGATATATGCATTGACAATAATTTGCTAACTCATAAATATTTGCATACGAAACAAAGGATTTATTACAGGTAACATTAGAAACAGGGGCAATAAAGAGTTGTCTAGCAATCTAATTGTTCTGTCCTCCAAGGTACCAAGGTAGGTTCGGCTAAAGAACATAACCAGTACATCTTAATTCCCCAGAGAGTAAGCAGTCAATACACTCTCTCCAAGCTATATTATCAAACCTTAAAGAAGTTGGGTATCCACCAGCAGATCTCAACATTCCCGGCAGCATATATATTCTTAACAAGCATCCCCGGCGATCTTGGCCTAAAGATTGTTCCCCGGCGGCGTACCAGCATTCAAAGGAATCACCTCCCCCGCAGTTCAAAACTTCCCCAGGAAAATCCAATCCACTTTCCCCAGGGAAGTTGGAATTCATCTCCCCAAGCAGTAAGCTTACCCCCAGTAGATTCTGGAAGCTTATCCTCGCAGAGCACGAACGCGTCGTCCGGCTTCATTTAAAGAGTTATTTCCTTAATAGGATATAACTGGGTTATCCTCATCCAAAAGCCACGGAAAGATCGTCGTCGACAAAGTCTTCTTACCCCCAGTGAAGTCTATCAACACTTCCAACGCAACAAGAGTATCCCCAGCAAGTTATTATCAACATTCCAGCAAAGTATCTCTCTCCCCACAGAGCATTGCTTCCCAGCAAGATCATTAGAGTACTTTTCTCCCCGCAGAATATTCCATTTGCCAAGTATATTCCCCAATGGAGTCTTCTTCTCCAACCGGTATTCTTGCAATCATCATCCCCAGCGGAAGCAAAATCTATTCTTCAAACATCAGCCCAGGATATGACTTCCCGGCACCCGTCAAGGATTTATTTTCCTAAGACGAAAACATACATTCATAAACATCTTCATACATTATAGCATGCATATACGCATCATGAACATACAACCTCACGTATTCAGAGAGCATCTCGCACGTCATACCACATGACATCTCATACAACTAACGCTTGTCTTTTTAGGACAAAAGTCAGTACAAAAATGATTACTATCAATGGTCGCAACTAAAGATCCGATTCCTGAATCTTGCCAGGGTGTATCCGTTGAAGACTAACATTACCAGATCCGATTCCTGTATCTTGCCAGGGTGTGTCTGAAGAGTTCGAGGATCCGATACCTGAATCTTGCCAGGGTGTATCCGTTGAAGACTAACATTACCAGATCTGATTCCTGTATCTTTCCAGGGTGTGTCTGAAGAGTTCGAGGATCCGATACCTGAATCTTGCCAGGGTGTATCCGTTGAAGACTAACATTACCAGATCCGATTCCTGTATCTTGCCAGGGTGTGTCTGAAGAGTTCGAGGATCCGATGCCTGAATCTTGCCAGGGTGTATCCGTTGAAGACTAACATTACCAGATCCGATTCCTGTATCTTGCCAGGGTGTGTCTGAAGAGTTCGAGGATCCGATACCTGAATCTTGCCAGGGTGTATCCGTTGAAGACTAGCATTACCAGATCCGATTCCTGTATCTTGCCAGGGTGTGTCTGAAGAGTTCGAGGATCCGATACCTGAATCTTGCCAGGGTGTATCCGTTGAAGACTAGCATTACCAGATCCGATTCCTGTATCTTGCCAGGGTGTGTCTGAAGAGTTCGAGGATCCGATACCTGAATCTTGCCAGGGTGTATCCGTTGACGACTAACGTTACCAGACTCGATTCCTGTATCCCGCCAGGGCACGTCTGAAGAATTCGAAGATCTGATTCCTGTAACCAGTCAGGACACATCTATACCAAGCATCTGAAGACCAGCTCCTGCAACATGTCAGGTACTCTTTTTCTTTTGCAGGTACGCAGGTTCTCGCTAAGGAATCTCTTATGCGATCAACATCCAGATGGCATCTATAAGCCCATCATCCTATTCACCAACCTCTAAATGGCATCTATAAGCCCATTTCCATCACACTGCTACTATGTGAGCGCAAATTTCTGGGCACTCTAGTGTTCAATCATCTTCTACCCCCGGATTACGAAAGGTACGTCAGCCAATCTGCATCCTCAGGTCTAAGAAGATTGAACAGGGGCAACTGTTGTACCCCAAAATTTGCCCTCCCATATTCTTCAAGAAATTGCCAAGTCAAAGCTTCAAAATTCCCCAAGGGTTGCACAGTGTAAGGGCCTCCTAAGCAGTCAAAATTAGGGTTTTTGTTCTGATCAAGAAAATGAAGTTTCCAAGGGTCCAATCAAGTCCCACATGCCTATAAATATGGTCAAGCATCCTCATACAAAGTTTCAAGACTTTCAGCACAAGATTGCACAGTCAAAACCCTAACTGCACTACAGTCAACTGTAGGGGCAAAATGGTCATTTGACAGTCAAAAGTTCAAATTTTTTGGTCAACATCTCATTTTGAAGCCACAAACATCATTTGATCAATGCTTGATCATGATTCTCAAAGTTTGGCTCAAAAATCATCAAGATGCAAAAGTTTCCTTATTTGGACAATTGGAAAAGTCAACTGTGAATTGACCAGGGCATAACTTTCACATGGATTATCAGAAAAATTCCATCCAAAGCTCATTTTGAGGAGAAAGACATTTCATACAACTCATATTCATACTCCAAATCCAAGAAATGCTCTCACAAAAAGTTATCAATTTCAACATTATAGGTCATTTTCAAAAGTCAACAAAAAGGGACTTTAAGTCAAAGGCCATAACTTGAGATGGGTAAATCAAAATGACATGGGACCAAAGGAATTGGTTAGAGGACTCAAATACCTTTCCAAAATGTCCAAGAACATGAGCAAATCTTAAAAATTGAGCAAGTTATGCCTTGTGGAAGTTGGGAAATTTTTGGATATTTTGAAAAGTCAACTTTGATTCAAATGACCTAAAATTGCTAATGGGCCTATTTTTCTTCCACAATTCATCATCCCAAGAATGTGCACGACCACTTGGCCCAAAGGGAAGTCTTTCTTCATTTTTTATTTATTTATTTGAATTTTTATTAATAATAATTCATTTAAATCAATTAAATACATGAAAAATACTTAACCTAAGTTTTTCAATCTTTTTATGCATGTTATATCCTCAAGATTTCGTGCCTAGCTAGGAATGGAAAGAATCAATTGGATTGGTTGTGATTTGTCTCAAAAAGCATGTGAAAAAAGATTTGAAAATCATGTTTAAAAATCAAATATCATATTCATGAATGCAAGAGATTTGGATCAAGTTTTTTAACCCTAATCATTCCTACATATACAAACAATCAAAACCTAATGCAAGAGACCACTCAGCTGCGCTAGAGACCAAGACACAAACTTGAAATTTTTTGCAAAAAACTCAATTCTGAAAACCTAGTTCTAGGGCGATTCAAGGCAAGGTTTTGATCTCATTAGCTTGCTAAAGGTTCATAGAAAGATTTTGCATCAAAAACCACAAGTTTTCGTGCCCAGAAACGTGAGAACAACCTCATCTGTACCGAAAAATTTTCATACTCATGCATCTCAATTCATGCGCTTTTTGCAAATTTTAACATGTGATTTATATTCCTTATGCAATTCTGATGCTAACCCAATAGTTTGATTTTGTTTTCGTGCCCTATATGAAGATTTGCCATTAACAATATTTAGGGTTTATGAAGCTTGGAATTAGGGGTTTTGAAATAAGGAACAATTGGATCACAAGACTTGGACCACTGAAACAAACACGACGAGACGATCATGAATCTATCCTCGCGCTCAATTTATGAGCATCCAATGGCTATTCGCTATTTTCCCTAATGATGCTTTTTAGAACGGTGTAAAAACCGTTGCCTATGTTTGTTATAATTTCAGGAAAATAAACCAAGGAAGAAGAAGGATGCGTGGCCATCAACGATTGGCTGGTTCAAAATCTCGCGCGAAAAAAGGAAGCACTAACGCGTTTTGTGTTATTATGTTTATTAACTATATTATTTACAGATAGACAAGATAGCTCCACTGGCAAGCATAGTGACTGGTAAACCAAAGGACCTGGGTTCGAGCCCCAGGTCCCCACCCTTCCATATTATTTTTATTTCAAACGTTATCCTGTGCAATTTCAATACAAGAAGTGTACCATGTAGTCCACCATCAAACCATCCACGCGTCCAACGTCATTAATTCAAAGGCACAGATTTGGAGACTATGGTAAGCCCTGGTCAACGTGTATGCATGCTGGCATGGAAGTCAAACGGACCAAGGTCTTGATGGGCCTAAATTACTAAGTTTCACCTCCACTTTGGGGACAGATACCACCCTAGGTTTGCCAAATTATTTTACTTTCTTTTTTTTATTATTATTTCCTTTTAATTAATTCTATCAATTTAATTATTTTTTTTATAAAAACACAAAACCATAAAAAATCAGAAAAGAAAGAAAAATAATAAATATTTTTTTTTTATTTTAGTATTTTGTAAATAAATTCATAAATTAACTAGTTTTAAATTAGGTTTTAATTTTAACTCTTTTAATAAAAATCTAAAAAATATAGAATTAGGGTTTATGATAATTTTTATTCCTTTTTATTTTTCTTTCATAATAATTAAATATTAATATTATTTACTTTTATAAATTAAATTGCATGTAAATTAATTAGGTTAAAAATTAGGTTAAAACTTAATCTTTTCTTAAAAAATTAAAAACAACTAGAATTAGGGTTAACATTTATTTCATTTAACTCTTTTTTCATTAAAATCACAAAATACCAAAAAAAATACCAAAAAGACAATTTCTTTTCCTTTTAATTTTAATTAATTCATCGTTTAATTTAATTTTGCAAAAAGGGTCCAACGCCCTCGTTTAATTTCTTATTAATTCGCATACTTATTTCTTTTTCGTATAATTTTTTATGTATCTCTCCCAAGGCCTTGTAATTAATTTCTCGCGCTTTTAGTTCTTTAATTCTTTATTTTTTCTGTCAAATCGGGTCCTGGAAATTTTGGCGATGTGGACCCGCGCCTCTTGTAATAGCTTTAGAACTTTTATTTTCTCGCAATATTTTAACCGTAAATAAATGCATGCAAGAATGAATGACAAAAATAAAAACAAACGCGTAGATCACCTATGACATGACAAGACAAAAATAAATGAATCTGACACACAAATCACACACCACCCCTAGGGTACGCCTCACTGTTGCCTTGCCTCGAAAGGTGATCGTCGAGTAGAGGATGTCTTAGTAAGTCCTCATGATCCGGGAACCTGGCATGAGGGTAGCTTCTAAGGTGTCTTCCCATTGCTCTGGTGATCACCATGTCCCGAACCTCGAATTGACCCGAACACCTCCAACGGTGGTGCTACCTACCTCTCAATGGTGGGATGGCACTACTTTAAAGGACATTTACACAGACGAATTCCTTAGGGTAGGTAGACGACTCTAGATACTTGCTCTAAATTTCAAAACAAAACAAAATACTTTTCACACCAACACATTTTCAAAAAGCTTTCGAAAGCATTTTTTCAAACACTCTTGAGGACCGATACAAGAGTCGAACTGAAATTTTCAAAGAAACTTTTTTTAAAAACCCACAGTTGAAAAGCAAACAAACCATTTTGAAAACACAAATGAGCAAGTATCTAAGAGCCCATGGATAACCATGGATAGAAAGGGTGCTAACACCTTCCCTTTCTATAATCTACCTCCCGAACCGAGAGCAATCTCTTTAAGGAATTTTTCTGTGCTTTTGTCCTTTCCATTTGGAGAAAATAAAAGACGGTGGCGACTCTTGCTTCCGCGACATTTCGCGAACCAGCGTTAAACAGTCAGTTCCAGATCCACTGATCACAGAACTGACGACTCTGCTGAAAAGTGTGTTGGTGTGAAAAGTATTTTTGATTTGTTTTTGAAATTAGAGCAAGTATCTACGAGAACCTACCTACCCTAAGGAATTCGTCTGTGTAAATGTCCTTTAAAGCAGTGCCATCCCACCATTGAGAGGTAGGTAGCACCACCGTTGGAGGTGTTCGGGTCAATTCGAGGTTCGGGACATGGTGATCACCAGAGCAATGGGAAGACACCTTAGAAGCTACCCTCATGCCAGGTTCCCGGATCATGAGGACTTACTAAGACATCCTCTACTCGACGATCACCTTTCGAAGCAAGGCAACAGTGAGGCGTACCCTAGGGGTGGTGTATGCGATTTGTGTGTCGTTTTCAGATATTTTTGTCTTTTGTCATGTTATTGGTGATATAGCGCTTATTTTTATTTTGTCCATACATTCTTTCATGCCATTTATTTAACAGTTAAAAATTGCGAAAAGTAAAAGATTCTAAGCTATTACAAAAGGCGCGGGTCCACATCGCCAAAGTTTCTCGAACCCGATTTGACAGAAAAATAAATAAAGAAATAAAGAGTGCGAGAAAGTTAATTACACGGCTTTGGGAGAGATACATAAATATTATAAAGAAATAAAATAAATATGCGAATAAGAATTAAAACGAGGGCGTTGGACCCTTTTGCAAAATTAAATTACATGGAATTAATTAATAAAGAAAAAGAAAAGGAGATGTTTTTGGTATTTTTTAGTATTTTAGGATTTTAATGAAAAAGAATTAATTAAAATTAAACCTAATTCTACAATTTTTATTTGTTAAGAAAACATATTAAAGTTTCAATCCTAAAATTAACCATAATTATTTTATTGCAATCTAATTACAAAAATAAATAATAGTAAATATTTAATTATGAAAAAAAAAAGAATAAAAATTGTCATAAACCCTAATTCTATATTTTTTAGATTTTTATTAAAGAAAATTAAAATTAAAACCTAATTTAAAACTAGTTAATTTATGAATTTATTTACAAGAAATATTAAAATAAAAAAATATTTATTATTTTTTTCTTTTCTGATTTTTTATGGTTTTGTGTTTTTATGAAAAATAATGAATTAATTAAGAAGACAATAATTAAAAGAGAATAGAATTAATAAAAAGAAAAAATAATAAAATGGCAAACCTAGGGGGGTATCAGTCCCTAAAGTGGAGGTATGTTCAATAATTCTGGCCCATTACAGCATGGCCTTGTTGACTCTGACCCTAGCGTGCATCAGCGTTGACCAGGGCTTACCAAGGTCTCCAAATCTGTGCCTTTGAATTGATGAGGTTGGACGCGTGGATGGTTGGATTGTGAGGGTACATCATGGACCCCAACGTTGATCCTGCACATGAATATCAATTGGAAAAAAAATATATGGAAAGGGTGGGGACCTGGGGCTCGAACCCAGGTCATGAACGTTACCAGCCTACACGTGTGCCACTGAGCCATCCCAAGCGCGTTTAACATATAATAATTAACAAACATTATAAAAGAAAAATAGTCAGGGGCTCCAAAAACGCGCGAAGCATTTGAATGGTCCAATCAATGCCTTCCACTTCATTGTCTTCCTCATGTTGTTTTTTTTCCTGAAAATACAATAAAACATAGGCAACGGTTTTTTCACCGTTTCAGAAAGCATATTTACAGAAAATAGCGAACAGGCCATAAGGCCTCATAAATTAGGCGCGAGGGTCTCAAACTCTTCGTCCAAGTATGCTGAGCATGTTCATGGCACCGCGGTGTCCCAATTTTGCCTTATTCACAAACCCCCAATTCAGAGCTTCATAAACCCTACAACGTGATAATGGTAGAATCGTATACAATGCTCAAAAACACAATCAAATTACATGGTTAGCATTAGAATCTTACAAGGAACACAAATCATATACTAAAAATTGCTAAATGCGCATGAATTGAGATGCAAGAGTTTCAAAAAAGTTTGGTACAGGGTGAGGTCGTGTTACCAATTTAGGGTGTTAGAGTGAATGATTTTGATTGGAAATCCTTCCTTGAAGCTTCAGGAAGGTGATGGGATGATTCTTTTGGCTTGAAACGACCTGCAAATTGGTTTTCAGTTTTGAATTTTTTTGCAAAAATTTCAAGTTTATCTCTTGGTCTCTAGCGCAGCTGAGTGGTCTCTTGCATTAGGTTTTGATTGTTTGTATATGTAGGAATGATTAGGGTTAAAAAACTTGATCCAAATCTCTTGCATTCATGAATATGATATTTGATTTTTAAACATGATTTTCAAATCTTTTTTCACATGCTTTTTGATACAAATCATGACCAATCCAATTGATTCTTTCCATTCTTGGCTAGGCACGAAATCTTGAGGATATAACATGCATAAAAAGATTGAAAAACTTAGGTTAAGTATTTTTCATGTATTTAATTGATTTAAATGAATTATTATTAATAAAAATTCAAATAAATAAATAAAAAATGAAGAAAGACTTCCCTTTGGGCCAAGTGGTCGTGCACATGCTTGGGATTATGAATTGTGGAAGAAAAATAGGCCCATTAGCAATTTTAGGTCATTTGAATCAAAGTTGACTTTTCAAAATATCCAAAAATTTCCCAACTTCCACAAGGCATAACTTGCTCAATTTTTAAGCTTCGCTCATGTTCTTGGACATTTTGGAAAGGTCTTTGAGTCCTCTAACCAATGCCTTTGGTCCCATGTCATTTTGATTTACCCATATCAAGTTATGGCCTTTGACTTAAAGTCCCTTTTTGTTGACTTTTGAAAATGACCTATAATATTGAAATTGATAACTTTTTGTGAGAGCATTTCTTGGATTTGGAGTATGAAGATGAGTTGTAGGAAATGTATTTCTCCTCAAAATGAGCTTTGGATGGAATTTTTCTGATAATCCATGTGAAAGTTATGCCCTGGTCAATTCACAGTTGACTTTTCCAACTGTCCAAATAAGGAAACTTTTGCATCTTGATGATTTTTGAGCCAAACTTTGAGAATCATGATCAAGCATTGATCAAATGATGTTTGTGGCTTCAAAATGAGATGTTGACCAAAAAATTTGAACTTTTGACTGTCAAATGACCATTTTGCCCCTACAGTTGACTGTAGTGCAGTTAGGGTTTTGACTGTGCAATCTTGTGCTGAAAGTCTTGAAACTTTGTATGAGGATGCTTGACCATATTTATAGGCATGTGGGACTTGATTGGACCCTTGGAAACTTCATTTTCTTGATCAGAACAAAAACCCTAATTTTGACTGCTTAGGAGGCCCTTACACTGTGCAACCCTTGGGGAATTTTGAAGCTTTGACTTGGCAATTTCTTGAAGAATATGGGAGGGCAAATTTTGGGGTACAACAGTTGCCCCTGTTCAATCTTCTTAGACTTGAGGATGCAGATTGGCTGACGTGCCTTTCGTAATCCGGGGGTAGAAGATGATTGAACACTAGAGTGCCCAGAAATTTGCGCTCACATAGTAGCAGTGTGATGGAAATGGGCTTATAGATGCCATTTAGAGGTTGGTGAATAGGATGATGGGCTTATAGATGCCATCTGGATGTTGATCGCATAAAAGATTCCTTAGCGAGAACCTGCGTACCTGCAAAAGAAAAAGAGTACCTGACATGTTGCAGGAGCTGGTCTTCAGATGCTTGGTATAGATGTGTCCTGACTGGTTACAGGAATCAGATCTTCGAATTCTTCAGACGTGCCCTGGCAGGATACAGGAATCGAGTCTGGTAACGTTAGTCGTTAACGGATACACCCTGGCAAGATTCAGGTATCAGATCCTCGAACTCTTCAGACACACCCTGGCAAGATACAGGAATCGGATCTGGTAATGCTAGTCTTCAACGGATACACCCTGGCAAGATTCAGGTATCGGATCCTCGAACTCTTCAGACACACCCTGGCAAGATACAGGAATCGGATATGGTAATGTTAGTCTTCAATGGATACACCCTGGCAAGATTCAGGTATCGGATCCTCGAACTCTTCAGACACACCCTGGCAAGATACAGGAATCGGATCTGGTAATGTTAGTCTTCAACGGATACACCCTGGCAAGATTCAGTTATCGGATCCTCGAACTCTTCAGACACACCCTGGCAAGATACAGGAATCGGATCTGGTAATGCTAGTCTTCAACGGATACACCCTGGCAAGATTCAGGTATCGGATCCTCGAACTCTTCAGACACACCCTGGCAAGATACAGGAATCGGATCTGGTATTTGGTCATCAACAGATACACCCTGGCAAGATTCAGGAATCGGATCTTTAGTTGCGACCATTGATAGTAATCATTTTTGTACTGACTTTTGTCCTGAAAAGACAAGCGTTAGTTGTATGAGATGTCATGTGGTATGACGTGCGAGATGCTCTCTGAATACGTGAGGTTGTATGTTCATGATGCGTATATGCATGCTATAATGTATGAAGATGTTTATGAATGTATGTTTTCGTCTTAGGAAAATAAATCCTTGACGGGTGCCGGGAAGTCATATCCTGGGCTGATGTTTGAAGAATAGATTTTGCTTCCGCTGGAGATGATGATTGCAAGAATACCGGTTGGAGAAGAAGACTCCATTGGGGAATATACTTGGCAAATGGAATATTCTGCAGGGAGAAAAGTACTCTAATGATCTTGCTGGGAAGCAATGCTCTGTGGGGAGAGAGATACTTTGCTGGAATGTTGATAATAACTTGCTGGGGATACTCTTGTTGCATTGGAAGTGTTGATAGACTTCGCTGGGGGTAAGAAGACTTTGTCGACGACGATCTTTCCGTGGCTTTTGGCTAAGGATAACCCAGTTATATCCTATTAAGGAAATAACTCTTTAAATGAAGCCGGACGACGCGTTCGTGCTCTGCGAGGATAAGCTTCCAGAATCTACTGGGGGTAAGCTTACTGCTTGGGGAGATGAATTCCAACTTCCCTGGGGAAAGTGGATTGGATTTTCCTGGGGAAGTTTTGAACTGCGGGGGAAGTGATTCCTTTGAATGCTGGTACGCCGCCGGGGAACAATCTTTAGGCCAAGATCGCCGGGGATGCTTGTTAAGAATATATATGCTGCCGGGAATGTTGAGATCTGCTGGTGGATACCCAACTTCTTTAAGGTTTGATAATATAGCTTGGAGAGAGTGTATTGACTGCTTACTCTCTGGGGAATTAAGATGTACTGGTTATGTTCTTTAGCTGAACCTACCTTGGTACCTTGGAGGACAGAACAATTAGATTGCTAGACAACTCTTTATTGCCCCTGTTTCTAATGTTACCTGTAATAAATCCTTTGTTTCGTATGCAAATATTTATGAGTTAGCAAATTATTGTCAATGCATATATCACAAATTGAACCTTGGACGTTCTTCGCAAAACAAAACAGAAAAAGAAAAACAATTGGCACTTTTGACTGAAAAGTATATTTATATTAATTTTTGAATGGCCTGAAAATAGGCGTTTTGTGTACAAGAGGCTGACGTCCTAGTAAGAGAACGCCGCCGAACAAAAGAGTTTATACAAATTTTGTACAAAAGAAAATAAAACAGTTGTGTGAAATATGAATGATCCACTGGGTTTCAACTCTGCTATTGCCTTTATAACTCCGAGCGTCTCATCACTTGATGACCTAAACGAAGAATGAAGCTGACTGATCAATGCCGTCTGAACTTGATATAGATACCGGATTCTGGATGCAAAGTGATCCAATGCGACATAGTATTACGCTTTTTATCCCTAATTTTTGCCTGGACCGCCCTTTCGGGTTTTCAGTCCACCGGGATACCCATTTTTGCCCAAGCCGCCTTTTCAGGTTTTCAACTTGCTGGGTGTACAGATTTTTTTTCATTTCATCCCTTCATTTTGCCCGAACCCTTTTGGTTCGCCGGGAAGCCCTAATTTTTGCCTAGGCATGTCAGCCTAGCGGGTCTTTTTTCATGCGTAGTATTTTTTTACTATGTCTGCATTAGCGGGGTGAGGAAGGTCGTCACCATCCATGTTGGTTATAATCATGGCTCCTCCTGAGAACACATGCTTAACCACAAATGGCCCTTCGTACGTAGGGGTCCATTTGCCCCTTGGATCACTCTGAGGAAGGATGATTCGCTTGATTACCAGATCCCCAACTTGATATTCCTGTGGTCTGACCTTTTTGTTAAATGCCCTGATCATCCGTTTCTGATACGTCTGACCATGACAAATAGCAGCAAGTCTCTTTTCATCAATGAGGTTGAGCTGATCAAGTCGTGTCTGGATCCAATCATCCTCATTCAGGTTTGCATCCTTCATTATCCGGAGAGAGGGTATTTGCACTTCGATCGGTAAGACTGCCTCCATACCATAAACCAGAGAGAAAGGAGTTGCCCCGGTTGACGTCCTAGCTGAGGTACGGTACCCATGTAGAGCGAACGGTAACATCTCGTGCCAATCTTTATAAGTCACTGTCATCTTCTGCACGATTTTCTTGATGTTCTTATTTGCCGCTTCTACAGCCCCATTCATCTTCGGTCTGTAAGGAGAAGAATTGTGGTGCTGTATTTTGAACTGCTCGCAGAGCTCAGTGATCATCTTGTTATTCAGATTGGTACCGTTGTCTGTAATAATTCTCTCAGGGACGCCGTATCGATAGATCGGGTTATGCCGAATGAACCGTGCCACAACAGTCTTGGTTACCGTAGCATAGGATGCTGCTTCGACCCACTTCGTAAAATAATCAATCGCCACCAGGATGAAGCGATGCCCATTGGATGCCGTAGGTTTAATCTCACCAATCATGTCTATGCCCCACATTGCAAATGGCCAAGGCGCAGTCAGAACATTCAGGGGAACTGGAGGAACATGCACCTTGTCTGCATAAATCTGGCACTTATGGCATGTCCTGGAATGTTGGTAGCAGTCAGCTTCCATCGTGGACCAGTAATACCCTGCCCGAAGGATCTTCTTTGCCATTGTATGTCCACTGGAATGTGTACCAAAGGTCCCTTCATGTAGCTCTTCCATGATCTTTTCTGCTTCAGTTTTATCCACACAACGCAATAAGGTTAAATCATGGTTTCGTTTGTACAAGATGTCGTTGCTAAGGAAGAACTTGGCTGCGAACCTTCTCAGGAACTTCTTATCATTGATAGAGGCATCTTCGGGGTATTCCTGAGCTTCCAAATATCTCTTCACCTCATGATACCAGGGCTTCTCAGTCACCAATTCAGTTTCGAGATCACAATAGTATGCCGGTTCGTCCAGTTTCCAGATGATGATCCGGGGAGCCTCATTATCCCATTTAACTTTGAACATAGAAGCCATTGTAGCTAACGCGTCCGCCAGCTGATTCTCTTCTCTCGGAAAGTGTTCAAATGTTATCTCTGTGAAGTGGGGGATCAAGGTCAACACACATTCTCTGTAAGGAATCAGGTTTGGATGTTTCGTATCCCACTCTCCTTTGATCTGATTGATCACAAGAGCGGAATCTCCGAAGACACTCAGGAACTTGATCCTTAGGTCGATCGCAGCTTGAAGACCCATGATGCACGCCTCATACTCCGCCATGTTGTTGGTACAGTTGAAACATAGCCGGGCAGTGAGTGGAGTATGAGTACCTTGAGGTGATATGATTATGGCGCCGATATCGTTTCCCAAAGCATTGGAGGCTCCGTCAAAGTGCATAAACCATCGGGATCCTTCCTCAGGTCCTTCATCCGGTCCAGGTACTTCACAATCAGTTACTATCATGATGCTTTCGTCTGGAAACTCAAAGTTCATTGACTGGTAATCATCTACGGCCTGATGTGCCAAGTGGTCTGCCAATACACTTCCCTTGATGGCTTTCTGGGTTGTGTACTGAATGTCGTATTCCGTCAAGATCATTTGCCATCTTGCAATTCTCCCAGACAGAGCAGGCTTTTCGAATATGTACTTTATAGGATCCATCTTTGAGATCAACAAGGTAGTGTGAGTCAGCATATACTGTCTCAGCCGGCGAGCAGCCCATACCAAAGCGCAGCAAGTTTTCTCGAGCAGTGAGTATCGGGTCTCACAGTCGGCAAACTTTTTGCTAAGGTAATAAATGGCATGCTCTTTTCGGCCAGACTCGTCATGCTGCCCCAGCACACACCCCATTGAATTGTCCAGTACTGTCAGGTATAGTATCAGAGGTCTCCCTTCAACCGGTGGCATAAGGATAGGTGGTTCTTGGAGATACTCCTTGATTCTGTCGAAAGCAGCCTGACATTCATCATTCCAACGTACTACCTGATCTTTCTTCAGCAGCTTGAAGATTGGCTCACAGGTAGCAGTTAGGTGTGAGATGAACCGAGCAATGTAATTCAGGCGTCCTAAAAAGCCTCTGACCTCTTTCTCTGTCCTAGGAACTGGCATCTCTTGAATAGCTTTAACCTTGGCAGGGTCCACTTGAATACCCTTGTCACTTACAACGAAGCCTAGCAATTTCCCAGATCTTACCCCGAAGGTGCACTTGTTCGGGTTCAACCTCAGCTTGTATAGTTTCAACCGGTCAAACAATTTCTGCAGATGATCTAGGTGCTCTTCCTCAGTTTGGGACCTTGCGATCATGTCGTCAACATACACTTCTATCTCATGATGGATCATGTCATGAAATAGAGCAACCATAGCACGTTGGTAGGTTGCCCCAGCGTTCTTCAACCCGAATGGCATGACCTTGTAACAGAAGGTGCCCCACTGAGTAACAAATGTAGTCTTTTCCATGTCTTCAGGTGCCATCTTGATCTGATTGTAACCTGAAAAGCCATCCGTGAAAGAGAACACCTTGTGCTGAGCTGTATTATCAACAAGGACATCAATGTGAGGTAGGGGGAAGTCATCTTTGGGGCTGGCCCTGTTCAGATCCCTGTAGTCGACACACATCCTGACCTTACCGTCCTTCTTAGGTACCGGCACCACATTAGCAACCCACTGAGGATAAGAAGTCACTGCAAGGAACCCGACATCAAACTGTTTCATCACCTCGGCTTTAATCTTCTCAGACATCTCTGGACGCATCCGACAGACCTTTTGCTTAACCGGAGGGCAGTCTTCCTTAGTTGGCAAGTGATGGACCACAATATCGGTATCCAACCCGGGCATGTCTTCGTAGGACCAGGCAAATATCTCCACATAATCATGTAGCATCTGAGTCAACCGTTGCTTCACGCTGAGCTCTAGGTTGGCACCAATCTTTACCTCTTTCCTGTCTGCCTCAGTACCCAAGTTTATTGTTTCCACTGGCTCTTCATGGGGTTGAATTGCCCTCTCTTCCTGAAGCAACAGTCTTGCAAGCTCGCCAGGCACTTCGCAATCATCTTCACCTTCGTCTTCGGCTAAGTTGATCGGATTTTCGAAGTCATAACTGGCAGTAGCAGAGTCGTTACCAGTGAGATCCAGAGTGGATTGAAACCTGTATGAGTGAGTGTGTGTGTAAATACAGTTGTTTTGAAAAATATGTAAAGGAAAGAAAGACAGAAAAGGAGCATAAGATTTGCAATGCGAGAAAACGTCCAAGATTTTCATTCATGATATATGAAATGACAATTTATATGCCCTCACAAATAGAACCACGGTGCCCCGGGTAAGACACCGGGCCATAAAGTTTAATTTATTGTTTATTACAGATACCAAAAACATAGGAATTCATTACTTAGTAACAAGAGAAACAGGTAGATTGTCCTTTGCACTCCAATTGTTAAGTCCACTATCGGTTGCCGGGTAGATCCAGCTATCAAACTCAGCTTCATCAACTTCCCCTTCGTCCCTAATAGCATTTACTCCATGAGCAGGCAGGGGAGCTGTCACTACATTAGGCTTCTCAGATGCCTCAAACTGTACCTCCTTGGCATCAATAAGATCCTGCAGCTTGTTCCTTAATGCACAACAGTCGTCAGTGGCATGCCCCGGGCTATCAGAATGATAAGCACAACGAGCATTCGGGTTGTACTTAGGAGATGTAGTATTTGCAACCCTCGGAGCCTCTCTGACGGTTACCAAGTTGGTTGAGAGCAACTGTGGTAAGATCTGCGACAAAGTCATACTCAAACGGGTGAATTCCCTTCTGGGTCTCTCAGCCCTTGGTTGGTTAGCTTGCCGAGGAGCGGCTGCAGGCTTGGCAATCATTAATGCACTGACAGATTGACGGCGCTCTGGTTTATCCTGCCTTCTAGGCCCATACACCGCACTGGCCTCCTTCTTGAAGGGTTTCTTCTCAGAGCTAGACGATGCACCCTTCGGAATCTTTCCAGACCTCAACCCAGCCTCGATTCTCTCTCCAGTCAGAATCAGATCAGTGAACCCGACAGACGAATTCCCGATGAGATGGTTGAAAAATGGCCCAGATAGGGTCCCCAAGAACATGTCTACCAACTCTCGATCAGTCAACGGAGGCTGCACCCTGCCAGCCAGATCCCTCCACTTTTGAGCGTACTCCTTAAAACCTTCGCTTGAACCTAACGACATACCCTGGAGTTGGGTACGTGTAGGGGCAAGGTCGGCATTATATTGATACTGCTTATAGAAAGCAGTAGCCAACTCCTCCCAGTTACGAACCTTGGTCCCATCCAGCTGATAGAACCATTCGAGATGTGTCCCTGAAAGACTCTCCTGGAAGAAGTGGATCCACAAATTTTTATCCGCGGAGTACGGTTGAATTTTCCGAACATAGGACCTGAGATGTAGCTTGGGACAAGACGCCCCGTCATATTTAGCGAAAGATGGCGCTTTGAACTTATGGGGAATGATCACACCAGTAGACAAACCCAGATCTCCAAAATCCAGCCCAGGTACCTGTTGGATCTCCATAGCATTTACACTACAAGAAAAATGATAGATTGGGACGGTTATTTTGGCTGATTACGACGGTTAAAACCGTCGCAATTTACAATCTACGACGGTAGAAGTACCGTCGCAGAATCGTGCGTCCCCAGCCTATTTCGCGACGGTTGCAAAAATTGTCACGCACAACAGATAGCGACGGTTATATACCGTCGTGAATTTGACTTTATTTTTTGTTTTTGTTGTTGTTTGCGACGGTTATTCTACCGCCGTAGGTTAGAAATTGCGGCGGTTTTAACCGTCGTAATCTGATTTATAAATTTCAAATAATATTTTTATTTAAATTATTATTTAGTAAAATAATTTTAAATATAATATTATTTTACTATAATATTTTACTATTATATTTAAATTATTATTTACTTTAATATTTTTTTATTTATAGTATTTTTATTTTATTTTCTATCACTTTTCAACATAATAAAGTTAATTACAATAAAAACATTTAATATCAAATAATCATCAATAATATCAAAAAAATGTGATCAAAGGTAAAAAGAAGTGCAAATTTTACTAATAAACAAGAAAAATTCAAATATCATCAAAGGCCAAATTTTATTTTAATATTTACATTGGTTTGCTACAACTTGAGAGAATTACAAAAAATCTTCTATGAGTCTTCAACGATTTCACTTCTAAAACTTCAACAATTCGTTCTGCACACATCCGAAACTCTTCTCAGAACTTCATCTCTCCAAAACTCACTCTCTAACTGCTTCTCTACACAAAATCATTTTCATCAACAAGTCCGAATCGGCTTCTCAACAACGATAATCAACATCACGCATACTTCATCAAAACTGATTATGGTAAGAAGTTAAAGTAAGAAGTTACTGTTGGATTGCTCATCTCTTCGCATAGAAAAGTGCAGAATCATCTGAGATTCATGGTCATTTCAAGATTTCTTCCCAACTAAAATCACACCTTTAGATATTATATATATGTAATTTAGATATTATATATATCTTCAAGCAAACAAGGTAGTCATCATCCTAACTGGGATAATTCCAGTCTATTAATACATAAAACTTAAGTTAAGAAAAAGGTGGGAACCATGAAATGCAAATTTGACAATTAGAATTCACAATAATTCCAAGAAAAACAAAGCATCAACCACCTTAATGCTTCAAGGAGATCTAGAGTATGTTAGACGAACGAACACCCACATAGACTTCAACTTCTTCAACGGCGTAGGAATGAAGAAAACTAAGAAGAGGAGAGAATTACAGATTGGAGAAATGGTTGTCAAATTTTTAGACCGACCTAGCAAATCACAATATCGAACAGGCCTTTTGTGCTTTACTCTTCTTTTTCTTTTGCTTTGGTGGTTGAAGGACAACTCTTATGGCTGCATCAAAGACTGCTTTCACATTCTGCTGTGATTTAGAACTGCATTCAATATAAGCAGGTGCATTGATCAGCTTCCTAAGCTCTTCTCCCTGAGCAGTGGTAATGGGCACAGCACCAGGATGGTCAACAAAGAACTGCTTGTCATCCCGAAGAATGCAAAAGTTTGACCCTCCCAACTGTTATGACTTGTGATTAACGACAGACAACTTCACGGTCATTCTATGCAAGATATATAACTCAATGCAATTATTCAAAGAATTGGTCATTTAAAAGCATCATGTAATAACACAAATGTCCAAGTTAGTTCAAGACAAATGTAATCCTATTCAATTCATATCCAAGCTTAGCAGTCAAGCATTCATCTTACATTATATACATTCAACCAAGCATTCAGACGTGAAGTATGCAGGGTGATACAAATTAGGCAACATATACATATCATGCACAACAGGATTTCCAAGGTAATGCATCACAAGCTTACAATCATCAATACCAAGTCATGTTCAGTTTAAACACCAAATAAGAACAATCAGAAGAAGAAAAAGCCCTATATGAGTTTTAGCATGCAATGCAGTTCATACTACATAGACCAAATTGAACAAAATATACATCCACTTGACATACAAGGCATAACACAATTCATCATTAGAAAAAGATAGTTCAACTCAAGAGGGAAATAAATTCAAGGTAGCATGCCATGGTCATGTGGAACAATACTCAATACAACATTTAACCTCACCTTGACTTCAGCTCTAACTCTCAATTTCCAAACCTCATCCACAAACCCCTTACACTGACAAAATTACTAACAGAATTTATCCTAAACCTCTAACCTACTAACCAAATCTTAAACTCAATTGTTAACTAACATAATTAATCCCTAACTATCTCATAAACTCACTACTGACTGAACTCAACATAAACCATAGCTTCACTTTAATAAACTTCAAACAAACTCTTCAGTTAACCCAACATTCACATTCTAATGAAAATCTCATGAAAGTCAATACCTTTTCCATAGTTGATGAAGAAGAACAACAACTTCACAAATTGAAAATCATTAGTTTTCTTTAGTTTTCTCAAGAACCTCCTACACGATAACACAGAAAACTGGAGGATCAGTGAAAAGAAATATTTTCAAGACAAACTTCAAACATGAATACCAGATATAAAATACTTGTCTAGAAACAGCAAGAGAACGAAGACCTCTCTCTGCTAACTTGTCAATAATAGCATGGATGTTCGTCTTTGCATCTTTCTTAAGGTTACACAGTCTCATGACATGTTCACAAAGATTACAAACATAATTTGATTTATTACAATATAAATTTCTCAATCATTAAACAAAATATTAAATGATAAACTTACACTAAAACCTGAACAACCTCAAAATGATAAATGAGATTTTTTTTTTAGTAATTAATCATTGATTCAATGAATTCAAAACTAATTTTGTCCGGCCAAGTTCCTCACCAAATTTCTCAAACCAGCTTCCCTGGTATATCTCTGAATGTCAAGTTTCTCCATTGCCCGTGTCAAAAATAGTTCTAAATTAGGATGGTCAACAAAGAACTGCTTGTCATCCCGAATAATGGGAACACCAGGTGCATAATGCTTCAACTCTGGAATCCACTTTTTGGAAACATTTTCATAACTGGCTTTGCTAATGAGGGAGAAAGCCAAAATGAAAACATCGGCACCACGATAACTCAAAGGTCTTAATCTGTTATAATCCTCTTGTCCTGCAGTATCCCACAAACCCAGATTAACAGTGCTTCCATTCACAACCACATTTGCACTGAAATTGTCGAAGACAGTTGGCACATAATCAGTGGGGAAGGTATTGCTAGTGTAGGAAATTAGCAAACAAGTTTTACCCACAGCTCCATCCCCAACAGTAACACAATTGAATCTCTTAATAGATGAACTAACTAACAACACATAAACAATGATGCAGACTTCAATCACACCTTTTTTTTTCAATTTCACCACACCAACACAGTTCATTTTCAATATATAACAATCATATAATCATTATAAGTTTAAACAAAAGAAACTAACCAAAACCACTCCAAGTAAACCCTATCTTCATTCTAGAAAGAATACTGATCCTTCCATAATCATTTTTTCAGCACAAACATTAGAATTGGATATTAAAGCAATTAGGTCAAAAACAATAAATCAAGAAAACAAAAGAACGGCGAGCTACTCACTTCCGAAGGTGTCGTTGGCCATACAAAGGTACGCGAGGCCATCGGATCGGAGTATGTGGAAGATATATCTATCTTGAGAGAAGCAAAGTCTGGAATCCGATTCGGTAGGAAGCTTCTCGAGTAACCGACGAGCGACGGCGCCTGTGTTGCCGGTGACGGCACTGAACTCCGCCAGAACCACCGTGCCTCTGGCAACCAAGGCATACACGACATATGAAATCCCAAATCTTATTTTTTCTGTTATTCTCTTATCATAAGTATAAATGAGGAGATAATGTTGATTGGGAATAGAAAGGTTGGAGATGGATCTTGCTTCTAGTGGACCGAGATGTTCTACCTTTTCCTAAGGCCTTTCACTTTTTTTGGTATTTTTTTGGTATTTTTAACTTTTTTACTGCGACGGGTGTTTTACCGTCGTGATATGCCTTTTAGGACGGTTAATTTTACCGTCGTGACTAGTTGTTGGTGAAAAATCAATGTTAAAAGTGTTAAATGGGGGCCGACGGTTGTTTTACCGTCGTAATAATAATATTATGATGGTTAAATATACCGTCGCAAAATAAATATTAGGGACGGTTGGTGTCAACCGTCGTAAAAACTGTCTCTATATGTCAATTACGACAGTTATCACATAACTGTCGCAATTTTTGTGTCGTTAAACACTAATTTTCTTGTAGTGTTAACCTATCTTCCAGTTGCTTGTAACGGTCTTCTGCCGGAGGATATTGCTCTTCATCAAAATCAGTCTCGTTGTCGGAGACTACCGGACTAGGAACCCTTGCCTCTTGAGGAGTACTCTTGCCAACAGAAGAACCAGCTTCTTCATTCTGCAGGGTATTGCCAAACCTTCGGCCCGAGCTAAACAGAACAGTTCTTCTCTTCTTCTTCTTCTCCTTCTTCAGGAGCAGAGCCTTCAGCTCTTCTTGGCCTTGAGCCAAACCCTTGATTAATTCCTGAAATTGCGCATTCTGCGCCTGAAGAGCCTTGATGGATGTCTCAGTTGATGATGAGTCGGGATTCATGATGCTGAAATAAACAGCGAAGAACTGTAAGCAACCTGAAAAGAGGAAAAACCTGCTATGCACATGATGAATGATATGTGTTCATGCAATGCATTCAAGGGTTCGAAAGTTCAAATTTGTTGTAGACAAAAAGGGACACACGTTATCATTAAGGAAGTAACTGTTCAATACATCAAAGCCTCATGGGCAAAATAATACAAAATCAAATCAATCCCAAAATATACTACGCATCCTCTTTGGAGCTATGTAAGTGTTGAGATTCCTCTCCTCATGCAACATGCGGGTGAGCTCCAAGACCTTCTTTTCACTGGCATGTAGACTGGTCTCAAGAGAATTCCGTTCTTCTTTGAGCTGGATCCAGCTCTTCTGCATCTCTTCCCAGGATGTGGGCATATCATGGTGCTGAATAGTATAGGACACTTCTCCTTCCAAGACTGGCTCTTTGATTACTGGGAGCATATGAGGATAAGGCATTACCAACTTCTGGGAGCGGGCGCGTACCCACTTGAGATAAGGTTCCAATGGGATGAAGTTCCTGTGCCCCAGTGTCTTGCTGTCTATCCTACTGGGCATCCTCCAAGCTCTGATAAATCTCTGGCGAAGTCCTTGAGTATCATTGTCGAAGTCAAAACTATGTCAGGAATTAACATGTCATGAGGACCATCCCTCCGAGCATAACCAAACTGTCTCCAAGCCAGGCATGGGCTGTAAGTAATACCTCCTCTGATTCCAAGTAAAGGAACATTAGGGTACTCCCCGCAACGATCAATGATAGTGACATCTTCTCTGGACCGAGGGCACCAATGTATATCTGCATGTGTAAGAGTCATCAACCGTTGTGACCATCTCAAACCCCACTCATTCTTCAAAACTGATTGTGGAAGGTGCGAAATAAACCACCTTCCCAGGAGAGGAGTGCAACACATAAGGACACCTCTTTTTCTCATGGTTCGAGTGTAACATGAGTGAAGGATGTCCCCCAGCAACGTAGGTATAGGATTCCTGGACATAAAGATCTGGACAACACTGATATCAATAAGTTGATCTGGGTTAGGGAACAACACCAAACCATAGACAAGGAGGGCCACAACCTCTTGAAAAGCTTGCAAGTCAAGGGAGTTCCAACATTCATGGGCTTTTTCAAACAGAAACCTGGCTAAGAACCCTTTGATACCACTTCTAACTTCCCAATGTCCCTTGAGGTCAGATGACTGTAGGTGCAAGGCTTTAGCAATCTCTTCAAGCTTGGGTTCCTTTTCCGTACCGTTGAAGGGTAGCTGATCAAGGATAGGGATCTTCAGGAGCCGGGAGAACTCCTCCAATGTAGGTACCAGCTGATAATCCAAGAAGGTGAAACAGTGATGCAGAGGGTCAAAGAATTGGAACAGGACCTTTATCATATCTTCCTCAATGTTGGTGTTGACCAAGCTGATGAGACTTCTATGTCTTTCACTGAATGAAGAGTTCTCGGGAATCCTGGATATAAGCTCCTTAAGCTGAGGAGGGATCCTTACAAGACTGATTTGAATTGTCTTTCTACGAATAGTTTCCATGTCCTACAAAACAAGAACAAAGATGAAAATTCGAACCCCTGAAATGGTTAGTCAATGCATATGATGCTGGATGATATCATGATGCTATGATTAAACACACCACAGATATTTACAAAGACAAACATGTAAGGCACACAAGGCACACAAGACAAGCCCTTAGGGTTTAAGGCCAGCATGGGGTCTGGGTAGTACCCTCTTGAAGTTGGTGGGTTCAACCTGTCCTATTAGAAGTAACCGGGTTCTAAGGGTCCCAATATCACGGGATTGCTTTCATTGTTCATCGTTTCGATTTAGCCACTGAACTGGCGATCGAAATATTCCAGGAAAGCAACCCTCAATTGAGTGTAGTATCGAGTATCAACCAACCTCGGACTGCACCAAAGTCAGTTATCTCACTACCCTAAAGAGGCCAAGATAGTTCAATTAAGGTTCCTAAGGTCTGTTGATGCTTCACGACACCACACGGAGGCCCCGTACTCTCCTTGACTGAACTCAAGGGTTACCGGTACACACCAAAGTGCCACATCAACGTAGCAGACTGTTTCAACCATGTCGGTATACCCCGCACAGTTCCCTCACAGCCTTGTTGCTACTTTCTAAGAAGGTATCCCCAGATCCGAGTTAGGATCTATAGAACTCCCAAGACAGTCCCACAATAATAAAGCAAGCAAAGAAAGCAATTGAAAACACAGTTATGAACTAACCCTAAGGTACACCTCACTTTAAGTTTTAGTCCCCAGCAGAGTGGCCAGTTCTGTGATCGGTGGATCTGGAACTGACCGTTTAACGCTGGATCGCGTATGTCGCGGAAGCAAGAGTCGCCACCGTCTTTTATTTTCTCCAAATGGAAAGGACAAAAGCACAGAAAAATTCCTTATAGAGATTGCTCTCGGTTCGGGAGGTAGGTTATAGAAAGGGAAGGTGTTAGCACCCTTTCTATCCATGGTTATCCATGGGCTCTTAGATACTTGCTCACTTGTGTTTTCAAAAATGGTTTGTTTGCTTTTCAACTGTGGGTTTAAAAAGTTTCTTTGAAAATTTCAGTTCGACTCTTGTATCGGTCCTCAAGAGTGTTTGAAAAATTGCTTTCGAAAGCTTTTTGAAAAGTGTGTTGGTGTGAAAAGTATTTTTGATTTGTTTTTGAAATTAGAGCAAGTATCTACGAGAACCTACCTACCCTAAGGAATTCGTCTGTGTAAATGTCCTTTAAAGTAGTGCCATCCCACCATTGAGAGGTAGGTAGCACCACCGTTGGAGGTGTTCGGGTCAATTCGAGGTTCGGGACATGGTGATCACCAGAGCAATGGGAAGACACCTTAGAAGCTACCCTCATGCCAGGTTCCCGGATCATGAGGACTTACTAAGACATCCTCTACTCGACGATCACCTTTCGAAGCAAGGCAACAGTGAGGCGTACCCTAGGGGTGGTGTATGCGATTTGTGTGTCGTTTTCAGATATTTTTGTCTTTTGTCATGTTATTGGTGATCTAGCGCTTGTTTTTATTTTGTCCATACATTCTTTCATGCCATTTATTTAACAGTTAAAAATTGCGAAAAGTAAAAGATTCTAAGCTATTACAAAAGGCGCGAGTCCACATCGCCAAAGTTTCTCGAACCCGATTTGACAGAAAAATAAATAAAGAAATAAAGAGTGCGAGAAAGTTAATTACACGGTTTTGGGAGAGATACATAAATATTATAAAGAAATAAAATAAATATGCGAATAAGAATTAAAACGAGGGCGTTGGACCCTTTTGCAAAATTAAATTACATGGAATTAATTAATAAAGAAAAAGAAAAGGAGATGTTTTTGGTATTTTTTAGTATTTTAGGATTTTAATGAAAAAGAATTAATTAAAATTAAACCTAATTCTACAATTTTTATTTGTTAAGAAAACATATTAAAGTTTCAATCCTAAAATTAACCATAATTATTTTATTGCAATCTAATTACAAAAATAAATAATAGTAAATATTTAATTATGAAAAAAAAAAGAATAAAAATTGTCATAAACCCTAATTCTATATTTTTTAGATTTTTATTAAAGAAAATTAAAATTAAAACCTAATTTAAAACTAGTTAATTTATGAATTTATTTACAAGAAATATTAAAATAAAAAAATATTTATTATTTTTTTTCTTTTCTGATTTTTTATGGTTTTGTGTTTTTATGAAAAATAATGAATTAATTAAGAAGACAATAATTAAAAGAGAATAGAATTAATAAAAAGAAAAAATAATAAAATGGCAAACCTAGGGGGGTATCAGTCCCCAAAGTGGAGGTATGTTCAATAATTCTGGCCCATTACAGCATGGCCTTGTTGACTCTGACCCTAGCGTGCATCAGCGTTGACCAGGGCTTACCAAGGTCTCCAAATCTGTGCCTTTGAATTGATGAGGTTGGACGCGTGGATGGTTGGATTGTGAGGGTACATCATGGACCCCAACGTTGATCCTGCACATGAATATCAATTGGAAAAAAAATATATGGAAAGGGTGGGGACCTGGGGCTCGAACCCAGGTCATGAACGTTACCAGCCTACACGTGTGCCACTGAGCCATCCCAAGCGCGTTTAACATATAATAATTAACAAACATTATAAAAGAAAAATAGTCAGGGGCTCCAAAAACGCGCGAAGCATTTGAATGGTCCAATCAACGCCTTCCACTTCATCGTCTTCCTCATGTTGTTTTTTTCCTGAAAATACAATAAAACATAGGCAACGGTTTTTTCACCGTTTCAGAAAGCATCTTTACAGAAAATAGCGAACAGGCCATAAGGCCTCATAAATTAGGCGCGAGGGTCTCAAACTCTTCGTCCAAGTATGCTGAGCATGTTCATGGCACCGTGGTGTCCCAATTTTGCCTTATTCACAAACCCCCAATTCAGAGCTTCATAAACCCTAAAACGTGATAATGGTAGAATCGTATACAATGCTCAAAAACACAATCAAATTACATGGTTAGCATTAGAATCTTACAAGGAACACAAATCATATACTAAAAATTGCTAAATGCGCATGAATTGAGATGCAAGAGTTTCAAAAAATTTCGGTACAGGGTGAGGTCGTGTTACCAATTTAGGGTGTTAGAGTGAATGATTTTGATTGGAAATCCTTCCTTGAAGCTTCAGGAAGGTGATGGGATGATTCTTTTGGCTTGAAATGACCTGCAAATTGGTTTTCAGTTTTGAATTTTTTTGCAAAAATTTCAAGTTTATCTCTTGGTCTCTAGCGCAGCTGAGTGGTCTCTTGCATTAGGTTTTGATTGTTTGTATATGTAGGAATGATTAGGGTTAAAAAACTTGATCCAAATCTCTTGCATTCATGAATATGATATTTGATTTTTAAACATGATTTTCAAATCTTTTTTCACATGCTTTTTGATACAAATCATGACCAATCCAATTGATTCTTTCCATTCTTGGCTAGGCACGAAATCTTGAGGATATAACATGCATAAAAAGATTGAAAAACTTAGGTTAAGTATTTTTCATGTATTTAATTGATTTAAATGAATTATTATTAATAAAAATTCAAATAAATAAATAAAAAATGAAGAAAGACTTCCCTTTGGGCCAAGTGGTCGTGCACATGCTTGGGATGATGAATTGTGGAAGAAAAATAGGCCCATTAGCAATTTTAGGTCATTTGAATCAAAGTTGACTTTTCAAAATATCCAAAAATTTCCCAACTTCCACAAGGCATAACTTGCTCAATTTTTAAGCTTTGCTCATGTTCTTGGACATTTTGGAAAGTTCTTTGAGTCCTCTAACCAATGCCTTTGGTCCCGTGTCATTTTGATTTACCCATCTGAAGTTATGGCCTTTGACTTAAAGTCCCTTTTTGTTGACTTTTGAAAATGACCTATAATGTTGAAATTGATAACTTTTTGTGAGAGCATTTCTTGGATTTGGAGTATGAAGATGAGTTGTAGGAAATGTCTTTCTCCTCAAAATGAGCTTTGGATGGAGTTTTTCTGATAATCCATGTGAAAGTTATGCCCTGGTCAATTCACAGTTGACTTTTCCAACTGTCCAAATAAGGAAACTTTTGCATCTTGATGATTTTTGAGCCAAACTTTGAGAATCATGATCAAGCATTGATCAAATGATGTTTGTGGCTTCAAAATGAGATGTTGACCAAAAAATTTGAACTTTTGACTGTCAAATGACCATTTTGCCCTTACAGTTGACTATAGTGCAGTTAGGGTTTTGACTGTGCAATCTTGTGCTGAAAGTCTTGAAACTTTGTATGAGGATGCTTGACCATATTTATAGGCATGTGGGACTTGATTGGACCCTTGGAAACTTCATTTTCTTGATCAGAACAAAAACCCTAATTTTGACTGCTTAGGAGGCCCTTACACTGTGCAACCCTTGGGGAATTTTGAAGCTTTGACTTGACAATTTCTTGAAGAATATGAGAGGGCAAATTTTGGGGTACAACAATGGGTCTGTAACGTATAGCCTAAATATAGTACTGCAAGTGCACAGCCTATCGAAGTAATATATAAGATTATCGAACCACAGAGACCAATTGTCAATCTATCAACTCTATTGCTAAGGTGCTTATCTAAGGTGAACACGAATATTGATGTGAGTGCAGTGCAACAAAGTAAATGAGCGAGGTAAATAACAGTTTAAAAGACAGGTTGGAATGTAAATCATGTAATCAGATATTGGTCCGGTCATGCGTAGATGAAACTACTTATGGGGCAGTATTTTCTATTGATAGCAAAGAATCAATTTAACGGGAACTTGTAGCTTTTGACTACTAAGAACCGAATTTACTCTTTAAATTAAATTCCTTTATTGTCACATATAGAGGGTGCCTTCCGCGTTAAAGAGGTAAACCTATTTTTAAGAAATTGATAGTTTTGACTTAACAGAAAAGTAATTTTACTTGGAAAGATTAACTTAAAGAGACTTTTGGCTTTTGACCAAGAGTCAGATTTCAAACCTACAAACGCGTCCGAAAACAGTTTCAAAATCGTTTTCTAAAAAGGTCAATGATTCCTATTTAACCAATCAACGGCTTTCGCTCTTTTCGTTTGGTTAAATAATAATCAAGTCGTATCATTAGTTTGGACGGCTTTCGATCTTACCCAATAAACATTTAAACATAATTGACTTAAGTTAAAAGCAAAACATCCCCAGAGTATTTTCACTAGCATGATAATTGGAACACGACCATGATGACAATCATTACATCCAAACCTTTATAGTTTAGCCAGAAATAATAAGTGCGAGTCTATAAAACGTGTAGACTATGATAAGAGCGAGTAAGTAAAAGAGTGCGAGTCTATAAAACGTGTAGACTATGGTAAGAGCATTTAGAGTCTATAAAACATGTAGACTATGGTAAGAGCATTTAGAGTCTATAAAACGTGTAGACTATGGTAAGAGCATTTAGAGTCTATAAAACGTGTAGACTATGGTAAGGGCAATTATAAGTAAAGAAATGCAATAAAATAGAACCTTGCTCCAGTCGGAGACTTGAATCTGATACAAATCTGCGGAATGGTAAGGCTGGTATGATGAACTTCAACCAAAGTGCTCCAAGACTCGATTACAACTCAATCTACACCGCAATAACTCCCCGATGTGAAGAGATTATTACTTTACAGAAACTGATAGTATATGGCTTAAGATTGTACTAAGCTTGGATGAAACTAAAAAATGAAAATCGAAAACTATTTATAGAGGATCCTTGAGATGCGTAAAGACCAGCATGCCCCTCAACTTCTTCTGAGCGGGAAACTTTTTGTGAAGGCCGCGGGCGCGGTGGCAGTGGCCGCGGGCGCGGTGGCTGGAACTGCCACATCATGGGAACGTGACAGTTGGTCTCTGGGTGAAAGTGGGCCACGTCATCGCGTTCCCTGTAGCCGGCGCGGCGCTGGACGCCATAAGTGCAGAATATCTTGAAAAACCCTAATTTCTTGGCGTTTTGGCTCGTTTCTTCACAGAAGGCTCTGAAATGACAAGAATCTTGAAAACAAAGGAAAAAGGAACATAATACGAGAAAATGATAATAAAAACTAAGGAAAACATGTGATATTTGAGTCAGAAACATAGTGTGATTTAGTGCGATCAAATCCTCCCACGCTTAGACCTTTGCTTGTCCTCAAGCAACAACTCTTAGAAGTAGATGAAAGAAAATTATGGTGTATATAGGTTTTGGGCAAAGAGGGCTTCTAAGTTCGAGTAAGGGTGTGTTGTCAGGCACTAGCTATCTGAACCAAGGGTATCGTAATTACACTACTCGCAGAAATGCGGACATAAACCTCATAAGTATACAGATTGATCCTAATATCCTTACTATGCTAAGACTTCTTTTTGTACGAGGTCCTTTTTCATTCAGGCGCAATCACATTAAGCCCGTTATCCGTACATACTCATGGTGTAGTGACCGGTTAGTGACTCTGATCTCAAGTGATGGGATTCTGGTACAAGAGTTGGTTTAACCCCTTTTTATTTTACCCATTTGCAGTTGCGGGGGATCGGACCGTAGTCCGCCCTACCAAGTCCAGCACCAGATACCTCTGGACCAACTACAACGGATGTGCCTTATATATATATTTTTTCTTTGTTTTTATTAGTGCTCACAGCTTTCTTGAGTTGAGTAATCTTTGTGAGGATCACCCAACTCGTAGTCGTATTCATACTTTATTTTATAAACTTTTAAGGCAAAATAGAGATTATCCACTTATATTCATCGATCCTACACTTAGAGCATGCTTAGGCCGGAGCTGACTGCTAAGATAAACTACTTGAAGACCTATTTGTACAGTTTTATTCAAAATCATAGCATATTGGGAAGAAAGGATCTAATCTAAATGTTCAAAAAGGCTTACGGTGTTAAAACGATAACGAATTTTTCAAAAAGTGAGTGCCCAAGAAATAGACCCTATCTAGGACCTGTCTCATAGCCCAAATCCTTAAAAACAACCACAATTCTTTGAAAAAGATTTTGTAAAAATTTTGTAAGGCTAAAAAGTGGGGGAAATGAAAGGGTACACTACGCAGAAAGACTCGCCTATCACATGCATTTTATTAACTACGAATATAGCATACCTAAAAGGAAAAATGCGGAAGGGAAATAAAAGCAGGAAAAACGGGAAATAAAAACGATAAATGCTCCTCCCACACTTAAATCAGACATTGTCCTCAATGTTCCAAAATAAGGTAGGAGGAGGTACCTGAAAACGCTAGTGGGGGCCACTAGGACCTTCACCATCCTGGTTGGTACGACCGGAACGGCGGCTACGGCTGCGACGGCGGCTCTCTCGGTCCAAAACTAGCTGCTCCATTCTCTCTGTCAAGGCGGCATTTGCCGCTTGTAGCTCTTGGGTCCTACCAATGAGGGTGCCTTGGGTTGCCTCCATCAATTGGAAGTGACGAGCGTATGTGGTCTGGTTAAGGTGCTGTTCTCTCTGGAAAGCCAGCTGACTTTCCATAATAGTGCGCAGAGAGCTAGCATTTTGCTGTTGGAAAAGGATCTTGGAGCACAGTAACTCCTCCCAAAGAAAGTGTGGCACAAGATCATCTCGAAGTATCGGAAAGCCGGGTTATGGATCTTCCTGGACAGCTGGGTAGAGGGGTCAAGGCTGGCTCCATCAGTAATGTCCTGCCAAAATTTATCAATATCTCTGTCCATATAGTAATTCAATGGAAACTCAGTGATAGCGGTCGGTCCAGTTTGGAAACAAAGCAAATCCCCAAATTCTTTGATGGTCAGGGTATACTCGGTACCAAACAATCTGAAACTTAGGCATCCTCGCTCATCTCCTTCACCCACCCGTGGGTTATAATCCACAGAGCTAAGAAACTCCAGAGTAAGGTTCCTGTAGGTTTTGTGGACATCATCAGCATAATGATCCCAGCCAAGTTGGTTGCACAGATACCTAATACTTGGCTCAATCCCGAGTGCCTCCATGCAGCTCTGATCGGGGTACCTAGTGGGTACCATAGGTCTAGCAGATAAGGTAGCAAATCGGGCTTTTTGTGCTTCATCCCTGAAAATCACAACCATACCATCGGGGTAATGCATCCTGAAAATATAAACACAAGAAATTAGTCCAGATAAAACATATATAAATTAATAAAATAAAAATAAAATTAAGAATAAACCATGGGTTGCCTCCCATGCAGCGCTTGTTTAACGTCTTTAGCTTGACGATTAGATCTTACTTTATGTGGGTATTGGTGGGTCTATAAGAATATAACTAGAGTAGTCAACAGGCAAATCGCCTCCTTTGTATAGCTTCAGTCTTTGTCCATTTACCACAAATGGAGCGCATGAATTGTTTTTGATTTCTACTGCTCCAGACTTTAGAACTTTTGACACTTCAAATGGACCTGTCCATCTTGAACGAAGCTTACCAGGAAAAATTCGTAACCTTGAGTTAAATAGGAGAACAGGGTCACCGATGTTGAAATCTTTCTTGATGATTTTTTTATCATGCCACATCTTGGTTCTTTCCTTATATATGATGGCATTCTCATAGGCATTCAAGCGAAGCTCTTCCAGCTTGTGAATGTCCAGGATACGTTTTTCTCCGGCTTTTAGGTAATCTAGATTCAAGGATTTAATGGCCCAATAGGCTTTATGTTCTAGTTCGAAGGGTAAATGACAGGACTTTCCATAAACCAATTGATAAGGAGTTGTTCCAATAGGGGTTTTATAAGCCGTTCTATAAGCCCATAAGGCGTCTTTAAGTTTTCCAGACCAGTCTTTTCTGGATAACGATACGGTTTTCTCTAGGATCTGCTTAATCTCCCTATTCGATACTTCTACTTGGCCACTGGTTTGCGGGTGATATGGTGTTGCTACTCTATGTTTTACTCCGTATTTGCTTAGAAGCTTGTCAAATATCTTAGATATAAAATGCGATCCTCCATCACTTATGACTAACCTCGGGGTTCCAAACCTAGGAAAAATAATATTCTTAAACAGTTTGATAACTACCTTGGTATCGTTTGTGGGTGATGCAATAGCTTCTATCCACTTTGAGACATAATCGACAGCTACTAGGATATACTTGTTACCCATTGAGGAAGGAAAATGTCCCATGAAATCTATACCCCAGACATCAAATATTTCCACTTCTTGGATGTTACTTAAAGGCATTTCATCACGTCTTGAGATGTTCCCAGTGCGTTGGCATCGGTCACATTTTGTATGTAAGTGTGGACATCGCGCCATACAGTAGGCCAATAAAAACCTGCTTGAAATATTTTGGCGCATGTTTTAGATGTGCTTGCATGTCCACCATAAGGTGCAGCATGACAATGTTTAATGACGTTGCCTACTTCTTCTTCCGGCACACATCGTCTGAATATATTATCTATTCCTCTTTTGAATAGGAGGGGCTCATCCCAAAAGAAGTGTTTAACATCACTAAAAAACTTCTTCTTCTGTTGGTAGCTTAAGTCAGGGGGTATGATATCAACGGCCAGATAATTCACAATATCTGTGTACCATGGTATGTTGTTCAAGGTTGAGATTTCCTCATAGGTCTCTTCTTCAGTTGAGTTTATCCCAGCTATTAATCTTTCATAAGTAGAGTGATCGTCTATAGGTATAAGTTCAGGTTTAAGGTGCTCTAACCTAGAGAGATGATCAGCTACTAAGTTTTCAGCTCCTTTTTTATCCTTAATATCCAAGTCAAATTCTTGGAGTAAAAGAATCCATCTGAGCAATCTAGGCTTAGCATCTTTCTGACTTAACAAGTACCGGATTGCTGCATGATCTGTGTATACTATTATTTTTGCTCCCACCAAATAAGATCGAAATTTATCAATAGCAAAAACTACGGCTAGCAATTCCTTTTCTGTGGTTGTATAATTTAGCTGGGCAGCGTCTAGTGTTCTACTAGCGTAGTAAATAGCATGCAGTTTCTTGTCTTTTCTTTGCCCTAGTACAGCTCCTACAGCGAAATCACTAGCATCGCACATGATTTCAAAGGGTTGTGTCCAATCAGGTGGTCTTATGATAGGTGCTGAAATAAGAGCTTGCTTTAAAACTTCAAAGGCCTCAAGACATTTTTGGTCGAATTCAAACTCGACATCCTTCATCAATAAGTTAGTTAAAGGTTTTGTTATTCCGGAAAAATTCTTGATGAAACGTCAGTAGAACCCGGCGTGTCCTAGAAAACTTCTTACTTCCCTAACGGTCTTAGGCGGGTTTAGGTTTTCTATAACTTCTATCTTGGCCTTATCAACTTCTATACCTCTTTCAGAAATAATGTGTCCCAAGACTATCCCTTCATTTACCATAAAGTGGCACTTTTCCCAATTCAACACAAGGTTTACTTCCACACATCTTTTTAAGATTTTCTCTAAGTTTGAGAGGCAGTTTTTGAAATCAAACCCACACACTGAAAAATCGTCCATAAATACTTCCATAATTCCATCTAGGTAGTCTGCGAAAATTGACATCATACAACGTTGGAAAGTGGCAGGTGCATTACAGAGTCCAAAGGGCATTCGTCTATAAGCGAATGTTCCATAAGGGCAAGTAAATGTGGTTTTTTATTGGTCCTCTGGGTGAATAGGGATTTGGAAAAACCCCGAATACCCATCAAGATAGCAGAAATATGAGTGTCTTGCTAGACGTTCAAGCATCTGATCTATAAATGGGAGAGGGAAATGGTCTTTTCTCGTTACCTTATTCAACTTTCTGTAATCTATACACATACGCCATCCTCCTTCTGTTCGTTTTGCCACATGCTCACCTTTCTCATTTTCCATAACAGTGATACCTCCTTTCTTGGGTACCACATGGACTGGGCTTACCCATTCACTATCCGAAATTTGGTATATGATACCAGCTTCTAATAACTTAAGAACTTCTTTCCTGACTACATCACTCATGATAGGGTTTATTCTTCTTTGATGTTCTCTTGAGGGTTTTGAATCTTCTTCTAGCATAATCTGATGCATGCATACGGATGGGCTTATACCTTTTAAATCTGAAACTTTATACCCTAAAGCTGAGGGATATTTTCGCAAGGTATCTAAGAGTTGATTTGTTTCTATTTGGTTTAGAGCGGCGCTAATTATAACAGGTCTATTCATCTCCTCATCCAAAAACTCATATCTTAGATTCTTGGGTAGTTCCTTAAGTTCTATAGTGGGTTTCTCAGTACGCGGCATAAGATCAGGGGTAAGAGCTAAGCATTCGAAAAGGTTGTCGTCAATGTACGGTTCGATACTCTTAAATCCGTCATCCTCTAAAATAGGGGTTGATGGTAATTTGATTAAAGATTGGTTTTGTTCGAGCTCATTTACACATTCGTCAATGACGTCGATGGCATAACACGCATCTCCTATCACTGGTGCCATTAGAAATTTTGATAAAATGAACTCAATCTTTTCATCTCCTACCTCGAAAGTCAGTTTCCCTTTCTTAACATCTATTATAGCTCCGGCGGTCGATAGGAATGGCCTTCCTAAGAGGATTGGGATGTCTTCATCTTCTTTAATATCCATTACGACGAAGTCGGTCGGAATGTACAACTGACCAATCTTGACAGGTATGTCTTCTAAAATACCCATGGGATATTTGACAGATCTATCAGCTAGTTGTAAGGACATCTTAGTAGGTTGAAGTTCTCCTAATTTTAACCTCTTACAGACGGCCAGAGGCATCAGACTTACGCTTGCTCCTAAGTCTAAAAATGCTTTGTCTATCATATGGTTACCTAGGATGCAAGGGATAGAAAAACTTCCAGGGTCTTTATCTTTCTTGGCGAGTTTATTTTCGGATATAGAATGACATTCTAAAGGCTTGGGATCATCGAGTCGCCGTTTATTGGTCAAAATATCTTTCAAGAACTTAGCATATGATGGTATCTGGGTTATAGCTTCAGTAAAAGGAATCTCTACATGGAGTTTCTCTATTACCTTAATAAACTTTTGGTACTGGTTTTCTACTTTGGTGTTTTTCAGCCTTTGTGGGAACGGAATGGGTGGTTTATAAGGTTGTTGAGTGTTATTCCCTGGTTCTGGTTTTGATTGCTTTTCTGGTTTCTCTGGTTCCTCTACCTGGTCTTTAGGTGTAGCATCTTCCATAGGTTTTTCTGATGTGCTTAAGTTAGGATTTCTAGGCCCTTCATAAGCAGTTCCACTTCTTAAGGTGATAGAATTTGCTTGGCCTTTTGGATTTGGTTGAGTTTGTCCAGGAAATTGTCCTCCAGGTGCAACTTGTACAGAGGTGTTTTGTGCTACTTGGGAAATCTGAGTCTCAAGCATTTTGGTGTGGGTTATTATCTGGTCAAACTTGGTTGCCAGTTGAGTAACTAGTTCGTTCGTGTGAATGTGTTGGTTCATAAACTCCTTATTTTGCTGAGTTTGAGTCTGAATAAAGGTGTCTATGGTTTCTTTAAGGTTTGGTCTTGGGGGCACTATTTGCATAGGTTGGTTTTGTTTTTGCGTTTGGAATCCTTGAGGTCTCGAAGGTCCGGGATTTTGGATAGGGTTATTGTTTTTGTAAGAGAAATTCGGGTGGTTCCTCCATCCAGGATTGTAGGTATTCGAGAAAGGGTTCCCTTGGGTATAGTTAACTTGGTCTGAGCTAGATTCGTTCAAAAGGTTACAGTCAACGGTTTGATGTCCTTGAGTTCCACAGAGTTCGCATTCCGATTGGATTGCTGCTACTGTGGTTGGGTGTTGAGACATGTTCTCGACTCTCAAAGCTAGGGCGTCCATCTTGGCATTAATCATGTCCATGCAACTTATCTCATGCTTTACTCCATGGCTCTCCTTTTTCTCTACTGTCGCTCGTTCTAATCCCCATTGGGCGTGGTTTTGGGCCATGTCCTCTATTAGGGCACAAGCGTCAGGGTAAGGTTTGTTCATCAACGCTCCGCCAGCGGCAGCGTCTATGGACATCTTTGTGTTGTAATGGAGTCCATTATAGAAGGTATGTATGATTAACCATTGCTCCAGGCCATGGTGCGGACAAGCTCTTAAAAGTTCTTTATATCTCTCCCAGGCATCAAAAAGTGATTCGCCTTGGTTTTGAGTGAAACAAGTGATCAGGTTCCTAAGAACAGTGGTCTTGCTTGGTGGAAAATATCTTGCAAGAAAAGCTCTCCTAAGGTCTTCCCAAGTTGTTATTGAGTTAGCTGGAAGGGCGTCTAACCAGTCGTGAGCTTTACCTCTAAGGGAAAAAGGAAACAGTCTTAAACGGATGGCTTCGGGTGTGGCTCCATTTGCCTTAAGGGTGTCAGCTAACTGGATAAATACCTTTAAATGTTGATTCGGGTTCTCGGTAGCGAGACCAGCGAATTGGTTTTGTTGTACTAATTGTAATAATGAGGGCTTTAGTTCAAAGTTGTTGGTAGTTATAGTAGGGTTTACTATACTAGAACGAGGTTCCTCGTTAGATGGTTGGGCGAATTCCTTGAGTGGTCTTTGGTTACGATCTTCTGCCATAGCTCTTCTTATCTTGCGTATAAAAAGACGGGCACGAGCGTAACGTTCAGGTTCTACTAAAGGATCTATTAGGTTACCGGTGCTATGATTTCTATGCATCTACCGGCTAGAATTGTCTTTGTCTAAACGGGATAACAATAGGGTACGAAATTTGACGAAGTTGGTCCCCGGCAACGGCGCCAAAAACTTGATGGGTCTGTAACGTATAGCCTAAATATAGTACTGCAAGTGCACAACCTATCGAAGTAATATATAAGATTATCGAACCACAGAGACCAATTGTCAATCTATCAACTCTATTGCTAAGGTGCTTATCTAAGGTGAACACGAATATTGATGTGAGTGCAGTGCAACAAAGTAAATGAGCGAGGTAAATAACAGTTTAAAAGACAGGTTGGAATGTAAATCATGTAATCAGATATTGGTCCGGTCATGCGTAGATGAAACTACTTATGGGGCAGTATTTTCTATTGATAGCAAAGAATCAATTTAACGGGAACTTGTAGCTTTTGACTACTAAGAACCGAATTTACTCTTTAAATTAAATTCCTTTATTGTCACATATAGAGGGTGCCTTCCGCGTTAAAGAGGTAAACCTATTTTTAAGAAATTGATAGTTTTGACTTAACATAAAAGTAATTTTACTTGGAAAGATTAACTTAAAGAGACTTTTGGCTTTTGACCAAGAGTCAGATTTCAAACCTACAAACGCGTCCGAAAACAGTTTCAAAATCGTTTTCTAAAAAGGTCAATGATTCCTATTTAACCAATCAACGGCTCTTGCTCTTTTCGTTTGGTTAAATAATAATCAAGTCGTATCATTAGTTTGGACGGCTTTCGATCTTACCCAATAAACATTTAAACATAATTGACTTAAGTTAAAAGCAAAACATCCCCAGAGTATTTTCACTAGCATGATAATTGGAACACGACCATGATGACAATCATTACATCCAAACCTTTATAGTTTAGCCAGACATAATAAGTGCGAGTCTATAAAACGTGTAGACTATGATAAGAGCGAGTAAGTAAAAGAGTGCAAGTCTATAAAACGTGTAGACTATGGTAAGAGCATTTAGAGTCTATAAAACGTGTAGACTATGGTAAGAGCATTTAGAGTCTATAAAACGTGTAGACTATGGTAAGAGCATTTAGAGTCTATAAAACATGTAGACTATGGTAAGAGCAATTATAAGTAAAGAAATGCAATAAAATAGAACCTTGCTCCAGTCGGAGACTTGAATCTGATACAAATCTGCGGAATGGTAAGGCTGGTATGATGAACTTCAACCAAAGTGCTCCAAGACTCGATTACAACTCAATCTACACCGCAATAACTCCCCGATGTGAAGAGATTATTACTTTACAGAAACTGATAGTATATGGCTTAAGATTGTACTAAGCTTGGATGAAACTAAAAAATGAAAATCGAAAACTATTTATAGAGGATCCTTGAGATGCGTAAAGACCAGCATGCCCCTCAACTTCTTCTGAGCGGGAAACTTTTTGTGAAGGCCGCGGGCGCGGTGGCAGTGGCCGCGGGCGCGGTGGCTGGAACTGCCACATCATGGGAACGTGGCAGTTGGTCTCTGGGTGAAAGTGGGCCACGTCATCGCGTTCCCTGTAGCCGGCGCGGCGCTGAACGCCATAAGTGCAGAATATCTTGAAAAACCCTAATTTCTTGGCGTTTTGGCTCGTTTCTTCACAGAAGGCTCTGAAATGACAAGAATCCTGAAAACAAAGGAAAAAGGAACATAATACGAGAAAATGATAATAAAAACTAAGGAAAACATGTGATATTTGAGTCAGAAACATAGTGCGATTTAGTGCGATCAACAGTCCCACTGGGTTCCAACTCTGCTATTGCCTTTATATCTTCAAGCATCTTATCACTTTGTTGCTTAGTTGAAGGTGAATCTGATTGACTGGTGTTGTCCGAGCCTGATAGTTGATACCAAAGTCCGGATGCGAGGTGACCCAATGAGATATAGTATTATGCTTTAATCCCTAACTTTTGCCTGAACCGCCCTTTCGGGTTTTCAGTCCACCGGGATACCCATTTTTGCCCAAGCTACCTTTTCGGGTTTTCGACTTGCCGGGTGTACATATTTTTTTTTAAATTTTCATCCCTTATTTTTGCCCGAACCCTTTTGGTTCGCCGGGAAGCCCTTATTTTTGCCTAGGCCAGTCAACCTAGCGGGTCTTTGATTATGCATAGTATCTTTTTACTATGTCTGCATTGACGGGGTGAGGAAGGTCGTCACCATCCATGGTGGTTAGAATCATCGCTCCTCCTGAGAAGATGTTCTTAACCACAAATGGCCCTTCGTAAGTAGGAGTCCATTTTCCCCTGGGATCACCTTGAGGTAGAATAATGCGCTTGATTACCAGGTCTCCAACTTGATACTCTTGTCGTCTGACTTTCTTGTTAAATGCCTTGATCATTCGTTTTTGGTACGTCTGACCATGACAAATAGCAGTAAGTCTCTTTTCGTCGATTAGATTCAATTGATCAAGTCGGGTCTGGATCCAGTCGTCTTCGCTCAAACTTGCATCCTTCATGATCCGAAGAGAGGGTATCTGAACTTCAATGGGCAAGACTGCCTCCATGCCATAAACCAAGGAATAGGGTGTTGCCCCTGTTGACATCCGTGCTGAGGTACGGTACCCATGAAGAGCAAATGGTAACATCTCGTGCCAGTCTTTGTATGTCACTGTCATCTTCTGCACAATCTTCTTAATGTTCTTATTAGCTGCTTCTACAACCCCATTCATCTTCGGTCGGTAGGGAGAAGAGTTATGATGCTGTATCTTGAATTGCTCGCAGAGCTTAGTGATTATCTTGTTGTTAAGATTGGTACCATTGTCCGTAATGATCCTCTCCGGTACACCGTATCGACAGATCAGGTTATGCCGAATGAACCGGGCCACGACGTTCTTAGTTACGGTAGCAAAGGAAGCTGCTTCAACCCACTTCGTAAAGTAATCAATCGCTACCAGGATGAAATGGTACCCGTTGGATGCCGTAGGTCTGATCTCGCCGATCATATCAATTCCCCACATTGCAAAAGGTCAAGGTGCTGTCAAAACATTCAGAGGAACTGGAGGAATATGCACCTTGTCAGCATAGACTTGGCACTTGTGACATTTCTGATAATGCTGATAACAGTTGGCTTCCATTGTGGACCAGTAATATCCTGCCCGAAGGATTTTCTTTGCCATGGTATGTCCACTGGAATGAGTTCCGAAAGTACCTTCATGCAGCTCTGCCATGATCCTTTCTGCTTCAATTTTATCCACGTGTTGTACCCCAAAATTTGCCCTCTCATTTCTTTAACATTTTCTCATCACAAGACTCTTGGAGCTCAAGATCAAGTTAGGGTTTGCTCTGCTCAAGACCTCTCCTTGCACTGTTGACCCAAATTAGGGTTTGAGTTTGCACAAAGATGTTTTGACCTAAAATTCCCAAAGTGACTTTCATGCTTCATGTTGGACTCACAAGTTTATCCATACCAAGTTTCAAGCCTTGATTCCAATCTTTGCCCAGTCAATTGGACAATTGACCTAAAAATCAGCTGTATTGGGGAAAAAGTCAACTGTGGCCAATTAACAGTCAAACCTCATGAAATTTGACCCACATCAACATAATGAACTCATATGAACCATTTGGTCAAGTTTGGATCACAATTCCACAAGAAATTTGATCAAATCACCAAAAGGGCAAAATGGTCATTTTTAGGGTTTTGACTGCACAAAGGCAATTTTTGACTGTTTGACCTAACCAGTGGCAAACCAAGCTCACATATGGACTCAAGAACTCAATGGCATTGTCTTGAACCATTCAACAAGTTCAAAAGATCTCAAATGCACAGGATTGCCAAATGAATTTTCAGTCAACTGATCAAAATTTGACTGTATACTAAAAAGTCAAACTTTGACTTTTTGGTCAAAATCAAGTGCCAAGATTCATTTTTCATCAAGACATGTCAAATTATGAAACTTGTTCATCAAGAAACCCAAAATTGCAAATTAGGGTTTAAAATGAAGAAATTTCATAACTTAGAATTTTTCTAAGGTATAAAATTTCCTTATTTTTTCCTAACTTTGTCCCATTTTTTCACCAAGATACAAATGGATTCAAACAAAACTCAAAACATGAAAGTTGTATTCCATTGCAAAATCTACAACTTTGATTCACGAAGTTTTCTCAAAGGAAGCTTGTAGCTCAAGTTATGATTTTTGGAACAAGGGTGCAAAACATTTTTAACTTAGAAAATTTTTGACCTATTCTAGGCAGGATTTTTATCCAACTTCTTGGCCATTTTTCACATGCTTCCACTGGGAGTTTCAACTTTCATTACAAAGATGGATTGTAGTACATATTCCAAGCTTTCCAAATTGTCCAAGAACTTCTCAAACACCCTTGTGGTTAGGGAGAATCGAATTTGCAAAGATGGGCAAAAGTCACTTTTGTTCATAGCCAAATACATGTTCATAACATTTGCATTTTCAAGTCAGCAGGTTTTGTGATGGTTTGCAGGCCTCTAAACCTCTTCACACTCAACAATTAAATGCTTAACCTTTGTGTTCAAGTCTTATTTTGTTCATTTGGTCATTACATGCAAGATTAATCTTTAAATGGAAAAAGCATATTTGCCATTTTGATAAAGTAGTGCTTTATGTCAAATAATAAATCCAAGAGGCATGGGACAGATCTTTGAGGCTAGCATTTGTGCACAAATCCCTCTGATCAAGAACAAGATATGCATCATGCTTAAGGACATTGGACAGGCCTATATCACAAGTTGACATATCCTTGCTTACATTAGAAGAAAACTTGCAAATCGATACCAACTCTCATTTTCCTGTAAAGACCAACCTAAGCAAACTTTGCAAACATCTTTCACACTCCCTAACTGACCTAAAACACGAATCAACCACCCCTCAAACCTCCTCATTCATCAAAACACCATTTTTCTGTAAGAAATAGGGCATCCCTGCAGATTGAGTTGCACAACTCAGTTTGCTCGTGCGTTTTGGCCAAAGCTTGTTCAAACACATTCCCTACCATCCATTGAAGCTATCCCAAGCCCTAGATACAAACTGTAACATCCCTAACATCACTTGCCATTTTCAGTTTTCAGTTTTGCAGGTGGACTTCCATAGCTTGATTCAGAGAGATTCAAAGCAAGCTAAGCATAGGAGAAGCATCCTTGGACTTCAGGCAAGCTGTACCAAAGTTCAAACTCCATTGAAGATACCTCCATTGCTGTACACGACTCAAGCTGAACAGGTAAAAATATGAACTTCTATCTCTCTATCCAGGCATGATTAAGCTTAGGTTTGTGAAGAAAACATGTTCTACTCATAGCCCTGAAGCCATCCATGTATTTACTTTTCATTTATATTGAGTGTGCTGTGAGAATTTTGGCCATAAACATTGGAGAAAACTTAGGTCAGAAATTGGGGATGAAGAAATTCTCCCTCATTTCTGAGAGTTAGGTCAAGATTTTTATATGTATGAATTCATCTCTTCATGCTCTATAATGTTTGTGTTATGAGTTTTTGTTAAAAGTCAAAGAATCAGGAAGTTTGAATGAAGCATAGAGGGCGCGCATTTTTGAGACAGAAGCTGGAGGTTGAAGAAGGGTGACTTGGGCTGGGCCTGAGTTGTTTTTGCTCTTTGCACACTTTTTCCATTTTTGCACCCCCTTGGCCCATTATGTGAAATGCTTATCATTTTTGCATTTTTCTTTTTGATTTTGATTTTATATTTTTATACAAACATGAAAAAACACTAAAAATATTTTTCCTCATTTTTTTGCAGTTATTTGCCATTTATTTGTTTGTTTAACATATTTATATAAATAAATATAAAAACCTTTTTGTTTAAAACCCCAAAAATAATACAAAAATAAATATTTTTTCAGTTATTATTGTTTGTTTATCTTTTGAAAACATCTTCTAAAAATATACTTTTGGTAAATAATTAATGTTTTATTTTTTGTACATATTTGGCTTATTAAATATATATAAATATACTTATACATATTTTATTAAATATTTAGGATAAAAATATGAAAATAATACATTTTTATTTTTATTAATATATGACACTAAAAAATACTTTTTTTTTTACAATATACTTCTTTTTTTTATTTTTTTGTATATAATTAACAAATATTGTATATAATTAATAAATAAATATTATTTATTTAGAAAACTAGGGTTTTGCCCTAAACCATGAAAATATTCAAAAATTGACTTTATTTATTTTTGTTTATATTTCACATTGAAATACTTTCTCATACATAAAAAATCCTTTTTGTGCAAAATACATTTTGCATATTTATTGTATTTATTTAATTATTGTACAATTAAATAATTTGTATATTCGATATGGATGTAATAGTTTTAGATTTAATTTCTTGCTAAATATCCCCCCATTCAAACATTTGTACCCCCATCCCTATAATCATGTTGTAATAATTTAGGACTTTAAATTTCCGCATTTAAAAGCTTTCAAATTATGCCATGATAGACTTAGGGTTTGTATGTAAATCAAATAACAAATAGCTTGACCTAATTCAAAGACAAAAAAGCATGAAAATGGACAACACCAATCACACTTGCACCCTTAGGGTTACTCCACTTGTTGCCTTCCAAAATGGGCTATGTTGCATGTTGAGTGTCTTTGGCAAAACAAAAACAAATCAAATGATCATAGTCCCTCGATGACGCTTTCTCAAGTTGCCTAAAAAATGATCAAGTCCCTTAAAGAGAAAAATTGCCAAAGACACTTGGCACTATTGCATTCATGGTCTATACGATGACCCGCTCCTGTCCCGTTAACATCCTAACACAAGATTGTCCACCAAATACAATGGTGGAACAATACTGTTAAAAGGGTTAAAACATATGAAAGATCTTTGAGTAAATTTAGGGGTAGACAATTCTTAGTTACTTGATCAAACTTGCAAAACACACTTGCCTACTTGCAAAACACACTTGCCTACTTTTAAAAACACACTCCACAACACAAACTTTTAAAACAAATTTCAAAACATTGAAAACTTTTCAAAAGACAAATACATCTTTGTATACATCCAAACATGGATCATTACAAAGGTTGCCACAACAAATGGCCTCTTTTCAAAACCTCTTTCAAAATCACACACAAAGCACCATTTCAAACAATTGAAAGCACCATTTCAAACAATTGAAAATACAAGGCAAGTGATCTAAGCAAGTAACTAAGAGCCCATGGATAACCATGGATAGAAAGGGTGCTAATACCTTCCCTTTCTATAATCTACTCCCCGAACCCAAGAAAACATCGCAAAGGTTTTTCCTGTGCTTTTTAACCTTTCCTTAGGATAAAATAAAAAGTCGGTGGCGACTCTTGCTAAACCGAAACATTTGCGTAAACAAACGCAAAACCTCAAGTCAGTTCTCCCACCGTATCACACCACACAACGCAGTAAGGTTGAATCATGGTTACGTTTGTAAAGAATACCATTGCTGATGAAGAACTTCGCCGCGAACCTCCTCAAAAACCTCTTGTCATTGACAGATGCACCCTCGGGGTATTCTTGAGCTTCAAGGTACTTCTTCACTTCATGATACCAGGGCTTTTCTGTTACCTCTTCGGTCTCAAGATCACAATAATGTGCAGGTTCATCCAATTTCCAAATAATGATTCGGGGAGCCTCGTTGTCCCACTTGACTTTAAACATAGAAGACATCGTAGCTAGCGCGTCCGCCAACTGATTCTCCTCTCTTGGGAAGTGTTCAAAAGTTATCTCCTCGAAGTGGGGAAGCAATGTCAATACATACTCTTTGTAAGGAATAAGATTTGGGTGTTTCATATCCCACTCTCCTTTGATCAGACTGATCACGAGAGCGGAATCTCCGAAGACACTTAGAAACTTAATCCTTAGGTCAATTGCAGCTCGGAGACCCATAATGCATGCTTTATACTCTGCCATGTTGTTGGTGCAGTTGAAACACAGTCGGGCGGTAAACGGAGTATGAGAGCCTTTAGGAGATATGATCACAGTGCCAATGTCGTTACCCAAAGCGTTTGAAGCTCCATCAAAGTGCATAGACCATCGAGATCCTTCCTCAGGTCCTTCATCCGGTCTAGGTGTTTCACAATCAGTTATGAACATGATATTCTCGTCTGGAAATTCAAAGTTCATAGACTGGTAATCATCCACTGCCTGGTGTGCCAAATGGTCTGCCAATACACTTCCCTTGATTGCTTTCTGAGTCGTGTACTGGATGTCATATTCAGTCAAGATCATCCGCCATCTTGCTATTCTTCTGGATAAGGCAGGCTTTTCGAAGATATACTTGATTGGATCCATTTTTGAAATCAACAGAGTAGTGTGAGTCAACATATACTGTCTCAGCCGGCGAGCAGCCCATGCCAAAGCGTAACAAGTTTTCTCGAGCAGTGAGTATCGGGTCTCACAGTCGGTAAACTTTTTGCTAAGGTAATAAATAGCATGCTCTTTTCGGCCAGACTCGTCATGCTACCCCAGCACACACCCCATTGAGTTGTCAAGTACTGTCAAGTATAAGATTAGAGGTCTCCCTTCCACTGGTGGCATAAGAATAGGTGGCTCCTGGAGGTACTCTTTGATTCTTTCGAAAGCGGCTTGGAATTCATAGTTCCAATGTACCACTTGATCTTTCTTCAGTAGTTTGAAGATTGGCTCACAAGTAGCAGTTAGGTGCGAGATGAATCGGGCAATGTAGTTCAGACGTCCTAGAAAGCCTCTGACCTCTTTCTCTGTCTTGGGAGCTGGCATCTCTTGTATGGCTTTCACCTTGGCAGGGTCCACTTGTATACCTTTATCGCTCACGACGAAACCTAGCAATTTTCCAGACCTCACCCCGAAGGTGCACTTGTTCGGGTTCAATCTCAGCTTGTATAACTTCAACCTGTCAAATAGTTTCTGTAGATGGTCAAGGTGTTCCTCCTCAGTTTGGGACCTCGCAATCATATCATCGACGTATACTTCAATCTCATGATGGATCATATCATGAAATAAAGCAACCATGGCACGCTGATACGTTGCCCCAGCATTTTTCAACCCAAAAGGCATGACCTTGTAACAAAAATTGCCCCACTGAGTGACAAAAGTGGTTTTCTCCATGTCTTCGGGAGCCATTTTAATCTGATTATAACCGGAGAAACCATCCATAAAGGAGAATACCTTATACTGAGCGGTGTTGTCAACCAGAACGTCGATATGAGGTAGAGGGAAATCATCCTTGGGGCTTGCCCTGTTCAGATCCCTATAGTCAACATACATTCGAACCTTACCATCCTTCTTCGGTACCGGAACCACATTGGCAACCCACTGAGGGTAAGAAGTTACTGCTAGAAAACCGGCGTCAAACTGTTTCATAACTTCGGCCTTGATTTTGTCAGACATCTCTGGACGCATACGGCGAACCTTCTGTTTTACGGGAGGGCAGTCTTCCTTGGTAGGCAGGCGATGAACCACAATGTCATTATCCAACCCAGGCATATCTTCGTAAGACCAGGCAAAGATTCCCACGTAGTCATGCAGCATCTGAATCAACCGTTGTTTCACACTAAGCTCCAGATTTGCACCGATCTTGACTTCCTTCTTATCTGTCTCGGTACCCAGATTCACTGTTTCCACCGGCTCTTCATGTGTCTGAATGGCCCTCTCTTCCTGGAGTAGTAGTCTTGCAAGCTCACCAGGCACTTCGCAATCATCTTCACCTTCGTCTTCGGCTAAGTTGATCGGATTTTCAAAGTCATAACTGGCAGTAGTAGAGTCGTTACCAGTGAGATCCAGAGTGGATTGGGACCTGTATATGTGAGTGTGTGTAAAATAGCTGTTTTGCAATATGTAATAAAGAAAGACAAGGAGCACAAAATTTGAAATGCGAAAACGTCCAATGCTTTTATTAATGATATATGAAAATGGCATACAAAAGCCCTCACAAATGAAGCCACGGTGCCTCGGGTAAGACACCGGGCCATAAAGTTTCAAAGCATTGTCTGTTACAAATTCAAAACAAAGAGCTCATTACTGAGTAATAAAAGTAATAGGGATGAAATCCTTTGTTGTCCATTTGTTTGGTCCACCGCCGGTCGTAGGATAGATCCAACTGTCGAATTCAAACTCCTCCACGTCATCTTCGATGGCATTTACTCCCGAGTTGCTGATGAACACAGGAGGTCTTCCAATCCTTGCACTTCGAACAACCTTCTGAGCTTCTGCAGTGAAACCCAAACCAAACTTGTTAGTCTTCTGAGTGAAATAAGGAAGTCGGACCCAGTTTGCGTATTCACCCTTCTCAATAATAGCCCGGGCATCCTTTAAGGAAGCCATCTTCATAGGAGAATCTTCCATCACAGTCTCGGCTGACGCCAGTGTCTGAGGAACCTCTTCAAAGTGTTGAAATGGGGTCTCAATGAACTCCCCATCCATCTCTACGTACCGGAACGAGTTGAGGTGGTTGACCATGTACTCCTCCTCCCCTTGAACTGTTACAATCTTCCCTCTGACCGGATACTTTAACTTCGGATGGAGCGTTGAGGTTACGGCTCCAGCTTTGTGGATCCATGGACGACCCAGTAAACAAGAATAGGACGGCCAAATGTCCATTACGTAAAATGTAGAGTTGAAGACCTGAGAACCAACCTTGATTGGAATATCAACCTCACCATGCACCATCCTCTTAGACCCATCAAAGGCCCGAACAACAATGTTACTCGGCTTTAGCTCCAAACCTTCGCAATCCAGCCTGTCTAAAGCTTTCTTAGGCAAGACGTTCAACGAGGAACCAGTGTCAATCAACACATGTGCAAGAGTAGTGCCCCTGCATTCAATGGAGACATGCAGGGCGTCATTATGGTTCTTCCCTTTAGCAGTCAGATCAGCGTCGGAGAAACCCAAACCATTATCAGCAGTTAAATTGGCCACACAATCGGTAAATTGATCAGCTGATGTCTCCTGTGGTACGTGGTCTGTCTTTAGGAAGGTAATCAGAGCCTTGGCATGGGCCTCTGAACACAACAGCAGTGATAACATAGAAATCTTGGATGGGGTTTACCCCAGTTGCTTAACCACATTGAAATCACTCTTCTTAATAATCCTCAGAATCTCTTCCATCTCTTGTTTGGAAGCTTCAATGTTGATTGTCTTTGGCGCCTCCGTCTGGGCAGGCATATCAGTAGCGATCCCTTTGCCCCGAGCGCTAGATAACTCGGTGACAGGGGGGAGGATAGGAATTTGATCAGGAACAGCAGTAGGTACACTTGCAGGCTTAATGACAACAGGTCTTCTAACAGCTGGTGGAGCAATATCAGGTGAGAAAAGTCTACCGCTGCGAGTGACCTTAGCAAGCCCCGTAATGTTGCTGATGCCGGTATCAGCATCAAACTCTTGCTTAATTCCAAGAACATAAACATCTTCTCCATAGTGCCAAGGGACAGCTTTGTCAGAGGTATAGGGGATGGGCCCCGGAACAGTGATGATTATGGGTGCGGTCTTCGGAACAAATGTAATTCTAACAGGCGTCCTCGAGGGAGCCTTGGAAGAATTGTCGAAAATGGTAATGATGGAAACTTCTTCAGAGTGAACGGGTGGAACAGCAGTCTTCTCAAAAAGAATCTCTTTACTATCCATCAGGTTCTGGATACCTGACCTCAAAGATGGACAACCAGTAGGTAAAACAGAACACATAGGGCAACCTTCACCACAACCCGGAAATAAACCGGCTAGTAACAGGTTCTTCTTGATAGTCATTAGAGGGGTAACAACATCATCCACAGAAACTACAAACGAGTCCTCCTCTACAGCATTCACTCCATGCCTGGGCATGGGAGCAGTTACAACATTAGGCCTCTCGTGCGCCTCGAACTCAATCTCCTTTGTATCAATTAAGTCCTGCACCTTGTTCTTCAAAACCCAACAATCGTCTGTATTATGCCCCGGGCTATCAGAGTGAAAAGCGCAGCGGGCATTAGGGTTATACCTTAGAGACTGTCCTGAAAGAAATGGATCCATAAACTCTTATCAGTAGTGTATGGTTGGATCTTTCTCACATATGACCGGAGGTGCAGCTTGGGACAGGAAGCTCCGTCATATTTGGAAAAGGCAGGTGCCTTGAACTTGTGGGGAATCACCACCCCAGATGATAAACCTAAATCTCCAAAGTCCAGATTGGGCACCTTCTGTACTTCCATAGCGTTCAAACGGTCCTTCAGTTGTTTGTACTTATCCTCAGCAGGAGGATACTGTTCTTCATCATAGTCTGTCTCGTTGTCGGAGACCTCAGGGCTAGGAGCCCTCCTTTCTTGTGGGCTGTCTTTCTCTCCAGACGGGGTGGCCAGATCAATTTCATTCTGTAGCCCGTTTCCAAACCTGCGTCCAGTATTGAACAGGACGGTCCTCTTCTTCTTCTTCTTTTTCAGGAGCAGGGTCTTCAGGTCCTGCTGACCCTTAGCTAGATTCATGACCAACTCTTGAAATTGGGCATTCTAGGCCTGGAGGGCCTTGATAGCTTGCTCAGTGGAAGTTTCAGCAGACATGATGATTGCTGAAATAAACAGCGAAGAAGATAAGAGACCTGTAAAAGGGTACCTGTTATGCATATGATGAATGGTATGCTATTTATGTAATGCATTCAAGGGTTCAAAAATTCAAATTTGTTGCAGACAAAAGAGAACACACGTCACATTAAGAAGCAATTTGTTAGTACATAAGTGCCCCATGGGAGAAATATTACAAAATTCTTAAAGTAGAAAGACACTGCGCATCCTCTTTAGAGCGATGTAAGTGTTGAGGGTCTCCTCCTCGTGAAGTCGGCGGGTAAGCTCCAAAACCTTCTTTTCACTGGCATAGAAGCTGGCTTCAAAAGTATTCCGCTCTTCCTTGAGTTGGATCCAACTCTTTTGCATTTCTTCCCATGATGTTGGCATGTCAGGATGTAGGATGGCGTATGGAACCTCTCCTTCCATAACAGGCTCTTTGATCAAGGGGAGAATGTGAGGATATGGAATCATAAGATTCTAGGAGCGGGTTCGTACCCACTTGAGGTAAGGCTCAAGGGGGATAGAATTCTTGTGCCCCAGTGTCTTACTATCCACTCTATTAGGCATTCTCCAAGCTCTGATGAACCTTTGTCGAAGTCCTTGCGCATCGTTGTCAAAGTCAAAAACTAGGTCATGGATCAGCATGTCATGAGGGCCATCCCTCCGAGCATATCCAAATTGTATCAAAGCTAGACAGGGGTTGTAGGTAATGCCTCCCCTAATTCCAAGTAACAGAACATTAGGAAATTCTCCACAACGATCAATGATAATGACATTTTCTCTGGACCGAGAACACCAATGTACATCAGAATGTGTAAGGGTCATCAATCGTTGTGACCACCTTAAACCCTGTTCATTCTTCAAAACTGATTGTGGAAGGTGAGAAATAAACCACCTTGCTAAGAGAGGAGTACAGCACATGAGAACACCTCTTTTCCTCATTGTTCGTGTGTAAAATGAGTGGAGGATGTCCCCAAGCAATGCAGGTATGGGATTCCTGGATATGAAAATCTTGACAGCATTCACATCTATAAGTTGATCAGAATTTGGGAACAAAACCAAACCATAGATAAGGAGTGCCACAATCTCTTCAAAGGCTTGTAGATCAAGAGGATTCCAGCATTCTCGTGCCTTCTCAAACAGAAACTTTGCCAAGAATCCTTTGATACCACTTTTGGTTTCCCAATGCCCCTTGATGTCGGATGGTTGTAAGCGTAATGCTTGAGCAACATCTTCAAGTCTTGGTTCCTTTTCCGTACCGTTGTAGGGTAGTTGACTAAGAATAAAATTCTCGGGAGTTGAGAAAATTCCTCCAAAGTAGGCACCAATTGATAATCAGGGAATGTGAAACAGTGGTGTAGGGGGTCAAAGAACTGGAAGAGAACTTTCATCATGTCTTCTTCAATGTTGGTGTTGACCAAGCTGAGGAGTCTACCATGTCTTTCACTGAAGAGAGAATTCTCGGGAATCCTGGATGTAAGCTCTTTGAGTTGAAGAGGGACCCTTACAAGGTTGACTTGAATTGTTTTCCTGCAGAGAGACTCCATGTCCTACAAAACAAGAACAAAGATGAAAATCTAAACCCTTGAAATGGTTAGCAGATACATATGATGCTTTATGATGTATGCAAAAACACATGTACAAGCAAGTCACACAAAAACCCTAGTTTCAGGCTTGCAGGAGGTTTCATAGGCAAGAACCCTCTTGAGTGTAGTTGGCTCAAAAACCTGTCCTATAAATAGTAACCGGGTTCTAAGGAGCTCAATATCATTGGATTATTTTCTATGTTCATTGTTTTGGTTTAGCCACTGAACTAGCGACCAAAAATTCCAAGAAAACAATCCTCAATGAGTGTAGTATCGAGTATCTACCAACTTCGGACTGCACCAAATTCGGTCATCTCACTACCCCTAAAAAAGGCCAAGATGGTCAAGTAAGGTTCTAGGTCATTAGTGCTTAGTGACATCACTCAGTGGCCCCGTATTCTCTTTGATTGACTCAAAGGCTACCGGTACTCACAAATATGTCGCACTAATATAGCTGTTGCTTCAACCGTGTCGGTATACCCTGCATAGTTTCCACAATGTATTGCTATCTATGAATGTTTCCCAAAATCCGGGTGGAGGATTTAGATCTCCGATACAAGCCCACAAAATTAAAAGCATACAAAGCAATACAAATGAAAACACAAGTGATCTAGTCCTAAGGTACACCACACTTATAATCTCCCCAGCAGAGTCGCCAGTTCTGTGATCGGTGGGAACGAGAACTGACTGTTTTTGGAATACTGGTTCGCGTTTGCGTTTGTTTTCGCAAAGTGTCGCGGTAAGCAAGAGTCGCCACCGTCTTTTATTTTATCCAACAAGGGAAAGGACAAAAGCACAGAAAAATTCCTTTTCGAGATGTTTCTCGGGTTCGGGAGGTAGATTATAGAAAGGGAATGTGTTAGCACCCTTTCTATCCGTGGTTATCCACGGGCTCTTAGATACTTGCTCACTATGTTTTCAAAAGGTTTGCTTTTCTTTGTGATTGTGGGTTTTGAAAAGAATTTTGTTTTTGAAGAAAGTGTAAGTGCGAAAAGTTTTTGTTTTGTTTTTAAAAGAGAGCAAGTACTTAAGAATCTCTACCTACTCAAAAAGGAATTTAATTGTGCAAATGTCCTTTGGACAGTGTTATCCCACTATTGAGGAGTAGGTAGCACCGTCGTTGGATTTTTCGGGTCAATTCTATTTAAGGGACTTGTGGTCACTAAAGCAACGTTAGGACGCCTTAGTGGTAATCCTAATGTCTTAGATCATTTTTCCGAGGCAACCGTGTCGAGGCAACTTATGATCTTGGGACAAAAGGATGACCTCTAAAACATCCTATACTTAATGACCACATTTGAGGTAACCAAATGAGGTGTACCCTAGGAGTGACATGTGCAAGTGTGTCAATTTTCAGTTTATATTATCTTTGCATGTTTAGGGGTTCTACCATTTGTTTTTAGATCTTGTCATACAATCCTAGTTAGCATACATCTAAGCAGTTAATATATATACATGAATTTAAAATGCAGAAATTGTAAATCCTACGCTATTACAAGGTTTCGGGGCGGGGGATTATTTACATGTCCAAAAATTGGGGAATAAAAAGCAGTAAAGTAAAAGTTTAAGCTAAACTATTACAAACCAGTAAGCAGTTACAATAAAATAAACATGCGTGAATCTAGAAAAAATCCTAAGAATAAGAACTCTTTTTTTTTGTTGTTTTATTTTATTTTATGCTAAATGTTCAATTAAGTCAAATTTAATTTAAAAAATTGATTAAAATTAACTCCAAAACATACTTAATATTTTTGCATTTTTTTGTTTATGAAAAGGATTGAATTTAAAATAATCCTAAGTCTACTGGTTTTAAAATTGGAGAAAATAAGTTAAAATAATTAACTAAATTAAATCCTAATTCTAAGTTATTTATTTTTTTATGATTTTTATGTTAATTAAAACTAAAACTAAAAGGAATAAACAGAAACAAAATAAACAGAGTACAAATGGGCCAGGCAGCAAAAATAAGAAGAAAAAAAGTAATTCTGGAGGCCTGGGTCGAAAGAGAGGCAGGCTGTCTTTCGACCCAGTGAAGAAGCTGGATCGAAGGTGCATGAGGGGCTGCACTCTGAGGGGGTTCGATCTGGACATGTCATCCTTCGAACTAGAAGTCCTGGGTCCAGTTCGAAGCTAAACTGTTGAGCTTCGAAGCTCTGAACAAGAAGCTGAGCATATGGTTCCTGCAAAACGAAACACATATTAAAAGTCCAGGGGGGACTTAACCCCCCTGGTTCGAATCTCCTCTTATTCTCACCTGCTGAACCTGGGTCTGGGTTTGTTTTATCCTGGGATTCGGAAGATAAACTCATATTGTTCCCAAGCAATGGCACAATCTCAACTCTGCATTGTAGCTCACATGAAGTACATTAAATCATTCACAAACAGAAATAAAAATATGAATATGCAATAGAAATGAATCTGAGAGTGAGCTTGAGATTAGATTTTTATTTTACCAAACAGAGGTGCTTCGACCGGTAGTTCTGAGGGGGGAGGTGTTCGCTGGGTGGCAGCTTTGGCTTGGAAAATTCTGGGCAGCGTCTCTCCAAGTCTTCTATTTTTTCTGTATATTTCCTTGTGTCTGTTTGCAGCATTTGTGATTTCTTTATATAGAGGGGGTGGAGGAGACAGGAAGACAAAAGTTTAAATGACCTTGAATATGTGTTTTGACAGCCATGAAGGAGAGTTTGTAACGTTGGCTAAACACATGGGATTCTGTCCTTTTTTTGAATTTTGAATGACATGTAGCTGGCCTTCGAACACTCCCTTTCGAATGGGCTGATGGCCTCCTTCGAATGCTCCCTTTCGAATGGGCTGATGGCCTTTTTCGAATGCTCTTCGAAAGCTTCTTCGAATGGACCCTTTGAATGCTTCTTCGAATGGACCTTTGTGGAATTCCAATCGAAGGACATTGTTCATAATGCTAATCGAAAGGCTCCTTCAGAACACTAGTCGAAGGGCCTTTCAGAATGTCAATCGAAGTGCTTGTCCATAATTCCAATCGAAGTGCTCCTTCAGAATGCCAATCGAAATGCTCCTTCAGAATGCCAATTGAAACGCTCCTTCAGAATGCCAATCGAAGGATCTTTCAAAATGCCAATCGAAATGTACTTTCAGAATGCCAATCGAAGCGATCCTTCAGAATGCCAATCGAAATGTACTTAAAGCAACACTCAAAAAATTTCCTTTTCCTTAGGCAAGAGTTTGTGATCAATCATGCAGGGGGAAGACTTTAGAAAACATGGGAGGGCAAATTTTGGGGTACAACAGGCGTCCTCGACACGGTCACCCATGAACGCATCCTGGAACATCCTCAATTCATTGACACACAGGATGACTCTAAGTCATCACTCCTACGCCTAGGAGCAGACTTGGGGGGCTCCTGTTCTGGACTGGCCTAATAGCTAGAATTGGCCCAATCTGCTTCTACTTCCCCCATGGCCCAACAACGTTGGCCCAATAACTATGGACCCCCTGTCAGGAAATCCTGGTCGACCATGCCCTATGAGCGGCAATACCAACAATGTCTAAGACGCATAACTACCCACACGGGCAGCTACCACCCGGTCTGCTCGACGCACATAGAGCAGACAACCAGGAAAACACTCATAACACACCTGCCTGTAATCTCTTTCTTGCTCGGTGCAACGAATAGTTACGGGCACGGTTGTCCATGTTGACTAATTCCAAGCAGTTACTTATTTTTGCGGAACCTAGTATCTAGGCCCAAAAATAGGAACCAATGGCCAAGTGTCGAGGGCATTATATAAATCCTCACACTTGTGAGGGCCATGTATCCAATATTCATACGCTAAACCCTAATCTCTTTCTTGTATCTCTTTGCATCCATTCTTACTTGATCATTAAAGTGGTTTGTAGGTACACCCCCTCCTCTCCTTAAATTTCCAGCCTAGCAGACGTCATCCTTCGGTCCACTTTTAGGTTATGATCAACCGGTAAGATCATAAACCATGTTCCCGCAACATCATCTGTAAATAATGTTGAGGCAAAATGTAATAAATGTAAACACTATAGTAATGTTTTTTAAATAACAAAATCAATGTATTTGAGAGACGTAAATTCAAGAACACGAGGATCAATGTACTTAAGCCAATATAAAGAAATGCATAAAGGCTTCACAAAGTTATTCAATTCTTAGAAATGAAAATACTCGATTACAAGCATATTTTTCAAGGTACGATGATATTCATTACCTTCCATTGGACTCAAGGCATGATTCATCATATGTCCCATTTGTAACAACCTCTTCTAAAAATGGGGATCCGGAGTTATTGTTGTCCACCAGCTTTGAAGAACTTTCTAAGAATTTATCTTTATGTTGGAACATTATGCAAATATTTTAATACAAGGAGATGAATTTGAAAAGTTCCTTAAGTTAAGTCACACAATGTGTGTTAGTTGAAAAAACTCCTTAGTCTCACATTGTTTATGTGAGATATCTTAGCTAACTCACTTTATTATACAAGAAAATTCATTTTTTTCATTTCAAAACACACCAAAAACGTTTATTGAGTTTTTTCTTCCTCGCTCTCATAACTCTACGTCTCTCGAATTGTCGGAGCGCCAACTTATCCCCCCTTACATTTTACTCGTTGAACTTTCCGAATATTTTCTTGAATTATCTTTAGAGAATTATGTTAATTTCTCCTTGTTTGAGTTGAGAAATTTTTAAGTATTAATTTTTTTTATTCTCTTTAAAGAATTATTTGAATTTTTCTTTTTTGGAGAAATTATTTTGCGTGGTCAAATGACCATTATTAAATTTTCTTTGTGAGAATTATAAATAAAAAATACACTATATCACCATAATAAAGTGTAATATTCAAAAACTTGTATCAAACTTTCTAAATTATCCACCAAATCATAAAAAATAACATCCAAAAGATTATCCCAAAAAACAAAAATTTCATAAGTTTCTCAAGTTAAAAAAAAGTGTTTTCATCTTCATCTTTAACTTAATCAAAAGTTCAATTTATTTACAACATCATCTTCATTAGTGTATTAATATTCAACTTGATTAAATTTATATCTAGATGATAAAGGTTCTTCAATAATATAACTAAGATATGATTGTGAATAAAATTAAA